>JAMWET010003934.1:305000-970000 GCA_024036415.1 Prochilodus magdalenae | reverse complement strand
GAGGTTCCTCCATTCAGCTATTTTGAAGGCAGCATAGATGTATCCTTTGTATTCATGGCAGTACAGTAATAGCAATAACACCAGCACTGACTTATGAGCAGCTGCCTTCAGTTTTGGACACAGGCTAGATCCATGGATTCCATTCTCTTGGCTACATATCGGCCCTTTTACAATGACTTTTTCTTTCTTTTACTTTCTGTCAGGGTTATTATGACACGATGGATGCAGGTTATGCAGACGATGAGGGATTTTTGTATATCATGTCACGCTCTGATGATGTCATTAATGTGGCTGGTCACAGGTTGTCATCTGGAGCTCTTGAAGAGGTGAGAGAGAGAGAATCTTCAAAAGTGAATTTCCTGAAATCTGAAATTACATTTTATATATAATTTATTATTAGTGATGGTGTATCTGTGTGTGTGTGTGTGTGTTGTATAGTCAGTGTTGCAGCACCCCGGTGTGGTGGACTGTGCTGTAGTGGGTCTGGAGGATCCTCTAAAAGGACACGTACCACTCGCCCTGTGTGTGCTGCGAAATGGTAAGTGAGACAGAAAGAAGTTGAAGTGATGCAAACTCACTGAACAATGTATAAGATGTTTGTTTGTATACAGTGGAGGAAATAAATATTTGATCCTTTGCTGATTTTGTAAGTTTGCCCACTGACAAAGATATGAACAGCCTATCATTTTAAGGGTAGGTTTATTTTAACAGTGAGAGATAGAATATCAAAAAGAAAATCCAGAAAATTACATTGTATAAAATATCTAATGTAGTTACAGACTGTAGTCTATCCATTTCCCTACATACTGTATTACCTTTTTCCTGTTCATCAATGGTCAGAACCCTCACAGTGGTGAATTATTCTCAGCACTAACGCTGTAACACTGACATAGTGGTGTTGTGTTAGTGTGTGTTGTGCTGATGTGACTGGAATAGACACAGAAGACGCGGCTGTAGTTTTAAAACCTGTGTCCACTTTATTAGAGACTCCTACATTGTTGGTCTGCCTTATGGATATAAATTTAGAGACAGTAGCACATCTGCTGCTGCACTGTTTGTAATCAGTCAGTGGGCCTATATATAGGGCTACAGGTAGTCACTGTGCTGTTTGGTGACAAGGTGTGTACCACACTCAACATGGACCAGAGGAAGCAAAGGAAAGAGTTGTCTCAGGACATTAGAAAGGAAATTATAGACAAGCATGTTAAAGGTAAAGGTTATAAGACCATCTCCAAGCAGCTTGATGTTCCTGTGACTACAGTTGCATATATTATTCAGAAATTTAAGATCCATGGGACTGTAGCCAACCTCCCTGGACGTGGACAGGGAGGAAAATTAATGACAAATCAAAGAGACGGATAATACGAACGGTAACAACAGAGCCAAGAAAAACTTCTAAAGATATTAAAGGTGAACTTCAAGCTCAAGGAACATCGGTGTCTGATCACACCATCCGTCGATGTTTGAGCCAAAGTGGAATCTGTGAATCTGTGCAGGGTACAATGAAATCTCAAGACTATCAAGCAATTCTAGAGAGAAATGTGCTGCCCAGTGTCAGAAAGCTTGGTCTCAGTTGCAGGTCATGGATCTTTCAACAGGATAATGACCCAAAACACACATCTAAAAACACCCAAGAATGGCTAAGAGGAAAACACTGGACTATTCTGAAGTGGCCTTCTATGAGCCCTGACCTAAATCCTATTGAGCATCTTAGGAAGGAGCTGAAACCTGCCGTCTGGAAAAGGCACCCTTCAAACCTGAGACAACTGGGGCAGTTTGCTCATGAGGAGTGGGCCAGAATACCTGCTGAGAGGTGCAGAAGTCTCATTGACCGATACAGGAATCGTTTGATTGCAGTGATTGCATCAAAAGGTTGTGCAACAAAATATTAAGTTAAGGGTACCATCATTTCTGTCCATTTCTGTCACTTTGTGTTTCAGGTGTTTATTTTTTTAAATAATTCTGTTGAAGCATGGTTGAAAAGCAATGTCTGACTTTCATTTGTTCATTTTCATAGAATTTTTATTTATTATTACTTTTGTCAGATTAAAGTTATTTCTGTTACCATTGTGGGTTTTTCTTTCATTAACCGAGGGGTACCAACAATTTTGTCCACGTGTGTAGGTAACCCAAAGATCCCAAAATCAAATCTATATATTTTTACCCCAAATCTAGTTGATGAACTGAGACATGTTTGATATCTGAAGTGTGCTTCTTCAGTTGGCCTTACCATTCTCCCCTACAAATCTTACAGAAAGGACCCCAGACGCCTCAGACAGGAATCGAACCCAGGACATTTTTGTGCCACCACAGTGCAACCATGCAAATATAAATATGTAACATTTAATTTAAAATAATGTCATTTTTCAAAGCAATAAATGAAGACTTTTATTTTGACAAATATTTTTCACTAGAATAAAATAGTACTCCATAGTAACATTATGAAAATCAGGTATATGATATGATATATTATATCACATATTATTGAAATGAATTTTTTAAATTTTATGTAGGCACTTTCCAAGTGTCACCTAAAAGGGCATGCCTAAAGAATCATGCACTTCTTTCAAACCGTGTTGGGTTGTTCAGTAATTTTGCTAATATGTTTCTGACACTGTATGGCCACAGCTGTTTCTGAACACTCACAGTCATTTTAAAGTCTGATTTTTTTTCGTGTTCCAGTTATTATTTAGTTTCATTTGTATGTTTGCATTTTGCTCAGACTATCAGAAGAATACGGACACGGTGGTGAAGGAGCTTGTTAAAGTGGTGAGGGACACCATTGGGCCCGTGGCAGCTTTCCGCAAGGTTCTGTTTGTCAAAGCTCTGCCCAAAACACGCTCAGGAAAAATCCCTCGCTCTTCCCTCGCTAATCTTGTCAATGGCAAGCCTTACAAGGTACGGTTCCTCAAATGAACTCACTGTCTGTAACTGTGTATATAGGGATATTACCGCCATATTACTGCCATGTTGTTGTGTGAATGCATTAATTAATCACTTCATTGCATGGGCAGTTGATCTATACTCTGTATTAACAAGCTAGAATCTGCAATTCTGACTTTTTTTTTTTCAAATCATAATAAAATACTCCTCTTATTCAATTATTTCCACGGTTTAAACGTTTAGAATCCACATTCCACACACTTCCTCCACTTGTTTCAGTGAGCAAGTAATGAATTTAAAATTACAGCATGTTTATAGCAAAACGTGTAATTTTACAAAAATACTACAGAACACCTGCTGCTTTTTATTTTTGTAAAAGTTTCGTTATGCATGGAACACGAGAAATTCTTTGAATTGTCTAAAATAAAGTTTTTTGGGGTTTTTTTTACCTCTGCTTCCTCATTGTTTTTGCCTTCTCCTTGTCTTTGTAAAGACCATCATATAGGCAATAAGGTGGCAGATCATTTCTTCATAATTCCTTCTTAATTGTTAAATAAATTATTAACTTCTCATGTTTTACAGATCACTCCTACTATCGAAGATCCTGGAGTATTTAAGGACCTTGAGAAGACTGTAAAGGAGAATTTAGGAGGAACTGCCTAATCACTCACACACCCGTGGCCTGGAGAGACTTACCTCAAAGCCCACTGCAATCTGATTTAAACGAAATACTTAACAGAAATCCCTGTTTTCTTTAGACAGGATTGTCCGGGAATTCTGCATTTTTTCTGTGTTGTTTTTCAGGTCATCATATAGCAATGTTATATCACCACATATCAATATAACATGCATTACAAGTATCACAGCAGATACAACAAACTACAATACCAAGTACAAATCCAGCCTGAAGTCACCTGTAAGCAGTATTATGTCTTCAGGATGGTTAGGAAGTTGGTGTCAGTTGAACACAGTGCACTTGCAGTATTACAGCATTATCTGACCAAGAAGAGTGTGAATCATGTTACAGATGAGATGTGCAATGACCAGATATTTTGTAGGCAAAAGTTTGACATAACTTTTTATTGACAATGAAAATTTCTTTGATCACCACATAGTTTTGACCAAAATACAATCAGTAATAAATAAAAAAATGGACACAAAATAAAATGTTTCTCTGTACGTGCAAAACAAGGATGTATAAACTCTGCAGATCCGCTTTGTGGCAGAAATAACTCAAAGACAGGAAAGGAGGTCTGTACAAGAGGTTACCCCGGCAACTTCTACAGAAAATAGTTCAACAGTTTTACACCAAAATAAGTCACAGCAAGCAACAGGTTCTGTCTTTTTAAGTTTAGTCTGGACTTTAACAAGTTGATATACACTCTACGTTTACTAGGAGCTAAGCCTGTCTTGTAGTTATTTCTCTTTTGAGTGTTGAGTAAGGGGGTTTGGCTCTTATTGAGATGAGGCTGGTGTATTGGCTGGTTGGAAGTAATGTATCGGGTGAACTGCAGTTTGCAGTGTGCTTGTACGTGATGAGTTTTTAAGGCTGGGTTTGCTAGTGGAGGCAAAATCTGGATTGGCTCTATATTTGGCATGGGTAGCTGGATTAGTGTTACCTGGACAAATGCTATTATTAGAGTGATTAGTCACGAGATCTGTGGTTTTAATCCAGTGATCTAGCTAAATCCAGTGTTAGCTCTCTTGATAATAGTTGAATCAATAGCGACCTGCTAAAAGGCTGAATGAGTCCATTTTATTAGCTAATGTTGCTCTGTCTTGCAGTGAATTGCAGGTTTTTTGCTTGTTTGTTTAGACATGTTTATTTGCACTCGTGAAGCTGCATGCTGTCACGTTTTGTTTTGGGGTAATTTGTGAAGTTTATATTAAGATTGTACACATTGAGCTGGTAAAACGAATCCATCTCTATTTAAATGCCTTAAGTACACTGCGTAGTGCCTACTGTGGTGTCTCATGTTGGGCAAATTTTACAACATTACATGTATTCATACTTGATAATCATTATACAGTGCAACTTCCAATATCATGATATATTCCCTTCTGGTGATGCATTTTTGTATTTATGATTTGCAGACATTTTTCATCTGTTTTATTAAAAGACACCTTCAAACTTACATGTTAGATCAGAGTGAAGACACTGGAATTAGCACAGACATGGCATAGTGTGCTTTAACACATATCTACGCCCTTTTTTATCCACAAAAATTTGGAAGCATCCATAATTAACACAATAGTTCTCAGGAATTCCCAGTCACTCGTGTCTAACTTGAATTACTATCGAATTTCATATTCTTTATGCACACACAACCATCATAGATTATGGCCCATGGTGATGTCAAATCTGGTCTGCCAGCACAGATGGCTATGTAGGAAGTATGGAGCAAGGCTGCTCACTAGATATTCAGACAAACCCCCTATGTAGAGCCTAATGAAGTGACATTTAGAACGGATTCCATCATGAATCTGTAAATTGCTTGCAGTGCCCACACGGGGGAACAGTGGTATAGACCAAAGGTGGAGATGAACACCCCACTTCTAGCAGCATCAAACCTGCCATACGTATTTAACCCTTTCAGGAGCGAGCGGAATGTTGCATTAACGAGAGTTCTATTTATGATGCCGCAAAGGCGTCTAAGAAATTCTAACATATTCTACATTCTAGAACCACTTTTAAAATTCTAGAACTGCACGTTCCAAATAAACACAGTCTCTCTTTTTAACCGCAGCATATCCGATGAATGTGTATTTTCCTGTGTCAGACGGAAACCAGCAGAGCATGAGGGACCTTGACACACGCATCCACACGATGGCAGGAAAACAAAAAGGAAAAACAAAACAGCATGTACTCTTCTTTCAGTTCGAACAGCAGCACGGCTCAAACCAGTGCTTCCCCACCTCAGTCCTGGGTTGCTTTTGCAGTGCACAGGTTTCTGTTGTCCCTCCTCTTATATGCCATATTTGTGCTAACGGCTCATTTATTATATGGAATCGGTCACACCGGCGCAGGAAAAGTGCTAAAACCTTCTAGCACCGGCTTCCCGACAAACCAGAGGTGAGAAACAAAGTCATGACATTAAGAGACAAAAATCTGCACAAAGTCTGAATATGTTCTCATATTAATTTTTTCTTCTTCTTTTTATACAGACATGTTTATAGATATATAAAAAACAGTGTATTTATATTCATTTACAGCTAAACCTGCACATCCCCTGTAGAAGAGTGGCACTGCAGGTGCACTGAAGTACAAGGGTCGTGTAAAAGGTAGAAAGGGCAGGAGTGAATTAGCACCTGGACAAGGTGCCTGGGTTGTGGCCTTGGCTTGTTTACGTAGACGATGGGTGTAGAGGGTAACTGGCAACCCCCACCCCCTTTTGCCCCTCTCCTTTGGAGCGACTTTTGTTCTCTTGGCAGTGTGACTCAGCAGAACTTTCTTCCATCCCCAGGGACCTTTTTATGGTCCATAAAAAGTCTTCCATCCCCAGGGACCTCAGAATTATGATAAAACTCCTCTAGAAAATACATCTGAAACAGAGAAGGTTTAAGTAACAGTGATAGTTCAGCAGAAGGTCACTTTATTTTCTCATTACCCTTTGGGTGATGGGTGATGTGTGGAACTACGAGGCAAACATAGCTAACAAACAGGAGTGGGCAGTAAATAGTTACATTTACTCGAGCACATGTACAACATTTTATCTAATGTTGATGGATTAGTACTCTCCTGATTATTTTTTAATAGTACTAATTTTTCGTAAATATTAATCGTTAAAGGAATCAAATTGTTACCTAGTTATAATTTGCCTATTTATAATTAGTTTATATCTAATAAATTTTTTTTGTGTTGTAATTTTCTTGTTGACTGTACTACTTTTTTTTACTAAGGATTTCCACGACAGTTTTATATGTTCTATAAGGTACTCTTGCTTTTACAGCTCACACTGACATACTTTTATGTAGAGTCATATGCGGGACCAAGACCAGAAGTATTTAAGACTGAGACAAACCAGAGATTAAGAAAATGTTTGTGAACCTATTGCAGCTAGTACTATGCTGATTTATAGGGTATGAACTATCAATACTTAATTAACAACATTAGCCTCGTAGCTCCAGTGTAAAACTAAAAAAAAAACATCTGGATAATAATCATGTGTGTCTGAGAGAGAAAGAGACTCACAGTTGTGTGTCCTCCCTCTCTCAGCATGAGTAGGTCCTCACAGTGGAACTGTCCAGCCGCTGCACTGCTGACGGCCCAACTGCAGGGGACGACAAAGACATACAGTGAGCAACACCTCACTGTTCCACTGGAGTAGGGATGGGCGTGATTATTAAAATATCCAGATATCCAAACTCCTAGTTTATGCTTGTATTTAAAAAGATGTTTTGAATTGAAAAATAAAATAAATCTAAACGTGGAGTGTCTAAATGTGTAAATATGTTTAGATGCTGGTGAAAGGCAAACTGCATATTTATTTTTATTGGGGAAATTCTGGTTGACACTAAAACATCTCCACAGTGTGGTCAGATGAACATGTCAACATATGCATTGTTCCTGTTTTATTTTGGTTGCTCTTTTCTCCTTTACAATACAATACAGGTTTAAGAGGTTGGCTTGGAAGCTTTCGTGGTTCCTGAGTGCATGCTGCAACAAAGACACATTCCCCTTAGACTATTCCTAAAGGCATTTAAAATGTGTCCTCCAAAAGTGAGCAGAGTGATCTGATCATAATCCCATCACAATATGTCCTGGGTGGCTATACAACCAGGCTTTTTATGAGTTTAAGTGAATGTGGCCTGCTCACTGAAAATGCATTTTAAGGCCAGATGTAAATGGTCCCTGCAAGGTAAGGGAATGTTGGCTTTTTCAGAAGCAACATGTAAATCCAGCGTTATGCTTGATGCGTACAATACATACCTGTTTATTTATTCATTATAGTGTAAAATACGGGCTGTATAAATGCAGAGAGCAGGGCACAAATTAACATATTTTGGTTTTGCTAAAATACATGGGTTGATTTTCCAGACCGGGATTACACCTTGTTCTGGAGTGACTGGCATTCTATAATGTATTTATATAAATCAAGATCTATATCTAGAGCTATATACTTTTCCTGTATATTTATAAGTAAAAAAAGGTAGTACAATTAGCAGGATAAATTACATATATAAGTTCCTGTTGAGGATGTGTGAGTGTTCTCACTTCAAATCAGTGACAAGTGTTCAAATTTCTGCCATATGATGGTGTCTGTTTTAAATTTACATTGACATATCAAAAGGTCATGGGACGTATGAAAACTGATAATGACATGGCATTACCTCAGGGGATGGCTTGGAATCGTTCCATACTTTGTGAAATTGTGAAGTGTTATCTTGTGGGTGTGGTGCATCACATCCACATTCAATGCAGGAGGCCCTACACATATGTCCCACAGTCCAGTCCAGTATTGTTTAGCTTCCATGAGATATGGAACGCATAGACCAACAAAAGTACCTCCATTAACACCACAACACCAGACACAGTGCCTCACCTGGGCTCATGAGGTTGCTAACTGGACCTTGGAGGACTGGCAACATGTGGCATGTTCTGGTGAGTCACAGTACCGATTGTTTTGGGCTGAAGCTGTGTCGTGCAGATCCCTTGGAGCCTTTGACACCAGTTAACAAGGCACTGTGTAGGCTGGTGGTGGTTCCATACTGATGTGGGGTGTGTTCTCATGGAATGGGTTGGGCCCACTGAACAGTCTAAACAGGTCACTGACTGGTGTCCCCAGTGTGTTTTGCTGCTTGGTAAACATGTGCACACCCTCATGGACTTAATGTATACAATATTGGGATATTCCAGCAGGATAATGCACCATGCCATCAGGCCCAAGTTTTCCAGAATTCATTAGAGGACCATTCTAGAGAGTTCTGATGAATGGTGTGACCTGCACATGAAGTTGTCATAAACGGGCAAACTAAAACATTCCACTATTATGTCTCAGTCGAACTCTGAATTCACATCGTCTAACCCATCTAACTCATAAGATAACACCTCTCAACTTGCAAGTTCTTAAGCTGTCACCTGAGGTAATGTCACAGTAAATTCTGACACAACCCAGTTATCAAAAACACACTTAAGACAAATTGAAAAGATACTTTTATGTGAATCTGGTGAATCTAAATTTCTCCGACTGCTAAGAAAGTTTATACATGAAGTTGCTATAAGAACACAGGAAAACAAGCTGTTTAATTTATTAATTTAAATATGCAGATATTCAAATAAGAAAACCAGTTAAAATGCCCATCCCTACCATGTGGTCAGATACATGAACAGTATCATCATCACCATCACCATTGTTCATCCTATTATTTTCATAGACACACGCACTACTGGTTAAAGCCACACTTCCACACAAACACATGGTTAGTCGGAGAATTACATAACCAGTGATAAAGCAGAGAGACACGATTCTTCAGCCAGAATCCAGAGACACGTAGGCATCCTTCTGCAGGACGCTAGTTTCCAAACAGGGGCTACAGATAGAACCATCACAGGAAAACAAGTCCAGTTACACTGGGGTCAGGCATTAAAGGCGGACACTGGCCAAAACCTGCTTTCTCATCTACAATGCCCATCAAATGTTTGTGGACACCTGGCTTCTTAAAACATGTCTGATACATAGCCATGTTTTCTTTGTTAATTTTTAGAAATTTACCAAGTGTAAGTTTTCTTAGAACATATAAATATGTGTTCCAGTTTTGATGACACTTTATCCCCTTGTTGTGATGTCCAGTCATCTTTGGAGTAAAATCAGTGGGAAGATATTTCAAAGTTTGCAAAATTATGTTCTCTATGTGAAGGAAGACAAGTATGAACACAAAACATAGATAAATATACTCCATAAAATAAGAACACCCCTGTTTAATGATTACTTTATGATAACAATGGAAATCAAAATTACCTCAAACCTTTGATGGGCAATGTATGTGATAGTAATGTGAAAAGTTCAGATGTTGAAGAGGTAGCGTGGCTTAAAAATGTATATGTGGAAAGCACATAAACATGCTAACCACTAGCTTCCATTCTTAGCATGTGTGCCCAAACTATTCCTTCATATACAAAACAAATAACAACAGATTTTAACCAGAGTGCTCATTTAATGCAGGGTAGGAGGCATGTTCATCTTACGTAACATAAACACACGGAGTTTAGTTTAGGACATGTATCTCCAACTCTCCAACTTTCCCAAGACCTAGCAGCTCAGGTCATAATTTACATTAAAAAATCCCAGCCATAATCTCATGGAAACTAATTCATAAAAACTATCCATTACCTATGTACTGTTAATTCCTATGTACTGTTAATTCCTCAGTAAGTGCTGCTTTCTGACCATGACAGACCTGGAATTTTAAGATCTATTTAAATACTTCAATTATAGATTTCTGTTGCGAAGGCTAAGCTACTTGACCCTATATTTCCTCAAAATAATTCATTTTATTTCCTTAAAAGCTTCTTTACTTAGTTAAGACAATTACATTTCATTAACATTTTAAAAAAAGATATGCTATTGCACCTACAGAACTATTTGACTTCTTTTTTTTTAAACCAGACAATATGCTGAACAGTCAGAATCAGAATGAAGCATTTAGACTGTAAAAAAACTGCCTTTACCTTCCCCTAAGGTTTTCACTTGGTGCTCTATTAATCTTAGGGTTGTATTCAAATCCCATAAAATGAATTTCAGCCTAGTCAGATGTAGTATCAGCATTTAAATGTAAGCACCTAAATTCAAAACTAAATAGGTTATTCCATAAAAATCCCTCATGTGATCTGCCAGACCCCAGTTAAGTCAGCATATAATAACCCTATAATTTTTATATATCATATTAATAAGCTCTCCACTGAAATTTTAAACAGTGCAGTGCTGCTATTTGATTGACATCTTGCTTCAGCGTAGCTCATTGGTTTGATTTTATTTGATCTCTTTCATTAAAGAATCTAAAATACACTGAAATGTGCTTGGCTGGAGAGGTTGATTGAGAACAGAGAGACACGGTATGGGGGATTTGTGGTATGGAGGGGTTTAGAAATGCTACACGATTTGAGGGCTGCATTATAGCTGACCTTGAAACCAGTCCAAATACAAGTCGTCTGGACTGTCATCCGTCACTTCATACAGAACTACATAGCAGCAGTCCAGAAAGAACAACATAGACACAGTCAACCCAGGGTGTGTAGCTCGTTACTTACAGGGCCCCATCATGTGTCTGGACAGTTATACCAAAAAAGTATTGCGGCAATAGAAAACAAAAATGTCGAAACGTGGCTTTTATTTTAAACAGACCATTCCGTGTTATTTTCTGAGTTCATGATGCCATCATAGAATCAAGCTCAGTGACACCAGACAGCCACAAATTTTGCTGTGCATTAATTCAATACAGAATTCTAAGCTGTCTCTTTTTAATGCAAAGATTCTATGACCCGGTAGATGTGCTAAAAGCCATTAAACATTTATATATTGTTAAAAAGTATGAAATAGCCTAAATAACTTGATTATTAAATGTTACATTAATAACATTATATTAATGTTATTAAATAAAGTGTCCAAACACTTTTTGGGGCCACTGTAGATTTGCATGTGTCCAGTAAGGTGTATGGATAGTGGCATATGAGTGTGTTTGTATATATGTTTATATATATTGCCCTCTCATTGCAGTCTGCAGGAGTGTACTGATGTAGTTGTAAGTTGATGGGTGTGTGTGGATGCATATGTGCACTCGTTTAGCAAAACTTGGAAGGATACATATACTCACAAAGATAGTACAATACGTTGTTTTTGCTCAGGTGAGCACATTTCAATGTTGTTTTAAGTACAAATTGCATTTTGGATACTGAGGTTAAGGTTAGGGTTAGGTTTAGGTATTATATTACTCAGCTGTAGTAGTAGTAGTACAAAAATCAATAGAAAGCTATTAAGGTACCCAAAAGAAATGTAAGACAAGAATATGTGTACACGTGTGTGTATGTATTACCCTCTGGTGGGAGTCTGCGGGAGTGTGCTGATGTGGCTGTAAGGCGGAATCCTGCTGGCAGTGTCTCTGCTGATCCGGGCATCATGCTGATCCCGTGAATGTCCCGGGGAGGAAACTGCCTTCTCCACGAGGGTCCCCGAAACTCCTGCTCAGAACCCAGCACTTACTGACTTATCCATTCATAACATAACATCTTTCTGATATAAATCATGCATTTGAGTTTTTTTCAATAAGGATGATTATGTACCTGTATATCAACCACATATAACCAGCAAGGGTTCAATCAACAAACAGCTGCTGCTTCAGTACACTATATGGCAAGGTGCACCTTTTTTTGCAATATAGACAGGAAGAAGAAACCAGCTGCTTTGTAACAGCACACACCAGCGAGACAGACATAGAGAAAGCTAGCCAGATATTTCAAGTACACCTAAACATGGACCTAAACATGGTCTTTATTTTGATTATTTAGGTTGTTGAGATTTCATTGCTCTGGTAGATCGTGTTCACTGTTTTTGTTTGTATTGTTACCACTCACATTAAACTGCCAGTCAGGAGCGTAATTTTTAAGTTTCAATGAACAAATACACACAAATGGATAGAAAAAAAAAACTAATATGGAGAACATACCTCATCTAGACGTCTTTCTGTTCCCAGGGCCAACAGGTTATTATATTCTCTTTCTAGGATCTGACGAGCCTGTGAAGTAAACGATCTGGTTATTTTACTAAATGTGTGCATGCGTGTTTCAGAGCAACAATTCGAGTTGGTAGAACGATAAGCTCAGGCATTGTGAGTCTATGTGTAAGTCTATGTCTAAACCTTACATTTGGTTGGGGATTTACAGCAGTAAAACCAGGCTGCTCAGTGTGTGTTAATACCTGAGTGTTTTGGTTGGGGATTTGCAGTAGTAACGCCAGGCTGCTGTAGTCAAAGTTATCATCCAGTGCAATCAGGGCTCCATGCACTCCACTTTCCAGGAGGATGTTCGCATAGTCACGGAGACCAACACTCTGGACCCAGCGAATCACACGTTCATTACTCCACACCAGCACATCTGCAGACATGCAGACAAGTTTACATCATGTAATTATCCACAATCCCTGTATATGCATTCAGTTGTATGCAGAGGTTTGTGCAGGTAGTATATGGGCCATTGACATGCAATTTATGTGTCCCTTATTTTCCTATAGAATGATTTAAGTGCATGACATATACCTTCCTTTATTTAAATACATTATCAGTGTTTTTAAATAAAAGGCAGTTCAGTTACATAAACCTTCAAATAAAATACTTTGCTTTATTTAACTGTCAGGTAGTCAACATGCCACTTATTATAAATAAATAAATAAAATATACATCTTAAAAATATAAAACCTTACACACACACCTCTCATCTCATGTTGGCTGCTTTCTCGTCGCCTCTCCAGTTCCTTGCGATCGTAGTTCAGCTTCTTCAGACACATTATTCCATACTGTAGACTTGTTCTGTTCAAACATCACACAAACAGCCAACAACACATACTTACTGCTGTAAATATAACTGATGTTTTAGACGCTTGAGGTATTTTACTGTAAAGTTAAACCTATAACCTGCATTCTAGTAAAGGAATGCATCCAAAGCATGAATTCAGACATCTAGTAAATCCAATTATTACATTAATAGCTAATAGAGATCAAGGCCTTATTTTAGCTGAGCACATATATCTATGAAATCAAGATAAAAGATGCGCAGGACACATCTGCTAGCAGACACAAGCAACATTACTATGTGCAAGTATAGTAATAATTTTATCCCTGATGACGGTTTTAATGCAGAATTATTTAGTGTAGCTTTGCTTGGTTGGAGTCAGTGTTTCTGGAGACCACGGATAATCCAGAGTGGATTATTACTTTATGTTTATTTTGGTGAAGGTAGTATTTTAATTTGTTAAGTTTTTCATTAAGATTACTTTAGTGAAACTGGTTTTGGGGCCTGTACCTGTGAAATTCACTCCTGAGTATGTAAAATATAATCAATAGAGGCTGTATACCATTTTAAAGCTGTCCAGCATTTGTGTAGGATTTTAAAGTGCTCAGAACTACACCTGTGGAAGCTGTCCACCATTTTTAGATGCACTCTGAGGTCCTTCTTGGTCAGGTGGTCAAGCATACGTGCGTCCACCAGGCATTCCATGAAGTAGCTGCGATACTGAGGTAGACCAAGACTGGGCAGCCACTCATTACCAATCCATTCGTGGTTCATATCTCCATATGCTAGTGTCTAGAGACAACACATAAATACACAAATCAGTTATTCAATGCTGTCAGAAAAAGGAACTAAATTTGAGAGGATTAATAAAGAACATTATTATAATAGACATAATAATTTATCATAATTAAATAAGTAAGACTGATTTTTTGGACCACACCCATTACTTTATTCATGAAATGTTAATAAAATATGTAAGGTAACTGTTCAAATTAAGCAATACATTTTTTTGAAAAACAAGCAAAACTTTCATGCATTACATCAGTATGCACAATTCATTTGGCATACAACCTTATTTATCTGACAAAGCTCTCCTAATAGTCAATGCATGAATAGTGAATTGTAGTGTTTAGTGTTAATGTTAAGCAGTTTCCAAAATGGCAAAACAAACTTGTGTTGATGAACTGAGTTATTCTGTTTCTGAATGTTTACTGTCCTGTGTTTGTTTGTAGAATTTATTGTCTATGGTTATTGTATTAATTGACTACCAGCTCCTTTTTGCCTTTAAATAAATATGTACTTAAAATCCATTTCTCCTTCAACATCTGGCTCATTCTGTGATGAGCCAGAATCTTACCTGAGACCAGCTTCCCTCTTCTGACTCCGACTTCTGTTAAGGTAAATGTGGGAAACCAATTTAGTGTTAGTGTAGGATCCAGCACATAGATATTCTTATTTAAAACATGATTTAAAATACACATATCTGACATTTCTGTTATTAATTAGGTGTAACTCACAGTTTTATAAGTTTGCATATTTTAGTAACTGTAGTAATTCACATCTTATTATGCTTATATGTGCTTATACTTAACAATTCCATCAGAGAATGTGTTTTATTATTTATTATTATTCAATTTAATGCTACATTTTTGTATTTTTTTTTACATCAAAAGTGTTGATACAGAATGTAAGTGAATATACATATTATGTAAAGAACTAACATGATCTAATCTAAATTGAAGGTATAAATTAGTATAATATTATTCAATAAGCTATTTGTTTGGGTTTTTTTGCCAAAATAAATGTCACATGACAGGCACAATTAAGCGCATGCCTTGGATGACAGCAGTGAGCAGGCACTGGACTCCATAGCACAGCCCAGTGCTCAGGAGGGCACCAAAACACCAAGTGACCTAGAAGGCACCGACAGGCTGGTGCCTAGTACGTTAATGCTGCACACTGCATCAATTCTCTAACCTCTCCTCCTGTTGTGGTGCACATACAAAGGACCATGTCTAATCCTTAACTCCAGTGGCTGAATAAAGAACAGCTAATGCTGGAGAGGGACATAAAGAGGACAGTGGTGAGAGACAATTTCAGAATGAGACCCAGTGCGTGTGTAGGCACGTAGGGAAAATTGTGACATTTGCGATCTTATGGCAGATTTCAGCATAAACACATCATTCCTTAATTACACGTAGTTTCAAAAAGCTATTAAAGCCCCAGAGAACACAGAGTACAATCCAAAAATACTAAACCTGTGTTCTATTAGTGTTCTATTGAACGAAGCAAAGGCTGAATGAAAAATATACAGTATAAATTTGACAAAACACGTCTTAAAAGCTGCTGATCAGAGAACAGTGTTGGTATGATCAATAAGCAGTTTGACTGACAGCTCTCTGTCCAGAATTCCTAGATGTGCTGATGTACAGATGAACAAAACAATAAACAGATGGAGCAATGCGTGAAGGAACTGGGAACAGACATGCAGATGGATGAACGGATGAAGCAAAGCATGAATGAAGGGGCAGTGAACGAACAATGTTAATGTATGGATAAATCAGTTAAAGGGGCAACACGCAGCTACAGACAGCTGGGACTGTTGGGTAGCATTTGGTTATGCTGAGGTAGCTTCAGCTTGCTACCCTTCTCTGACTGTGAAACAGTTTTTGTGTGATTGGCTAGGAAATGTGTAGAGAGGAGCTAAAGAAGATTAGGACTGCTCAGTTTACATGGAGGGAGATAAATATGGTGAAACATACGGACACTTCGTTTATTGGACTTTGAGAATGTATAGGACATACTTACAACATGTATATTGTGGCTCAGAAAAACAGTATTGACCTAATCAGAAAGAACACAGATTAAGGTTCTCTGGTACTTTAAATCTTTATTTTATGCTGACCATTATACATTATGTATACTTACAAAAGACAGTAAAAAATATTTAAATATGGAATAAAAATATGGAAAATATTTTTGTAATATTCCACATATTCAAATAGAGGCAGCGAGAATTTATATTCAATAAACTCCTTTTCACCTGCTTTGCTCATTGTACTGAATTCTCAGTGTGAAAGGACAGGTGTGACTGGTGAGTTTGATTCTGGCCTGCTGTGATTAATTACACTGAATCCAGAGACAGGCTGGAACATTAGATCAGTTCCGCTCTATTATTAGCCTTCGGTCCTTCAGCTTGTCAATTATCTTAGGAGATGCTACCGACTCATTCGGCACCCTTCATCAATTTAGGGAAACAGGTGAGGCTTCCTCACTAAATCACTGCATTTACTCTGTGCTGTAGAAAAAAAAAACATTTCTTTAGTTGAGTACATAGTGTTATTCTGCACTTTACTGCATCTCAAACTATATCCAATCATGAATATAAAATTCACTTGAACCTCTATGAACTGTCTTGTGTTACATAGACGTACTTATGTTTTATTTTGTTAGACCTGTACTTTATTTGGTAACTAATAGATGAAGATGAAGACTGAAGATGAAAACTTAATCAATTACATTTCCAAAAAAAACCCTTTATTTTATGTAGATCTTCAAAGTACTCTACACTTCACTCTTAAACTTTTGTTTACGCTATTGAGTTTAAATGTTGATGCGTTTTTACTTTCATTCCTGTATTTTATGACTGTATGCTTCCACTAAAGAATGCGTACTTAATCACAGTACGCATACTTTCATTTTAAGTATCAGTATTTTACTACACCTATGCATATTTGCCTAGTGCCTTGAAATTCTTCCAATATATGCAAATTCCCTCAGGATTCTGTCTACATCAGGTCTATCAGTCTGTAAGTATTTACTGAGGGTCAAACATACAAAGTACAAGACGTATGTAACTTAATTGTCTCATATGTTTTACATGTCCATGCTTTTAGTTGGCAGTTTTAAACCCAATGTGAGAAAACAAATGGGTGGCACTGTTAGCTTGATGTGAATAATATACAAAGAATTGGACAGTTGATAGTGGCTATATTAATGGGTGTTATTATTATATGATAAACATTTTCAAATAAATGACATGACTAAAAGTGCTTGTCCTGATTCAACAGTTCATAGTTAATTGAATATGACAGTTTATTCTAAGTTTTATATTATTGGATTCATTAGGAATTTGTTTTATAACTGTTGTTTAACCGATGGCCTCAGAATTGCTTCATTACAGCACTGACTTATTTATTGTCATTTTAATTTTTTATTACAAATAATTTATTAAACATATCTTTATTTTACCATATTGTTCCCATAGTATTAAAGCAAAAGACCACCATACCATGAATGAGGAATCTATCTACCTGTTTAGTCAGTGTTATAGGATAACCTTCATCTGCCTATACATTTTTCACAGCAAAACTATACAGTAGAAAATAATCATTATGGGTGGGTGGACACAGACACATTTTGTCTGAATAAATAACTGTAAAATTCATAAATTCAAGATGTGACAGAGAAAGGCAGACGCTATGTGTTTGAGTTAGTAAAGCAGTTGAATGTGAAATGAAATGGAAATAGACAAAAGCAGGAAAAGACAGACATAACTTATCATGAGAAGGAGAGTGAGAGATGGGAAAGAAAGAGAGTATAAGGGAACTGACCGTTTTAGAGGGGGCTGCAAGTGTCTCCATTTCTTCGTGGGTCACCCACACATTGCCTGAAGGCTATGTGGGTGGAGCCCAGAAAGCAGTCATCCAATGGGAAGGGCAAGCAGTGTTAAAGAAGAAGAGCAGCACCACTGTAAGCCAATAGTGTTACAGCATCACGGTCAGACAATGAGCAAAAGTCCTGCCCATTTTGGCAAACAGCCCATACAGTACACACTAAAGGAGGGCAATATAGCAAAATGATCACAATATTAAAGGATGATGTCATGATATTTAGCTTTTCTGAAGGATGAAAACTCCATACAAAAGTAAGTTCTCAGTAAATACTGAGCACAATAATATTTGTATTGAACTTACATTTAAGGAAGAACAGAAAAAATTGTAAATACGATAAATAAAATATAAGGCCTTTAATACAATCAACTAAACTAGTTGCTGTTGCCTGCAATTGGTCTAAATAAGTATTTCTGATGATCAGTTTCAATTGTTTAGTATACATATCAACATATTGCCCAGCGCTAATGCAAGCACAATAAAGAAACAATATGTATGTCACACTCTATATCACAGCTGTTATAGGTGGCAAAGATAGCAGGGATAATTGAACATCATCTGCAACATGCACAGTGAGCTGGTTAGTAACACACATATATACATGAGTTAAAGCTTTGTACAAAGACGTGAATGTGTTTAGTTTAAATAGGGGCTAAAGAGAAAGTTGAGTTGGACATCAAATTTGTAGCCAATCAGCCAAGACAAATTTGGTGTCTGAAGTTGATTTTTTTTGTTTTGCACTGGAGCTATGAGGCTTATGTAGCTAACACGCAATTTAAGCTTATATCACATTTAGCATTATGCCAGTTGAATGCCTACATCACACAGTTCCCCTAAATGGTGTTGTTAAATTGTGAGTGTCAAGTAATCTCAATTAGACTTACTGACACTGTATAAAAACACATGGTCATTCAAAAGTTTGGAATCACTTGTCATCTTAATATTTTCTGCATTTTCACCACTTTTTAAATACAAGAAATCTTCATTGGATTTCTTTGATATATGGCACATTCTAGTCAATTGTGTGCAGCTTAAAAATAGGTTTAACTCTCCTCTGACGTGTTGCATGTGTGTATGCATAAATGTGGTCTAAATATGTATGAGTAAAAGAGAATTGAGGGAATGGGTGTGTGTGTGCATGTGTGTATATGTGTATCAAGAGTATATCTAAGAAATCACAACGGCTCTGCTGCAACTGCAAAGGACAAAACAGCGTTACCGAGACAACAGAAAAAGAGGGCGTGTGGAAATTGCTATGGGGAATGAGAAACCAAGCTGAGGAGCACACACACATGCGCTCCTTTGAACACTCACAGAAACATTGTCTCACATGCTCCTCAGCACTGACAAAACAAACACTCTGAAGCTATTCTGATATTCTGACGTCATGTTGAGTACTTCGTAAAATTGCAGACAATACCAGAGACAAAATTCTGCTACTGTTTTTAGTTACGTGACGCACTTTAGTCCATTTTTATTCATTTGGGTCACATGCTCTTATGTACTTTTTTCTTGCAGCTGACACAATAATAACCATCTGTTGCATCTAGTAGTGGAGAATTCCAACATAGCAAATCTTATTCTGGAAAGCAGTGTTTTTTTTAAAAAAAGAAAACACTGTATATAAAATGTGCATATAGTTCCCAGAATCTGGTAAGTTGCACTCTTAAACATTAAAAGACTTTTCCCCTTATTTCTAAACAACGCACAGTTTGAAGTGTGTTTCCCCATCTAGGCACAAACACTAGTTCTGTTAGTTACTAATAAAAACATCTGTGCTAAACTCAGGCTACATCTATCTGCTATTGTGAATTGCTCAGGGAAAGAGTGTCTGCTAAATATATAGACAATTCACTAAACATTCAGACACTTTATGGTACTACACGTTTTGGTTTTGGGTTATTTTATATCATTTTGTTTTTTTGTACATATATATGAGATCCTTCCCTGACTGTGCCTGTGCACAAAGTGAGTTTAGTGTGGAGGACCTCCAGTGGCCTGCTCAGAGACCTGATCTCAACCCCTTATCAGTATCTGTATCTGACCAAATGCTCTTTTGATTTAAAATGCACAAATGCAAGATCTGGGGCTGGTACAGCTGTAAAGAGCCCAAATCCATATTAATGCCCATGGTAAAGGTCAGATGATATAGTTCTATAATGTGTATATGTGTATATATAAATAGGTTTGTATGTGTGTGTGCACTCACGGTTCTGGACGTGGGTGGAGCTGAAGGGCTAGTCAAAGAGACCATCTCCTGTATAGCAAGTCTCAGTTTGAGGCGGTGTAGAGGGTTGCTGATTCCAATCTCTCTCTGGATTTCCGTATCTGACAGTGCCGACATGATCGCTCCACTTTTCACATTTGCACGACAAGCTGCTACATACCATGCTGGCATCCCCAACCACAGCTGCAACACAAACACAGTGTCACATATCACAACTCTAAATAAAAAACAATATTTACACAACCCGGTGTTACCCTGCGTTACAACCCTGCGTTAAAGGGTGTTAAAGCTAAACATACCCAAAGCTGCTGTATGCTCACTACACCTCTGTAGAAACTTTGAAACAAACATGGAGTCAAAACATTTCTTACATGCCCAATTTCAACAGCAACCACTAGATGGTGGTGCAGCAAAGCTTCTGGGTGGAAAGCCAATGTATCAGAAAGGAACATGTAATATCTTGTAATCATAGTCCTTTGAAGCAAGTCCACAAGGAGGACATATATATACATATACGTGTGTGTGTGTGTGTGTGTGTGTGTATGAGACAATGATATACGATAAAAAAAAAATTTATATATATATATATATATATATATATATATTTATTTTGGCTGTTTATCTGTGAATTTGTTGTGTGTTCCCATTTCCAATGCTGTCCTTGAGGAAGTCTAATGTTACTGTTCAATACCCAGTTTATCTAATCAATTTATTATTACATTAAATCAAATAAAAAATTTAAATTGTATCTGTATTTATTATAATGTTATATAATACACAGTATTAGACTGCTACGCATTTTGTACACATTATAATTTTTGAATTTTGCTTTTCTATGGTTTACTGCCAAAGAGTAAATTTAGGATAAAATCACAGTTACATTATTTATTACCACTCCCTACATGATCTGCTAGGCTTTCCACACAGGTGCTCAGTAGCTACGCCATCTAGTAATAGCAGTCATAACTGGAGTGGTGCAATGCCACATACTTATTTAATTATTTATATATAACATCAGCATTTCACTGACTTTTTTGCACTATTTAATTCCTTGTGATGCTGTGTACCAAATACCAGCATAATGATTTCAGTATTTGAATACTGGTACTTGCAATGTAATGTACTTCTTTAGCCCTGCACATGCCCCACTTACTCCAGCCAGGTCTTTCCACAATGTGAAATAGAAAAGGCATACATTATGTAGCTATAATCTTGACAGGATGCACAGCTAACACATGCACACTCATGAGTGCTATAATGGAGAATTGATTAATGTGGACAACTGAAAGAGCAGGTTGGTATGTGTGTCAGAAGTACAGTAATGTGCTGATCTATACACATCTCACAGACACATGGACATGCTGCTGATGTGATTATGCAAGCGCACACTGCGCTCAGCTTTTGACACATGCTAACTATTAAAGCGCAGAGAAAGTGCCTGGCTGGCGTTTTGGAGTGTCACGGGTGAAAGGCATTGCAAAGTGCACTAAAACTGACTCTGAATTATTTCATATATTTATGGCACTGTATATAGAAGGCTCATTAAAATTGCCATTTCTTTAACAGATTTTATAGGATTGAGGAGATGATTTAAACCGATGATGCTGATAGTCCAGCTGTGTAAATCTGTGACTTCACAATGATGACGGGAAGACTGTGGCCCATCTGCTGCTGCACAATTTATCAGCCCCTCAATACCATTCATCATTGGTCAATTTCCACGGGACCACAGGGCCGCTGTTGACCACATATTATTTGACTGGAGGACCATTCTAAAACTGGGTACATTACCCCACCACTTTTTTAAAAAACCTCTCTGTTGTAGATTCACCATACTTGAGTACAGAGAGACTAGAAATAGACTTTCAGATGACATGTCTTGAAGCTGTCAGGAACATTTAAATAACTCAGCTGTTTTTTTTTATAATTATTTTCACTAGTTAATGTCCCTGCTAGGATGCTAAGTATCTTATTGCAATCATATAAATGTACTAACTGCAGAGAAAACTGATTATCTGAAGGAAAGAGTGACTGATAAAATTAAAAGCTAAAGCTAAAGTTGGTAAGACTGTGTGAGAACCTTCCTTAAGTTTACTTAAGCTTCAACAGTCCAACAAGTCACTGGAAAACATTTTGTGCTGAATAAAGACATAATTAATGTTTTATTTAAGAGTTTGATCAACAACCAAGGTAGGACACCAGCTTGGTTGTATTTATTAGCCTGTAGATAATTTAGGCTATCTGGATTTGTTGACGCCAGAGAGATTCTGAAATGTATTACAATGATAAAAAATGAATACCGCTGAGGAATATAATATTAATCCACAGAATACAACAAAGAACATGGTAAACTTTAGTTTAAGGTCAGAATGTCCTTTTAATGGTCTGGTCACATGCTAACTACTGAAGGCTGGCTAATGTTAACAATGTTGTTACTGTACTTGGTACCCTTACTGGCTACTTATCAATCCAAGCAAATGCTAACGAATGCAAGTTGAAGTAAAGCTATTTTAATGAAGTGTCCAGTGAGTGTAAATTGAAGAGGTAGCAAAGATGGCTGTTCTGGGCAATTTCAGTTTTTATATCGTAGCCAAAAAAGTCAAGGGGCAGGTTTTCATCCTTGTCCAACCGTTGTTGTATCTGTGTACCCACCTCCAGCCAAGCCACTACTGTAGGGCCGTCCCACTGAGCGAAGGGTAAACCTTTTCTTCTCGCCTCCTCCAACAACTCATGCCTAGAGAGAAAGAGAGAGAGAGAGGGAGACAGAGATGAGGCAGGAGAAGAGCGAGAGAGGGAGAAAATGGAAGAGGTGAGGAGAGATAAAGAGGATAGAGGGAATAAAAAAGATAGGAGGAAAAAATGAGAGAAGGAGAGAAAAAAGTAATAGGAAAAAAAGGGTAACAGGAAAGAGGACAGGTAAGAAGAAAAGACAGGACGAGGAAGCGAGAAAGATGGAGAAAGGAGAGAAAGAGGAGAGGAGAAATAAAGATAAGCAAGACTGGTCAACTTTATATAGACTAAGCTGGACACAGTGTGAGAGAGAGAAAGAGAGAGAGAGAGAGAGAGAGAGAGAGAGAGAGAGAGAGAGGGAGAGATGGAGACTGAAAGAGAGAGAAATTCTTTATATCTCTCTAAGCAGCCAGTCTTCCCTTACTTCATTGTGCACTCGGTATGTACGATAAGAATGAATACATCTTTCATTTAAACGTGTTTCCTAATGTTTTACCTCTTCTCCACCCCTGTATCAATATAACATTCCATGATTTCCTACCTCCGCTGTTTCCACTCTGAATAGAGAATATCCATGATTGTATGAGGAAAACATCACTATCTGCACAATTGTATATCTTTTGGTAATGCTATGCAGGCTCATTTTTCACAAGTAATTCGATTTATCTTTCTCCCCAGCTCTTGCATCTTGATCTGCGTCCAAGTTTTACTGTGCTGTGTCAGATGCTGCCTCCATGCATTGTTCAGCAGTGCATGGAAGGAAAAACAGACCATGTGGAGGCCGTCGCTTAAAGGAATACTGTGGTGTTTTTCAAATGCATCTGTAACTGAGTCAATTACCATGGGCAGTTATGTTTTTGTGCTTTTCTGCATTTAAAAAAACATGCTGCCTTCTATTCAGATGCATTAATTTGAAGACCTATTTTCCAAAGCAATGTTCACAATTTTATTTACTTTTATTATGCATGAGAGTATATTTCTACTATTTTGTTTACTTAAGCATTTAAATCAGATATCTATATTTGAGCTAACTACACATGTAGTATTACTTCTGTCTGATATGTTTCTAAGAAGCAGTGAATACCTACAGCTAGTTTTCTGGCTTCTATATCACCTTCTGGGTTATCCTTACTGAGGGAGCCATGTCCATTATAAAGTTAACAATTCTAAAGCTAGTCTATTTATTCTGTTAAATTCCTAGCCATTTTCAGATCAATATATTCAACATTTTAAAAAAAGGAGCAGAGAAAGTACTCTCGAAACAAGTACATGTAGGCATTACTGTCTACTCCTGGCTTTAGTTAATCAGGCTTCCGCGATACCCACAGTATTTGAATGTATGCTACAGTAGCAGTGGATAGAGATTACAATGAAATTACATTGCATTGAAGTATTGCTTTAATGAGAAACAGCAGCGATGCATTTGTTTTGTAATAATTCAAACACTGAGCTAGCACATTGTATTTATACCATGGTGTCTTCATTTCTGTTTATAGCACCATTAGAGAACACCTCTGTGATCAACTCTGATCAAAGTTTTAACAAGTTAAAAATACACAACTCCTCGGGGTACATCTGTAGTGTTTCAAAATGCTGACACAATAGGCGCCTATGAGACTGAAATTTAGCAAAAAAGCTCAGTAATTATTGAAAATGGACGTTAATATCCCATTATCGCCCTCATAAAGTCTGTGCATGCTGAAGCAGAGGAAACACCGCCCTTAGAATCTGATTATGGTGCCCCAGAGTTAGCGAAACGAAGACCACCAGTCAAATTTGAAAATGGAAAACGGTGGAGTCATCTGCAGGCACTTGACTAATAAACATACAGCAGACAGTAAGATACATTTCTAAAAGGGATAGCTAATAGGCAAAAATACTAGCATGGTTAACAACAAAGAGAAGCTAAGAAGGCACAAATGGAGGTTAACATGATAATGCAAACAGCTACGTCTTAGCAACTACCTAAGGCCCACTTAGCTAAGCATTACTAATTTGGGCCTGTTAACGTCCATGCGTTGTTAGCCACATTAGCATTTTTACCCGACTAGCCCTCTAAGTGGCATGTCATACAGCAAAACAGTAAGGCAACATTAAGTGGACAAAGATATGTGCGCTGGATGTTCCTCCCTCAGAGGATGAATTAATAATGCAAGAACACATTTTCAGTGCAAAGTAAGGACACTTGAATACAGCATTGGGTTAATGTGGATGCTGCAGAGAGAATGATGTTTACTTTCTGCAGGCTTGGGTCCAGATTTACTTCCAGATTTTATGCATGTTAGTGTTAATGTAAACCTCACTACAGTAGCCATTGTTTTATAGATAGGACCAATTATTGGTATGTTTCTTGTTTTATGAGAGCACAATTCTTGGCCACATGATAGTCAAAGCACTGCAGAGTTTAAGGTTTTCCTTGATAAAAAAAAAAAAAAAAACCTCCCAGCTCATCATGGAACTCTCTATGCACTGACCACAGTCACACTAGAAATCTGTTGTTCTCAAAAAGGCAAAACAGGCGAAATGAAATGACCAAAGTTGTAGATTAGTGATAAAAAAATGCTTTAATTTTGATGCAGTTAGCCATATAGAAGTGATTTAACATTTTAGCTGAATTAGTAGAATGAGGTCACGAGGAACACCAGAGAAGAGTACTGTTTTTCTATTTTGCAGAAAACCAGTGCCAATTCATCACAGTTCCAAACTTCACATGATCTAAACTTTTTCCCTTTGTATAAATTGTACTTGGTGTGAATATACATAAATAGTATTTTTTTTTACTGGATTAGCAGATGATTCCTCTGGGACATAGACAGGTCCATGATTTTCTTCCATTTTCTATTCAAAGGTCAACACAGTCAAAGCAACTGTGCTATTGGTCGAAAAAACATCGTTTTACTCTACAAGTACTTTACTACAAGTTAAACTCAAGGCAAGAAACCCTTGATTGTGATGACTTTTACTGTGATTACTGTCACTTTCTTAACATAATTTCACAACTAAAGAGAACCAAAACACTAAACAATGCAGTGCTCTAGAATAACTTAGCTACTTATGCCCTTGAGGTGTATTCAAGCGCAGCGGTGCCATCACCTTCTCCTTATCTTTACATGTTGATGTAATATGTTCAGGTTGATTGTACTATGTATGACTGACATCCTCTGAACATACTGACGCTGAAGAGGGAGAAAACTAGTTATGACCATTAAAGAAATAAGCACAGAACAAAGAAAAGAAATCCGAAGTGTTGACGATCCATAACCAGAGATGGGACCTGGTTATTGCAATACAGAACACAATGCACTGACAAATACAAACACACACACACACACACACGGGCTGCAACTAACAATTATTTGTATAACCAATAATAATCAGTATATTTAGTAGCACTAGCAGTAGAACTACTTTTAGCATGCTGACATTGTCTTACCATATGGAAGTGGGTAGCCATTGCGTTGCACAAGTGACCACCCAGAGGACAATAGGAGTGCACAACAAAGAGTTGATTTTTTCAGAAACATATCTAAACACTGTAATGAGCTTGCTAAGCAAACTTTTCAGTACAAACTGTATTTTGAAATATGTGAGCATGATGTACATCAATGCTGTGAATAACTTATTAGCCTTCAGGTGAGGAATGAGGGGACTTCTGAGGCACTGCCTTTCTCGTTGTTACTTGGTGTGTGGCGCTTAGCATGCTGCATAGTTAGGTAGAATAATAAAGTAACAACATTCAGTCAACTGTCAGTTACATAAAGGATGGAGCATCTATCTATCTATCTATCTATCTATCTATCTATCTATCTATCTATCTATCTATCTATCTATCTATCTATCTATCTATCTATCTATCTAGCTATCTATCTATCTATCTATCTACCTTTCTATCTAGAGATAGAATTAAATAGTAAATCTCTGAAATTTCTAATTGTCCAAATTGCCATGTGGATAATATGAACACTTTGAAGGAATTATAGAGCACTGTGTCAAGGAAACAATAGAGTCTATATAACCCTTTACACTTCCTGTGCTGTAATAAATATTGACCAAATATTGACCATATATTGACAAAATGACCATGTACTTTAGCCTCTTTTACTAAAATCAATGCCATCAATGACTTAGTGGCTTTTTTTGCTAATCGTTGCAGCCCTGTCATGCACACACACACAAACAGACATCAGGAGAAAGGCCTCAACATAGCAGTTCAAGGCTGTTTTGAAGGCACACACAGAACTCTCTCTCTTTTCCAGGCAGAGATGCATCCTCTACAAAACTGCAGAAGGGAAGAGTCACATGAGCAGTCCAATGAAAGAAAAGGCGGTAGGGTTTGGGTTTGGGTGGGCAGCTGATGGAGAGATAGAAAACATGTCTAACCCTTCAGAAATAGACACACAACCACAGAGCACACACAGACGCGCACACATACATGAACACGGCGTCAACATGTGGAAAAATGCAGCAAGTCTCAGCAACACAAACCAAACTTACCCGCTGATACAGAATTCAGATGAGGAGAGGAGAGAGAAAGAGAGAGATAGAAGGAGAGAGAGATAAAAAGAAAGTGATGGGAGACAAAAATTAAATGTTTGTTATTGCGCATACTGTATGTACAGTACATTTTGTTAAAGCCCTTTTAATCCTAATTCAGTATACTATGCTAAACGTGCACTAGCATTTCACCCCTTGCATTAATAAAGGCACTTGGGTGCAAATCTGTCCTTTTAAGTTACACTTAGTTTAATTATTTATAAGCCTTTAATTACATGGCAGTAGTTCTGATCATACAGCATGCAAAAACAGTGAATATGCAATGACAAGATGGGGACAGATCTTCTGTCAGCAGACGTCATGTTACAAAAGAAAATAAAACAAAACAAAACAAAAAACAAACAATCTAGATCGTTTAAGCATAAACACACAGTGAACATGATGTAGTTCCTCAGGCAGTATCAGTTAACATGCTCTGAAGGCATCAACACAGCAGCTCATGAAGCAACAAGCACTCAGTTCTGCTACTGTGGAGAGAACAACATACCTTCAGTGTTATTAAAGCAGTCTCACACATTCACAAACTCATGATCCATCTGCATTGTATGCCATTGTTTGCTATGATACACGTTGGTTGTTGTATGTTATAGGTTTTTAAAATAGGTGTTTGATGGTAATCACAGGCTTCTGTAATTGGCACAATGCAACACATATAGAGTTGAACATAGATATTGGGGCTGTTCATGCTATTTTTGAAACTGTCCATGCATTTAGGCTTAACTAGAATCGACCCTAGTGATCAAATTGAGCAATTAGTTATCTTCTCATGGGAGATAGCAAGAGCAGACTTTAAAAGTTTGAGGTTTGGAGCTGTAATTTATTGCAATATTGTACTGTTTTATTATGTTTAGTCTTTATATTGCAGCTAATGATCTTGCTGAAATACACTACATGCATGTATTGCAGATCTTTTTTGTGTAAAACAAAAGGAGTTTTAAAGCATTTCTTCTTGTTAGCCATCATGACACTGTGACCGTATTAAGGGGACAGCTGCTCTGCTCAAATGATGCAAACAAATAATAAAAAAAAGAACATGCAATAGATATTATGTGTTTAAGTAAAAATGTATTATGTACGCATATAATGCACTTATTGTAGTGTCTTTGTAATTTGGTGTATTGTACTTTCTTGTTTAATTGAACAATGTGTATGCGTACTGCATTGTCTTGTTTAATTACACAATGTGTTGTGCATACAGTGTTTTTAAAGTGCGTGGCTCAGTTTTTTGGTAGATCAATGTAAGTAGCCACCAGGCACATGGAACTGTATTTATTTTTACAACCTACAAATAGATGAGATATTTGCTTTTAGGAGGTGTTTGTGTGTATCACTTACTTCTTCTTTAGCCTGCGGTCCTTCTCTGCTTGAGTGCCCAGTTTACCCACGGCAATGTCCTGACCCAGCAACTCAGGATCAGACACATTTCCGACTGGGAAAAGAGGATTTATCAGTCATGCATACCAAACAAACAAACAAACAAACAAACAAACACGCACACACACACACACACACACACACACACACACACACACACACACACACGCACACACACACAAACAAGCAACAACAATTAAAAAAAGCTTTTAATTCATAAGATTGTTCTAGAGACATAACCTAGTACCTAATTTGGTTTATATTTGCATTGACTTTTTACTCCACAATACAGTATTTTATAATAGACAATTAAGGTGAGAAAAGGCCTCTTAATCATTAAAGGAATGGTTTAGCAGAAAATCAAATTTACAGACATTATTAATGTAGGCCAACAACAAACATATTTGGTGGCCAGATTTTGCTTCTTTAGTTTTACACTGGAGGTGCAAGGCTAACAAACACTAGAAATAAATTGTTACATATTTCTTTTTTAACTGGGAGAGAAAGAGAAGAATGATGTAAGAAAGAACGCTGTACTTTGTCCTGGTCCCATCAGCTCTTTGCCCAGCTGTCCCAGTCTGCCTTTCTCTTTTTTCCCGAACAGACGGCCGATGGAGGACTTTATTCCTTTTTTCTTCGGCTGTTTGTGGAGCGAGTCCTGGCTGCTAGCAACACTGCTTAGTGCACTGGCTTCGGTCTCTAATGTAGCAGCCAGACTGCAGATAGAAACACACACATACACACAGAAGTATAGAAGAAATGTAGAAAGGTCAGGATTTTGGGAATGCAGCTAGAACAGTGCTTTTTGGTGATCTTCCATTACTTTTAGTGACATTGCGCTCAATTATACTGAGGAAGACATTAAGTCTCAGCAGATCGGCTACATTTGGCATTAGAACAAAAACCATATTCATTATTTTTCTCTGAACTATACCCAAACTAGTGTGTAACTTACCGTGCATCATTGTGAGAAGATGCTGGAAGTGTATGTGTCATACGGACTTGACGGGGTGTTGGAGGGGGCGAGGTTTCACACTTTATAGTAGCCTTATCTTCTCGGCCATCCTCATCTACTGCTGCAATCTAAACACAGATTCCAACACAAAAACATACATATGCATACACAGTTATATTCATATACAAAGAAGATCAAACAACACAAACACTCTTTAGAAGTACAGTATTAGCTTATAGTACAGTGCTATGCAACATCAAACTGCCTGTAGACTATGTTTGGTAAATCCATAGTGAGTAATTTCAAACAGACTGCACTATGAGGTCTGTAAAGCACATAGGCAATTCTTCCTTCAGCAAACATGTACATTAATGGGACCATGAAGTCAGAAGTGTACAAATAATAATGTTCTAAAAAACATTTTATGTCTCAACACCATATATGTAAAACCTTTTTTAAGTATGACACATATGCCCTAATATTTTTAAGGGCACTGTAGCAGTAAGGACTTCATGCTGGTGTAAATCTGTTATACCTTTCTCCTGTGCTTCCTCAGGTCACTGGGCTGAAACACAGACAGAACATAGAGATTCATCAACGAGTCATTTAGTTCAACTTGTCTTATGGGTAGTGTTGCTGTAGAGATACATCCTCTGTGAAAAGTTTAGTTAATAACACAAATGCTTTTTTCCTTTCTTTATTTCTTTATACTTTCTTTATACTTTCACCTACCCCCCATTTAACTGAAAAAATCATCATAGTTCTGGGTGATACTACTTTACACTGGGTTTGTATACTTGTATAATTGTATACTGAGTTGAATGAATTTGTCACAAGTATTACATATTAAAATACATCATATGAATTAAAAGACCTATCAAACTTGAGTTTCAACCAACAGCCAGACATGAACACATTACAGTAGGATATCTATTGTCTAATTTAGACTTGATCTAAAATGAATTGACCTGAAATTGATAAGGAAAATCTAATATTAATCAGAATTTTTTTACAAAGAACTGATGTTTCAGAAACTTCAAAGAGCAGTGTATAATTGAGTGTATGTGCATCCATTAATTGGTCTTTGGTGCATGTGAGTGTTTGTGTGGGTGTGTGGAGGTGTGTATACCAGTGTCATGACCCCCATACGCTCCATGTCACGTGCAGGGCTGCGGGGAGTGAGTTTGGGGGTTGAATGGCCGCTGGGTGGTGATGAAGAGGCCAGTGATGAAGCTGTAGCAGAGGCGGTGATGGAGGCTGCAGGGTGATGAGCTCGAGCCAGGTTTAATCCCTCTAAACTCACACTTGCCACACGGTTCTCTATCTCCTCTGCACGCAGCTCTGTCGACTCCTTCTCCTCCTGAATCAGCCTGCAGACACAACCACATTCATACAACAAAACTGTAAGTATGTATGTAACTAATTAACTATATGTAGTGTATTGTGTATCTATGTATTATAAATCTTACAATCATGCACAATACTTGCTGTCTAATACCAACCTTGGCCACTGAACAAAATCATTAAAAAAACCCTAACACTACTAGCACATGTAATGCATTAGTTAACATTAATTAATACATTAAGAAACAGGTTTGCTTATTACTAGGTGACAGACAGAAAATGAGTCAGAAAATAAGGAAAAATAAGAGATGGCACTAATGACAATAATGCATACTTGGATCCACTGATAAAGATGAATGTAATCATTTAAGAAGTTATATCAATAAAAAGTGTGTTTGACTAATCTTTTTAATCAAACTTAAAGTTAGTACATTTTATCAGTCAAAGCTTTATGTTCTTTTGAGATTTAAATGGATTATTCCTGTTATTCCTGGTATGAGGATAAAGTTTTGACTAAATAATAAGTTTTCTACAATTTTAAAACTGCTATTAAAAAATCAGCAATTCAGCAAAAAAAACCAAATTCTCATGTATATTAAAACATTTTGAAAAGCTGCGTGTCCCAAAATGGGCAGTGTATCTCTAAAAACTACTGCTTAAGCACCAACCTTATTTCTTTATTAATGGCATCCAGTTGTTCCTGTAGCATCATGGCAAGCGTCTGAGCATCAGAGTGACCACCTGGGGACAGTAGATCCATTGAACTGAACAGGGTCTCTCGGTCATCGTCGTCAATGTCTGACATTTCTGTATCGCTCTCGAATGGGTGGCCCCCCAGAACGCCGAGCTGCTGCGACCTCCATTCATGCTCACCCAAAGACTTTGCCTGCAGGAATGTTTTAAGAATATTTAGGAATATACATCACTTTTATTCCTGCAATGAGATGATATAAACATTTCCTGTCAATGTGTCAGTGGTGATTTAGGTATTAATGGTGTTGTATTTGAGAGAATTCAATTGTGGGTCTCAGTTTTGTCTTGATCTCGAAGTATGGTGAAATTATGGCTCTTGAGACCAGCTATAATAAACAACTCTGTCTGAGCTAACTGGAAACTAAGTGACTAAAACTCCTGTGACTAAAAATGAACCTAATTTCATTTCATACCTCATAGATGCCTTCCCTGGCACAATTCTGACAATAATTATCTCTAGACTGGGATATTTACCACTGCTGATAAACTCCATATCACAGTGTCTACACAGTGTCTATGCCTGCAAATTCAGCTACTTCCTTCACACTGTGGCCTTTGATATGCCCAAATGCAATCACTCCTTTTTGCCAATCATTAACATCTGCTTTACGATTCATTTTCCATCAAATGAGACATTCACTGCACTGTACCTCCTCTTCTCAATCTATGAATCCTATCGCCATGCAAAGAAAATATATCGGCCGATTAACCATCTGCAACACCATCTCCAAGTTGAAGTTACTAACACCTTAAACATGCAAAGTGACTAATCTGAGGCAAGCTTATTATTTATGTTTGTAATTGCATGATGCCTACATTTTCCCTTAATCTAAGAGGATGACTTTCATTTAATGCCTAGATTCCAGAGATGAAGTGACAAAGTATACACTCACCTTCTGCTCATCTCTGCGGAGTCCCACTCGCCCCCTTCGTGGTCGGCGGATGACTTTGGCAGAGCGGTAGTGGTCAGACTGAGTCTCAGCCAGAGAACCTAGAGAGTAACGGAGCTCTGTAGATGCATCCAGGTGAGACCTAGGATACACAAACATATACATAAAACTAACTTCTATGTCATACAATGCCAGAAACACTATAAACAAATCTATCTGGAAGAAAAGAAAGAAAATGTGGACGTTTTTGTTATTTAAAAAGATGAAAGTAAAACAGCTGATCACTAGATGATCGCAAAGCATTCTCATTGATTTAATGGCTGAGCTTGGTTGTGTTCAAACATCTCTCTTCTTCTCATAATCTCTCACCGTGACAGAGTTGGCTCCGTTAGTGACCCTGCTCTTAGACGAAACTGATCAAGCTCCGCCCTCAGCTTCTCAATTTCGTCCGCCAATTGACCCTAAAAACATCCAAACATTAACATCCTTAATTTCTTGAAATCAATTTTAATTCAACCATGTCCTATAAGTCACTACGTAAAAGGTTGTCCAGTTTTAAACTACTGGCTGAAACTCTAGTGAAATTGAAACTTGTCAGATTAGAAACGATAATTATAAATTAACAGCAATGCAAGCTCATTCAAACCTGAACACTCTTTCCACACACATTTCACAACATTTTTGTTTAGTTTACTATGGTTATTTGTCTGTGATCCTAGAGTCAACAAATAAGCTTACAAGTAAACTTAAAAGTTTCTTATTAGGCTAAATAAAAATCTGTCTCTGTCTAAATGATATAAACTGAATTGTATTCTACAGTTTATTATTAAGTTAAAAAGGAGTTTTCAGTAGTAGTCTTGACATGACATGACACGGTACACAGGAAAAAGGAGCATGTTCATAGCTTGGGTATATGAGTAAATAAAGGCTCAATCAAAGAAATGATATTAGGAGTACAAAGACGGATACAGTATCACTTTCATTGGGCACTTTAACATTCATTTTCAATTATTATTATTTCAAATTGTATTACTTTTTGTATATACTATTTTCGATATACTAGCAAAGTTGTTTTCCATGAGCAAATCACATATATTAATCTAGGTGCAGAAGCTGTATGAAAGGAGCCACATATGAGTTACCTTTTCATGGATGGAGTCCTCCAGCTGTTTCCTGTAGCTGTCTGAGTCTTGTATTAGAACATTCTATAAAAAAAGGAGAAACATGTCAAACAGTAAATTATTATCATGATAGCCTTTACTAACACTGCTAAGTATGTTTGCTTACTGGTCTGGCATGTTTTCCTAGAACTCATGTCATGTTTCACTCCCTATAATTTCAAAACTTACCAAGTGTTAGCACTAGCTAACTAGCTAACAACAGTCATGCTGGCTTCAGCTGGTGTGAGTGAATGACTAGACTTTGCCTCCATCTCCATCTAGAGCACAGTGGCCACAATGTGCACACCTCTAAAACTTTTCAACCTCTAAAAGAGTTGTGCGGTACATTGAATAAAATGGTAATTAATTTATTGTATCAAGTGGTTGCATGCAAAGAAGACAGGTAATCAACATAACTGCTTTCTGAAAGGTTGCACATTTTGGTAATTATTGTATGTAATAAATTTGACTCATTTGCAACCCAGTGGGGGAAGACTTAATTACTAGCCAACACAATTGTATGCCTACATATGTATTTGATATTTTAGTGCTTTATAGTAATGTTAAATGCTTCACATGCAAATACATTAAACTGTCATAAGCTGTCATAAAAGAATACCGTAAGAAGTAAATGCAGTACAATCATATGTTGGGCATAAAACTCATAACAATGATTACTGGGCATAATACAAAGACATCATTCACAAAAAATACAATTTCATTAAAAACATATATTTATAAAATGTATGAAATTAAAATATAAAATTAAAAAGCACAGTAACTATTCTTTAATATGAAAGATTGATATGAAATTGATATTAAAGATAATGCCTTGTATTTGCCAATTAAGACAAACAATTTAGATAATTCATTTAAATAAATTACTACAAATATATATGTACAGTATTTACAGTATTATTTATTATTGAATGTAAATGAAAACAGTTGAAAAAAAAAATCTTAAAAAACCTACTGGCACCTAGCTTTGAAAACACTCCTGGAGTGTTTCAATGTACACTGTTTAAGTTATTATTAAAAAGACACTAGAAATTATGAATATGATATATGATTCTAAACTTTTGAACAGTGGTGAATGTTATTGTCTACACATGATGATTACATTAGCAATCTTTTGGCCTTGAATGTAAACAAACCTTCTCTTCTAGTGCTGCCATTCTCTCTTTCAGATGAAGTTGGAGACGCTCATTTGACTCTGTAAGCAGTCGGTCCACTGTGTCTGAAAGACGCTTATTGTGTTCCTCGTTCATCTTCTCTCTCTGACGAGCCTGAAAAAAACACACACAAGTATATAATGTGGGAATGCTTATTAGTTGAATGTTTTATTTTACATTACTTCCTAAAGTAATTTCATTTCCCTTTTACTTTACTTCTACGTTACCAAAACAAATCTGTACCAACCAAAAAGTACAAGAGAAAATGTAATAATCATTCCAGTACTTTAATAAAGAAACATCCCATCTATTACAACAAATATCATGTGAAAGGCCTGTCACCCTACCTGCCTCTGTACAAGACTTGCACTTTTGATTTTGCTTGACTAAATTATGAAGCACAATTATGAAAAACTTGAAACTAGAGATGTGTGAGCAGCATAGGTAATGAACTGTTATTAAGTCAGTAACCATAAAACCAATTCACTATTTTTTACTGAAAGGCATTATTCTATCTTACGGAAAACATGTTACTTTGTTCAGTGTTACTCTTAACCCTGGTGTATCCTGCTCAGAAGCTGGTGTTAATAAGCTAGTTAATGTAATAAGTGTAGTGTTGTGTTTTGCTGTGTTGTACTGTAGTACATACCCTAAGAAGTTCCTGGTTTTTCTCCTCCAGCTGCCCTTCCAACTGCCGCATTCGCTCCTCAATGCTGCCGTGCCTTTCCTCTGCCTGCAAAACGCACACACCAACATTGTATTGTAGGTGCTGTAGTTCAAGTTTATAGATAATTGTGCCTCATGCAGTGTTAGAGAACACATAAGCAAATCTGTATGTCTAATATACGTGTGTACACTACCTTAGTAAGAGCTGCTATCCTCTGTGCGAGTTCAGCCTCTACCTCCGGCAGTGTTTCTGCTTTTCTTATGGTCTGTTGCAGCTTCTGTTCAGCTAACTCTAGCCTTTCCTGCAGTTGCCTGTTCTTCTCCTCCATCTGACACACACACACACACACACACACACACACACACACACACACACACACACACACACACACACACACACACACACACACACACACACACACACACAGACAAACAAATAATATGTATATGTATATATGTTTTTACTTGGATAGAAACAATGCAGTAATATGTAACTATGTAATACTTACTAAGTAAGTATTACAAGTACTAAGATTTTCAAATAAAAGAAAGTTTTTTTTTTCAGTTTATAAAAATAAGCAATGTATTTTTGCAAAAGGCACTTCACAAGTTGCTTCTAGTTGGTCCTGTAGGTCAGCCCTGTTTCAGTCTGTACAAAAAACATGCACACTCATACACATAGTTAGTCATAGGTTACAGGAAATTTAAATAATATAAGTCTGGAAAAAATATCCATGTGGTTATCCATTTAATAAACATCCACTGATTTCAAATGAGGACCCAATTTGTTTCCGCTCAACCATAAAATTCTTCTTGTTGCAGGCAAATAAGAAAATTCATGTCAAACCATCAGTTAAAAGGTTCATCTGTGACATAAAAAACAAACACACACACAGTGCGAAATGCCCATTAAGAAAAGGAAACACAGAGAAGTGTCATGGTGACACAGTCTAATCAAATCAATCACAACAATACCAAGAAATTAGATTTTATCATAAGGGCTTATAAGTAGGAAATGCTGTATGCTGGCTGTCGGATATGAAGGAAGTATTAGGGAGTAAATGTCTTTTTAACCCTGACATCAGAACTAAGGGAACATTCCATTTTGAGCAAAAATAGAGATAATTGTCTAGCAAATAGAACATAACTTGCCAAATAAGTGTGCTACTGGACATGACTGAGGAAACTAAAAGAAGATCAAAAGGAAAAAACGAATGGAAATCAGTTTGGGAATATAATTTTAAATATTTCAGGCTTTCATACTAATGTTTTTCTGATTTTACCAAACATTACAAACATTACATATTGTACCAATGCCAAAAATATAATTAATAAGTATTTACTCAACACTGTCCAAAACATCCCATCGCCATATTGCAGACATTCAATCAGCATAATGTGTATAAACTGTCAATACATCAAGGTGTTAATCTGTGCAAAACATATTAACAGTTCTCTTTAAGCCTGATTATGCATTATTACCCATGATAACATATCCTGGCATTACAAATACCTTGTAAATACTGCACTGGCGTAACGTGATTACATAATTATATAGTCTGTAGAAGGGTCAGCAATGTCTTTTGTACCATCAACTGCACCATTAAACATTGTTATTATTGCAAAAGGTTTTCTTGTTAATTTTGCTATCCAAGAATGTTCTTTCACTAGCTCAGCTCCCCGGCTTCTTTTCTATCACAACGCTGGATAGCTGAGAGCCAATAAAGGCTTACACTATTTAGGTTTTTGTTGCTATTGTTACTATAGCCATAAACCATATAGCACACCATGGTAACATTTTATCTGTCAAGATGCTTTATTAACTAACAGTGTACAAACAGTTTGGGGAACTGTAAGGCACTTCATTGTGTTTTCTCACTTACCCCTTACCAAACCTCACCAAATATATTTAATCAACAATTATTATTGGTATTTAGTTAGTGTTGTCTTCATTTACTATTTTTATTTTCAGACATTGTTATTGCTACGATCAATGTTTATGCTATTACTGTGATCACGACTTTGTTAAAAGCTAAGTGAATTTAATACAAATGAAATGAGTTTTCAGGTTAAGGGCTGATGATGGTCGGTACAAGTAGACTGACCTGTCTGAGGAAAGCCTCCTTATTGGCTAGTTCGTTCTCCAGTTTGTCGCTGATGTCATGGAGCGAGGTGGACTCTCGCTGGGCACTGAGGTAACGTTTCTCTAGAGTTACAATGCGCTCTTCCATATCCTCCTTCTGACACATGGCCTACACACACACATAAGCATCATCTGCGTTTAAGCATAAGCTGTTGAAGCAAATATTTTTAAGTCAAGTAAAATGCATATGTTAGGCATGTCCAAAGGTTTGACTGGTAATATAAATAAATTAATGAATAAAGAACTTTGTATACACCTCTTTGATGTCTCTCTGATATTTGTTGTTCATCTCCTCGCTCTTGATCAGGTCTTTCCTGGCTGTCTCCAGCTCCTGCTCCACCTCGCACACTCTGGATGACAGAGAGGACATCCTGTCCTTCATCTGAGCCAGCTCAAAGTTCTGCTTTTCTAGCAGCTCCTGCAGCTCCACAACCTGACCAGCCTCATCACCGGACTCCAAAGAACCGTTTGACAAACGCTGCAGGACACACACACATCTATTAAAACAAAAACTCATCAGGCTAAAACACAGAAAATAAAACATTTATAACTTTAATGCACAATTTGTGTTGAGTTTAACATATTAGGAGAAGAATGGAAACAATGTTTAAATGAATCACACATTTAAATGTGCAGAAGTGTATTCTCTGTAGTGAATGTGTTGACTTATATATCAACACAACTTGTAATCTTGTAATTTGACCAGGAGAATATGTGCTGCCACAAAATCACTACAAACATTTCCCATTTACATTTCCCAGTGCCCCATCACCAGCTGCTGTTCTCCATACAAACATTGGAGTATAAGGACATGAACATATGCAAAAAGACCTGCTTAACTGCATATAAAAATAAAGCCAGATTGATGTTGACAATTTTGTCATGTCTAACTTACTCCACACACACACAGGCACACGCACTCACACATTTAACAAATTTAAGCTCAGACATACGTAATTAACACTGCACTCTCTATGTTTCTCACATTTCCTTTGTTAGAATCAAGTGGATTGATTCATATTACTTGAAATAGGAGTCAAACTTCTGGAATTAAATGACACTAATAAACGTTTTTTCCTGCTAAATGCCCACATGGCCAGACTGATACAAATATTTGCATAATATTTGCTTTGAGATGCTTTGCCTGTAGAATTAGATTTAGCATGTAACATACTGCAACAGAAAATTGAATGCAGATAGATAATATTAATATCAGAAAAAAATTAAAAAGTATTACCTATTTAACATATGTGCAGTTCATTTTAAACTTAAATAGATGAGGCAAACCCCTCCCCTACATAAATACTGACCTGGGCTATAACCTCATTTAATATTGTATATATGAATTGCAATTTGAAGATATGCTCAGTGTTGCGATGCACAACATAATTACTGCCGTAATATACATTAGTTAATTCTATAAACCAAACCACACAATTACTGTGTTAAGTAGATAGTTAGCAATGTATGTAGCTACATTGTTCCTTATGCTATTTCAAGATTAGTGTAAGATAAAATGCCATCTAATAAATGATGTATTTCGCATAAATAAAAAATATTACATCAACATCATATTGTCTGTCATCATACAGAATCACCTGAGTTTGCTGTAAAGTACATTAAAGTGCTTAGCTATTCATTTGATTCAGAGCTCATTTAACAGTCGAATTATATTCATTTATTCACATAAACATGCCATAATTAATTTATTCACTATACTATCTATCACATACTAAAATCTGCATTCATTTATTCATTAATGCAGTTCTGATCACGGTGCATATTAAACTACTGCTGCTGCAGTATGTAACAGAACTGTTCGAGCTGCAGAGCTTTCTTCACACCATCACATTTAAAACTTCAGTGCATCAACGCAGCACTAAAATTAGCACTTCTCTCCAGTGTGCTTCAGAGCAGAAACACAGGCAGCTAAGAATAACTTCTCAGACAGCAAAGCTGAGCTTGAAGCCTCACTTAAAAATATTGGAGAATAATGGTGTTGGCGAAGAATGATGGTGTTGGCAGAGAATGATGGTGTTTGGTGGAGAATGGTGTTTAAAGGAGCATGGCGTTCGATACATACTGATGTTGTTTGGTGTTTGTGGTGTTTTTTAAAGTATGCTGGTGTTTGGTGAAAAATGACAGTGCTTGATAGAAAATCATATTGTTCAGTGGAAAACTATGATGTTTTGTGGACAACAATGATTTAAATGGAGAACAATGATGTTTATTGAAGAATGGTGGTTCAGTGTAGCTACGTTTTGTGGGATTGTTTTTTTGTTGGTTATGTCCAAACTCTGTAGTATGTCCCTGTGTGTTACGATTAATAAATGTCATTATAGACACTATAAAAGTATCTGAAGGAGATTAGGGCAGATGTATAGAGTAGTTCTTCCTTTTCTGAATTTCTTGTTTGCTTGTTTTTTCTTTTGGGAATTTGAGGGGCAGATGCTAATCCTCAGTCACCCATCTGTGTACACTGCACTAATTGGATGCTTCCCCCTTCCTCTCTCTCTGTCCCCACTTTTAATATGCTTCTTCTCTACATCCCCACCTCAACTCACCTTGTCCTTCTTTGTATTGAACCTTTAGTATAAAAATTCAACTTCAAAAACAATAACCAAACAATGTAAAATCAAAAGATAAAAACATATAAGCATGATAAAAGGTAGTGAAATATGAATAAATATCTAAATATATAACATAAAAATATAGAGGAAATAAAGGCATTATAAGACAAATGGAACTGAATCAATTCAAATAAATCAGTTTATAAAGCTGCATCTTTGGGTTCATCTGGATTCTCAACCTAATCTTTATCTGATGCATCTGTAGTGTATTGTTGGTTACCATGGAAACACCCTTATTCCTCCAGTCTTTTAATATACTTATTGAATGAAGCCAATGGACAGATATAACAGCTATGTCCTTTTGCTCTGCGGCAAGTGTTTGATTGTTCCAGAATTTTTCGGCTCTCTGTATCACTGAATCTCAGAGACCAGCTTTGTGTGTGTGCTCAGTAACACTCCCTACATGCGGCACTCCTGGCTCATTATTGCTAAACTTTGAGATTTGTCCATAATCTCTTCTGAGAGGAAGCTCCTTCCTTTAGCTAAAGATAACTACAGACTGTGGTGCAGTATCTAAACTCCCTCTAACAGCACAGTAAAAGAGTGAGGGATTATTCAGCTCACCTGGCATTATAACAACTTACTCTACTGAACAGAGAGAGATAAGGCAAGATAGAAAAATGCTAAGAGAGAGAAAGAGAGAAAGAAAGAGTGATAAGAAAAGAGGGTAAAACAGTTGGATGAGGAGGAAAGGGGGAGACAGAAAAAGAAAGAAAGACAAAATCACAGAGAGACAGATATTGATAAAGAGAGAGAAGAAACACTGTGACCTTTAACCCACATAAAAACATGCAGAGAAACTGTGTAAAAGTAAATATTATACATTCTAGGCTGACTTCACACAGCCTTTGGGTTGCAAGTAACTTAGATGAAACTAAACTGCACTTGAAATGTAAAATGCCCTGCAACTCATTTGAAACACAGCCGCAACTGTGGAAACAATAAAAGCACTTCACGTGATCATGTGAAACAACTTCGTATCAAATGATTCATGTTATCGAATCAATTAAAAAAAAATGGTGACTGATAAAGAGATGAGCTTCACAGACTCAAGAGTGATAGTTTCCATTTTGTTGGTTTTCTGAGCCTTGGTTCAGTTGTTGGTATTTGATGTTGCTGCAGGTGTATACCTTGCCATGAACTTTCTGATCAGCACTTTCCAGCAGGTCCTCAGCTCCATCACCAGATGCCACCTTCCTCTGGATGTGAGCATTCTGCTCCCGTAAGGCAACAATCTGTAAAGAGAAAGAAAGAGAGTCAAAAGGGAAAGGGTCAAAAGGGAAAGAAACAGAGGGAAAGACAGAGACACGAAGGTTAGGGAGGGAGCACAAGTAAAAGAAAAACCAGACGACAGAAAGCATGAAAAAAAGGGCCCTTTATTTATTTTTATTTAAGTGTTGCAAAGCGCTGTTAAAGACATACACAGACATGAACAGAAGATATTCATACACCACTAGACCAACAGCATAAACATGGCCCAAAAAAACAGAACTGCACTGATTTTTAGAAGTGACTGATACCATGATACCATGATTTGATGCCGTATTTATTGTGTATGGAGAATGTAACAACACAGGACTACTGCACTAAAATAACATAAAATAACATAGCAAATAGCATCGTTCTGTATTTACTGCATTTGAAGCTTTTCAAATGTTATGTGTCTGTTATGCGTATCCAGTTAGATTTAGTCCAAATTTACACAGCCTATAAATGTGTGTATCAGCCCCCAATTTCCATTTCTATTTAGTGTTGTTTTGGTCTTTAAGATTTCCACAGGTCCACATTTTTATAATGACATTTTAGACAGTGAAAAGTGAGAACTGGAAGAACTGATTTCTTTTTAAGCCCATCCCCTGCTTTCCAGGGATCAATTAGCTTCATTTTTTTTGAATGCTCAGGCTGCTGTTTCAGGTTGTACAGGTTGTTTAGTGTTAGCACTAAAGAGAATTTATTAAATTCTTGACCCGCCTAATAATGTGTATATAGCAGTGGGTTACAATGTAGAGTTGTACAGACCAGGCTGTGCACTTACTCTGTCTTTCCATAGAAGCAAAATACATGGCTTCTTTTTCAGTAGGTCGAAGGGGATTTTCCTTCACTAAGGAGAATAGCTTAGGCTGTATGTCAGGCACACTGTGCTGTTTCTATAGCTGACTGAGCGCATGCAGGCGTTTGAGTGATTATAGTAATTATGCAGTTTGGTGAGGCCTCTCTCACCTGCAGCTCAGCAAGAACAGCCCTGTGGCCAGCAGCTACATATACCCACTGTAATTAAAGGTTTTTGACAACAGTGACACACTATTATCCTTTCCAACCAGAAAAAAATCTAAACAAAAACAGGCCAATCGCTATAATCACAACAGATTTTCCCATTTGTTAGAAAGTAAATAGGTTTTGTCAGTTCATGTTGGTTTGGCTATTTTCTGAATAGACCTGAACTGTTGACTCTGCAATCAGCACAGGACCCGATCAATACATTTAAAATGAGTCTCGTACAAGTTTCCACTCAGAATGGATCGGATTTTTTTTCTGAACTTCATATAAAACCTGACTGCAGAGGTTATACAAACTGAGTGACACCAGACTAATAATTCAGCAGATTCTTCTAAATGAACAGTAGCAGGATCAACAATCAGGAGACAGACAGAATGAAGAGATTGAAAGAAAAAGGAAGGATTGGAGTAACAGCCCATTAGTAGCAGTTTCCAGGACAAAATCATCAAATATGCCATCTTGAAATGAAATTACATTAAGAAACCTAAAAAACAGATCAAAACTGTAACACATTGATGGGCTGGTTCAAAACCTTACAGGTGCCCTAATGTTCAGTATATGGTTTGAGAATACTTGCTATGGTTCTTAAAATCTTAAAAAATTTACTGTGGTTCTGAAATTCTTTTTGAAGTTTTAGAATTCATGGTGTTTATAGAATTCAACGTTTCTTTTTGCAAACTGTAGCAGATCACATTTTGTGTGCCAGTCACTATTGTGTTTATTTCTGTGGCAGCAACCATTTGACAAACTATGTTATATGCACTCATAACACAAAGCTTTTTTTTTTTTAATTTACATTTACACATTAACAATAAGCTCTAATACCATTTTGAGAGTATGAAATGACTTGTTGCATTAATGTTTTCAGCAGGACGTTTTGTTTTTGTTCCCAAAATGTTTTTTCTAAAGATAGGAGAATATTCTATAAAAACATTCAGTCTGTGGCCCTGAACTTTCTCAAAACATCCTCTAAACATTGTAGTTAAAATGCTATGTCTTAGCTAACATTTAACCATATATGAACATCTTTGGAACTTACTGTATAAACATCTTTAAATTGTCCTTTAAACATTAAATTAAAACATTTTCTTTAAAACGTGTGAGAGCTTGTAGGTAACATTAGCCAAAGTTCTGGGAATGTTTCCTGCTAGCTGGGATCATCGCTTCAGAATACTTACTATGGTTCTTACAATTCGTAAAGTCCTTTTCTAGAACTTCTTAGGTTCTATAATTCTTACTGTCTAGAATCCCTAGAATGTTCTGTAATTCTTATCATGGCTGTAAATTATTGCCTTGCATTCTTGAATTCAGGGGTTTTACAATCGCTAATGCTCTAAAATTCTCAATGTGGCTTTGGAATTCCATATGACATTTCTACCATGGCTTTAGTCTTATTTCTGTGGTCCTAGAATTCTTATCACAGCACTAGCATACATACTGTGGATCAGGAATTCTTACTATGGCACAAGATGACTTGTTGTGGGTCTGAAATTGTCATCATGGCTTTAGAATTCTAATAATGACCCTACAATTCTTACTGTGGTTCCAACACTCTTAGCATGGATCTGGAGCTCTTGCCATTATTACTGCCATTCTTATAACATAGAACTCTCACTTGTGCTATACTGTAAACACACTGGAATATCAGTCCTTTTATTAGCCACTTTACTGGTTACATAAAATATCTGTCATGTTTTCTGATAAACACTTTAAATACAGTTCAGTATATCATCCCCTCACAGCCCCTATCAACACACACAAAATGAGAAAATACCCATGCTCACTCTCTGTACCCTATGCACCACTCCCACACCAACCCACACACCCACCACACATGCAACCCCCACACAAGAATGGCAATACAGAGTGTTTTAGGTAGGCTTAGAAGTTTTCAGTAATGGTGGGATTAAACGCTCAGCAGGGGGTGGAATATCAGTGATGAAATCAGTCAGCGATGCAGGCATTAAAGGTTCTCAGTATGTGTTTCTGCATAAATTCCTCACGACTGCAGACAACACACCGCCCTCATCATCCATCTACAGACACCAACTGCTCTGACTTCTGAGACTAACAGGTAGGAAAAAGTGAGTCACCACTTTCCACCATATTGCATGAATAAACAGCAATAGTGCTTAAATGAGCTATTTAGAGAAAATAAGCATGTTTTAAAAGTCTCAGATTAGACTCTCCATTAAATGCTACATTTAAATTATTAAAAAGGGAAAAAAAGAAACAGACATTTTCCTAAAGGATTACAAATCCAGAGAACTGACTTATCTAGTTCCTTTCCACAAATCTTTAAGGACACATTAATTATTCAAATTGGACCACTATAGCGTATAGTGTATTAGAGTCGTTGCATAACATTGATTTCTTGTTTGCAGAGATTTCTTGTTTATTGTTGTTATTGATTTTTTTCACACATATACAAAACTGTTTGATCTTGAATTATTTTTATAGTTCTGTTGTTGTTATAGAATTAAGAAGTCTTACTGTACCTCTACAATTCTTGAAAGGATTTTAGATGTTCTACATGGTACAACACTGAAGACCTGTACACTAATTCATGCAGTTGTCTAATAAACCAATCTTGAGGGAGCAGTGCAAGCAAAAAAGACTGTAAACATGTAGAATAGTCTGCTGAATCTTTTAACACTAACAGCAGGAACCATGGACCCAGCGTGCCTTGTGTCTACTGTCCAGATTGGTGGAGGTGGTGTAATGGTTTGAGGAATGCTTTCTTGGCAAACTTTGGGATGTGTCCTTCATGGCCATAATTTACTATCTGCTAATGGCTACTTCCACTATGATCGTGAACCATGTCATAAAGAAAAAATTCCCAGTTAACAGTTCTAAGTCCAATACAACAGCTATAGGATGCGACAGAATGGGAGATTTGCATGCAAGAGCTCCTGAGAAACCTACAGGAATTGCATAATGCACTTGTCATGCAATCATGTCAAAATGGATCAGTTTCCACAGGGGGGTTACAACAACTTGCGGAATCCAAGCCACAAAGAAGTGAGCCTGTTTTTAGAGCAAGGTACAGTTCCTAATAAAGGGCTCAGAGAGTGTAGAATACTTAAAGTGGTTCCTGACTTCTGGCTTTTTGATTAATATATATTTTATATTTTTTAAAATAATTATTCACCCCAGCTAAATGTGCTCTTTCATTCTCTGAAAGCATATGATTATAAAATAACTGTTTAGGTTTGAAAATATACTGGCCATGTTCCATTGGTTAGGATGTCACAACTATGAAGATATTTACATATGACTGGCAATGTTTAGTAATTTAGCCACCTATTCTTAGTAAAGTGATGCAGAGTATTATTACTGCATATTGTCATTAGCAGAGAGGAACAGTAAAATCAGGCATATAGAAACTGATATGATGCATTCAGTTTGAGCCACTCTTGTCCATGTCCATAAACAGCATCCTGTTGTAAAGACTCCATCATGGAGGACTTGCAACAGTACACTCACACACACGCACACACACACACACACCACCCGTGCGCGCACACACGCGCACACGCGCACACACACACACACACTGTATCTTCTCTCCAGGCTAAAGGGCAGGGAAGGATTATTTAGCGCCCATGTTGTGTTCCTCTATCCACCCAGCTCAGGATGGTCACCACAGTGGAAGCGTAAGGAGGTGCTAGGTGATAAATTATGTGAAGAAGATAAAGAAGAAGGGTAAAAAAGGTGGTTGGAAAGAACAGAGGGGTAAGAAAGGCGATAAAAAAACAGGGCTAAAAATGGTGGTAAGAAAAAACAGAAGTGTAAGAACTGGTAGGAAAGAAAAGAGGGGTAAGTGAGCTGGTAAGAAGCAGAAGATGGGTAAGGAAAAGTGCTAAGAAAGAACCGAGAGAAGGTCAAGTTGTTAAAAATATAAAATGGCAAAGAAAACTCATAAGAATATATAAGGGGTAAAATATAAGAACAACAGGTGGTGGTAAGAAGAACAGATGAATAAACAAGGTTAAAAAAACATCAAGAGATAAGAAAGAACAGACAATAGAGAAGGAAAGAACAAAAGGAAAAAATCAGATAAAAATTGTGGGGCAAAAATGAAAGGAAAATAAAGTAAAGAATAGTAGTGCAAAAATGAAGGGCAAGAAAAGGGAAGCATAAGTAAAAAGTGGGGGGCAGGAATGGAGATGGTAAGGACAGTGGAGTAAAAATATTAGTAATGTTGCTTCAAAAAGTTGATGCGATACTTTCTTTAATTTGCCAATAAGGTGGTCAATACAGTGATGCCAATTAAGTGATGCTGAGAGACGGGGAGATAGAATGAACCAGAGACAAAGAGACAGATAAAAAGAGTAAGAGAAAGGGAGAGTGTGGAGGGAAACGGTATTTGTGTTTTATTTCTGATGCATTCCTTTAATGAGCCTGCAATTAAGAGGCTTTTGGCTTCTGAAGGCTCAGAAAGGGGATTGTGGGTAATTTTTTCTGGATGAAAGATCAAACGGCTGCACACCTCCTGACTCCACAAAGAGACGGGACGCCCAGGCTGCTCTCAAATCAGAAGTTTCTAGAGGTCCAAATGAAGGTAAAGCGTGTCTTGCTTTGATGTCGTTCATTTTACCTCATCAAAGCAGCTGCAGGGTGTGTGTGTGTATGTGTGTGTGCATGTGTGTAGTGTATGATGCTGCTCTCAAACGGAAGTGTCTGGCTCTGAGAAAAGCACTTCTCACATCGGGTTGGAAAGGGATCAGGCTGGAAAGTGATTTGATTGTTTTTATATCAATTATTGACTAGGTCTGGTCAGAACAGCATTTAACAGGCAACTATTTGTTGGTATTTACAAATGAGCATTTGATTACTTACTTTTGATGTCACTCTGAAAAACAATAATATTTCATGTATTTTTGTTCAATTCCTAGTCTTCTTGAACAGATATAAAAATCAGTGTTTCTGTTTACACTGGCTGTGGTACACATCTGTCTTAAGTCGGGCCTACTTTTTTCACTTTGGTATGCATCAGGGGTTATAGAGATTCAGTCCAATAACACACTTCCACTAACTATAGCTTTTCTAAACACTAACTATAGCTTTTTCTAAAATGACTGAATAAACTGTGATGTGATCTTGTTGGTGTGGGGTAAGGCCGAGCAGCACCTGTGCTGTAATATCTGTTGAGGAGTTTTAAACCTGTTCAATTAAAACAGAACAAGACAAAAAAACTTAATAACCTGCTAACCTAAACTGACAATGAGTCAGAGATGTTTAAAAAAACATTAAACACAAACATTTAATATATTTGACCAAACCAGTTAGTATTTATTTATTTTAATTATCTACGCATTGACACTACGTCTATTTATTAAACTGAAATTATTTTTATTCAAAGTTTTAGAATATTAAATACAAAGGCACCATCATAAAGATCAAGTGCTCAAGTCTCTGATAGTCCTTTATCACTTTTTTATAGTTCTTTATCAGCCTTTTCACTTTAAAAGTGATAGTTGGCTGACAATCAAGTTTGCTTCTTCAGTTCGTACTCTTTTTAGCCATGAAAGAAACTTTTGAATAACTTTATGGACAATGGCATGTTCCTCAACCTGTGATGACATTTGATTTGGCTTACCCTACCACACCAGCTCAACCATTAAGAAAACAAATGTGTTTATGTGAATGTCAACATCATCCCAGGGCAAAAGGCTTTTAGCCCCACAGTCTAACATAAAATGTCCTATAGAACCCTGCAGTGAGACTGCAGCCCTTAAAGAAGAACACACACACACACACACACACACACACACACACACATACATACACACACACACATACACACACACACACACACACACACACACACATACACACACACACATACTGCTGTGTTGGCGATGTGTGTGAGTGAGACAGGTTGGCTGGAGTAGAGAAGGCTTTGACTGACACAGGCTTTGACTGTTTAGCACACCGCCTGCCTACTATCTTGCACACCAGAGACCTTAGATGAGAAATCTCTCTCTCCTTTCTGTTTCTGCTTCTCTCTCACACTCTCTTTCTTTCTTCGTTTCTTTCCAATGCATTTAACACATACATGTATAGGTATAGGATGAGTGACTTGTCGTACAGCACATCAACACATCAGTTCTTACCTCCTGATTGGCAGCAGTCAGCTCCTCCTCCAAGGCTGATACTCGTTCCAGTGAAACACGCAGCCTCTCTCTGACCTGAGGGGTCGGGAAAATCAATTTACTGATGCAGAAAAAGAGTTTTACACTGCATATCTCACAAGTCTGAAAGTATTAGAATATAAATAACATATAAATAGAAAAGTATGAGAGCTGGAATTTGAACTCATTGTCAATCTGGGAACTTCATCCACAACCCATTTGTGTTTTTCCTGTTCTAACACACCTGATTCAGCCCATTACACTACGATAAAAATCTACAGAAAAGGTCTTCTCTCCTTAACATAAAATAATATTGTTGATCCTTGATTTGCTATTGTGTCATGGATACATGATACATGGATAGTCCTGATGTATAATTGTACAGCTGGATCTGTGTATCCATGTTTTACTTCTTAATTAACCCTTAAATAATGCAGCCAAATTATTCAAATTATTATTATTATTATTATTATTATTGCCATTGAACAGTACTATCAATACTGAATCGCCCAAGCCTAGCAAAGGAAACGGGAAAGCCTTATAGGCCACCACATACCGGACATATCACTGCATCCAAAAAAATCCAAACTATTGTTATTAATAAATGTACAGAAACCCAGAAACTTTTTACACAAAAAGAATATTGAGAAAGGAAGCTTTAGTTCTTTAAGATAAACAGACAAATGCCAATTGTTTGTTAGCTCTTTTGTTGTGCTAATGATACTAACTTGACTTTTGTGTCACATATTTGATATCTTTTAGCTTGAAGATAGTAAGAGGTAGGCAGCTGACACCAGGGTAACTAGGTAAATCCATATATGATGTTGAAAGTTTTACCCTATTACTTTGAACAGAGAAAATGAAAGTGAACAGCGTATCTGTACTTTGTAAGGTATCTGCTATGCAATGTCGCATTAAGTGACACTACATGTCTAGTGATGCTTAGGTCATATATCTGTCATCAGCTAAAAGGACCCTTAGTTACACAGCAGTTGTACAATCTGCTGTAAAGTCTTTTTTCCTGCAGTAAGTCTGTCTCTGCTCTTTCGGTGGCCTGGTTAAGTGTTAAGTGTGCATGAGGACGGACGCTCTGCTGAGGATAAGGGGATTTATGAGATGCTCTTACATTTGTAACCGTTGAACAGAGGAAACAGGACAGAACCAGCACTGATAAAATCACACGCCTAAAGAAAATCATTTCTCTTCCTCTTTATATAATTCGTTCTCTCTCCTGCTTTTTCCTTCTTTCTCTTTCTGTGTTTCCTTCTGTTGCTTTTCTTTTCTACTACTTTTCTACATTCTCCCTATTTTCTCAATTTTTTCTCGTTTTTCTCTTTCTGTTTCTTCCAAATCTTTCTTGTTTTGCTTTTGATTCATTTCTTCTTATTTCATCTTCATTGACCCTTTGTTATGTTTTAATTCATCCCTTCTTTTTTATCTTCACTGACCACTTTCATCCCATGACACAATTGAATTTCTCTCTTTCTCCCCGCCCCCTGCAACCCCCCTCTTTTTCTCTCTAGGTGTGAAGCTGCCAGATCCAGAGAATTGGACTTCCTTTCTTGACTGTCATTTGCTGCTGGGCACTGAAACCCCACCGCTATGAATCACGGGGCTTTTATTTGCACCTTCGCTCCCAACACAGACGCCTCATAAATGGCCCTGTCTGCAGGATGCTGTAGAATGGATTACTGCTGGAGTAATAGTCACAGAGGGGCTGCAGCTATCAATCTGTAGGCCACAGCAAGAAAGATGACAGGGACAAACAGTGACATCTTAAACACTAAAACAGTACACCTTTCTAAAGATAGAGAAAGTAACTTACTGATAATGTACTGTGTGCTGTTATCAGAATAATATTGGTATAAAAAGTTATGTATATATTCATTGTTTCCCTGGAATAGCAGAAAGTTTATGATGCTGAACTACCATGCATTTGGTAGTGCAACCTTATTCCGTACACCCATAAAAATCGATATTTATCCATTTATACGCTTAGAAGGGCTGGTACTTTCAATTAGGTCAATTAATTATTTAGGAAAATTAATTCAAATATGCATACAGTAGGTGATATTGTCTTGTACACCAAGCGTGATTTTTCAGATGGTGAAAATGCATTTTTCCAGCCCTGGCAGACTGTCATCAACTCCTGTGACATCATTTCCCCAATCACTATTGTCTCTGGTGTGCCAAGCTGACCTACTGGCTGCGTTTCAACAGCTAGACAAATGCTATAAACAGGATCCAGAAAAGCGGCTTTCTTTGGGCGAGAGATCACTTAAGATGGACTGAGGCAAAGTAAAAAAAAAAACTGTAGTCCGACAAATAAAAAAATTTCAATTATTTTTAGAAAATCATGGATGCCGCGTCCTACAGCACAGTTAAAAAGACTGCATTTGTGATGGTATGGGGAGGGGGCATTAGTGCACATAGCACATCTGTGAGGGCACCAATTATGCCAAACAAATGCCAAATGTACAGGTTTTGGAGCAACATATGCTGCCATCTATAGACAATGTTTTTCAGGGAATGTCTTGCTTATTTTAGCAAGACGATGCCAGACCACAATCTGGATGTATTACATGGCTCTGTGGTAGAACTAATATATAGGAGACAACTGTCCAGACTGGTAACTCCATAAAAATATTTGAAACATTGTTAAGGTAAAAAACACAAACAAGGAGAGCACAAACCTTTCAGCATCTGAAATCCTATTTTAAGCATGAATAATAAAAAAATTGCTTTTAAATCTATAGTCTAAAAGATAACTTACAATCTAAAGATAACTTACAGATAGCAAAGTGATAAACATAGTGGTAAACATGAACCTGTCCCAACTCTGCTGCTTGCATTAAATTCAAAATGACTACATATTTTTCCATTACAATAACATTTCTCAGTTTCAACATTTAATGCAGTATAGCACTTTTAATTAAATACAAGATTTAAATGATTTGCAAATCATTACATTCTGTTTTTACCTTTTACACAGTGCCCTTTTTTGGAAACAGTGCTATATAATAATCTGCAATATGTTGTGTGTAAAACTCACCTTTTCATCCAGGGCCTTGTGGTGCTCAAACAGGGACTTTAGGGCTTTAAGGACCTCCACCTCACTGGACACTCCAGAGGGAGACTGGGCCTGGCGCTTCACCACCGTCATACGAAGTGACCGTTCATGCCTCGACACTAAGCACTCCAAATGCTCCAGAAGCAGCTAAAGAAAACACATATGGGGATGTGTTACCTTTTTCTTTATCATCATAATCACTGTCTTCATGGTTATGATTCTAAGTGGCAGGAATATAGTCAGTGTAACCACTGTGAATCAGTTCTTAAAATGTAAACTAAGTAAAAATATTTTAAATTGGTCATTATTTCCATTCATTCATCATTTTTATTACATTTTATTACCTTATTGTCAACTAATCATGAATTGGTTAAAACAAAGTAAGGAGCAGCCAATGCTTTCAAATGGTTGAAATATTAGGAAAAGACAATAAAGGTGAAGTTATTAAGTTTTCCCAAGACAGCAGTGAAATGCAAGTATTACCAAAAACACAGTCAAAAATATCGTTAAGTGCAATAATGCACAAGAACTTTAGTTAGGTTTCACATGTCAGCTTCCTCAAGGACAGGCTTTATATCAACGTGAATGATGTTCTTTATACACAGTCTTTAACATGCACCTCATTCTGCCAGTGAAATATGGTCAATATAACTCAATAGCCATGTCCAAATCTATTAGGAAACTCAGAAACAATAAAGCACTCACAACAAATTGAAACCCACTGGATCTGGCACAAAGGAGATTATGGTAATGTGGTTACTGCTGGGAATGTAACATCATGTACCAAATCAGTCACACTCCACAGTCCCAAGGACAATGATGAGAAACTACAACAATATGTAGATTAAGGTGAGGAGAGTTTAGAGAAATAATCAGTACAGAGAAGACTCTTTGTTTTGGCAGTTTGGCGTCTTTGCAAGTCAAGTCATAGTTTATCATAGTTACTAATAAACAGGAAATATACAGGGTATATAGAAGAGTGTTTGTGAGGTCAGATAATGATGATGGACGAGAAGGCCTGGCTTGCGGTCTCTGCTCTAGTACATCCCAAAGGTGTTTTATCAGGTTGGGGTGCAGGACTCTGTGCAGGCCAGTCAAGTTCTTCCACACCAAACTCACACATTGGCAAAGTGCTTTACACCACTGCATTTAAAGGTTTGCATTGCACTTGGTGATGGAAGGCTCTGCGAAAAGTTGATGTATTATGTGCGCCAGCATCTGCTGATTCCACTCTGTCATTTTATTTGACCTACCATTTCAAAGGGTGAGTGCATACTTTTGGCAATATTATATATTTATATATTTGCGGTTGTTCATTCTGACTTGAGATCATATGTTCTGGGCACTTGGTTGAGGACAAGTGCTGAGCTGTCAACTGAGTGCGAATTGGACCAGATGGCAGTGAAATTGTCTCATGTGCCAGAAGAGGTAGAGGACATGGAGTCAGAATGGACATTGTTCAAAATCTCAATTGTTGAAGTTTGACAGGAACAGTTGTAGCCAAATGTTAGTTGGTGTTTGTCAGGGCATCAACATAGGGGCCCACTGGTGGATAATGGTGGTGAGGGAGGAAAGGTTGGCTCAAAGTACTCCTGACAAAAAAGGTGACAGCAGCGGAAAAGGCAGAGGAAAAATTTGGAACATGGGAAGAGTTTGAAATAATCAAGGGAAATGTTTTTCAGTCGGCTTCAAAGAGGTTGTGGACAACTGTCCGATGATTATAGAGCGATCAGGTTGGCGGACTGATAGCTGACCCTTGGATTGATTAGGAACAATGCAGCTTCTTTCCTGGCCATGGAACAACAGACCAGCATTTTTGTGCAGATTGTTGAGGGGACATAGGAGTTTGTGAAACCAGTCTACATTTGAGGGAAAGACTTATAAGCTGGAGAAGGTTGTGGGGTTATCCAGGCTTCTCTGCTTTTCCTACTACACCTGGAATCTTAGTAAGTAAGTGTTATAAGTGTTATAATAAATGAATAAATCAACCCCCCACCTGTTTAAGCTCATTGTCCATTTTTTCTTCATTCTTTGCTTGATCTACCATATGTCCACTTTGTAGACTGTAGTCCATTTGATTCTCTGTAAACTTGCTGTTTTTAACTTCATGCTGTTTTTAAATTGTCAGGACCCACAGAATCACCACCACAGAGCAGGAATTATTTGGCCGTTGGATCATTTTTAGCACTGCATTGTTGATGTGGTGGTGGCATGACACTGACATGTTGGTGTTGTGTTAATGTGTGTTGCGTTGGTAGGAATACAGATACGGATACAACAGTGTCCACTCACTATCCACTTTATTTGACAGTCCTATATTCGTCTCACTTCTTTTCAATTTCTAAATTCGTTCAAATTTTTAAAAGAAAGTTTTTATTAAGGGAGAAAATAATCCAAACCTACAGCCCTAAGCCCTGTGTGAGAAAGTGTTTGCCCCCCAGGTAAAACATAACTGTGGTTTATCACACCTGAGTTCAATTTCTCTAGCCACACCCAGGCCTGATTACTGCCACACCTTTTCCTAATCAATAAATCACTTAAACAGGACCTGCCTGACAAAGTAGACCAAAAGATACTCAAAAAACGTAGAACAATGATGAATCTTTCCAGGAGTGGCCGGCTGACCAAAATTACCCCGGAACAATGACTCATCCAAGAGGTCACAAAAGACCCCACAACAACATCCAAAGAACTACAGGCCTCACTTGCCTCAGTTAAGGTCAGCATTCATGACTCCATAAGTAAGAGACTGGGCAAAAATGCCCTGCATGGCACAGTGCCAAGATGAAAACCACCGAGACTTTTGGGAAAATACTCTGTGAACGGAGGAGACAAAAGTTGAACTTTTTGGAAGGTGTGTGTCCCATTATATCTGGCATAAAAGTAACACCGCATTTCAGAAAAAGAACATCATACCTACAGTAAAATATAGTGGTGGTAGTAGTGTGATGGTCTGGGGTTGTTATGCTGTGGTGTTGATATAAACAGGAGTAAACAGGAGTATGATATTGTAGCGAGCACAGGGGGTGGGTCTGTTATATTGCGTGTGCTGCTGCTGTATGCCTGTGTCTGTGTGCCCGCCTCTGCGCTGCCTGTGTGTGAATGGATGACAGGTGTGGGGCCTTCCTCTTGGGTGGGGTTATGCAGAGTGGTAGGCACCACTCTGAATCTACCATTTAGTAGATTCTTAGCTAGGTTAGTGACCTTAGGGCTGTTTGCATGCTGTGGGTTGTTGGGTTTTACGCTCCTAGCATTTGTAAATGCTCTAAGTGAGTCGTGTCCTCTTCTAAAATAAAGAGCTTTTGGTTTAACCATGCTTCCTGAGTCGATGGCTGCCTCACGATCGCTACAATATAAAATATACCATTTTATATCATTTTATATACTCCACTGTAATGTGTATTCCCTATGTATCATTTGTATTTATTATTCATCTACTGCCATTACTAGACACTTATGCATGAGCAAACTTTCCAATGCAGTATTGTATACTTCAAATGTTGAATCATGAATTGGAAAATGAATATTCACTAACACACCCTGCATTCTCTAGTGCGCTTGGTAAATCCTGTCCTTTACTTTTGCTTGCACTTCAGCAAGCAGTTAGTTAGTTATCTTATAACAAACCTGATAAATTCACTGAATGATAGTGACATTATTATTCCACCTAAACAAATTGAATAAGTAATTTCAGCTGCTTGTTTATTTACACTTCTCTATAAAACTGTGGAATAGCACTACTCATGGAGTAGCCTTAAGTCACTTCGAGTAGTATTTTTGTATGTTACTTCATTTAGAACATAAGTCACTATATAAAGCTGAATGACATTAATGTACAAGAAAAACCTTTGTTGGATTAATGTGTTTGTTGGATAAGTGTGCCAAAACTGGTAATATGTAAGTTACAACTAGGTCACTATGAATAGCTGTGTGGGAGCTACAATGAGGTGCAAAAGTTTGGGCAGTGTTGTTAATTTTCCTGATTTACCTTTATAAAGCATTGATTGTTTGGATAAAAAAATTAAGTTAAATATATCATATAGGGGACAAACACAGTGATATTTGAGAAGTGAAATGAAGTTTATATGAATTACAGAAAGTGTGCAATAATTTAATAATCTAAACAAAAGTAGGCAGGTGCATAAATTTGGGCACCAAAAAAAAAACCTTTAGTAGATCCTACTTTCGCAGAAATAACAGCCTCTAAATGCTTCCTATAGCTTCTAATGAGAGTCTAGATTGTGGCTGAAGGTATTTTAGACCATTCTTCTTTACTAAACATCTCTAGTTCATTCAGGTTGAATGGTTTCCAAGCATGGACAGCTCTCTTTAAGTGACTCCACAGATTTTCAATAATATTCAGGTCTGGGGACTGAGATGGCCATTCCAGAACGTTGTACTTGTTCCTCTGCATGAATGCATTAGTAGATTTTGAGCAGTGTTTAGGGTCGTTGTCTTGTTGGAAGATCCAGCCCCGGCGCAGCTTCAGCTTTGTCACTGATTCCTGGACATTGGTCTCCAGAATCTGCTGATATTGATTGGAATCCATGCGTCCCTCAACTTTAACAAGATTCCCAGTCCCTGTACTGGCCACACAGCCCCACAGCATGATGGAACCACCACCAAATTTTACTGTAGGTAGCAGGTGTTTTTCCTGGAGTCCTGTGTTCTTTTTCCTCCATTCATAATGGCCCTTGTTATGCCCAAATAACACAGCACCTTATTCCAAAATGAAGCTGGCTTGTCCAAATGTGCTTTAGCATAACTCAAGCGGCTCTGTTTGTGATGTGGGCAGAGAAAAGGCTTCCTCTGCATCACTCTCCCATACTCCATCTCCTTGTGTAAAGTGCGCCGAATAGTTGAACAATGCACAGTAACTCCATCAGCAGCAAGATCATGTTGTAGGTCTTTGGTGCTGGTCTGTGGGTTGACTCAGACTGTTCTCAACATCCTTCGCTTCTGTTTATTCGAGATTTTTCTTGGTCTGCCACTTCGAGCCTTGACTTGAACTGTGCCTGTGGTCTTCCATTTTCTCACAATGTTTCTCACAGTGGAGACTGAGAGCTGAAATCTCTGAGATAGCTTTCTGTATCCTTCCCCTAAACCATGACGGTGAACAATCTTTGTTTTCAGGTCATTTAAAAGGTGTTTTGAGACTCCCATGCTGTGACTCTTCAGAGAAGATGCAAAGAGGAGAAAAACTTACAATTGCCCCCCCTTAAATACCCTTTCTCATAATTGGAGTCACCTGTGTATGGAGGTCAAGGGTCACTGAACTTACCAACCCAAATTTGAGTTCCAATAATTAGTTCTAAAGGTTTTGAAATCAATAAAATGACAACAGTCCCCAAATTTATGCACCTGCCTGCTTTTGATTAACCAATTATTGCACACTTTATGTAAATCATATAAACTTCATTTCACTTCTCAAGTATCACTGTGTTTGTCCCCTATATGATATATTTTAACAGAATTTTTTTTATCCAAACAATCAATGCTTTATAAAGGTAAATCAGGAAAAGGTTGCCCAAACTTTCGCACCCCACTGTATGTGAATGCAATGATACTGGACAGTTTAACAGGCTGTTACAAAAACGCTAATTGCCAATTCAGTGTAGGTAACAGACGCCTAAGTAATGGAGAACCATGTGATGCGGAAGGAGGAAGGCTATCATATCCACCAAAAAAAGCAAGACCATGGTAGGACCAAGACCTTGCAGCCATGGATGTATATGGCATTGTTGGAGCTGGGTTAATAATGGCAATGACAAAGCAACTTTGCTTGACCTGACCAATCCATTAGTATAATTGTTGCTAAGTTTAATACCCACATTGCATACTCATGTCCTTTCAATGTACTATTGAGCTGTGTCAAATCATAATAGTAAAATGCATTTACTTAGTAAAGAAATGTGGTGGACAGTCTCATTTGTCTGCCTCGGCCAAAGGCAGTTGGTTACTGTCCTGAAAATCTTGCTAAGAGGATTTTCCTTAGTATGGATGAGAGAAGGGTTTCAGGCTCTATGAGTAATATCCTGGCCATCTCTCAGGAGAGATGTCAGTGACTAGAGTGGGGAATGTCATAGACCTTGTAAATGTCACAGCAGTTCAGCCTGACCTGTTGCAAGGCCATTACAGAGCACAGAGGAGGACTACTAATGTACCCAAGTCCAGGAAAACCAGTTGCAGAGTTGCCTTTTCTCTATAAAATTATTGGAAGTAGTCGATGTGAAAGTTGATACAGGCCTGAAATGGTTAAAAATATTAGCATTTTTTATAAGCTGCTGGTAAGGATATCAGGGAAAGGGGAATACATAAATATATATGTAAAGTCTAGCTGGGCTGTGACGCATGCTTGCTAAAAATGAAACCCATGTGACAACGTGCGCTAGCGGTTGACCGTTGAAGGAAGCTAAAGCTGTGAAGCTGAGAAACATGGGAGGAATGATGTTTCAGAGGATGTCTGGAGGAACTTTGAAGAAGAGAATCCGAATAAATGAAGCCTAATTCTGCTCTTCATTTAGTCAGACATCCGGCACTGTTTCAAACGAGGGAGCTGACTTTCGTTTTAGACGTAATGGCTGTTTATGGTGAAGGATAAACGGACCGAAGACGTTTGTTTTATTATAACTCTGTTATTTTAGAACCTAAATTACACATATTTTTATTTATTCATCTACAGCTAAGATTATTTTTATTTAAAGTTAAGTACAGTCACTTAATATGCCTGATGATAAACAAGAAATAATTATTTCAGCGTGGGTAATATAACAATTAACTGTTTCAGGTCTACCATTATTCTTTTCATCTAAAAATAATTTAAATATCGACCAAATTGGTTTTATTTAGCAGTTCATTATTTATGAGAGATGAAAGACGAAGGGACCTCCTACTGAAAAAGCTGTTAAAAGTGACATTAAAAAGACTATAAGCTATAAGCGCTAATGTTCAGCATAAATACGCGCTGCTGCCCGACACTATATTCTGTAATTAAAGCAAGCTCCAATTCAGATCATCATATGCCACGCCTGTGACTCTGCTGACTTTCTAAATGAGGAGGACATCAGATCTGAAATGTATGCAAATTGATTTACTGATTACTAGATAATGTACATGGAGAAAAAACATGAACGAATAGTCGAATCATTTGCCTGAATGGGCGAATCTGATTCGACTGGCAAAATTCTGACTCCGGTACAGCCTTACTTTGTACAGCCTGTATACCTTATCTATCAGAAACAGATCAATAGCCTCTAATGATTTGCTATAAGCTTTAACAATGATGAGTGTAGTGTTTTGCAGTTTTACGAATAAACGTGATTCTAATGCTGTTGTTGCAGGCACATCCCTGTTATCCTCAATTTGGTCCAGTCAAATATACTCTTTTTAGCAACCTAGGAAAAGTGTTAAAGCTATAGGTAATGCAGCTGTTGGTGACGCTTCCCAAATATGCATTATTTATTTCAGAAGTCTAAAATCTGATGTAGCCAATGTTCCCCTCACTTAGTACAATCTGAGAAAAGTCTTCAGTGTTTCATTTGGTGGTCCTTTGATGGGGTAAAACATTTCTTGTTATGTATATTAACCTTGTAGCCCCAGAGCTAAAAATAAAGAAGCAACTTTAGACACCAAACATGTCTTGGTCAATGACATTTGGGGCGACCTGACTTTTTGCCAAACTGAAGGACCTCATTACGGACACTTTGTCACCACTGTGATAGGTAAGCTTTACCCACCCAGGGTTAAAATCTGACTAAAAATTGCATAGTGCAAGTTCCACTTCAGGCAGGTCATTCTGTCTTTTCCAGTCTACTCTCTTTTCCATCCCTCTGCTGCTCACTGTTAAACACTTTTAGCTTGTTAAACAACTTCTTCGCTCTCATCCTCTGCATACTTTCCCTCCTGTCTCATTAGAGCCTCCTCCCTTCGCTTTACAACTGCGATATGTCGGGAATCTTCAAATATGTAGCCTTAATATTCTCCATTTCATCATGGCCTCTCTGAGAGCTCGACTGTGGGAAACGATGGTTAATTGAATTGTGCCTGAAAGGTTTGGACGGCATGTTTTATTAGCCGCCTGGATCACCAAAGCCCTAAAGGGAACAGTGAAGGCCTAGAGGTGAAAATGATGTGAGAATCATCTCTCCCACTCTTTCTCCCCTTGTCTCTCTCTCTTTCCTTTTATTGCTCTCTCTTGAGATAGAATGCGTGAAGCTTGTCCGCAGCTTTAGATTGGTCTTGACAGATGAAGTTTGACTAAAGGCATCTCTAATACTGTGGAAATTTGGCAAGGTACAGTGAGGAAAATAAGTATTTGAACACCCTGTGAGTTTGCAAGTTCTCCCACTTAGAAACCATGAAGGGGTCTGAAATTTTCATTTTAGGTGCATGTCCACTGTGAGAGACATAATCTAAAAAAAAATCCGAAATGATATATATATATTTTCCCATGAACCAAAATTAGCTAGCTACATGCACAGGTAACACAAAGGTACACATCTTTGTATTGATAAAAGAAAGTGTCCTTGTTTAGCACAAGACACAAAATCAAACTGCTGTTAACCTAGACTACATAAATTTGTTGACTTGAACTTTTATTCAAACATTCTTTATTGTTTATCATTTAAAACAATTTACTAATTAAAAATGTTATTGTAGTTATTCAAATGACCATATGTGATCATTCCAGTATGATGGGGTGCGTTTGTCCTTTAGAGCAACAGCTCCAAAGAACGTACATACAAACAGCATTGTCAGACAAAGATTTCTGATACAGTCACAATCTGACTAATGCAGGTGACTAATGCTAATGCAGGTTAGTGCTTAGCAAGGTTAGTGCTTGGCAGGTTAACGCTTCAACAACAGTTGATGCAGAAAATATATATGTATGATGTCCATATCATAATGAAATCCAGTGAAGTCTGCACAACTATGGTAAAAATGTCTAAAAACAAACCATAGGCAAAATTTTAAATTTCAGTGAACCATTATGGCCTAAGATATTTGAGTTTTCTCTACAGCAGAGTTGGTAGTCATTTTTCCTAAGATTAATTTGTTTACTTTGTAATTTTATTTTATTTTTTTACTTTGTCTGAAGTAAATAATTCAAGGTATGTATGCAGCATGATGACTCCCAACAACCTTACACAGGTACAACATATCAGCTCAACGTTTAGGTCTGTTATTGCTGGTGTTGCTGTAAGAGCACTGTGTGAAATTGCTGTAACAGCGCTAGTCATGTCAAAGTCAGTCTGGGTCAGTGAACCATGGTGAGATCTAAGATTTGCTGATGCACTGAATCACCTCTTAATGAATTACAGTCAAAATTTATTGTGAGTCAGAGATTTACACCTCTAAATCATAAGTCATCAGATTAAAAGACAGCTTTGTTCACAGAGTACATCTTTATATGACAGGCTTCTTTACTCACCCTGGTGTTGTTCCTCTCAGCCTTTAGTTCTGATATCTCCTCCTCTTTTTCCAGAAGCTGCTCCCGGCAGGCATTCAGCTCCTTCGTCAAGGCTGCAAATTCCTGAAGATCCCAAAACATATAACACTGAGTTGGGGTGCTTATTTTTGCAGGGTGCAATAACTGACACAGCACTGAGAGTCTGACTACTCATGGTTGCACATTGACTACTGGAAACTTAACATCTAGCTGTCAATAAATGAAATATTGACTACTGCCCACCAACAAACACCAGCACTCCAAATCAAATCAAATCAAATCAAATCAAATCAAATCAAATCAAATCAAATCAAATCATGTTGTTGTCATGTCACATTTACACAGGTGAAGGTGAGTGAAAATTGTAGGTGTGTAGTCCTTTGCAGTACTAAAATACAAAAAATACAATACAATATATGCAGTTTGGGGACTCTGGTGTAGTCTCTGGGGTAGTCTCATATATTGTATATCCAGATATACAATATATGAATAAAATGTAATAAGATGTCAATCTATACGTGCAGTGATGGTGAGAGTAAGGATGTGAATTGTCCATGGAGATCAGTGATGACAATATAGGTGAGATGTGTAGTGAAAGTCACATTAACCAATGCACCAGCACTACTGGCTGTTCTGTAGCCTGATGGATTAGGGGAAAAATCTCGGAACCGGCTCGTTCTAGGCTTTAAGCATCTGACCCTCTTCCCACTTGGCAGATATGAGAACAGACAGCTGTCTGCACCTCTCTCTGCAGAGCTTTCCGCTCGATGGCAGTGCAGTGTTTCCATACCAGGTGGTGATGGAGACTGTTAAAATGCTCTCCACAGTACATGTGTAAAATGTTCTGATGATGTGGAGGTTCATGCCAAACCTTGTCTGCAGTAGAAGAGGTGCTGCAGTGCCTTTTTCAGCACTTGTGTGGTGTGTTCAGCCCATGTAAGTTTCTCTGTGATGTGAACACGAAGGAACTGAAAGCTGATTAGGCCCACAATCTGTGTCATCTGCATATTTTATGATGACATTAAAGCTGTGTCTGACTGAGCAGACGTGGGTGTATAGAGAAGTACAAGAGAGGGCTAAGAAACCCAGCTAAGCTGTGTCCCCTGAGGCACAACTGGTGTTAAGGGTAAGTGACAGGGAAGCAATGCCACCCATCTTTACCACCTGGTGTGATTTATCTAGAAAGTATTCAGCTCATCAGCACAGCAGTGAAGTTTTCCACAGCATGAGTTTCCCTCTTAAAGTCTATTACTGTGTTTAACCCCTGCTACAGGCTTCTCGTGTTAGTAGTGTTGAAGTGTGATTCCACCCGAGCCCAGTACTCAAGTTTGGCTGCTTTTATGGCCTTCCAGAGAGCACAGATGATGTTTTTTACACCCATCCCTGTGGTCTGATTTAAAAGCAGAGGTACATGCGTTTGATTGGTCCAACCAGCAATGGACCTCTCTGATTCTGCTGATTCCTGTTTCAGCTTCTGCCTATAGGTGTGCAGGAGTGTAATAGAAGAGTGATTCGATCTGCCAAACGGAGGTGGAAAGCATAGCAAAAGAAGGAGTAGTAGTGATCCAGCATGTGCAATCCTCTTGTGCAACATGTTGGATGACTTTTGGCAAACGTTTGCTTTGTTAAACACCATCATTTTTCAAATAATGCTAATATTTTTTCACCAAACACCAACATTCCCAAACAAACAGTATAATGTTCCATAAGGTATTATCATTCTTTACCAAAGTCCACCATTCCCAAACAAACACCATAATTTTTCAAACAAAACAGCATCATACTCTATCAAACATCATTAAGAAAAACACCAAGACTCCTGAACAACCACAATCATTCTCCAAAAACACCATACTTTTTCCCCAAACATCCATATTCTTTAATCAAGCAACAGTATCATTCTCCACTAAACACATTATTCTCAAACAAACACCAAAATTCATGCCACATTAGGCATTAAACATCGCAGTTTCCCACCAAAATACCATCATTCCCTATCGAACAATAAGATTCTCAAAAAGACACTGTCATTGTTATGTTGGTTTTGGCTTCACCAAAAAATCCTGACAATCTTCATGAAACAGGGGCTTCATGAATGAGGTAGAACATTTTAGATACTCAGAAAATTATAGGATGCCAGCTTGACTTTTAGGTTTTGATGATGAAAAGAACTAAATACTGGAACAAGACACGTCATGCTAGAGACCCATCTGTTCTAGGATAAATAAAAAAACATTCAGACTGGATCATATAAAAACAATACCATTCTGATTCCTCTTTTCTTTAATTATCCTGTCAATCAGACACAAACTTCTTAATTCCGTCTTCAGATATTCTTTATGCCCTCCAGGCCAAAAGAGATCGCCTGTACAACATTAGAAACTACCTTTTTAGCCAACTATCTTTCATTCCATTTGTTTTCCTGTGAAGAAACAGTTCTTATATGCATGACCTGCAGGTACAAGTGTGCAGACTGCTTTCCAATGCATTTTAATTTCAAACAGCTGTGACACCAAAAACTCTACAGCATGTCTACAAATCCCTGTAAATATAGAAGCATTTAAAGTCATTGCCATTATATAAAAAATAATGTCTGCATGTTTGTATTCATACATACTGAAAACACTTAATGAAACGATAGTCTATTTGTGTCAATTATTGTTAACACACGCTGCTCCTAGATCAATATGCTGGTCACATTTTTGACAAATGTCGTACAGGCTAAGGCAATGTGGTAAGGGTTTGATGCTGAATGTTTTGAGGCCTCTCCGTGTGTGAGCTAAATGTTCACCAGAGTCAGCTCCTGTGTATATAGTGCATGCTACTGTCTACTGTGGCCAAACCAGTATGACTGGTAAGAATAAAAAAGTTTATTCACTGTGAGAGTTCTGCAGCTGGAATAAACAGTGGAGTGATTTTACAATTCAGTGCCACCTGCCAATATACTGCAACAGTAACCAGCCCAGTACACACACACAGAAATGTTCAGCTTCCCAAACACACAAAACTACGGTCCTGAACACACACATACACACACAAACAAATGCCTTGTTCTCTGCTCTCCACAACATACGCACACAAATGGCCTGCTCCCTCTCTCAGCAGATGGATAATTGATAGAGGCTGATCTAAATGCCATGGAGTCACAGCCAGGCCAATTACAGCAGCAGGTCTGGCCTAGATGATCCCAATGATCCAGCGTGTTCCTTTTAGCCCTCGGGCAGGCAGATTTGTCTTACCTCTGCATTTTACACTCGTATCATTCCACACAGACTCAAACTCTAGCGAACAAACTCCAGTAGTGCTTCATTAACCTTACAGACACTATACTGCCTATTGTCATAGGCATAGCCATGTAGCATTAGCCTTTGCCTTTATTAACTTGTTAGTTTGAAAAGGTCAGAATGACACATGCTACACAGAAGATATACCAAAAGAATATACCAAAAATGTAAGCTCAGGTTTCTTTAAGAAAGTGTATCTATTTTTACTATTTTAACCTGAGGTTAAAGGTCAGCTTACCTGATAGATTTTTTCAAAGTGCCTTAAATGGTCATAAGGTAAACAAAGTCATTTATTACATAAAATTGTTTTGAATACACTGCTTGATGCCTCAAACATATTTGTATGATAGTTTTGCCCTAAATTGTTAACCATTCATTGGCAATCTAAGATAAAAAAGTCCTTAATTTTTACCCCTATTTTACCATTAATATTGCGTAGAAAAACTCAGAAGACACCTTTAGGTTTAATGTTGTAGACATTGTGAGCCCTGGTCATTACAGAGATATTAAATGTGATAACAGAGATATTAAACAGATTTATTAAAAGTAATAAATGAGGAAATTACATTGAGCACCTGGGAAAGCTCATACCGCTTAACATTGTGTCTGTTTATGGAAAAAAACACACACTTATCTCTACCGCATCAACATATCCCCATTTTATTCCATTTCACTGTATTTGTAACCTTCTACATCATGTTATGTGTGTCAGCAGATATTTACATGAAAAATGCCAGGTGAGCGTCCATAACTTGTTAGCTATATTTGTCTCATAGCTCCAGGGGAAAAGTAAAAAAGCTAACTTCAGTCATCAAACTAGTGTGGTCTTTGGTATGTGAACAGGAGGGAGGGCAGGATGTTGCAGAGAGTGAATGCAGGCTCACCCGAACCCAAACCACCAATTCACACTCATCCAAGCAAGAGTGTGTCCCAGGACTGCTGTGTGGCAAGCACGGTTGCTGGAATTTAATACAGCAGGAGTTGAGAACTCAATAAGAAATAGCTCCTGGGCACTCTGCAGCCAAACCTGTTCGTGGCTGCAGGCTTTCTCCCCCTCTTGGGAGAAAGAACTGGGACCAGGTAAAGCTTATGGCAACAGATAGGACCCTGCAATATCACTGCTATTGATCTAAGCCTTGCTGGGCAAGCTTAATTATAGCTGAGTAATTGAACAGAGATCTCAGCACCTGGGTGGCCTGAAGCTGAAGTCTATAATGGGTCTAGAAAAGAAATCATGAAACAGTGTTACATATCAGGGGTGTTTTTTCACTGTTCTAACACACTCAAAGCGACTCATGTATTGCTTCATAAATCAGACACTAAGTGCTATGACCATCATACTACAAGGCGCTTGGTATATGAAGTATTTCATATACCAAGCGTATATGTATACGTATAAGTATAAGTATTTCAACACTGTTCTCCGACAAACACAATCATTCTTTACAAAACACCAACATTCTCCAACAAACACCATCATTACCTTCAAAACACCCCCATTCATTACTCAGCACCATAATCCTCCTCAAAACACCACAATTCTCTAACAAACATTATACATCAACACTATTAACACCATCATTCTCATCATGCATGCAAACATTCAAAAGTTTGGAGCCATTGGCTATATACAATAATAATCATCAATAATGTGGACTTCTTGCCCATTTCTTTAGATAGTATAATCAAAGTTTTATTCAAAAAGATTATCTTTCAAAAAATCAATGAACAAGAAATTATTAAATAAATAATACACTGTAATCATCTATATAAATCAATAAAAAATTTCAAGTGGTTTTTACTCACAGTGTCTAACTGCTTTCTAGTGCCTACCAAATTAGTGTAAACTTTTAGAGTTGACAAGATAAGCATATCCTGTTTTCTATTATTATTACAAACTCTTGTTGGGGTTGTGTGCATAAATAAGAAAGGAAAAAAATGTGGGCTATTTTGGCTTTCCGCTTTTACAGCAGAAACAGTATAATATAAATACCCTGCAGCACCAAGACCTAACATCAACTGTGACTCTCCAGCAGTGCAGTACAGGATTCTGAAACACTTGGTATCAAGCTTTTACACAGCAACCACACTGCAGGTCACCACAGGTCAAAGGTCAACGATTGCATCATGCTACCTCACAGTGCCACAGCTCTATTCTCCCCAGGAGTAATGTATAGGACACGGGAAGCCAGAGCAGCCGGGGTTGTTTCATTAGCGTGTAGGAGGGTCTTGCTGCATGTATTGACTTTTCCCTCCTGCAGTCAGGAGCTTATTACCCAGCTCCATCGCTGTGCTGCCTGTAGTGCCTGAGGCCCAAGACTGTGTGAGAATCATCCAGGATCATCAGCCCTGACGCAACACACATGCTTAACAGTCCCTTAAGACACACAACTGGACTGTGCTGGAAAAACACAGTTCATGGCTTTATGTGTGCTGAAGAAAACAGGAGGAAAGATTTGGGCATTTGTAGGTAGTATCACAAGTACCAGACCAGTTATAAGATTAAAAAAAAGATAAACTAAGGACAGTTGTATTCTAACCAAGTAATTCACTCTCAAAACAAAAAAGTACAAACCTAAATATTTTGTTCCACAAAGTACATCTGACTTCTGTATGAGTACCAGTACCAGCTTTGTCCTCCAAAGACATGCTGTGGTTACATAAGAAAAAAATAATTACGTTAATGTTACTTCTTAATGTGGTTCTACAATTCATAATGATATTCTAGAATTTTAATTGTGCTGCTAGAATTCTTATCGTGGTTCTAGACTTCTTACTGTTGTCCTAAGTATTACTATGGCTTAACAATGTACTGCTAAAAATTTGATATCACAATGCAAACCTGTAAGAGTGTGCATCACAGAGGTGTGATAGGAGAATATAGAATCATGGAGCCGGTATTGTGGATCGACAGGGCTGAATGTACACCCTTACTTATTAAAATTCCTGCTTCTAGAATTCTTCCTATGGTTCTAAAATTCTTCCTGTGGTGCTAGTATTCTACTTACTTTTGTTATTTAGTTCTAGATGTCCTACTGTGATTCCACATTCATTGTTAATATTCTTACTCAGGACCTAGAATACTTACTGTCATTGCAGAATTGTCATCGTGGTTCAAAAACTCCTACTGTAGTTCTGTAATCCCTACTGCAAATCTAGAAATTCAATGTCTAGAATGCCTGAGCCATGAAGATGGATGCACTGCTAGCAAACTCCGGATTTACACACTACACTGCAGGCGCCAGTCAGAACACTAATTGAAAAGTGTTGATTAAGAGGGAGGTGAGTGTGGTAGAGGTGTGAGAGAGAGGCACAGTGTAATTACAGCATGTTCTTCAAACTGCAATGACAGAAGAAGAACAGGATACTCTCATATTTCTGACACAACAAGCAATAGTCTAGTATGATTTCTGAGACAAATTATTAGGACTGCTGATCAGTCTCAGATTTGTCATGGAAAGGGAAGAGCCTTAGCAGGCAAATACAGCACCATGCAAATCTTCCAGTTCTTAAAGGTATAGAAGGAGAATTCACACAGGTAAATCAAATAAGATACCCTATCCATCCATACAGCCATCCAGCCAAAAAAATACTGAAGTATTATTACAATTTAGAGGAGATGATCTGGGACAGACAACTTCTATTAAAAGAATATTGAGCTTATTGCTCTCTCTAATAATGCAATGGGTTTAATTATGTCATAACATAATCCTTGTAAATATCTAAGGTCTGAAGATGTTAATTGTAGAAACAGTTTTATCTCATTTGGCAGAATGATTTTTGGACAATGTTTTACAATGTTTTTGGCCCCTGTGCCTTTTTGCTGTTGCAAACACTGCTTTAAAACAGAAATGTATGGTTTTATTAATCCACAATATTGGAGAGACTAAACAAATATTAACCGATTCCTTCCCCACACACCAAAACCTTAATAGGCCTTCTACATCCAAATCTCAAAAGTATATGAGACAGAAATACTGAAATTCTTCTCATCTTCTCAATCAGACTTCTCAATCACTTCCCTTATGTGTTTTTACTTACAAATGTGCTTAATTTAATTACTGAACTAGAAAATACTTAAATACGTGCAACATTTGGTTATGCAGAAATATGTGAATAGTGGTTAGCACTATAGTAACCAAGTATCAAGTTCTCATGCACACTCCTTGTAAAAAGTAACACTTCTTGCTTGATACTCAAATCAGTGTCAAAGAGAAAACAAAGTGAGCACTGGGAGTGTTCAGTAAGAATAAGGATGAAAAGCAGCAGGTTAAATGATAAAACATAAAAAAAATCCTAAGAGAACTTTCCAGATCTTAGAAGTAAGAAGTGCTCTCTCTACAGCTGCTGCAACAGTTATGTAATCTACCATAAGTACTCATTACAAAGCAGAAGCACATCACTAGTGAATCTCAATGTTGCTGGTATCTAAACAAACTCTAAATAAATGAACATTTCCTTTATAAGACTGAAGCATGGTGAAACACGTTATATGCACATTCAAGCCAGACTGCCATCTAACTTTCTTCTATAACATCTGTTAAATCTTTAATCACTGGTGCTAAAGGTTATTTACAGCTTTTCTTATGGGAATGGAGCAGCCTTACAGATACAATATCCTACACTCACGCAATACCTTATCCCACAAGACACACAAGACTTTTGTTAAATCAATAGATTAAAAAAAAGGTAACCAGTTTTCCTGCAAAGACATGTTTGTTCACCAAAATTTGCTTCTTCAGTTCTTTAGCACGTAGAGCTAAAAGGCTAATGTAGCTCACAAGAAAGGGAAGCTTATACCCCAACAATTAGCATGATGCTAACAGCCAACCTGATTTTATAGAACACTTGCTTTAACCCATTACAGGTTGTTAAGAAATCACAAAGAAACTGACTTATGTAGTTTCCAATTTTTAAAATCACATACTGTCAGCTATAAACATGGCCAAAAGTATGTCACATTGCTAAAAACTGTAGCAGCCGCCTTGCAGCCATTTATAAGTTCATGAAAGTTGCTGAAGTTTTTGGCACTAGCAAGCTGTTCTACAGCTGTTGATGTCTATCTTCAGACAACACTGTCATCTTGAAACCGAGACGAGTTTGTTTAATACTCATCCCCTTCATCACGGAACAGGTGCAGCTCAAGCACTTCAGAACACATGCAAACAAAACCTCCAATATAAAAAGCTCTCAATCCAAAAACAACAGAAAGAGGAGACTGGAATACACAAAAGCTCAAATCAACTTTTGGTACACAAAAGCCTTGTCAGTATTATATCTGGAGTCCCAGCTTGTGAATCCACTTACTTAAATTACAACATTACTCACATACATTCATGCTGATTATCAGAATTTGAGGACACCCCATCTTCTTTTCGAAACAATGTTGGATATTTGCACATTAATATGTATTGTTAGTTATTGTTATGATGTCAGGTCTATCAGGCAGCATATGACCACTCACATCGACACACTTATCGAAGGGTGCAGAAGTGTGATGCGTGAAGGAGGATAGAGACTCAGCACATCTAATTTCCTTGGCTTTAAATATTTAAGAAGGTCATCTAGGAATGTAAGAATGTGTCCTCAACAGCCTGATTCCACTTCCCACTTTACAGACAAGAAAGCACTTTCAGAGAGGTGAGCCAAAAAAAGAAATAGGTTCCATCCAACACATACGACACATTATCCATCAATCTGAAGAACATCTAGGCATGAAACGCTTCTATGTTGTATTTGTGGTAGAATGTGTGGTTTTAAATAGAACCATTGCCTTTACTAAAGAACCCTGGAAGAAGCATCTTTTTTAAGCATTTATACTCACATTTTATAGTGGTTTCTGAATAATTTACAGGACATACTAAATGACTTACAATAGATACTTAATATTTCATAGTTACGGTATTTCACCAATTTCACAATAGGTATTATGATAAACTGATTTACAGCCCAACAGTAGTTACAAAAAACAAATCTGTGGGCTGAGAATGGATCACTCTATTACTGCATGCTGATGAATCCAGAATTTCACTTTCTTTGACACTTCAGGGCTTTACGCCTGGCTCAGTGTATGTGTAGAACGAAAGTGATTTAGTTTAACCTTCGACCTTCAGCTACCCTTTCTCCATGAGGGAGTGTGTGAAAATGTCTAGACAGAGGGAATTACACACTGAGAGATTTACTATCCCACTGCAGATTTTATAGCCCAATCGGACCTTATATTCTTCTTGTACACACAGACACAAACACATCATCTGTGCCTCCATGGTATGAATGTGTCTCAGGTGAGTTTGAAGGTGAACCACAAGTAAACTCTGAACTGGTTAGGGTCCACTAAACCTGGATTCAGAAATGCCTGCTATAAACCAAAAACATAGTGTTGATTTTTCACAGCCTACCTCTCCCTCCTGACACCAACACAATCATCCTTCATATAGACAACACCATCATCCTTCTCCATCATGTGCATGATATACTATCTGACTGCAGATTAACCTTTAGTTATTTCAGTGCTTGATGCTTTCTATAGCTCATTGTCAATACACGTAATTGAAATTGAATGAAAAAATAAATAATGTACTCCACAAAACACACAAAAGATATTCACGACTCAGACTGATGTTAAAATAAATGATGATAAAATGAGAAATTACTCACAGTAATGTACTATTTATTCTATATATGTACAGTATATATAATTACTATACATTTCTACAATGGAATTTAAGACATTATGGAAATAAATCTGATCAGAAATTCATTCAGTATTTTAATTCTATTTGAACTCTGCAAATGTAATGCTGTGTGTACAAAACAGATTGAATAAAAATGCAAAACCTCAATTGATTAATGACATTTTGTATATAAAACTACAGTGATTTTATAAACAGATGGATGTGGTTTTAATGGCGCAGAAGAAATGGGCAGCAGCTACAATGTGCTGAGACGATTTGAGATGACAACGGGTTTATCTAGCTCTCTGATAAAAAACAAACAGGTCAAATCAGGTGTGATTATCAACAAATCTCATCAACAAAGAGGCAGAGTGGAGAAGGATTCATCTGTCCTGCTGAGCTCCACATCTTCATACACAGCGCTCAAGAGCTTACTCAGACTGGACCCAATCAGAGAGGAAGCCTGACTTATAAAACACTCTAGGCCTTCTCTACTACTACTACTACTACTACTACTACTAACAGCAAAACAAACTGATTACTTACCAGTCCATTACACACAGCCACAGCACAATTTACAAATGCAGTCAAAGAGCCAAGACATGTTTTGGTATTTTATGTTCTTCATATACACAGTATATAGACTAAGAACAATCCCAAATCACACTATTATACACAACAATATGATATATTAAGTCCTTAATAAATGTTAACATATACTTAAATAGAAGTAATTCTTGAAAACAACACAAATGCCCACAGTAAATGCTCCTGTACATTGAATTTGTTTGTTTAAACCAAATAAAACCTCAATAAATGCGTATACTCTGTATTAGGAGAGTTTGGCTCATAAACAGTCCCAATAAACACCCATACCCTCCAGTACATGTGCATGAGCTATCAGTCTGAACACCACCAAAAAAGAAAAATGCTCTTTATATAAAAAGTAGAGTAAGCAGCTCACCATTAGTAGTATAAACTGTATATTTTCACTGTAGATTTAGTTTGGATTTTTAATTTTGGATTGATTCATAATGCCAAAATGAATCTTGAGGTTAGACTAATATCTCTAGTTAATAGAAAATGAATTTCTCTCACTCTGAGGGTGAGAAGCAGCCATGTTCTTACAACAATGCCCTACATCTAGGTACACAGGTTTCAAAATCTTTAAAAAAAGGTTTAAACACATACACTACTACATAACCACTTCCTGTGCATGCATTGTAACATGTTCTGATAACTCCAGATAACCTCAATGTGGTGAGTTGATTTGAATTTAATTACATTCAAATTGGTGGTGGGTTAAATGTAATTTATGTAAATCTAATTATGATATTATTCAAAATATCTATAGAGTTCAGTCATTGTAAACCAAGTTCATTTAGAGTGGTCTGATGTAAAATGGTTATTTGTGAAAAAACATACTGATCATGGGAATTAATATGGAGTTGTCCTCTTTTTGGAGCTATAACAGCCTCCTCTATTCTGGGAAGTCTTTCCGTAACATATTGGAGTGTGTCTGTGGGAATGTGTTGCCATTCAGTCAGAAAAGCCTTTGTGATGCCAGGTACTGATGTTAAATGAATAGGACTGGCTCACCACTGACATTCCAATTCATCCCAAAGTATTTAATGAGGTGGGGTCTGGACACTATGCAGGCCACTAACGTTCTATCACACCAAACTCATTAGACCATGTCTTTATGGAGATCACCTTGTGCACAGGGGGACAGTCATACTGGAATAGGAAAGGGCCTTTATCAACCTGTCGCCAAACAGTAGAAGAACAAAACTGTCTAAAATGTATTTGAAAGCTATATCGTTAATATTACCCATCACTGAAGTGCCTGAGCCAGAACCAGAGCCAGAAAACTTCGCCACCAAACCTTTCTGTTAGCACTTACTGCTATTCTTTCTAGATTCTTCCAATACTAATCTTTTCCAATACTAGCACTTACTATGGAAAAGAGATCTAGCAAGACAGAATTTTCAAACTGATTGTGTTACAGGTCCTATACCACATTTAAAGTCACCAAGCTGAGTGGCCCATTCTACTGTCAATGTTTGCTTACGAAGATTATAAGGCTTATGTGCTTGATTTTTTATTCTCATTAGCAAAAGTATGGGTGTAGAAACAATAGGGTGTCCACATAGGACTTTGTACCCTGCAAGCTTACATCCTGAACAATTTAATAAAATACATTTTGAATTATGTTCCTTGAACAAAAATTGGTAACCCTTTTAAGTAATAACTATCTATGAGGGAGTTTTTTAAAGGCTAATAACTCTTTAGTGAACAATACTAAAGGTTTTCCAAAACGGACCATTTCACAAACCACTCTGGATGACTTTTTTACATCTTAACACTTCATAACACATAATTTTATTTATACAGAAATTTGTCAACATCAGTGACATTACAGAACTACATTGTTATAAATCAGATGAAAAGGTTAATGGTTTTACACAGTGGAAGATTTTTGCCTTTTATGTCCAGGAGAATTGCTTTCTCTCCCACGTTCTCCTTAAATCACAACAAAACTTCACACAGAGCAAACATATCCTTATCTAGGAATACAGTGGATGGCTACATCACTGCATATTGTTATTCTTGTTCAAAACAATTTGACCCAGCTTGATATTTAACCAGTGAAGTGGAGTGGAGCAAAAAAAATATGCAAAATTGTAAATAACTTTTACTTTTTTACAGAGGAGGGCTGGAAGTTGGACTTCTGTTAGCTGTGGGGTAAATATAGTCTTATTGTTGAGATTGTCCAAGGTGACTGTTCCTATATGGTTCACACATTCAAGTTTAGAGTCTGAAAAAAAAAAAGATTCTTTTATTTTGTGCAATTTGTTTATATCAAATTTAAATCATATCTTCTCTTCTACTTGAAAACACTAGTGTGGTTAGGTCAAACAGTTCCACTTGTTTCAATGACCTTTTAAGTCCAAAATAATAAAAAATGTAAGGATGCCTTTTAGGAAGGCAAACTCAGAAGGTTTATATATGTTTAATTTATGTAGAAATTTTGTGTTGCCAGCCAGTGAAGGCAGCAGGAGAACAGGCTGGACACTCCGATAAGACCCTTGAGGGACAGGGAGCTGTTTGTAGTTGTAAATAAATACGGACAGACGGAGGAAAACACTGATATTAAAGAGTTACTATTCTAGTGCTCATCTGTGCCTAATATCTGCATTAACTCACTTTGGATGGGTTTATCAGAGATATTAAACAACAAACGCACCAGACACGAAACTAGATTTGAACGCTGTCAGAACGAAAACTCAATTTTCAGGAGAAGAAAAATATTTTTCACTCTTAATGCACTCACTAATATAGTAAAATTTTATTTATTAACTCATCCTGTGATTTTTAAAAGGCAACTGATCATTCAATTCGTTTAAAAATATAAGTCAGAAGGTTTTGATTTTACAGAGAATGATTTACTACCGTATATGAAGAATATTAAGCACTACAAAATATCAAGGACCATTCTACCAAACAGGATAATTACCAAACTTTTAACTTTTGATGTACATGACTTGAAAGGACAGCCTTTTATTTTTATATATATTTTTCAAAAATAAAAAAAAGAACAGACACTCAATCATAGAAAATGTGTTTTGTGGTTTTTAATTACCATTCTTAATATTACACTTTCTTTTTTAGAATTTGGGGCCCATTTACTTCAAAACAATGTGGTCTAACTGCTGACCGTGGGACAGGGATGTCACTCACTACCTGCTTTAAAATGCAGGGCTGTAGCTAAAATAAGGCTATGCCTATGGGCTGCAGTAGTGGGAACAGTACTCTAAAAAAGTACTGAAGTAAAAGTATTGAAACTGCAGTCAAATAATCGCTCAAGCAATGTAAGAGTTAATGTTAAGATGGTGATTTTGGATCCCTGTGGATTTTAGCTGGCTGTGAAGTGCCTCTGTCTGCAAATAAAGGTGTCACGTTTGTTCCAACAGCCAAATAAACCACAAACACGTTCAGTCAGTGTGCAAAGGTCAGTGTGAAGCGGGCACTGTCACCTAGAGTTATTGCTGTTATTTAGGTAAGTGCCGCAGTGTTAAATCAGACTGGAGAAGGTGGATACACAAGAAACAGCAACACACACACACACACACACACACACACACACACACACTACCATTCAAAGTTTGGTCTTATTTTCTACTTACAATAATTTTGCAATAGTGTCCTTGACATTTGATCCAGTAACAGATATTTAGTGTTATATATTTGACAATTTTAACATGTCTATCATTTTTTTCCCTTCTTGTTGATTTAGAACTGACCTTAATAAAGGCTAATCAGGATTATTTTGAGGAAACACAAGGCTCACACTTTAATACCTCTCTGCATGTGTTAGACAAGTAAGAGTTTGTGTAAGACAACTGGATGATGAATTTACTTTTCCAATACACATCAAAAAGACCTGTTTGAAACTTTCCTGTCATGACTGTAAAAGGAGTCTTTACGCAAAGCTCATTTTCACCATTTTGCACCAAACTGCTAGCTGCTGTAATAACACATTTTTAACGATGTTTCTCAAAGCAAACAAATTAGGAATTTGAATCTACGTGAGAAATCTCTGTGCATAAAGTGCAAGGTTATAAACCAATATTAAACACCTGTGACATTCAGTCTCTAAGACAGCACTGCATGAAAAATGGCATGTTTCTAGAATAAATATCTAACTAAATATCTAATATAACTACATGGACATGGATATGCATCACAAACAATTGTTAAGAAACATCTACAAAGCTGTCATGATATAGGGAACAGTCTGTGATGGTACGGAAGTGTGTTACTGAATAATTTTCACATGTGTGAAAAACATATGCAGCCATCCAAACAATTACTTTTTCAGGGATGTGCCCTGTTTCAGCCAAGCCATACTCTGGGTAAGATTAACAGTCTGCACACTGCACACTTAGCACAAGCAGACCTACCACACAAAATTATCTGAATCAAGCGAAAGAAGAGGCAGTATGGGTGACAGTGACAGACAGAGGTGGGTACACCACAGTGAAATCAACAAAGTGAATCTTTGATGGGAACGTGATTACTGACTTCACTAAAAGTGTTCAGGGTAAAGGTGGTTGTAATAAGTTGTTTTGTGGCCAAGTAAACAAGGTAAAACGTTCTTATAATTACAAAAATACCATTTACAGAACTGGAACCGAAATGCATCGTGAGGTAATGTCAAACTAAAGTTTAGGCCTGTAAAACAAAACCTTTATTGTATTGTCAATTAATTATATTAATCTACTTTAGATTTGTTTACATATTAGGAGATGCTTTGCTCCACTGAGTTTACTAATTATAAAAACAACCTTGTTTATCTACCTTGAACCACCTATTATAAGCAGCTTGCCCAATACAAAGGCACTTTGATAAATGTGAAGCTGAGAGTTGAAGATAAACACACCCAAAGCATTAAGGCACTGAGCTGCTTTATAAACACTAAAACACTGCAGGGACTTTTCTCAGTAAGTTAAAAGAAAAAAAAAATCAAAACAAGGTGAGATGTCCCCAGACTATTGACAGGCAGGGCACTGTGCGGTCCCATTAAACAAACAAAATAAGGTATAGACACACACACACACACACACACACACAAACACACACACACACACACACACACACACACACAAACACATGTGTAGACATCAGTAGCAGCATGCCAGGCAGCTCTGTTCAGATTGAATTAATTTAAAGAGTCTGAATCTCTGACATTTTCCTAAAGGTCTTCAGATCAGAACATTAAGCCACAAACACACACACACACACACACACACACACACACTCCTGCCTTTCTACCTTAATTCAACTATGCTCATAATCAGGCACACAGGAAGGTGCAGGAGGTAGTGAAGTGTTCAGCAGTATATACATAACAAACATCAAGAACAAGATACAGCTGTACATACATAACCAACACATCAACAATAGCAGCTGATGCACACCCTGCTATCTCTGCTCTCCCATGCTGGACACACCTTTATATCCAATTAAACCAACTGAAAAAATATGGATGGAATAACAGTCCACTTGCTACTGCAGATACTGAACAAATATAAATGAAAGCAAATGAAAACACAATCACCACCCTATTGTAAACCACTCATGGGCCTCAATGGTTTGGGTCATTTTTTAGCTACTGTTTTTAGTAGCTAAACAAGCCTGAATTCCGCTGCAGCTACCCTAAGCACCATTGCTTCCCCCATTCCTGCTTATGATCTATAATACATAACAAGCATCCAAATAACAAAACATAATCTAATGTTTATAGACATTTTATAACATGTTAATGTGAACATGAATATATTTTTTGAAAAAAATATTTAATTATGTAACTTAACTAATTGTTGTTCATGGAAGAAATAAACAATTAGTACTGATGCTAAATGTTTTAACAATATTTAGCCTACAAAATAACTTGGTAAAGCTTTACTATTTTGTAATATGGGTGGGTGCTCTTAAACGGTGCATGTTATTGAACACTGCATGGTAATGTTATGCTCCAAACAACAATTTTTTTTATTAAAACATCAACCCAGAAACACACACATACACAGGACTGAAATGCTAACATTCTGTGTGTAGAAGCTTTTTCCTGGGCATGGCTTATTCAAGGTTTTCATGAAACCAAAACACACTACTGGTTTTACTCTTATATGTGGGCAGGTGAATTTCATGGAATTTACATTTACATTTTTTATATGATACTGGAGTTAATGTTAAGTAGCAACCGTAGCAGCTTTTAGAGATGCACAATATCAGAAACACATCAACATCGGCAGATGTTTGTTTATTATATATTACCAAAAGACAAATGTGTAACTTTGACCGATACTTCAAAATAAGCATCATGTTTAGGTAATGGTTCACTTCTGAACAAGAAATACTTCAACTGTATTTGTAACCCCGTCCCATTCCTTTTTAATGCTAATCCATGTATATTAAGTTCCAACTGCTAGATTGTATACATGTACTGGAAAATACATACCTAAAAATGATTGGATATTGTTTTTGACCTATAGACATTTATGTGTAGTAGTCACCTGCACAATGCACACACACAACTAAGCTGGGGCAGAGTTTTTTCTACCATTAAAGTAGAGCTCAGAAGATGCTGTATACAGAAGCTCTTAAAACAGCATATACTGTAACACAAACACAGCACAGTATATCGTCATATACACAGGCATATGAGAAATCATTCCACCAGTCACTCACTACAGTGCTACACTGGAAAGCTTAAGGAAAAAAGAAGAAGTGGGTCATATTTCCGCATTTTAGCTGTCTCTTTCAGAGGATCCACATGAATCATTCATAGATAGTATGGTACAGAGGCCAGAGAGATGGTTTAGTCAGGAATGAAGGACAGACAGAGGTTGAACCAAAGTACCTGTGAAGAGTCTTTATGGCTTGAGACTAAAAAAAAACAGTAAAATGTACACAAATTTTACACTTGCCTCAAATTATGTAGTTGAGTTTTTACATAATCTCTAATAGCCATATAATAGAGTCATTAAGTCATACAAATTTGTAAATCAAACTGTTTCCATATATGAAACCTATACAGCTTTAAAACAGCTTTACAAATATTCTATTCACAAAATAGATTTGCTGGTAAATTTAAATTTTCTTAAACATTACATGGCACAACCACTGACTGATGACTTTTATTCTAACATGCTTTTAAGAAAAGTGACCTTTATTGGGTTAACACAAAGGTCAGTAGTCCTTTCACACATTTTGTAAAAATAGTCATTTTTGCATCATGATTAGGATGGTTTTTAGTTTACTGTTTAATCAGATGGAATGACCCCAAGAAAAAATATATTAAAAGCAATATTTATTTATTTGAAAAAAGTATGTATCACCCTAAGTGAAAAAAAAATCATAAGTTGGTCCAAGTACAAAGACTAATGCTAGTAGTGTTAAACAACTTAATAAATGAATATACATTTTGGCTGCCTCCAGGTCATACTTCATGTCAAACAAATGCCACCGCACACATATTGGTCACAAACAGATCATCTACAAAACAAGAACAGCATAGAATCCAGATGAGAATGATCTTGTTAAATAGAATGCAGCATGAACGATGATTATGAAATACACAAAAGTAATGACTCTTTACAGTAGTGGTGTGTGAGATATGAACACAAAGTGATTCTTTGAGGATGTTATAATAATACAAACTCTGGTTTTTGCCCATTGTTTTTCATTGGCAATGTGTTCTAAATATGAAATAATGAAGAACAAAACTCATGTCTGCTAATAGATCAAAGGGATATTACCGTGAATAAGAATAGCCCTGACTTACCGACAGCTTCAATAGTCCTGACTCACCAACAGCTTCTAATCAATTAGAGCTATACAGTTATTGAAATCTATTCAACTTTCTACTTTTTATATACATAAATTAAAGGCATTATTTACATTTTCATGTCTATATGTAAATATTCTATATGATGTATGTAAATGCTCCCTGTTTTAATTAGCTCCTTTGTATTATTCTATTTCCAAAAGGCAGTCACATGTGAAATGTGCAACAAACTGTTAAACTGGGATTAAAATCTTTAGACATAGGACTGGAGAAAATGTCATGGGACAGTGGAATTAAAAAAAAACCCAAAAAACTCCCACTCCAACAACTCAGACAGGCTACAGACAGGGAACCACACTCCACATAACTTTAACAGAAATGGATGGGTTACTGTAACATTTTAAATAGGCAGGGCCGAACAACCCAAATAGGCAGGACCGAACAGCTACCTGCCTGTTAAAAATATGTAAAAATATGTTCTGTTGGCTTTGAGCCTGCATTTCCCAGCAACGGTGCCATTTTTTGGAACACTTGGGCATTGTACCACCTGTACTGGCCCTCGGTCAAGCCTGATTTGCAGCCAGTAAGAATGCGCAGCAAGTTGGGGTTTTGGGCGTCACAGAGACTGCAGCTTGTTTCTGAGTCAGATCAGAGAAAAGAACATTCTGGAAGCGTCTTGGTTATGGCCCTGTTGTCTCCCTTACCACCTCCCAGTTTGTCCATTTATCCTTGCCTCGTCCAGTTTTTACCACTCGACTATCTTCTGATAGATCTGGTCAACTTGTTCAGCCATGTCTTAGCTTGTTGTACAGCTGGATCAGTTAGCGAGTTCTGAAGGTCTCTAAGCTTGAATAAGAGACTCACCTTTCCCAGCTTTTTTAGTTTGGAAACTGTGGTGCCCTTTAGCAACTTCTGAAGGAATTGGTGCAACTCTCAGCTCTCAGTCTCAGCTGACAGTTTGAATTTTCTTCCAGACCTTGTCAAAGTGGATACGCTTCCCCTGTACCTACCTACACTTGTTTGAACTGATGAACTTGGAATCTGCAGTTGCTTAGAAATGGCTCCAAGAGACATTTCTGACTTGTGTAAATCTATGCACATATTTCTCAAATCTGCACTGAACTTCTTGGACTTTTGGTCAATCTAATGAGTGCTAGAGTACCAGAGAATGTACCAGCTGTAGTCAGTCAAGATCATTTCAGAAAGTTAAGAGACCTTGGCAATGGCATGTTAAAATGCATTTTTGAACTTTTATAACAGTGAATTAATAATTTTAAAGAGTGGATGTATGTGCGAACGGATTTTACCCTGTGTCCAATTCAGGAACATAAAACAAATGAAAGCTTGTGCATGTTTTCCATCAAAGACACTCATTCTGCCCCAAAGAGTATATGTAAAGTTTAAATCAGAGCTATATATGGTCTATATGGAAAAGAGAGTGAATAGCATATATTAAAACTTTAGTGTTCACAAAAAAAAAATCAAGCAAATGTTAACTTTCCCTGATATAAGACCTAATATATGCTAATGACCAAGGCAAAAAAAAAGCCACAATTACTATAATAATATAATAATATTAGAGTTTTTCCTCTGCTGCTACAGTTGAAGAGAGGTTAGCTCAGTGAACTCAATGCTTTAGGCACTAAAACTAACTAAAACTAAAATCTTTATGTCTGAGCAAATGTCGCATGGTCCCAAACACCCCACATCCCATTAAGCAGACTCGTCTCTTTTCTACCCAAATTGGCCATGACGCTTTCTCTCGCCCACACAATTCTGTCATAAACACAAACACACTGCCTTTTGAAAGAGCAACAAAACACATGTACGCACACATACACACCCACAGTCTTTCAAAAGTCTGGGGACATATGGAATTGTTTACAAAGTTTTCAACTAATGTGATATTCCACTGTCCCTAATTGTATCAAGACAGATTTTAAATAAAGTTACAAGTGTATTCAGTATGTAAAAAAGCATAGCTGGGCAGCAATCTGGGTTTTTAATTTTAAAACAACTAAGTTACAGGGCCTTAAACATTTAAATTTAGGGCATAAAACAGAGATTCTTGTTCCATTAAATTGCCTTTTAAAATTGTTTCACAATTTCAACATCTAAATCAGAATATAAGGCACATGTTTCACAGGTTAGTGGAGTTAATAAAGCTGAAAGTAAATAAGAATAAGTTCCATGTACTGTTCTACAATGCAGGGATAACATAATAAGCTTGTGATGAATCTATATCTTTTAACCTCTCTTTAAAAGAAAGCTTTGTTAGCACTGTGGCCTCATCAGTAAGCATGCAACGGTCTGTGTCCAGATAAACACTTTAGCCAGCTACTGAGAACCCATTAGGAAAGTCTAATGGAACATCTCTAATAGCACCATTGCTTTTGCTCTTAATCTCTTTGGCCAGTACTTATTCAGTGAATTATACACCAGAGCCTATGTTGCATTATAAAAGGCTAGCAAATGAAAAGGTAAGTCTCTGCTAGTTTGATCAAGTCTGTGTAATTACTTTTGGGAAACTCGGGTGGACATTTTAAACATAGACATAATTTTAACATAGACATAGTTTAAAACATACTGTAGGAACTGATCAGAAAGCAACCTAAAATAATCACGTCATCATATACCACTAGAAGAACAGAAGATTGACTGAGCATGCACTGGGTTTAAACTGAGCATGACCATATCAATAAGTGTCTACTGGCTCAATCAATCTTTAATTAATGCCAAAATCTCTGTGAGCACTCCAGAATATTAATGGCGATTACTTTATGGATTCTCCTATCTGAAAGTTTAGACAGACTGGCTTAAGGACAGCAAAAATGACTTTGACCCACAGGACAAATAGTTCAGGGCTGCCTTTAAAATCAATCACTAAATGATATGACTAAGAGAGCATTTTAAACTCTGTCACATCAAAATCTGAACCGATTCTGAATTTCAGTTAAAAACAGCAAAGTTCTCAAGCAAAGAAAAGTTTCCTCAACTTTAATTTTAAGATCCTCTTAATCCTCTCATAAGTGACAGAACCCAAGACACAGACGTTGTAAAGGCAGAGACTGGTCACTGGATAAAATATTAATTTGAAAGCTCATAACGTTCTTCATAATGTGCGACATTACATCTGTTTGAAGAGCAGTGCCAATCAGCTTGCTGTAAGCTGTAAGAAAACCATTTCATTGTATGGTCCTTCCAAATCTGTGATTTTAAACATATTTTTTAAAGAGATTTGGAATCTGGTCTTGTATGACTTGTAGTAGTGTGAAGATATTCACCATGTAAACACTTTTCTACATTAATAAAAAACATAGCAGCACACAACTAATCTTTTCCAAAATTACAACCCTCTTTTAATGTTGGGCATTGTGCAAAATATACAGAAAATAAGCAACTCATATAAAACCAAATATTTAACTGAAAATGGTCAACATATCAGATGTTAAAACTTTGGAAAAATATATGCCCATTTTAATTTTGGTGTTAGCAACACATGTCAAACTATTTGGAACAAGTGCATGTTTACTACTGTGTAGTTTACACCTCCTCTTTTAACACAACAAGAGATGTTTGGGAACTGAGGAGACCAACTGCTGTAGAAAGCGTAATGTTTCCCATTCTTGCTTCAGGATTTCAGAATCTCCTCGCAGTGTTTGAACTGTGGGCTAATAACAAGCTGGCCATGAGTTTCTAAAAAGAATTCCAATTTTTGATTTTTGAACCACAGGACACTTTTCCACTTCACCTCAGTCTATCTTAAATTAGTTCAGGTCCAGAAAATGTGACAGGCTTCTTCTGTGCATGGAAGAGCTTTTACTTACATTTGTGGATACAGTGATGAATTGTGCGTTACTGAGCCCATGCAGAGATTTGCCCTACAGAAATGTGTCTGTTTTTAATGCAGTGCTGCCTGAGGGCCAATAGCATTCAGAGATGTGTGATATTATGTATTGTATTTTATTGCATTATTGATTAAATCCCCAAGTCCCACTTAAAAAACATTTTCTTAAATTGTGTCACTATTTTTCCATGAAGTGTTACATAGAATTGTGACCCCCCCTCCCCATGTTTTCTTCTAAAAGTCTCTTTGGGATGCTCTTTTTCTACCCAATAATGCTACTGATCTGTTGCAAGTTATGCTAATCAGTTCTGAAATGCTCCACCAGGTGTTAACACACCTGCAGCAAGAAAATTGCTTTTACATCTACAAGTAAATTATTACTTAAGTTAAGAAAAGTTGGATAGTTGTTTATTTCATTCATGAAGCTGAAAAAAGGAAGTAATCTCTGTGGAAGACATAACTCAATGGCAAAACTATTAACGGACAGACTAATGCTGTGTTCACTGGCATGTAACTGGAGGGAAGCAATGTTTTTTTTTTTTTTCAACAGAACCATGTGAAGCTTTATTCTGCATCTAAGGTAGGAAGAACTAAATCCGTGGCATAACTGGTTAGCATTACTCTTAATTTAGCTTCCAAGTTACCTTCAAATCAATCATATTAAACACGGCTGGCACTCACATCTTTGATTACTGGCTGGGTCCCTGTTGGCTTTAGCATCAGCTCACTGAAGCAGTAGATTTTGTTGCTAAAACCTCCTCCTTAAATTAAGTGATGTTAAACCTCTTAATTTTATATTGAGTGACTAAATGGTTTTATTGGTTGAATAACCTAAAAATAAATTAAGTGCAAAATAAGTCTGCACTGAAGGTCCTGTAAGGCCAGTTTAATTTTGAAAGTAGCATGTTGCATATGTTGTGTTTATTTGTGTTTCTAAATTTTCTTTGGCACTACTGAAACAGCTGTCTGTTAAACTGTGTTACAGATGCTAGAAGGTGCCTGAGTTATAAGGTTGAGCAACGGTCAGTAAATTGAAAGACAGTGCTTTGTTGATGTAATATACAGCATTATTAATTTACAATGGAAATCTCTTCAGCATTTGAATAAAGTACATGTAGCAATAACATGTGATGTGTGTAAAACCTCAGCAACAACACTGTGTCAACAACACCCTACCAGCAACACCCACACTTCCATCACGCCTACTGTGTCAGTGACACTGCTGTGCTGAGAATGATCCACCAACCAAATAATATATTAACCACAGCAGATCATTTAAAACTAAAGATGAAGAAGAAATGAGAACCTTTTTTCATGTTGCTTCATGTTCTTCATATTCAAGCATGTATATCCTGCAGCTAAGACTTTTTTTTCTTTTACACTATATTGACCTTCACTGACCATGGTGCAACACAGAGTGTCACAGAGAAAATCTGAAAATTCCATACATCCTGCATTCCAAACGCTTTGTTGCCATAGTGACCCATGTGATCTGTTCCCCTGTGTATTACACATTGGCTGGGTCTAAAACCGAGGGTAACTGTCTCAATTCCTTGCTGCCTGTGCTGCCTCACAAGTCAGTGTTATAGAAGGGAATATTTGTCATTGTGTCTGTAGTGGTGTTTTCTGCTTTTTTTTTTTCTCTAACTACATGTTTGTTAATATGTTAATGTTGATGTTTGTTAATAACACCTTTAGAGAGCAGCAGTAACTATTGTTTGTTTATATAACGTTTGTTAATAACACCTTCAGAGGGCCACAGTGAGTAATGTTTGTTTATTTGATGTTTGTTAATAACACCTTTAGAGGGCGGCAGTGAGTAATGTATGTTTATTTGGTGTTTGTTAATAACACCTTTAGAGGGCAGCGGTGAGTAATGTATGTTTATTTGATGTTTGTTAATAACACCTTTAGAGGGCAGCAGTGAGTAATGTTTGTTTATTTGATGTTTGTTAATAACACCTTTAGAGGGCAGAAGTGAGTGATGTTTGTTTATTTAAGCATGAGATGTTTTGTTTCTATTGGTTATGTCTCTGTCTTGGCTAACTCTTGCATTGCATTACATGCCATGAATGTTATTAATTAACATTAATATATCTAATAATAAAAATCATATATGTATTTTTAAACAAATTTAGAGTATTCTTTTACCAAACAAAATTTAGATCATTCTTATGCCACATTCAAAATACAGTGACTTGAATTGCTTGAATTGCCAACTTTTCAGCTCTCCAGACACAGTTCTAGGCAAATTTTATGCTCTAATGAAATACAGATGATAAATTTTTGTCTTCAAAAATCTAAGCCAATCCAAACATCTCCTGCTAAAATTCTCTCATCTGATTCTGATTTCTCAGTGCTGTTTGAATATGAGTGTGATGCATGACGAAATGCACTGCAGCACACTGTGAAAACTGCAAACTTGCATAAAGTTTTGAAACTTATAATTACTGTTGTTGCTCCCCAAATAATGGAGGCCATAACAAAAATCTCTTGCGCTCTGCTCTAATGCAAATGCAGCATCACTTTTCCAGATGAGCATTAAGTCACCATGCAGTAATTTCTTTAACCTTCTCCTCTGTTTGTAATATCCCAGTTTTTACACAGAATTCACTGTGTGTGACCTTCAAGGAGGTTCCTCCATGTCAGCAAACGACACACACCTCAAAACATCCACTGTATGATAAACCTCACACACCTTCAAACTCATTACTTCATGCATCAAATTTGTTTGTTTCCATGGAGACTGCTTTTTATTAGCCACCCACATATGGTGTCATATTCTAGTCTTTTTTCCCTGTCACTTTCTTTTCTCCTGCTCAAAACAAAACGAAACAGAAAAAAACAACTTCAAAGTGGAGAGAAGCACGGCGCTCTCGTTGGGATTAAGGAAGACACATTCATTATGCAGAGAGATGAAAGCGCTCTTGACATTCGGAGGCTAATGAAGCTTATTGGCTGTTTTAGCTTCACATGGAGAAAATGTCTTTTACAAAAAAAGAAAAGCAGCCCGAGCTCACACAGGTGGAGTAGCTCACATCAGCATCATGTTCTCTAAATCATTTTACTTTATAGAACAGCATTTGAACTAAAAAAACGCAGTTGCCAAAGCCCCTTCTTCTACAAACCCAGTTTCAAAACATCTACAGAAAAGCTAAAGCTTGTGCAGATAAGCTGCAAGTACAACAGAAAGCAATGGGACGAATGCAGTGACAAAGCAAAGGGGTCCACTTTTGCAATTCTCCTTTTCCTTTACCGCATGGTGTAGCTTTTAAGGCATGTAAACAGTTTGCAAAAGTCAAAACCAGAGGGCACCAGAGTTTTCGACTTTAGGCTTTGTAACTTTGTAAACTCTCTCCTACATAAGCCACTTTTATCAGCTGCCCCCTGAAATTTCAGGCCTTTTTTTCTGTTTCAAAGTGGCATCATCTCGTAACACCTGCCTGCTGGCGGTTTTGGTACACCTTCATACAACGCAGAGAGAGCTAAAATAGCAATAACTTGCTGCTCAGAATCGACCTGCTCCAGTCTAGCTTGCAAAGGATGACTGTTTCTACCAACTCGTTCTGCATGACTTGGATATGGCACAGCGCTGTGGGGGTGGAACTTGTAGCAGGATGCTGCTCTGGCAATTGACCAGTCAGAACAGAGTGGATGAGCACTCAGACAGAGTAGAAATACAGATACACCGTATGTGTGAAAATTAAAGGATGTAAATCTATTGCATGTGACTCTTTTGGCCTCAGTCTGATTTGAAATAGACTGATGCTCAGTGGAAACATGTAAATGGGGTACCTGCCTGATTTTCTAGATATAAAGAATAATGTGTTCTGGGCCAAAAAAGAGAGGACCATACAGAATGTTGCCAAGTTCTAAACAAGTCAGGGTCTGTCATGGTATGGAGGACTATTAGTGGGTGTGTTGCACATGTGTAAAAGCACCTTTAATGCTAAACACATTTTGCAGCAACTTGTGCTGCGTTTAAGACAGGTGGTAATGCTTATTTCAACATGAGAACATCAAGTAACATTCTGTATGTGTTACAACAGCATAATCTTCGAAACGCAGTTTGGAGTGTTTTGCAGGTACATTCAGAATGATCATATGTTTTATAGAGGTATAGAGACCAAACAGAATTTACCAATTACTCTTTTCTGTTTATATTTGCTTTTCACATACTGTCCCAACATTTATGGAACTGTGGTTATTAGAAACAGCATACTGTTGTAAAGAGGAAAGAGACAAAGATGCAGAATGCAAGTGCAAGTCAGAAGGTTTAATAAAATCCAAGATCCAAGAAACCAATGTAACAAAAAAAACTTTAACCACACAAAGAGCTTAAAGAAACCAAAATTAGAGAAACAGTAAAACTGGCAGGAAGATAAAACACAAGACAAACAACTAGGGGTAAAAATATGCAAGAATAAAAAAAAAAAACAGGTCTGACAAAGAACAACTGGGAAAGGACAAGTGAGGGGTAAAACAAGAGGGAGAAGCTATAAACCAAAACAAACCGAAGCACAGAGTAATATAATTAAATAAGTAATATTGAGGAATGACTACATAGGCCACTTGGCATGACATCACCAAATTTAGGTTTTAAGACGGTGGCTACAAAACAAAGCTGTCTAGCTTGCCAGATATTCACATACTCTGTTTGGGTGTTTTTAGTCTCAGCATTAATCCATTTTAAACTGGTAGTATACCAATAATTCTTATCATCACACATTAGTCACCTCCACTGCAAATAAGGAGGCTAATTTTGAACACTATGCATGAATAAATGAAATTTAAATTGTCACACTGCATCTGCCACACTTACATTCTATGGATCTGTTAGTGGGTCCACATATCCTCACTCGCATTATTACTGAGCTTTGTCAACCATACTTACTGAATAATACAGTAAATAGTAGATATTACATAATGTAGGGTATTGAAGTGACACTTCATAGTAGTTACTAAATAAATTATAATAGAAACTGAACATTTCAATTTTGGTTACTGAATAATTTTAGTACATACTTAATAAATAATTATTTATTACTGAATAATTAAAAGTATATACTGAATCGTTTATAGTAGTTACTGAATCAACATTCACTGACTAAGTAATCATGCTGCAGATTATAAAAAAAAATGAGCTGCACACTACAGCAGTTTCTTCAGACACAGACTGAATGTTGTAGTGTTTGGAGGAAAAGCAGAGGATCTGTGGTAAAAGAGCATGTGGACACACACTGTAGCCTCTGAGCAACTGAACAGATGCGGAAGCCATCGCCTTGTTTATTCCGCAGGGTGGGATTGATCGAGTTTGAAAAACACGCACGGAGCAATCAATGACGTGCGCTCACACACACATACACAGTTTTTATACAGTGCCAGGACATGGGTCTAGCATATCCCCCACATGGATATTATATTTGTAAGAAGCTATATGTAATAATATAGGTTACAGGGTCACTGCATTTCTATGGTAGGTCTACCCTGTTTTTCTCTGCTTTAGCCAAGCATACTGCAACACTGCACCAACTCTGTAGGTCACTTTGTGAAGTGACGATGATGTGATTCATTTTGACCAAAAGGTATAAACTACACGTCAGAGGGACTGAGCAAAGCTCAAGATGGCCACACAATGACAAAGAGCGGCGTCATTCAGAGACAGACTTTGACCTTCAGCTTTAGGCTGCACACATCCCTCTGTTTTTGTCACATCTCAATGAATAACAGTTAATCTCCATCTCCCAGTACTGTGGGCCGAGTACACTGCAGTACGAATGGAGAATTCCTATTTTATGATACCAGTAAAACTTTCTTTAGTTTAGCAGCAGATGTAACTAACCTGTTAATGTAGCTAATTAGTAATGGAACCTTATATGCTATTTAGCATGGTGCTAATTGCAGAACGAATGCATGCACACTGGTCTCAAACCATGTTGGGTTGGGGTTGGGTTGGCAAATCAGTGGTGAAGCTGTGGCAACTGGTTTAGCTGTGGCATAGTTACAATCAATAAGGAGTGACTGCGGCAACTGCAGAGGTGAGAGTTAAAGGTTAGCCAATATGCCAACAGAACATTTAATTTACTTGAACACTCTGCCTTGCAGTTTAGACATCTAATGACAGCAGAAGGAGGGAATGGTAGACAGCTCTAAGAAACCTGTGTTTTATTAAAGCTATAGGTTACAGTGGTTTTAACACAGTTGATTTAAATGCTTGTTGGCTCGCTCACTGGCTGTCAGTCAGACACAACTACAGACTTTGATTTGTGCGGAGCGGGTGTACAAAATATCTGCCCAACTCGAATCCGACCTCAAGAAAACATGAATGGCCTTAAATGTTGTAATAAAAGTGATCAATATTTTTCTTTGTTTGGCAGTCAATAGTTCAATTAGGTAACCTATAACTAAATGCATACATGCAACGTATGAGCAAAATAAATTAAGGGATCTTTTACAAAATCATGCTTCAGATACTGCATGATTCTACTGTCATATATAAATAAATAAAATAATAAAATTAATAAAATAAATAAAAGTATAACACATAACAAAAAACAGGAATCTTACATTTTTCTGGTAATTTTATTTACATATAACAGCATGTTATTCAGTGAATCTCTGGAAATGTAAAAGGTTTATTTTATAAGAGAAGGGAAAAGTAACTATGTAACTAAGTTATTTTGGACTATTTCTAGTAACACAATCATCAGAAAATGTTTACACTGTGTAAAAAGGTGTCAAATTATTAAAATTATTAAAAAAGGGGGGAAAAAAAAGTGTTAAAAAGTGCTACAAGGTTTTCAGATGACAGTGATGAAATTTACAACTGACAGTGAATTCATGAAGCTTCTGCTCATCCAACTGAACCTCCAGCAAACGTCTAACTCACATTACCCAATTATGGAAATCATATTCATTTATTCCAATCTAATTTAGACTCATTTTTCAAACTACCACCCCTAGAGTGTGTGTTTGTGTGTGTGTGCGAAGGTGTGTATGGCAGTGTATCACAATTGGAGAGGAAGAAGACACTGATTGCAATCCCCTGGGGTAAACTCTCATCGTCTGTGTCTGTGACCCCTGTGTGCTCATGTTAACTGATCGAGGCGGTAATTTGCAATATAACATTTTAAAGGGCTGTGAAGTTTTATTCATCTGGCTATTTTGATTAAGACATTTTTCATATTTCCTGTTGGTTTCGTTTTGTACTTTATTTAAAAAGATGCTAGTGTCAAATTAAATGATCTCCAGAGCCAGTGAGAATTAGGCCAGATTATTTGTCACAGCTCTACCAAAAACCAAACTTTCAGTGAGTGAGCCAGTTATCGTTTAATAACACCACTCAATTATGGTAAAATGACTGTAAAATTAAAAATTAGTGGCAGTGTCAAGGCCACTCGGGATTAAAACAAGACTGTGCAAATTTTGCAACATAATACTTTTAGATGTAAGCAATCTACAATTTAAGCAGTGTTGACGTAATGGTGTTTGTGTGGCAGTGTATTTGTCACTAAAATAATGTCTGTGTGCCTTTGAAATGACCTTTCATGCTTTATTTACACATAGTCACTTATGTCTTCAGGCAGACTTTAGCAAGTCACACATGAACAGCAGGACACTCTGTCTCAGTTGGTAGAATTCTACATTCTAATTTAAAAGGTCTTCCACATAAACTCAGCACCCTACAATTATCTACCAAAGAATACTATTCCCCACCAAACATTCATCATTCTCCATCCAATGTCAACATTCACCAACAATACCAATTCCAACCAAGCACCATCCTTCTTTTCCCAGCCTTCACCAGCCAAACACCAAGATCCTCCATGATACACATACATTATTCTCCAGCAAACATCATCATTCTACACCAAACACCATCATTCTCAAACAAATGCTATAATTCTCTATCAAACATCATAATTTTCCAAATGGTATCATTCTTCAACAAATTCACCAACATTATTTATTTTTTTACATTCTCCAAACATTTATATATTTTCAAACAATTATCATTCCCCATCAAACACCATCACTCCCAACCAAAACACATTATCCAGCTCCATCAGTTTCCAACAAACACTAATAGTTTCAAACAAATCCAATGATTTCCTTCCAATCCCCAGCTTTGTAATGTTGTTTAAAGACCTAAAAATAATTGACAGTCCACTTAAACCACTGTAAAAGGGGCTTTTAATTACATAGAAAGATATCGTGGCATGCACAAACATGTAAACATGAACAAAAACATGAATGTCAGATAAATGAACACCCTCATGATTGCAAATTCATAGGAATTCACATAAGCCAATGCTTCAGGCACAGTTCACGTAGATTAAAATTTGGGACCTGAGAACATGTTGTTGTAGATTTCACTAAATGTTTATCTGCATAAAATCCAAATACATTTCATTTTCTTACAAATTCCTGTAAATCTTTTGCGATTTGAAAATTACTGGTGGGTTCAGTTCAGCTAATTTATCAATACGCCTGTATAAGTGATAATGATGCAAACAGAGTCATGTATCACACACACACACACACACACAAACACAAACATATTCTGCAGGGACATGACTAGTGCAGGTTATAATATTATACATTACATTTTATGTAACATTATATACAAACGTTGTTCTTCTTTTTATTCTATTGAAGAGTTCCATTATCAGGTTGTGTTTCAAAAGTCCCAAGAGTCAATTTGTTAGCCTTTACGAACCCACGTCCATTACTGCCAGCAGTACAATGGCAAGCAGTGTGCTGGAGAAGAGGTTCCGTGAGCCATAATTTTGAAGGAGAACCAATTTTATTAGAGATAACTAATTAAATTGTCATCTTTGTCTCTGAAATGTTCATTTCATGCTTTGAGGGTTTTTTGGAGGGCTGAACAAGCATTTAATTTCAGTAGTTGTATTTTGTCAGTCTGGAGAAAGCTAGCATAATCACTGTGAGCAGTAAAAAGTAGTCCTATCATTTCTTTCCTATTGCTCATCAGAAAATAGCTTGCTGGAATCCAGAGAGTGAATAATTTATGAAGAGACATATAGAGCAGATGCTGAGTGGATAACAAGCTAGCCAGGGGCAAGACAAGGCTAATTATATCCTGAATGGTTTGACATGAACTGTTTACTCTACGTTCATTCGAATTTAAAGTGATAGTTTTGCAGAAAACTATATTCGCATTTCAGTCCACATATTACAACATGTGATTAACAATTACATGTTAACAAATGTATGCAGCCCCTTGGGTTAGCCAAGTAATGGAAATGTATCCCGCAGCAATTAGCAACATGCAAAGTCTAAATTGTCATCTGCCTGTAATGTCAAAAAAACATGTTTCTGTGTATAAAAATCAATCTATAAAAAGGTAAGAAACATAGTATGTTACACAGTGGAACCCGATAGGTAGGTATGTTTGTTATTATATCACAACTTAACACAGTTTGAGGTAAATGCGTGGCAATTGATCCATACAGGTAGCACAATGCAAATTGGTGAATCTCATTACTTGCTAGAATCATTAGTCACACAGTCCCAGGGCAAACTAGCTAAAATATCACTTTAAAGCTTTGGAGTTAAATAGACACACAATATACATATTTAATTTAGAACTAAGCAGCTGTAGCCTTTTGCTCTCTGACTGTTTGTGAGAGTAGAGAAACTGAGCCTACAGTTACTTTTAAAGTATTTATAAAGACAGACCACAAACACCTTTCTTAAAGCCGTCATTCTGGAACAGCAGAGCAGTAACTATCCCATCTGAAGCAGGAATTGCATGCAAAAGAAAACAAAACAAAAAAGAATCAAAAGAACAGATTATTATAAGCATGCAAAATAAACAAAAAAAACATGAAATTATGACTGTGAGAAAAATACAAATAGAAAAACAATAAAAAAGAAAAAAGGATGTAGAGAAACACATTTAAATAGAGAAACTGAAGGGCATATAAAAAGGGTAAGTAAAATTAGAAGTTATAAATTATCAAGAGTTATATCCTTTCTGCAATGTGCTGACTGGATAATGACTAAACCAGAGGACTCTAATCTGTTTTAAATTAGAGCTGGCGCAAAATCCTGCAGAAATTATTTAAGAAAATTGCATTTGAAAAAAAGTGTTTAGCCTTTTAAAAGAACATTTAGGCAATATAAGAGCGTGTTTAGTGCAATAATCTACTGAAGTTCACTCAAATCTACTCCATGCACAACCATTAGTCTCAGTCACTTTAATTGCACCCACTCGCATACTCAAGAAGTCTGCAGCTGTAGTCTCCTGACAGCCGGTTTAGTTAATGTAATACAAAACGAAGAGAATATGACAAGAGTACATATTGCAGAATCTCTATTCTAAACCGAGGAAAGGAACATTTTCCATGTTTCTGAGTAAAAAAAAAAAAAGCAATGGAAAAAAGTGAAAAAGAAATGACAATCACACAGGCTTTTGTTCAAAAAACCACACTGAGTCAAAGCTGCATGAAGCACAGACAAAAAGCTCTCTGGGGAGATACAGTGCATCCAGCTGAAAACCATGTGTTACACAAATCAACCAAGCAGATTCACAAAAAGCAATTATAGTAACATCAACATTGTAAGACAACATTTATTAATCCACAGCTACTAGCAGCTAAAACAGCAACCCAGCAACAAGGACTGCTAGTTTAACAGATACAGAACCAATGTTTCTCATCATTTCTAAAAATACTCTGACAAATACCATCACTGTTCAAAAAGTAGAATTCCCCACAAAACATCAGCCTTTCCCGTTCAAACATCATTCCACATTAAACACCATCATTCTCAAACACCAATACTCTATACCAAACGCAATTACTCTCGGCCCCAATAACACCATCATTCTCCACCAAACGTCATCATTTTCCACCAAACACCATCATTATCCACCAAGCATCATCATTCTCCACCAAACATCAACATTTTCCACCAAACACCATTATTCTCCACCAAACATCAACATTTTCCACCAAACACCATAATTCTCTGCTAAATATGTAATTCTCCACCCAACACCATCATTCTCCATCAAACACCTTCATTCTCCACATCATTATTCATCATTATATTTTATATAAAATATCCCACAGGCCCAGATAAAAGCACTTTAGGGATGCTGTGTGGTAAAACCTGGTGTCTGTAAAGGACATTATTTTGTTTGGTGGATTAGCCTGTTTTTAACTAGACTGTGTGAAGGTCAAGAATGTCAAGGTGCCAGCAGGCGAAAGGGAAAAAAGGTTTTCTTGAATACAGTTGAATGCATTTGTTCTAGATTATTAAATAATTCAAATCAAAAATTGAATACATTTGTTCTAGATTATTAATTACTCACATATTTTTGTTTATTTATTAAAATATAATATATCTTATATATTAAATATTATTACATTTTATATATTACATTATTAAAATATTACTGTAGTTGCAGTAGCTACTACAGCAATTACTATTGTAGCCTCACACATTTAAAACTTAATACTAGATGTGAAAACAATCCTTATATTTGATGTGAGGGTTTTTGCCCCTGCTTGAGGATGTAGGAGCTGTGCATGTGTGTTTTGTAATTGGCTGTTTAGCTGAATGGCTAAGTTACTTGTCCCCCATGTGTGAGAGCAGCAGGGAGAGCAGCACGAGAAGTGCTCATTAGGCCTCTAAAGGTTTATGTTAGCATTCATATGACTGTATGCATGAGGCAATTTGATCTGTTTTGTGCAGGAGCAGTGAAACAGTGTTTTCAGGAACGACAGAGCTCTATCCGGTACCCCTAGAATCACTGGAGTGGAGTTTATCACCCAGAAGTAATCGACCATCTACATTTACATTTCAGGCATTTCATCTTATGCAGAGTAACTTACAAGGTTATTCGTTTTACAGGTTCTCCAGTGTAGTGTGAGTAGTCTTGCCCAAGGACTCTTTTTGGTGCAGCTCAGCATTTGCTACTTAGACTGGGATTTGAACCCCTGTCTCCCACATGGGGTGGTAGCTCCTTGGTGGGTGAAGGTGTTAACCACTGAGCCATACCAACCATCTACTGTGGGAAAAAAAACACAGTAGTGGGGTAAAACACTACATTAATACACTTGATTTTAAAGAAACACTGTATGAGCTGGTGTCCACAAACATCTGGAAAAAATAAAATACTGTGTTATTGTGTTGTTAGCATTAGCATAGCAGAGCATAAGCAAAGCAATAGAGGAGACTGCAGGCCACGCAAGTTCACAACCTACGTCACATCCACACATATCCGGATCCACACACACATGACCACAACATACAGTATATGAACTCACACATGTATACGTACACACATGCAGAAATATTTAAATCAGTACAATGGATTATAGTATATTATAGGGCTGTACCTGACTCGGAATTTTGTCAGTCGAATCGGATTCACCTGTCCTGGTTGACGATTCATCTATTCGTTCACGTTTTTTTCTCCATCTACATTATCTAGTAATCAGTAAATCAATTTGCACACGTTTCAGATCTGATGTCCTCCTCATTTAGAAAGTCAGCAGAGTCACAGGAACATATTTCTGAACTAAAAGAGACGTGGCGTATGATAAACTATCTGAATTCGAGTCTGATTTAGTTACAAAATATAGCGCCGGGCAGCAGCTCGTATTTATGATAAACATTAGTGCTTATAGCTTATAGTCTTTTTAATGTCACTTCTAACAGCTTCTTCAGTAGGAGGACCTTAAACTTAGAACTTAAATATATATTTATTATTTCCCTTTTAATAATGATTAAAATGTCTTTTTATATTCTTAAAGTTCTTGTGCATTTTTGTAAGCTTAAGTCTGTTTTACGGATGGAAAAAAAAGGTCACTGTTGTCAGTCGACTTGAAGGGTCTCAGTCGACTTAAAGGGTCATCGACTGACGATTCGACTTCTAGAGGGCAACCGTAGTATATTATAATAATTTGTATCCAAAACAAAATGTTCAAACATACTGTAGAAATCCACAAAAAGCTGTGTGTATTGCTCGTGCCTATATTGCACTGGTGTCTAAATACTTCCTCCAGTCACATGTGTGAAATCAGTGTATTCTTCCGACTACAATACCTGAATCCAACTGAACTGTTTTGAGATGCAATCTGTCTATGGAGTCTATGGAGATGAGGAACTACGTACCATATACTAATTTGGTTTTATATAAAGTACCGTTATATGCTATTCATGGAATAGAATACATATCACCCGTTAAATTTACTCCACTTTTTTTGTAACTGCAGTGGGCTGAACCAAAGCCAATACTACACAATTGATGCCAGCGATAACCTGCCCTTATTCTGTCTGCACACAGTGCTGAATAAAAAGTGAAAAAAAATAAAAAGCAAAAATGGAGACAGCTTTTCTCCTGTGAATTCACTGCTACAATCCATTCCGGAAACGTGCTTTCCTCCCATTACTGCACATAGAAATGCTTTAAATAATGCAGATTGCTCAGAGGAACAAGCAGCATACGCTCAAATTAACCCAATGGAATGGATACATATATGTGAGCACACACATAGATAGGATTGAAATTAGTCCAAGTGTAGCAGTAAATTCCAACAATATATTATCTATATTATCTAGCTGACCTTATCTTTTGACCTATAACTGTATCTTCCATTAGCAATCACTATGAATTACACACATGGAACAAAAGTCATATATTGATAAAATATAATAAAGACAATATACTGAATACATAGTTTACTATAAAACAATAAACAATCATCATATAGGAAATTTGGGTGTGGGACAAATTTTTATATCCTTCGGTCTTTCACTTAGCCTCTAAGTGGGAAATGTAACTTGTATATAAGCACCAATGACAGTGTCTTGTTCAAGAGACAGTCCAGCCTAAACCAGTTCTATAGTGTGGGTTGTATTATGCTGGTACAGTATGTACTGGTTTTCATGCCATAACAAAATCATTCAAAATGAGCTGTATTTGCAGTTTAGTTGTATATGCAGACTGTATAGATGGTGTAGTTCATACATTTTGTAGTGTTTGCACAATACACACTACTCTATATTAAAAAAGTGAGGCAAATTCACCCCATGACATGGGCCTTTTAAAACCCAGGCAGATAATCCATTACGCAGACTGTATGCAGTTTAGTGCTTGGCCTTATGTGTCTATCATAGCAATTTTTTCTTTCCCTGCCATCACTCTGCTCTTATGTCAGTATTGAACAGAGGGTATTTCCTCAGCAAAGGCCAGAGCACATGAACTGCTTTATTGATGTCGCTCTGTCCCTCTGTTCCTCAGCTGCTGGGTCACACACACACTTACACGCTGGAAAGCGGATCAAATCTACTCACTCTAATGCAAAATGTAGAACAAGGGAAATCTCCACCCACGTCAATACTGCTGCATGTTCAACGCTCAATTACTGATTTATACGCTCGCCCTTTGCTCACAGTAGATAATTCTGGAATTAACACATTCAGCCCCGCCTCCCTTACATAATGTTGCTGTCATATTAAAACACTGCATGTTTATTTTTTACACCTTTAGAAAACACCAGCAGTTCTTTATACAGTGTACAAATGGATAAATAGAAGCAGTTCAGAATCACATAGAATAAAACTGTGTCATATTAATATACATTACATGTAAGAATGTATTTACACTCTCTATATAAAATTACCATTTCAGAGCATCAGATGGCAGAATTTATTCTTATAGTGCATTTTCTTCTGGCAACAAATTAGATAATCTACAGCTATGTCATCGATCAAAAGTAGCTTTTAGCCTGGACTTGACACTGTAGCTGAGTAATAACCAGTGGTAAAAATGTATTTCAGAGCACAATACCGTATTTTGGGGCTCTTCAATTAAATGAATACCCTTAATAATCATTATGATATCATACCAAATTAAATATGTTTGCTACATAATTTTAGTATCTCAGCATTGCATCCTATGTAGGTTCCTCAATGTTCAATACATAAAAAAATTAAATGAATTTATATACATGAAAGTTTCAGCTGAAACAATCTTATTTGTTTCATATACCAGCCGCATCATACATATTATTATACATTTCAGTAATGTATAATACCAAAGCATCACTCAGATCAGTGTTACAAGGTATTTGGGTAATACAGCGTATTTGCAATGAATCCATATAGAAGCGATACATTAACATGAAGGCTTCTGTTTTCCAAGGCAGCCTAAGGTGATCCAGCAGTTGCCTTGGTAGCAACAGTTAGAATTTGGTTTGCAGCAACATTGCTAGTCATACTGGCACTACTCCTGTTTTCATAAATAATAAAGCATGCAGCAGACAAATCCCTGTAATAATTTCTGGCCTCGGGATTTGATGGTTTGTTTATCCAAGTGTGGGTTTATTTTGGGGCCACGGGAAATCGGTGCAACGTTACACAATCCAGCAGCATAACTCTATCCCACACTGATGAAGATTATTTCTAGGTCAGAGATTCAAATCTCCAGACAGTAAGAAGCAGTCTCCAGGAACAAAGCATACAAAAGGCCTGACAAAACAGCTTCTCTGAAACATGTAGGACAGGTCTAGTATAAGAACAAGACACTAGAGAGTTAGCAAGGTAGCGTGTTAGTGTAGAATGATAATTTATAGCTTTATGAGACAAATATTGTGGTCGAATATTAATGTTAGCTATAATACACTACATTCTGTAAATAGAAAAGATGGTTTGTTAAGGGCTCTTTAGTACAGAGAATCATTCTGTTTAGAATCATGAGTTCGATACAGAACCATTTCATGCTTGAATGGTTCTTTGCATAGTAAAATAGATTGATGAAAAAATGTGTTGTATATGATTCTATAAACCACCAGAAATGGTTCTTCTATTGGGATAGTCTGATTCACAAAATATACACCTCACATAACACAGTTCTTTGACTCAGGGCATAATATTTTAATATAGTAATGCAAAACACAAGACAATGAGCACCATCGAGATGTGAGAATGCACTGAAAAATTCTCACATGCACAAAAGCAAGGACAAAACAGGCAGGAAGTCAAAAACTGGCAAACAATACAAACGGACAAAAGGACAAAACCAGAGATGTAGTCAAAAAACAGAGCAAGGCTCCGAAAACCAAATAAAGCTAAACAGGTAGATAAAGGTTTGGTAAATACTGATAAACAGAGACGTAATGTCGCGATGAGATGAAGGACTAAACAGCTTATAAAGAGCTGGTCCCAAGTGTAATCAGTATTCTGGCGAAGCTGCTCTGTAATTGGCTGCTGCCTGCAAGTGAGAGGTCACATGGAGATCCGAGGGGTTCTGGGAAATGGAGTTGACAGGCGGTATAGCCCGTGTAGGTCTTGATGGGCGCATGACAGTCACAAAGCAGCAGGTTTCACCTCTGCATGTATCTTTGGTTCAGTGATCATTTTCCCTGCCACTAAATACAATTTGATCGATTTCACCAGTGTACTGATCAGTCTGTCCCCATGGACTATTAATAGACTCCATTTCCAGACAGAAACATCACCTTAATAATTAGCACCACAGCAATGGATTCCTAGCATTTGAGGAGGTGGAGGGGGGGGTTCAATTACTAATCTCTCAACTCTGTCATTTTTTTCTAGACATGCCCACAGGATTATGGGTGCATGTTGAAAGTAGAATTTGCGGCATTTTTACCACTTAAATCACATGTGGTTGAGCAGCCAAGGAATGTTTGCTGTCTTAAGTATGGTTATGTGGTTTTGTGCCAGAGCTATGATGATCATGTAACTAACAAGGAATGAAAGATTCCCTACAAATTTGCTTGCACAAACTGCATGCCTAAATTATTACACAACTGCCTTAAACCATTGCACAAAAAATTCTCTTAGGGATGAATAAAGTACATCTATCTAGACAAGAGACAGAAACCACACAGGGAAGTCTATTTGAGATAACTCAGCTTGAGGCTGTGTGTGATGACTTGCAGTTTGCATAATACTAATAGGTATGCTAATAAGCTTCCATTACATTAGCATTGTAGCTCCAGAGCAAAACTAAGAAGCAAACTTCAGACACTAAAACATGCCTTGGATGATCGACTGCCTTTGGAGTAAGAGGGAAAATATGATTTTCCTTCATTTCTGTCTTCCCTTATGTATGTACTGCGCACAGCCAGACAGACCAACAGACTTCAGCTTGAAGGTGAAATTGTAATGAATGCAGATGACACTGTAGAACTGATGGGACAAATCTATTAACCGCTCTACTGAGCTCAGGTACAGCTTGTGTACTAATTACACTTCTCACTGGTTAACACGGACGAACAGCATTATAGATGAGGGCAAGGGAACTGGAGCTAATTATTTTTGCTGGGATATTCAGCTGCTGTGGAGGATAGAGTTCCACCCTCTGAGGCCCTCTTATGTAGTTCAGTTACTTTTAGCTTTAGGTTCTGAAACTGTTCTGCTGCCTATGTGTGGCAGGTCCAACAGCTGAATATGTTACAGAAGAGTATGAAAGCATGAAGCAAACTACAAGGTCAAAAAAGCTTGTAACTGATTTAGATTTTATGAATTAGTAATCTGCAGTGTACAGGTCTGTTTCTGTGCCATAGATATCCGAGATCTGTTCTGTTGAAAGAATCTGTTCAATTAAAGGGGTTAAGACTGAAACTAGAGACAGAGTTACAGCATAGTACTTTACCTGCTACAAGCAAGCCATCAGGACAAAGAGTGCAATGTAATGAAGTGGTTGGTTGGTGCACCACTGCCTTAGGCTGCATTAGTTTTGTGTGGTTAGCCTATTGTTGTTTTTGTTATTTTCTACAGCAATGTGTGCTTTTGAGCATAAAATATTAACAGTGGAAAGCACTAGCTAAAGCAAGCTTGATTTAAATCGACCTAGGATTCAAAAAACACTTATTTAAAGAACAGATCCCAAACGTTCACTCTCGCTAATATAAAACCATCTTACATTAGTTTAGAACAACAATAAATAATTACCAGACAAACCGTCACATACTGTATAGTGCATCTCATATGTTAGTGTTGTATCACTGCAAATGCACTGTTACTTCCAGAGAGTAATAGAAAGCTTGCTCAGGAGAAAACTTCTGTGGGTATAGCAATCAAAATTCATTACACTAGTTTCCCTGAGGAAATAAAGGATAATGAGAGAAATTAAAGCAAAGGCCCATAGTGTAACACACTATGCACTACTTAGCCTAACCTTAGCACTACTCATTTAAGACACTAAATATTCACACCTGCTTACTATCCAGTGCCAAGATGAGGTTAATCTGCATGCAAGCATTAATGTAGTGTTCCTATAGCAAAGATATCATATTTAATATGATAGAGTTTAATTGGTTTGGCTCAAACGAGTATGTCCTTACAAATAACACAACAGTTTTAACACTGTAAAAGTAGCCTCCCATTACACTTGCACAGCACATTTCAACTTTTTCACAGTTAAAAAAAAAAAGCTAAAAGCTCAACATAAGGCGAGGGCAGACCTGCATGTTTGTTCCAAACTGAAGAAAGATGCCAGTCAGGGGAGTGTGCTGTACTCACATCCCTTTGGGTTCACTTTTCCATCCTTTACATACATTTTAGTGCTTAAAATATTTATTTGAACAACAGAACCTGGCTCTTCACATTGGGCTTTTGTGTACAGAGATTTGGGCTGGGTGCAAATGTCAAATTTGGTTTGTGTCTGTCAGGTTCTAGTTTCTCTTCCATTCTGAAGAACTGTACAAATTTTCAGGCCTCAAACTCTAGGGTATCTTACTTTTTATTCTATGCAGGACATCTTGTCCACTGCCAGTCAAGACAGACACTGCCAATTCCAGTTACTGGCATGTCTATCTGGGAGCAGAGGGCACTGCCAGACATGCAACTGATATGGCAGATGCAGAGCTTGGTGTCAAACGAAGCCCCAGCAGAGAACAATGATGAGGCCATTTCACACATTTCATAGAGAAGCACCCTCATTTGCCATTTCTGTCATGCCCTTGTTTCTTCATCTTGTTGCCTAACCCCCATATCCTCCCAAACTTTGTGCTTCCTACATATGCTCCAATGCTCACTTCTTGAAGGCAACGTGGGCTGCAGGAAATGTGATCACAGAACAGACTGTCGTCCAGTGATAACAGCCACGCTGCACTAACCAGCAAATTGTTTTGCTATCCAGGTGACATCAGCTAACATTAGTTAGAATGTGTTCAATTAAAATAATTAAATGATTAGACGTTATATTGCACAATGATAAATCAGTCACACTTTTTTCCACACTGTTACTGTGAGTTGAGAGTATATATCTAGAATTTTTATTTTTTCACAGTTGTCAGTTAATCTTACACGTGTTTTTGTCTTCCATGATAGTGGAAGCTGCATCATGGGCTGTAATGGTAAAATCTAAATGTACAGACTGTACAGACTTTGTCGCCATTAGAAATAGCACTTTCCAAAAGGAGAAGGGATTCCCCTGAGTACAGTTTCGATAGCAGGCATGATCTCACTTTCCTGAAGGCAAAACTAAGTCAAATCAAGAATTGAGGGTTTGGTTTCTGCCATTGAGCAAAAAATTCCAGAAAGCTCAGTATTTTTGCAGAAGGCCAGCCATCCCCGGAGAAATCCCTTCAACATGGCAGAAGGGATTCCCCTGAGGGAGAGGGGATGTTTGAGAGTGCCTTTTTTCAGATTCAAAATGCAGGCATGATCTCCATAAGGCCCTGAAGGCAAACTATAATGACTGTTCTCAAATGCAAAAAATACACAGCACAGGTAATTGACTACTTCTGTGCAATCACTGAGCACAAAAATATACAGAAAGCTGTCAGTCTAGGAGTTGCACAGACAGGCCAGCCATCCCCGGAGACCCACGCTGCATGACAGATCCTTTCCAATTTCACTTGGGTGATAATTTCAGCTTTAGCAGAAAATAAAGGGGTGAGAGAGGAAAGTTATGAAGCACAAGCCAAGAAGAAAGCAGCCTTTCAAAGAGTGTTAATCCAATCTCTCTCCATGTTAATTGCATTTGCATGTAGTGTGCCCAGGCCCAACATCCCCTGTGCCCTAAAGTAAAGCCAACTAGAAACTAAGGCTGGGTGGTGTTGATAAAAGTTTCCAAATATGTCATAGTATCACTGTACTTTATATTAAATCTGATGTAGCTTGTTTTGACTGGCTTGTTTGGAAAACTACTAATACTGATATACTGATATACAGTACATTGCAGTTAATGAGTTAATTATCCATTAATATTATGTGACACCAAAACCAGTATGGTAGTATGAACACCAGAATTGGCAGATCCGCCACAGGCACCTTGTGCTTTTCACAGATGATGTTCAAATGATAGGGGATGTAGGGGATGATATGGTGTTTGTTGTTTACAAAGTGCTCTTTAATGCTCTTTAAAGATTATATGATCCACAGTCATTTTGACAGTACACTACAGGAAGTGCAGGGGCCAACATATATTGTCTCACTGTACCATCAAGTAAAAAAAATGTTGCAGCGCAAAATTTAGATTTAATTTAAGGATAAAAACTGCGAAGGTAGACAAAAGCACTCACTGAATTCTAATAAACAGTTCATGTAATCACTTATGGAAATAATCTTTATTTTCATCTGTAGTGTACCTTTTACAAAGCTGCCTTCCACAAAGCATCATTATCACAACTAGCTGCTCAATGAGTACGAGCTCCTCTGTGTATGGCTGATGCAACACCAGGATCAGCACCACGTCGCTAGTCTGAAATGGGCCGAGGGCACCAGAGGCATTTAAAGCAGCTTCAGAGCCAGACATTTATTGATTTCTGCAGAGTCGTTTGGCCGAATGTCAGGCCATCCTGAAGTGATTCTATTAACTGTGAGGCTTTCCAGACACTGCGGACAGAGAGGGAAAAGCCTGCCATTTGCATTCCCATCACACACAGCCACATCTTGGATTAGATCCTACATGCAATCCCAGCAAAGGGTATAAACCAAACATATGGTGAATGTGCTAATTCAATGTCCGGGGTTCCACATTCCTTAGCATTTTGCAACTTTAAAAGCTTTGATATATGTACGTATGTGTGTGTGTGTGTGTGTGTGTGTGTGTATTATATACAGCTCTGGAAATTAATAAGAGACAACTCCAGTTTGTTACTAAATCAGCATCTCCACATGTACAGCATGTTCTTAGTGAGGACCAGAAGTTCAGGTCTAGCTTTACTGGCAGTTACAGTGAGCGTCTGGTTCATAAGAACAAGATCAAGCAGCAAACACACAAGACAACACAGCTACAGACTGGCAGAGGGCAAAAACCAATTTCTACTGACCGTGATGAGCGCCAACTCATTCCAATGTCATTTAACCACCGCAAGATGACCTTAAGTGACTTACAGAAAGACTGGCGAGAGTGGCTGGGGTGAAATTCACAGTAAGCATGGTTCAGGTTTCTGGAGGTGTCATTAGTCATTTTTTAAATAAACACATCTAAAATACAATATTTGATCTGGAATGTGGGAGACATGTTTCCAGTAGTGTATAGAATAAAACAGAACTGCTTGGTCAAATACAAACCCATAAACTGTAAAACTAGAGAAACTGATCGATTTGAGGTGGTCTCTTAAATCTGTCCATAGCTGTATACATGATTATATGCTTCTAATTCAAATTTAATGGAATAATTTTCTTATGATTTGTTAGTACCAAACACTGAGACAGTATGCAACTAAAACATTCCTTGTCTTTAAAGTCTTAATGCTGACACACACTGTGGAATCAGCTCAGCAGTTCTATCTTATAACCTTGCTTACTGTTTGTTTCATCCCCACTTACTTGTTGTAGCTAAAGTCATAATGTACACCCACACAGCTGTGCATGGACATGTTTACATTTTCATAATTTTGCTAACTTATGGGCCATGTGGCAAAAGGCAACAAAAAGACTTGCTTGCCAGGCATGGTGGGTACATAAGGCAACAATCATTACCACAAGAGCAGGATTTCAGTATTTTGGCGAGAGGTTACAGGTTTAGCATTAACTTCAATGCACTTGTATGAGGCATGGCTGAAAACCTGGGTGATAGAAAGCTTTATTAATGCAGGGTCCCCTCTTGACCTGGCATTAACTCCACAGAGGCTGCTGAATGTTGATACACAAGCCTCTTTCTCTCTGCATGTTAACAGGTCATGATTTAACAGTGGAAAAAACGCAGAGGACTGTCAACACTTTATGAGCTTGCTACTCGACAGTGGGCATCCTATAAACCGGGGAGATGGTGCAAACCAGAGTTTTACTGTGTCTGCATAATTCATAAGTGGCACAAATAGCTAGGTTAGGGGTGTGCTGGCCAAAAATGATCAAATGCACAAAGAGTACGGTGCACAGTAATAAAAATGTGACAACTGCAAGCAGGTATAACACACTAAGCCACTGGACATCACCTCCTAAAAGCTGTGTTTACAGTACAGGGGTAAGCAGAACATGACAAGGTAAATGTTTATTAATACAACAGCACTAGAATACTGGAACATTGGTAGCAACAAAAGCAAGGACGTGTCCCAACATGAGTTAAAATTTTCAGGCTACACAACACCTACATGAATGACAACAGATGTAAACATGCATAAATATATGTATATATACACACAACACACTACTTGATGCATTTTACCTCAAAAGGTGTAATGGAAACCTTAATAAAATATATAAAAAATAATAAAATATAAATACCAGTTTTAAACCAACATGAATGCCAAATAGCTCTTAAAAAATATTCTAATTAAACAATCCAGAGTGCCAAAGCACTCATCATCATTATCTCCATGACACAAACCTATCTTCACAAACTGTCACACCTTGGCGAGGCTCAAACCATGGTCACTATAATCACAGCCCAGCACACTACAACGTGAGCTAACAGCTCCCCAGCAGAGAGGACTTAATGTGCAGAGGAAAAACTTACAAACGGGGAACAAACAAAAGCTGTAAGGAGGAAAACTGGTGTGCTCAACAGAGCGAAACAAAACAATTTCCTCAAACAAAAAGGAACCTCACAATAAAACTGTCCTAACGCCTGACTCAAAAATAGTTTTGCCTTTTTTTCTCTGTACATCAGCGGCATGAGTGTGCTCTGAAAAGGGGAAGAAGCAAACAGGTTTGAGAGTCTCAAAACCATTTACCGGCTAGTCACGAGAGATATGTGAACGTAGCAACGTGAACTCAAAACTGAGCAACCGAGGGCCGGCACTCTCACACTTAAGTAGCATTGGCTGCAGGTGTCAGCATTTGCTGCATGATTGCTCACCGGTTGCCCTTTGTGCGAGCCAGAGAGTAAGCTGTAAGAGTGAGCTTAGTGAAATATTGTTTATGTCAATCCTGGTGCCTTCCGATGCTCCAACATGGTAAAGTATATGGTTTAATCATTCAAAAATGGTACCGGATCGATATCAGATATCGACAGATATGCAAACTTTATGTATCAGTACTGATATCGGAACTGGAAAAGCAGGATCGGTGCATCCGTAGCTTGAGCATGACTTCACCAGTCATGCAAAAAGAGGATACAACACATACTCTGAAAATAAAGCTTCATCTTAAAAATCAGACAGTGAGGAAGCTGTACAGAAACCACATACACAAGCCTATTTAAGATTCTTTAACAACTCTACAGCCACTTTAAGATAAATTACCAGCGTATTGTGGTGTTACAGAGTTACATCAGATGAATGGTGAAACACATTTCATGCTGCCTGCCTTCGAACCTTCTGCTTGTCTTTGCTGTTTAGGCTGAAATGGGGAGAGATCACATCCAATGTGTTTGTTTAGTGTATGGACCTGAAACGCCGTCTGACCAAGGGCAGGAGGGATTAAAGCAAAGAGCCGTGGAGGAGTTATGACACATGACAAATACTAAGCTGGGAGGAGAGAGAGAGAGAGAGAGAGAGAGAGAGAGAGAGAAAGATAGAGAGAGAGAGAGAGAGAGAGAGAGAGAGAGAGAGAGAGAGAAAGGGATAAAGAAGCACACACATATATATATATGTATATATATATATATATATATATATATATATATATATATATATATATGTATATATATATATATATATATGAATATGTATATATATATATATATATATATATATATATATATATATATATATATATATTTCTATATATATATATATATATATATATATATATATATATATATATATACAGTGGAGGAAATAAGTATTTGATCCCCCACTGACTTTAAAAGTTTTAATACAAAAAAAATAAATGAAACATCTCATAACTTTATGCCAGCTTTATTTTAACAGTGACACATCGAATATCAAAAGAACAACTGAGAAAATTACATAAATTGAGACATAAAAATTAATTTGAATTTCATTGAAGGAAATTAGTATTTGACCCCCTAGTAAAACATCATTTAATATTTGGTAGCAAAACCCTTGTTGGCAAGCACAGTATTTAGATGTTTCTTGTAGTTTTTTATAAGGTTTGCACTTCAGGAGTAATTTTGGCCCACTCCCCTCTGCAGATCATCTCCAAATCCTTAAGGTTTTTAGGCATGCATTTGGAAACCCAAATCTTTAGCTCTTTCCATAGATTTCCTATTGGATTGAGGTCAGGAGACTGGCTAGGCCATTCCATGACCTTGATATGCTTCTTATGAAGCCACTCCTTTGTTTTCTTGGCTGTATGTTTTGGGTCATTGTCGTGCTGGAAGACCCATCCACGAGCCATTTTTTAGTGCCCTGGCGGAGGCAAGGAGGTTGTCACCCAGGATTTTGCGATCATGGCCCCGTTCATCTTCCTGTCGATGCGGTGAAGTTGGCCTGTGCCCTTGGAAGAAAAACACCCCCAAAACATAATACTTCCACCACCATGCTTGACGGTGGGGACGGTGTTCTTAGGGTCATATTCTGTATTTTTCTTCCTCCAAATACGTCAAGTTGAGTGTTCTCATCATCTCATTTTGGTCTCATCTGACCACAGCACCTTCTCCCAGTCTCTCTCGGAGTCATTAATATGTTCATTGGCAAACTTGAGGCGGGCCTGGACGTGAGCCTTCTTGAGCAGAGGAACCTGGCGTGCACTGCAGGATTTTAAACCATTACGTCTCAGTGTATTACCAATGGGTTTTTTGGAGACTGTGGTCCCAGCTGCCTTGAGATCATTAACCAGCTCCTCCCGTGTAGTTCTTGGCTGATTTTTAGCCTTTCTCATGATCAATGAGACTCCACGAGGTGATATCTTGCATGGAGCTCCAGGCCTAGGTCGATTGACAGTAATGTTGTACTTCTTCCACTTCCGAATAATCGCACAGACAGTTGTCACCTTCTCATCCAGCTTCTTACTTATGGCTTTGTAGCCCATTCCAGCCTTGTATAGGTCAACAATTTTGTCCCTGAAATCTTTAGACAGCTCTTTGGTCTTGCCCATGGTGGAGATGTTGGAGTGTCACTGAGTCTGTTGACAGGTGTCTTTTATACAGGTGACAAAAAACAGGAGTCTCTCATGCAGGTAACGACTTCACTGAGATTAGGGTGTGTCAGTGGTCTGTGGGAGCCAACATTACTCATGGTTTTTAGGGGAGCAAACTTATTTCCCTCAATGAAATGCAAATTATGTTTTATTTAAATAATATTTAATTTCTAGATTTTCTTTTTGATATTCCATCTCTCACTGTTAAAATGAAGCTACCATAAAAATCATAGACTGTTTAATTATTAGTCAGAGTACAAACTTTCAGAATCAGAGCGGGTTTTAAATATTTATTGGATCACTTGCTGATTTTGTAAGTTTGCCCACTGACAAACATATGAACAGTCTAATCATTTTAAGGGTTTATTTTATTTTTTTATATTATATTACATAATATAAAAACATATTTTATTATAAGGGTGGAATGGGCTACAAAACCTTAAGTAAGATGCTGGGTGAGAAGGAGACCTTAAGGCAGCTGGGACCACAGTCACCAAGAAAACCACTGGAAACACATTTCGCCGTAATGGATTAAAATCCTGCAGTGCCTGCAAGATCCCCCTGCTCAAGAAGGCACATGTGCAGGCCCGTCTGAAGTTTGCCAATGAACACCTGGATGATTCTGAGAGTAATTGGGAAAAGGTGCTGTGGTCAGATGAGACAAAAATTGAGCTCTTGGCATTAACTCAACTCGCCGTGTTTGGAGGAAGAGAAATGCTGATTATGACCTAAAGAACACCATCCCCACTGTCAAGCATGGAGGTGGAAACATTATGTTTTGGGGGTGTTTCTCTGCTAAGGGCACAGAACTACTTCACCACATCAATGGGAGAATGGATGGAGCCATGTACCACAAAATCCTGAGTGACAACCTTCTTTCCCCCGCCCAGGACATTGAAATGGGTCGAGGCTGGGTCTTCCAGCACGGCAATGACCCAAAACATACAGCCAAGGCATTAAGGTCATGGAGTGGCCTAGCCAGTCTTCCATAGAAAACTTATGGAGAGAGCTAAAGGTCAGAGTTGCCAAGCGACAGCCTCAAAATCTTAATGATTTAGAGATGATCTGCAAAGAGGAGTGGACCAAAATTCCTCCTGACATGTGCGCACACCTCATCATCAACTACAAAAACATCTGACTGCTGTCCTTGCCATTAAGGGTTTTGCCACCAAGTATTAGGTCTTGTTTGGTAGAGGGTTAAAATACTTATTTCTCCCTACAAAATGCAATTAAATTTACATATTTTATACAATGTAATTTTCTGGATCTTTTATTTCTCACTGTTATAACAAATAAACCTACCCTTAAAATGATAGACTGTTCATATCTTTGTCAGTGGGCAAACTTACAGAAAGGGATCAAATATTTATTTCCCCCACATATGTATGTATTTGTTAGAAGCTGCTGAGCATACGAGCATAAGCCCCACCCAGTACCAGCAGGACAATGTAAAAAATATCAGCTTTAGATGCATCACTGTTTTGAATTAAACATAAATGACTTTTTCCCTCCATTTTTCACATCAAATTATTTGAAAATGGAACAGAAAGCCACCAGAAACAAAAAGTTTAGGGTATTACTGATCCAAGGAATATGTTACAGGGGGTAACTGTTGCTTTAGTGTGTCATAATCGATTTGCATGACGTTCCAAAATTCTTGATTTGTTGGGTTGATCTTGATCACTTGGGATGCTAATTTGCAGCTACAAATCTCCAACATTTACAGAACATGACTGCTTTGTCACCTGCTAATGTGAACGTAAGGTAAGAGACCTCTATGAGAGAAAGGCAAAAACAATGGAGGTGGAGGGGGTAGACAATGCCTGTCTTGTTACAGCGCTACTGGCTAATCAATCTCTACAGCTACAGCAACCTGGGGAAAAGGACAAAGAGAGAGAGCGAGAGAGAGAGAGTGAGAGAGAGAGAGAGAGAGAGAGAGAGAGAGAGAGAGAGAGAGAGAGAGAGAGAGAGAGAGAGAGAAAGAGAGGGAGAGAGAGGGAGGGAGGGAGGGAGGGAGGGAGGGAAGAAAAACCACACCCTTCAGCAGAAAGAGGGAGAGAGAGAATCCATGCATTCACACTATAAGCTCTCTTGCACACTTTATCCTTACCATTAAAATAAAGCCAGTCGGATATCAGAGTGTATTTTAATAAGGAGGATCGTTCATCATTGCTATTGTGGTCCTATGGAGGGGATATTGTCTGGGTTGTACACACATACACACTCACACACACACTCACACACACACACACACACACACACACTCACACACACACACACACACACAGAAACCTTTCAAGTTTGTTGGAAAAACTCTGGAAAGACGTAGTATGATTGCACAGAATGCTCACAGCACACAATACAAACCCACATCAACTCATACATACAACATCCACAACATTTAAACACAAACAAAATATTAATACACTAAATTTCAGCTACAAATTGGATCCTTGTTAAACATTGTTGAATAAACACAGCCAGACATTATTCATTTTATTCTTGATTACAAGTTAACAATGCTAGATGCTAGCAGGCTGAATATGAACAGGGTGTAGGGTAACCTGGCTTAACCTGGCTAAACAATTTCAGTCAACGGTTGTGACTGAACTGCATGCCTAACCATGTCTGTCTATTTTCCCCCACTATGCATTTGTCACTATAATCACAATATCTGCCGAATGTGTACTGAAGTGCAAATCTCTTGTTACTAAGTACTGGATGGAGAAACTGGTGTAACACTGGAAAAGAGCAGCAGTAGAGTAAAAACACTTTTACTGCCTGTTGTTCACACTAAACAGTAACAGTAGGTTGCTGCAGTCATGTATCAAGTATTAAGAACATGTAGCTCAGTCAAAGTTTGTACCTTTTTTCCTCAGTTGTTATTTTGTGTTAATGTGTAAATAAGAAACTAATATCAGAATTGTTCATGCAACTGATGTCTATTTGTTTATGTGATTGTATGTAACTACTGCAGCAGATTTACGATAAGAAAGTGTCTAATTCATTTAATAACTGATATGTTGCTGCATAAAACCTAGTTCCATTTGGGCCAGAGCTGATTTTTGTAGCTTTGCTAGTGGGAGTAGTTATGTAAACCCTTAGCTAATCTTTAGCCAACCTGCAAAAAGTTACAGCACCTTCCAAATTACAATCTAACCCCTGCCTACAGTGCACTTGAATGCTCCAGCTACGTAAAAATGATTTTGTATTAGTAAACAGTGTGCCAGAGAAGAAAAGTGATGTAATGTGTAGTGCACTTTCTTTGCACAGCTTACTGTTATAGCACTTGCTTATGTGGTTTCTGAAACTAAAGGGCATACTGCATCTATAGCATAAACATGAATAAATGTGTGGACAAAAAATTACATTTCAAGATGACTACTATTACTATTTTTTACTTTTTGCTTACTATTTTGTGACATACTTTTGTCTATGCTTACTACATTACGCTACACATAAACAAGCTTATTTAAGGTATTTTAACAACTTCACACAGTTTTACGCAAAAGTGTGTTGCAGTTAGCACCATGGGCTAAATGGTGGGTTATAAACATCCATTGTTAGCTACATTAGCTTTGTAGATCCAGCATAATTCAAACTAAAGAGGTAAACCTTAGACATGAAATAAGCTTTAGTTGATCAGCTACATTTAGAATAGCCTGGGTACATTTTATTTATAGTCAAATTTTCACTGGACACACACACACACACACACACACACACACACACACACACTCAGGTTCCCCTTGCTTTGGAAATCTCTCTCATCCCTTTAATCAGTGTAGAATCCATCAAAGTGGGTCAAAACTCCCCGCCATCTGCCCCACCGAGAGTTTAATGCATGAAGCCTGATTAAAAAAAACACCCACACACACACATACATACACACAAACATCATGCATACATACACACACTGAGTAAAAATGGGCCAAACACATTGAACACTGCTGGACTGCTGGAGAATGTGCGTGACTCTACATTTTCATGAACGACAGGAGGAGAAGCTACTGTGGACGCTAGGAATGGGACAGTGCTGGTGGAACTGGTAAAATCAGGGCTGTATGATTTGGACAGAATACTAATACTGGTAGAATTCTGCCACATTTAAAATGCTATACGTTTTGCAATACATTAAATTATACTGTTGAAGAAGTAACAGTTTTGTTGGATTACATGTATACCTTAATTCATTTTAAACCCAGAAACTCATCTGGGATCAGGATGACAGCAACAGTAAAAACCCAGGTTAGGCTAGTTAGAGACTCATTTTATTTGTATTGTGTGTTGTATTGTGTAGCCTTCTGTGGTTGTAGAACAGTATGTTATACAGTGCCAGGAACCACAGAGGCAAGTCTAAGATTACTGAACAACTCAGCTTTGCTTAAGGCAAGTGTGGGATGAGTAGGCAGTTAGCATCATGCTAATTGGTGAACTACAATCTTTCATTAATTGTCAGCTACAACAGGCTCTAAACTTCAGAGTTAAAAACTTCAGACCTCAAACATATTTTGGCCAGTCGGCTACATTTGGGATAGGGTAGTGTTGTGCTAACATTATTTTTTGTGCTAAATTATCTCTTTAGGTATGGAATAAAGGCCTCAGTGGACAGATCGCTCAAGCAGTGTGAGTATGTGTGACTCAGTGAATGTGCAGCATGGGGCCATTCCCTGGCACAAACAGCAAGCAAAGCAGATCTTACTCCCTTGTTCCCTCTTCTTTCTGTCTATTTCTGTTTGTTCTTTGTATTTCTTTCTTCTCCTCTGTCTCTTTCTCTATCTCTATGTCTTTACATTTTCTCTTTCTCTTCCACTCCACTTCTTTTTTTTTGTCACCCAATTTCTGTCCTTGTCTGTCTCTCCTCCCAAAACCTAAAAGAACAAATCCTACAAACAACAGAAGCTGAAACTAACCCACAATTGGGATTCTGCCCAGGGATGTGCGTTCCAAAAAATGCAGATATTTGAGTACCATTAAATGTTAATACCTGGATACTAAGTTACCAAGGGGATATCCAGTTAGCAGCATAAAAAATTATAATGAGCATAGGGCACTTAATGAATATAAACATACTTTATTAATTTAAACTATCCATGGAACATCAGTAAGTCTGATGAGGAATAAAAGCTGTGTCTTCAAAAGAGCTAATAAGCTAATGTGGACTGGTACAATACTGGATGTTGATGAAGACTTGTCATCTATATAACGTATGCTCTCAAGATGTAATTCTGACAAAAATATACATATACACTGTTTCTGGAGCAAGACCAAACACTGAAGAGAAAAAGCCTAGTTAGAGAAAAAGCTACGCCAGAGCCACTCTATTTCTGCCTTCTCAGACCTTCTTTGTCAGCTCACGCACATTAAGGCTTGTGTTTAATAGCTGCAATATATAATTTATTAACGTAACTGTCAAATTTTACAGTCCTGTTAAATCATAAAAAGTAGTATTTGTCATAACTACCAGCCTTTGAATGGTGGACACCCCAAGTACCCACCCCTGTAAAAGTAGATTGCAGAAAAAGCCTGAGCTTCTAAGAGATGGTCCTGTCCAGGGGAAGACAGATATCAATCATAAAATGCTTGTGGCTAAAATTTGAATTTGATTGGTGGCCACAACAATAAAACATGTTTGTTGGATAAGCATTTTATTTACAATGAACAAACATGCTTAGATACAGAAATAGTTTATAAAAGCTTCGCATTAATATGAAAATTGTCTTGTCATTGTAAGTTATTCAGTGTAGGTTACTATATTAGATACAGTTTAGTGACTGCACTAATAGCCTTTAGATATAACAGCAGCTAATTTAACATTTTGTTTTATAAAAAAACATATTATATAATTTTATTATTTATTATTATATAAACTTTAGACAAAACAGCATTTATAATGACTGACGGAAACACTCAGGAAGGAGGCCTACCACAGTTATCACAATCACATCAGCTATTCTGCGATTGCAATGAACAAATTCTAACAAAATGTGATTTGATGCAATTAGCTTTGTGTCTGACCAGACAGGGTTTATTAAAAGAGAAAATCTCCAGGGCAAGTGGCCATTCGAGGTACAGGGTCTGCATTTTCAGATGGCAAAATGTGAAAGGTGCACCAGTTAACAGACAACGTCTTCTCCGGCCCCATTAATCAGAAGATCAGGGGCTTGACTCCTGGCTATTACTTATGAATATTCCTTCAGCCCTTTTAAAACATGCTTTTAATTAAAAGTTGCCAATGTACACTTCTAGAGATCTCTTTTGCGGTTTTTCTTGAATGCTTCACAGCTTACGATGGTCAGGAAGTGACCATATCCTGGTCCTGGTCCTTTTCTGGCCATTTCTCAGCTGTTACTGTGTCCCTACTGTGTCCCAGGATCAGTGCACCCTCATAAGATAATTCATTGCCTGCGATTGAAGTTAGGAACTTTTCTGGCCACTGTGGTAAATTTTATAAGCAAAAAATTCACCCAAAGAAAGTACTACACCACATTAGGTATTACTTACGACTGCATTTTTATATTAGGAAAAATGGAAACTGCAAATATGGAAAACCCCTGGAATCTTTGCTATGTCCGAGATGCTTACACTTTTCTTTCTCTCACAAACTCACACTTTTTCAAAACTATCACTGCGACTCTCTCTCTCTCTCTCTCTCTCTCTCTCTCTCTCTGTTAAATAATGTAGTCTATCACTGGGCAGACTGGCTGTGCCTCCCAGATCACACACAGTCACAGCAAAGTTAACACACCCACGTCAGCACACACACACTACAGCTGACTGGGAGTGAAACACTCCAGCATGCAGACGTGCGAGCTGAGTAGTGCGTGTGACTTTGAGTCATGATGCTATGACTTTGCTATGCTAGAATAACATGTCTGCATTCTAATCAGCAACATCTACATTATCCGTCCTTCCTGACACCTTCCGTGTGAAAATGCACAAACCTACAGACAAAGTTAGGCTACAGATTGCTACTACTGTTATAGCAGTGTGATGAACTTTGCCAGAGAACAATTTTATTGCTTTGCTCAGAAGAGTTGTAATGGTGCAACTGAGCACTACACAGTTTTAAAAAATGTTCAGTCTACTGAGCAAAAAAAGTATATTTGTCATTTGATAAAATTGTTGACTAGAAGAAAGTATAGAAATATAAAGAATATTTATTTTTTTAATATTTGTTATTTTGATTATTCTTTCTAGTGGGATTGCCCAGGTTTACAGTATTCTGTACCATGTCAGACACCACAGCAAGTCAATTTGACATCACTTAACTCAAGGCCAGTATGCGATAATTTAGGCATACAGTGAGCACAATGCTGAATCTGTACATTACTATTAGCTTTATTAGCCTCATAGATAAAATCTAAAACCTTAGACACCAGACAGAACTTGGCCAACTGACTACATTTGAAGTAAAGCGTGTGAATTGGCAAGAACCTTGCAACAGGATAAGTATCATAGTACAGTTACAATTTAAAAGCTTACTTACATATTGCAATTCTTCCAATTCTTCTTGCTAAAGCTAATGTTAGTGGTAAACCCTTGCACTAGTTGTTGATGTTGGAGTAAAAGAGCCTAATTACTGCTATCTGCTAGGTCAGGGTTTAAACTGTGTTTAAACTGTACTGTGTTTTTTACATTTGAATTCTTCTACACTTCTTTGTTTTGTAGCCTCTTTTCTGGATTATCGCTTAAAAGTTTAGTTTTTAATTTTCAATAGAAATGGAGGCTTAATATGGCAGCCTCTTGTTGGTTAATCTCCCTCAGTGTTAAAATTAATTGCATTATCCATAGAGGAATAATTTAATAGGAACACTCCCTGTAATGGACAATGGACATGAGCTAATTTTTTTGTTACCTAATTTGCCTAATGAACATAATACACTGTCGTCATGATGGCTATGCAGAGGCGGGTGAATGACAGGGCCTTTTCTGGCCTTTATTCACGCTGAATAGTGTTGCATAACCACACACACACACACACACATAAGCACACACACATACACACACATATACGCACACACACACGCACACCCACACGCACACACACACACACACACACACACATACAGTTTATAATTACGTCCCTATGAAGTGATGAGATGATAGTGTGTGCAGTTACAGGTTTGCATAGCCTCACAAACTATATTTAATGCATTAATTAGAAATGCGGATATAAAAGATTTTGTTTGAGTTTTTTTATTGACTCATATCTCCTATTTTATTAAATATGAATATATTAGCAATTATAAAGTGTAGATTAATTATTATTATTATTTTTAAGATGAATAATTCCTGTTATAATGTATAGAAGTGTTTACTGAGGTTGTTTATGTATGCTTTAAACTATACGAGTGTGCAGCTCACTGTTTATGCTGGTTGTGCAGGTTATTTAGTATACTATTAAAAATATTTCTGCCAATCTAGAGATACAGGTATAACACTTGAAATTACCTAATCACATATCAGAAACATATATTTATAAGTTGAAAAGCCTTAATATAGGATGGAATAGGTTAAATATAAACATTAATAAGACACAAATTGCTGGAAATTATATTAGGCTCTCCACACTTTATAATAATGAGCTTTCTGCTTGTTTGTCTTTTCTTTTTTAACTTTTAGGTTCCACATGGATTTATAACTGATTAATTAGTCTGCATTCACGGGGAATGTTATGCTGGGTTACAGAGAGCTAACAGCAATCATTAGAATACGCACAAACAGAATGGTTGATTTCAAAGGCTTAACTCCTATAATAACTAGAGTGATAACAAGCAACAAACTGTTCACAACAGAAAGCATGTTAACCCTTCCTGCATTCTTAATGTTCATATATGCCTTAAATAAGTTCTTTTTACATTTAGTTGATTCTAAATGGAGAGTTTCCCAAAACCTGCTCTTTATTCTGGACAGTCTACAAATTCTATTTCACATTTTCCAGCAACATCCAAAACAATCAGAGCAACTCTGATATGCTCATTCCTCCATGGCACTTCTACTTACAAGATTTTTGAAACATCAGTACGAATACAAATGAGCATTCACAGCTGAGTGAAACAAGGTTCAGATTCTAAACTTTCAACTTAAACCACATTAGTGAATGTAAGAAAAAGAGGAGATATTTTATTATGATTTCAATTAAATGAAAAGCTGCTGTTGCATGTTCAGTCACTGAGTTGTTTGTTTTGGTGCCTTTCCTTGACTGAGATCTCCCCTTGACTATGATTGGTCCTCTGCATAAAGCAGGCTTCTAGGGGTGCTGAGATGCACAGTTACTTTTAAGTATACTTTTAAGTATACAGCAGTTCAACTCTATGTAGTTCTTTAATCATTTTGAAGTATTCTACTCGTTTGTGGTTGAAAGAAGGTGGCAGTAAAAAGTAATAAATGCAGACAGTACAGGTTAATAGCTGTAGCAAAAGGCAATGTTCACACAAATACACATATATTTTTGAACAAATCACCATAACCCAATCACCTCCAGCAAATCTTATTAAGCAAACAGAACCATACACACATACATATACAGCTGACAGGCAGGGTTAAGCGTGGCTCAAGCTACGCCAACTCTAATATTGACTTTGAGAGTGTTTGTCCAGACAAGCGAGGAATTCTAACAGAACAGAACAGCAGCAGCATCTTTGCCCACAAACACACACTTACACACACATACAAAAAGATGGAAAAACATTCAGACTGCAGGTGTCAGATACAGAGTCAGAAACAACATATGTGCGACCATTTTACATTACTTAACAATGCAACACGATTTGAGGAAAGCATGTCATGATTTAGACATGCACTCAGCACCATGCTAATCGGTGGATTATACCGTTCTACTGCTTCTTAGCTACATAAGCCCCATAGGTCCAGCTTGTCAGGTACAAAGAAGCAAAATTCAGACACCAAATACTCCTTGATTGATTAATTACATTTGAGATAATGAAAAAAAAACTGGCTAAATTTAATTTACAATGGTAGGTAATCGCAAACTACAAAGGAAAACATGCTTACTTGTTTTAAAAACATCGCAAAGTGTTTGACAGAGTGAGAAGTGGCACTGTTAAGGAATGTGTGTTTGCGTTTTGTCAGCTGAGTCACTCTGGGCTGCAGAGACTGATTGTTTCAGATGATTTCAGATATGACTGGAACGTGTAAAATTTTTGTACGCTGTTTGGAATGACGAGCAGGCTTCTAGGTCAATTTCCATTCGCATGTCCTGCTCATCACAAGCTGAAAAGAGACATTCCTGTGCTTTTACACACACACACACACACATTCTGGTTCCAGTTACTTAGATGCATATCTGACCTGCTAGTTAGTTAGTTAGTTAGTTTCCTTTCTTACTGAAAAGCAAATAACCAGCTGGATAATTAACCTTAGCTAAACAGTACTCTGTTTCTATAAGGCAATAAGCTACGAAAGGCTGTGCATTACTAGGATTACATCATGGATGAGAAGTGTTCTTATACATGATGCAAAACATAGTAGAACCCCATAACCTGTAGTAAACCAATCCAAATTGGTTTGGATATAGTAAATCCATACAGATATTTAGGTTTAAACTACTACCTTAATATTTTGTACTTTGACTGACAAACCTGACAGACCTGTATCAACTTTTTGCAGCATGAATTATTCATACCTGTGACAAAAACATTACTACACTGTAAGAAGAATAAGGCATAATTAACTGCAAAATATTGAGTTTATTAACAACAAATATGTCAAGACAGATTAATATATTTGCATACTCTTGCATTATAGGGTTAAATATGAAGCTGCTACCGATATGTGCGATTTACAAGTGCCTGTTAGTAACTAATGCACATGTGATGGTACAAATGCACGCACACTACAATCAATTTTAACAGGACAAAATTCATATTCAAGCAGAAACACACTTATCATAAGCACAATTTGTTTATTTAGTCATTCAATTAACAACTGGCCTTAAAATCAGCAGCCAATAAACCTGTCCGTTCAGGAGGTGGAATCTGGCAACCCAAGCCTAAATCTACATCACCATCAGTCCCAAAGCAGCAAGAAGCCAGAAATAACAATAACAGGTACACTGTGGAGAGCATCTCATCTGCTGCTTTGTTTTTCACAAATTAAAATGATTGTCTTGGTTACCACGGCTTGCTGTGACATGGATCAATATCCAATGGCACCTGCTTCATTCTACTGCATGTGTTTAGGGGCCAAAGCAGTTTAGGGTATCAACATAAGGGGGGGAGGGGTGGATCAATAGGCCTACTATATGTGCCTATATAAATAATCAAAAAGATCTCTGTGTCCTTTGACAAAGTACAGGGTTCAGTAAGAGGAGTATAGGAAGCTCTAATGTGAACATCAGACAGATTAAATTTGGACTCTTTGGTCCACTGCGCAATACAGCAGGGCCTACCAAGCTTCCTCAAAATACAGCTGTATTTAATACAACGAATCAATTACACCTTAATAACTGCTCAATATATTGTTTGTTAGTCGTTATCACAATATTGGCTGCAATATGCTAGTTTAATTGGGTTAGATCTACAACAAAGATGCATAGTGTCCTGTCTCCTGCACTAGGATTGACTCATAGTGTCTTGTCTCCTGCATTAAAATTGGCTCATAGTGTCCTGTTTCATGCACTAGGACTGGCTTGCACAAGGACCGGTGTGCTGTACAAGGATTGACTTTTGGTGTCCTAGGGAACATAGTTTTCTGTCTCCTTAACTATGCTTACCTGCTTAACTATGTATTGTCCTGTCTCCTGCACCTGTCTCTTTCCCTAATATTGGATAGCAGTCTCCTGTCTCCTACACTATGACTGGCTTGCACAAGGACCGGTGTCCTGTACAAGGATTGACTTTTGGTGTCCTTTCTCCTGGACAAGGAATGGATCGTCATGTCCTGTTTCCTGCACTGTGATTGGCTCGCAGTGTCCTGTCTCCTTGCAATAGCATAGGTTTACAATGTCCTGTCTCCTGCACTAGGATTGGCTCATAGTGCCCTGTCTCCTACACCAGGATTGGCTTGTAGCGCCCTGCACACTGATCGGTTATTAGTTCAATTCAATTCAACTCAGTTCAATTCAACTTTAGTGTCATTATACCAATACAGCCTCTTAGCCATCTGTATCCTGTATCCTCTCTAGGACTGGCTAAAAGCAATCAGTCCTTTGCATCTTGATTGGCTAGTACTAAGCAGTATTTTGCACTGTAAATAGTCCTGCATTTTGGACTCTATATGCAAGAATGGCTTGTACTTTGAAGATCATGAACTACTAGCTGGTCCTAGCACAGAAGATGGCTTGTTGAACGGCTTACAGGCAAAAATAACAAATCCCAGTATAATTTCTGCTGAAGTGACGCAACCAGCCTGAGCAATGCTAAAAGCATGTCAGTACTGCATAAGCACATAAACCAACAATCAACTCAAAATCAAGTCTGTATATAACCTGAAAATACAACATACAGCCACACTTCTGCCTTAGCACAAAACAAGTGCATTATCTCTGAAGATTTCTGTTTTTGTTCTGTGTAAGGCTGGTTTGTATCTATATGCTTTCTGTGCATTTATGCTGCACTCATGTAATGATAGAAAATGAAACATTACTTGCCTGGAAGGTGTAAAACCGTGTGCCATTGGGCGGGTGCATCTTTGGGGAGCCGCTCCCCGTGCTCATGTCTGCAAAAATCATGCTTTCTCCTCAAAGAAAAGTGTTTGCGCTTTACGCAAGAAATAGACTCTTGGTTTGTGAAATAAGGATGGAGGCTTAAAATCCTGCTTGTATGCTGCGCCCAACAGAGGGAGAGAAAGAGAGAGAGAGAGGGAGATAAAGAAGAATGAAGGAACAAGCCACAATAATCAAACCACAAAGATGTCTCTGCCTCTTCTTCCTGTTGCCTTTTTTGTGTTTATTTCCACGTTGTTATCGAGGAGTACAGCATAGGTGCAGAAAAAAATGCGTGTGCTCCATGATGTGTGTTCACCGTGCTGCGCACGCTGACACTGGCAGCTCAGCTCGTGCTTGCACCTCTCTCTCTCTCTCTCTCTCTCTCTCTCTCTCTCTCTCACACCATCCCTCCCTCCTTTGGAGTGTGCGAGAGCCCCCAGGCTGACCAATCACGTGCCTGCTCTGCTTGCTCTCGCGCTGCTTCACTTATTTGCACGCAACCTGCTGAAGGATGGTCTGATGAACCGAAACATTCTGCATGTCACATGCAAATTAGGGTTGATGACGTTGACAGGGGGCGTGCATGTGCTGTTGTGCATTGTCACATATGGCAGCATGAGCCAGATTCCTACTTCTAATAATAACAACACAGATTAGACACCACAGAACACAGAGTGAGAAAAAAAGAATAATATGCAAATATTACAGCACACACGCACACACGCACACACACACACACACACACACACACACACACGCACGCACGCACGCACGCACACACACACACATAAATATATATATAAATATATATCATATATATATATTATGCATTAGTAATGGTTAGATACATGCCAGTACACCAGCATAAAAGTTCATGATGCAAATGACTATATTAAAAGACCATATACAGTTGAATGAACTAGTGATGTCTTATTTATATATAATTATTAGTAGAGGCCCTATGCCTCTATCATTTAGAGTAATTTTATATTTAATTTGACATTCTTCCTGTCTAAAATGTTTTTAAACCTGGCTTATTTTCTATTCCACTGCTGTCATTGGCCTATTCCTGTTAAGCAGTATATCTTGCAAAGACTGGTGAGCAAAGTACTGCAACATGTTTCATGTCCAGCAGGCTAACAACCCTGCTTTTTTCTAATGCAATATCCAATGCCATTGCCTTATTTGTGTCATACAGGGAGAGTTATAGGTTTTATTTAATCTTTTGTCTGATGTTTTATTTGTTGTAGTCTTTTTTTTTTACAAAGGAGTTGTAAAAATGTCTGTTTGTAAAACAGCCAAGTGAAGCCCAGAACAAAAGGTTATAATCTAATGACTAAAAATTTTTTGTGCAATATGTATGAAAATGGAGACAAATAATAAAAAGTAAAAAAAAAAGTAAACCGCTAAATAAAAACTTTAGTTAAGCAGCTTAACACTATAAATTTGGAATCTTGGCATTACCTTTAGTAAAACTTGTTTTAGGTTTAAACCTTACTTTTGTACATGCATGTTGTATCAATCTGATGATATAGGCTTGGTCATATAATTATTAGAGATGGCAATCTGATACCAGGTCTGAATATTAGGACATTATCACCAGAAGATGCTGAATATCCAATATAGTCATGTAACAATCTTAAATAACTTGAGTTTTGGGCTAAAAACTACTGTTCTGTATTGAGTGACATAAAACTGCAGTGGAACTTCTATCGATATAGGAACTGAGATTCTGCCCTGTTCTTCTCATTTGGGGATTTATTTGGTTGAAAATGAAATGCTAAAGCTCCGTATTCTCAAAGCAAAAATAAATAAATTAATATATAAATGCATAAATATATAAATTATTTCTTTACTCAGTAATATATTTCCAACAGAAGTATAACTGAAAACACAAAACAACAATACATTTTAAGGAAACTCATCAAGAAACATTTTCTTCAAAAATGTTGCAAATTGAAATTTTTACAAATACTATTGCTGTCACTGGCTACATTTAAAGATTTATTTTTAGATATCACAATATATGGCCTACTGAACTGATGACTGGAGACATCAACGTTGACTTAATGTATCCACTATGGCTCCTGTGGTGTTAATAAAATGAGCAAAGCACGAAGCAAGATGTTCTTCTGTTTCATATAGAAGAGTTTTTTTCCTTTTATCTGTTTCCACCGAAAGCCCTGCACTGGTTGCTCTTTTTTCATTTCTTTCCACTGCTGGGCTTTTCGCAGGATACAAACAGTCATTGTTGGAAAAGGTAATCAAATCTCCCCAGAACAAGGTACCCAGAGTCCATTTGGTGGACTTTATTAAATCAAAAATGTCTGCTTGATCGGTCGTTCCTTAAGCACAGCTCTACTTCAATGTGCTTAAAGCTTTGCTTTTTTGAAAGCCAAGCACAATGCATAAACTCAGTCATACTGTAAGAGCTTAAGCAGCATGAAAAGCAAAATGGCCAGACACTCTTATAACCTGGCTAAAATTAACTACATTTACAGTTCCTGTAATGAACATTCAGTGACGTATTATAATGAGATAAAGTTGTTACAGCTTTGTAACAACAGTTGTAAAATAAAGTCAACTGTTTTCTCTACCAGTCACTCTAGCATTCATTTAGTTTACTAATGAGAAAGCCATGCTTTGTCTATACATCTATATAACTTAGGAATTCTACATAATATAATCATAAGCACAACTTTTTTTTGCTGTTAATCAAAATTTTAGAAAACGAACTGGCCAGTAAACAGAAACTTCATCAGCAACATCGCTAGCTACATTGCAGCCTACACCGCTAGTTACTGTAATCACTCTAAAGATTCAACAGTTTTATAGCACAAGCAGAAAGTATAGCAATATTGGCCTAAAACAACAGCAGTGGCAGCAAAACGGAGATAAACAGAGTTAAGCCTTGTTATAAAAAAGGTAGGCATCTCAAACTCTCCAACTGGGTTCTATAGGTGTTGCAGTAAATCAGGTTAAAAGTCATATAGTGTAACCCAAGCTTTAACTAGCTAGCTAGCTTTGTTAAAACAGCTGGGGCTAGTGATAGCTAAAAACAGTATAAAAAAATATTTACTAAATGGTCTATCTTAAACATTTTACACATTGCAGTTGGTAATTGTTGTTACGATAATCACAAGTGTTCTGAAACATGTTCAGAAAAGCATACTGTGTGGCATTTCATTGTTTTTATTTATTTATTTATTTTTGGTGTAATACAAACCAATCAGATTCAAGGATGTCTTTACTTTACTAACTTTTCTTTATTTTCATAAAAGGTATATTCAAATACAGCAAGTCAGTGTGCTTCCCCAGTCCACATTAACTGCAGTGTTTAAATGAGATTGTGTTTCAGAGAGCTGCTTTAAATAGCCAATAATGTTCCTATTGTTCCCATTAGAGATGTGCTATGTGTACGGAAAGAGATTTTAATAGGAAAGATATTGGACCAATACTGACAGCAATGCAAATAGGTTTTGCAACATTTTCAAAATATGCAAAAGAAAGTAAAGAAGATTAAAAGAAGGGAACAAAACATGCTAGACTTTTCCAAGGTATAATACTCTCCTCTTCCTAAAGTTGTGCCAGGAGGGAGAGACACAGCAGATGGGGCTTGCAAACAACCTAAAAAAGCCTTTACACACATAAGCACACACCCACACACACACAGTTTTGTCCCCAGGGACAGGCTAGGAGTTTGTATTAGAACATGCCTCTCACTAATACACAAAACAACAGGGGACGCTAAATGCACAGATGCGTGTGTGTCCAAAGAACGCCTAGAAACTGTTAAGAGAGGTGGCTCTGTCCAATCTGGTAATCCTGACCAGATTGGTGAGACAGTTTATGTGTGTCATTAATGAACAGTAAAACAGCTTTTTGTAGCCCAAACTTTGGCTACTGCTAAGATATCATAGTGGAAAGAGGAAAGGACCTTTGGATTAAGTTTTCGAAACAGAAAGTTTGTTTTGTACTGAGAAAAAACAAATGCACACCAGCACAAAAATGGGTGAATGTACTGCTTATTTGAATAGCTTTTCTTACATTTTCAATCAATCTGATTATCTATTTTTCAAACATTTGTTACAAAACCAAAATCCTTAAACCAATGTTTTCTTTGTCTGTTTTATACAACAGTGTAACAGTATTGTGTATTATCACTGCTTTGGGCTATTTAGGGCTAAGTTACAAAGAAAGTCAACTTAATTAATCAGTTGTTCACACACAGATTACAGTGGCAAAGGTGATTCAGCATTGAGAATTATTTTAGGCTAAGGCTGGCTTTCATGTAACATTAGTTGCATGCTGTGAGTTGCATGCTACATAATTTTGAAGCAACTTGACAGTTACAACAAGCAATTCAAAAACGATAAATTTTGCACACAACGCATCACATTTTTCCACCAGTTAACCAAACTCACAGCTTATATTTTCCACACATTGAATCATTCTTGCTTTATTAAGACATGTTACATGTTATTTACATGCATTTTCTAGTTTCATCGTTTTTCCCATGTAATTCTTATATTCGTTATATTATACAACATTTTATTCTTCAGTATATGTATCTTTCTGTCTATTTACCTATCTATGGTTCCTCATCATAGTCTGATCTTGGTAAGTTATGCACTGCGAGTTCTATGAAGCCCGAATCATGGTCTTCTCCCCTGTAATATTTATTTATTTATTTACTGGATCTCAAAGGAACTGTGCAAAATTAGGGGTCACCAAGAGAAGAGAAAACGAATAATCCAGCAGCATGGATCACACTAAAAGCAGGCTAACAGCAAAAATAAATGCTGGCACATGCAGCTACTTAAACTGTGTGACTGTTAGCTGGTACATTAAACCAGCTTGTCACAGAAACGTTTGTTGGTTTTTATGGCCTAGATACCTATAAATGAAACACCACCAACATTGCATAAAGTTGGAGAGTATGATCTGTTTTTGAACTGTCCAGTAAATAAATTTTGACAGCTGAAACTCTGTACCAGGTTGCCTATTGCAGGAAAAGCAGAAAGAGACAGCGAGAGAAAAGGAAGGAGAGAGGGTGTGTGTAGGTGTGTATAGAGTCTGAGTAGGTCAGTATGCTGGGTCTCTGAGGGACCATCTGGACACGTGTGTGTGTGTGTGTGTGTGTGTGAGAAACCTTTTCGCACAGTGTTTGTATGAGTGATACAGCAGCTGTGCACGCTGACTGGCTGCAGGCCACAACAGCCCTTCAAGCTGATTGGCTGGGGAGCAGCAGCAGTGCCATCCCAGCATGCTGTGTACCACTGTTCTAATCACAGTGTTCCTCAGTCCTGCCCAGGCAAAACCAAAGCCACTGGAGTTTTCCTCCCTGCACCAACAGACCTGATCGGACTACAGCTGTAACAACTAATGCAAACTGTACTTTACCTAAAATGCTTTATACTAGGCATGTCATGATATGAATTACTCTACAGCAAGTTTAGGGGGAGATATTATTTTATCTATACAAATCATATCCATAATGAAGCATGGATGCATACAAAGAATCAAAACAGACTAAAGCCCAACTAGAGTGCTCCACTTACACCAGTGAAAACATTAATTTGTTCATTAGCATATGATGTTCTTTTCATTTGAATGACAATAGTCAGTTTTACTAGAATTCCAGTAAGTTCTGATATTTACATCTAAACAGGGTAAAGCTTACAATTAAACAATATATAACTCTGGAATTTTCATTTGGAAAACCATCAAGAAAGCCTGGATGTAAAAACTAAATCTATAAATTGCTGAGGCAACGTTTGAATGGAATTGTGCAACAGTGCTTGTAGTTGGATGCTAACTATGTGATTAAGACCTTTACAAAGTAAAAAATGTCACATGGTTGCTTATACTTCTTTTATGTTTTCTTCAGGAGCCCCACTGAAAAACTGAATGAAAAAAAAGGTGCTTCAGAGATCTCTGGTCACGCCAGGCTAACGGCTAATCTTGTTGTTTAAAACCACATGACTTTGTTTCCTAAAAGCAACACTTAGACAAAGCCTATAAACAAAAACACACAACAAACTGATCCATTGTATAAGGGCATATTTTTACACATCCTAATCTTCAAGGCCTAACAAGCGTCTGTTGGAACAGTGCCACCATTACACCAACTGTTGGAGTGTGTGTGTTATGCATTTTAAAAAGTCAGCCACCAAGCAATGTGATTAAAAAGAAATGCATGGCACTGTACTGAGAGAAAGAAGTAGAGATAGAGAGAGAGAGAGAGAGAGAGAGAGAGAGAGGGTTAGAAAAAGCTTTGTTAAAAGCAGACAAGAGTCCCTCATTAAAACCCTGCAACATGGAGGCTGTAATTGATCCACAAAGTATCTGAGACAAGATACAAGATTAAACAACATACATACTTCTTGCATAACCAATTTAATATCACCACCAACACTTGCTGAAGCATGTGGAACTGCCCCCTCGGAACCATCCAAACAAACAAGCATTCGCCAACATTAATAAGACTAAATTAATAATAACTTTAGATGGTCACAATTATTTAGCCTGACTGTGATTCTTCATTCCACCATCATATTACATTACAAAAAGCATACTGTGAAATGAGTATGATTCAACAATTAGTTTTGAAACTATTTTTGTTTAGGCTTTATACAAAACAGCAAATGTAATATCGAATCAGAAATCAAATTTTAAAATTTTTTTGTCAGCATGTCGTGCTTGCAAGTTAACAGGATGCTGAGGTGGGAAAATAATTTTATCCACCAGGATTTGATTGAATTGGATTGTAAAAAGCAGGCATTAAAAAACATGTTTAAACTTATGTTTTGCACAAAAGTTGAAGACAGAAAAACACGGTTAAAATAGATATAAATAAAATAAAATAAAAAAATAGATTTAGTTATAGTACTGTCACAATTTCCAACGTAAGGTAATAATGTAGTGTAATGGCAATGTAATATTTGTTCCAACTGGCTTGACTTAATATGTAGGAAACTTTCCTTTAAGCAATTCCTTGTTTTGTGTAAAAGCACATTCACGACAAACAGTACAAACACTGGCAGATATTAAAACGACCTCACTCGTATTACCCTAAAAACAGGTTACACATGTGAACAAAATGAAACAAGTAGTTATTTACAACCAATCCGGAAAGTGAGGGAGTAAGAGCAAGAGACAAGTTTGACAGTGATGGAGCAGTGCCTGGGACAAGACAAGATTGTCTGCAGCAGACTTAACCATCATTGCAGCTGACATATCTGTATATGCAGCCAGGAGCACAGGTGATTACCAATGTTTATGCCTGACAAAAATGTTTAAAACCTGCCAAAACATTTCCAAAATGTACACATTAAAACAAAGTACAAAATAATACAGCATTTAACCAACTTGACATTAATAATAAGCTTCTGGCTATGCTATCTGTTGATGTCTTGCCTTTTAAAATCTGTAGATACGTTTTTACATTATTACTAGTGGAGTCTTATTGCCAAGCAATCAGAAAGAACTGGATTATCTATGCCTTGCTAGGCCCCTAAGCAGTTTCATTCTACGGAGACTGCTGAAATTGTTTGTGAACAATACAGATATGCAAGGAAACAGCTTCCTCTCAACAGGAGTAATTATAATTTATGTATGCCATCAAAACTGATTGGACTATAATAAAATGTTTTTAAACCCAGCAAAAATTAACTAACCAGCCCAAATTTTGTCCAACCCACAAAACACTTTTCCCAGCTAAATCAAACTCATTTGGCTGGGACCCACCAAATCTGGCAACAATGCCACTGTGTAAAAGAAGGGGTGGAGACAATACAATATGATTTTATTGTATATAAATAGCGATATTCTCCACTAAACACCACCATTTCCTATCAAATATCGTCATTACCATAGCCATTAGTATTAATCATGTAAGTTACATTACAGGTATTCATATATAGATTTGTAGCCCGAATAGAAGTAATAAGTGTCTTGACTATTATCAACAGCATGTTAAAATAATACAGACAAAGTCTAACACAATTCTCTCTGATGTTTGTAACGATCTTGGGCAGGCAGGACAGTGAAGTAAACCATACTTAGTACCATACATTACCATACTATGGATACAATATCATACACTATCCGAAACTATACAAGATTAATGCATATGAATTTCCATGCAAAGATTAAGCAGGAAAATAAGCAAATCTCTGGTTTGTGCATATATGTTTAGATGTGTGTGCATGTATATCTTCATATAAGTATGCTGCCCTGGTTATGTTCAATTAATAGTTCCTGTGGAACTGGGTATGGGAACTGGACTATGCATTTGCATTTAATCTGAAAAATACAATATACATCCTCATTACTGTAGTTTTAACAACATTAGTTATGTATGACATATACCTGCTAAAAACTGCTTAATTAACTTGAAATCTATATTTGCACTCCACTTACTAACCTGTCAGCAAACTACTGTTTAATCAAAAGTCAGTACTAGATTTCTGGGTACCCTTGCATGCATTATGGCAAAAGACACTGTTTAGACTTTAATACCTTTTAAAATAATGTACCTATGTGTGCTGCTCTGAATGTATATTTATGAATCTACTTTTAAACATGGCTATATGCACAAGTGGCAAGTGTGTGTGAGTTTAATATTTATAAAAACCCAGCACATCAAAAAGTGTTACTCTGGTTAGGTATTTTTCTCTTTATTTATTATGATCTTTATAAAAGTGAGTATTGAAGAATAAGACACTATTCACTTTACCCATCTGCACATTACGTCCAGGAGCAACTAATAAAAGTAGAGTTCATTTGTTTGCATGTCATGTGCTGTTGTGTGAATAAATTAAGTTTCCTTTAATTAGTGTTCTGAAGACAGTAACTACTGTTGGACACTCATGCTACACTTACAGACCTGGTTTAGCTGAGGGTTGAGTAAGTTATTCATTTAGAGCAGCTGTCATTAGCTCTTAGCTGTTAGATACATTTATATATTGGGTTGTGTCGTTGGAATATAAACATCTTTCACATATTAGGGGGAACAGATTTTACGAGATGTGTGCACCTTTATTAAAATCTTACTAATGCTGCTATTTGCAGAAGTAAGGAAATATCTGCCAAGCATAGAAGGATCTGCTCTGACCTTTTCACACATCCCTCTCATCATCCAAGGTTTCCTGGAGGGTACATACACCCACTTCTCAAATTCTGGAGTTGTTCTGAACACATCAAACACAAAGAGAGCGTGCGAGAGAGAAGGCAAGGCTTGTTGCAAAACAAACCCAACCTGACCTGAGCCCAATCTTTTATATGAAAGTTGTGAAGGGTAGCAAACCTATACTACATGCTTAAAAGATTCAAAATGGTTCTTGGCTTCAGTGTACAATTTTAGGAAGGAAAATAAAACCTTCAGTATATTTAGAAACTTTATTTTATGAGGTGGTTCTTTGAAAAAGTTCTTAGCCCTCACACATCCAAGAAAAGCTCTAACGATCTACTGAAAACTTTATGGAACCGACAGTTATGGAACCAAAAGTGGTTATTCAATGGCAATCTTTTTGGCACCTTTAATTCTAAGAGTGTAAGTGTTGCTGCACTCCAGCTAACCTATCCACAAATTTGTCTTCGACAACTAAAGGACCAGCTTTGGCCTCTTTATATTTCCTAATAAAAGCTGTAGGTTTGTAAGGAAAAAGCATTTAGTTGTTGGGGAATGCAGACTAACATTCCACACCATATGATTTCATAAATCTAAGGAACTTAATACATAACCAAGTGAAAAAAATGAATGGCATTTTAAACCTCTAATATAATTGTAATATTTTTCCAAGATGCACTGATGGATTTTTATAATGTATAATCTTTTATAGGAGATAACGTCATGAAGCTGTATCTCTTTCAACATTAGCACTGGCCTGGTTAGTCAAAAGTAGCAATTAGGTTTGAACTACTCTAAAAAGCTTTTCTCATACATACAACACCTACCCTGTTTTTGTTTTAGACAATTTGTCCTCTCTTGAGCCACAAAAGAAACACCATGAGGCGCGACGAAGGAGGAGCAGGATATTGTAATAATGCCATAATGAGCTTTCATTTGATAAGAAAAAGAACCTCCTGCGTGTGTATCTGTGTGTGTGTATGGTGTCTTTTAGCCTCATAACCACATGTACATGACAATTTTACACAAGTAAGAACATTTTGATGGTTGTCCTAAGAGAATTGCTCTTCTTAACACAAACACTTTCCTCTTATCATTCATAGTTTTGTGCAGGGGCAAATACATTTTCTGTTAATGTGCTCTTTTGAGAAAAGGATCACATTTTATGTCGAGATGGCACTAATCTGATACCAGACATCAGAATCAGTACAATATTAACAGAAAATGCTGGATAGGATATCAGACTTACAAAAAAAGGAATGAATCTGGTTCAATCCTGGAACAAATCTCTTCTGAAGCAGCACTCGCTCCCACTGTGTAATGTGAAGTTAGCTTCTGTTTCAGACTGATAGCTCACTTACTTTTAGAAGATGATCTTAAGTGAACTCAAAAACAGTACAGCTCATTTTAAAACAGTAGTAGTAGTTTTTAAAATCTATGCTGAGAATCATTATCAGAAAAAAAATCCCAAACATTTCTCCCCAAACCAGCAATACTTTTCTCTGTTTCACTTTTGTGCTCTCTCTTTCAGGTCTCTCTCTCTCTTTCTCTCTCTCTCTCTCTCTCTCTCTCTCTCTCTCTCTCTCTCTCTCTGTCTCTCTCTCTCTATAAATATATATATATATATATCACTCTTTTCCTTCTCACATTTTATCTGTCTCTACGGGTCTAAGTTTCTGAACCGAAAGTGGGTTGTATATTTGATTTATCTTTGGGAGAAGCTTATCTAACAAACCCAAACTCCCACCACTGCTGGAAGCCACTTCAAACTTCAGCTGTAAATACACATTTGTACTACTTATACATTGTTGTTCACAAATCAAGAGACTTTGCCAAAAATTATGTGTAGATGGTTAATGTACTCCATGGGGCCAAGCCTCAAATAACCGCACATCCAAAGCTTCGTTCATGGGGATGCCTGTACACAGTCTATTTAAAAAAGTCCAAACAGCCTTCCTAATGAATTACTTTAAGAGCCTCCATTGCTGACACACAACTTTATTTGAATAATATACAGTTTATGCAATGTCTATAAAAAGAAGAATAGAAAAGCAATTAAAAGAATAGAAAAGAATAGAAAAGCAATTAAACAGGACACTGTGGAGCAGCTGCAAACGAACTTAACAACATATTGTGCTAAGAGGTTACAACACCACCCAGAATTGGCCTGTAGATAGGACTGGATGTTGTCAGTACCTTTACAACACAATACAAGCATCATGACAAAACACCCCAGGGTGGGAAACTGGGAATTTGCAACTGGGGAGCTGGGCAGAGAACAGAGAGAAAGAAGAGCGAACTTTCAGAACTTCACAGAGGCAGCAGCGTTCTGGAGGCAGGTGTCGGTATTCTTGCACAAACATGGATGTGAGAGAGTCTGTAGCTGTAAAATCATTAGTAAACAACACAATGTTTACCAACATGAAATGAGGTGTGTAAGTGAGTGCCAGTATGTGAGTGGCGCAGTTGTTTGAGTGTGGGAAGGTGTATGTGGTATTTCTGTGGTCCTGTTCTCCTGTCTCTCTTTGTGTGGAATTCACATTAGGCTACAACTCCTTACAACTAAACCACCACTGTAAAGGGAAACTAACCCGAAAACACAACTGACAGGCATCTTACAGACCTACAAATAAAGTTCATTAAGAATATTCACTGCATCAATAAATTAACCTTACTCTGAGCTCCTATTCTCCTCAACACATGATGAACATAAGGGACTAGAATAAAACTGGACCGGACCAGAACTTTTTTCCACCGACACAGGTTTTAAACAAATAACAAATAAACAAAGGAAAAACATAACTGTTAAATCACATGTTTACCATGCACTGCAAAATGCAGAAAAATCTCATGAGGTTAAACCTGTGAGCATACAGCACCATGAGAGAGTAAATTCATAAACACTAACATAAATCAAAATCATCTTATTTCATTGAGTATGTTAAACATGTAACATACCAAACAGACCAGGCAAGCACACATACTAGTAACAAGTATTTAACAAAGTGTATAATAAAATAGAACAAATAGATTACAGTAAAGAATAAACTGCAATGAATAATAAAGAGCCCTAGAGCTTTGAAATATAAATAAATAAATAATATCTTTCATCATAATGGTGGGGTTCAAAAAAAATATTAAAATGCTCTAGTTTTCTTCATCATTCATTACAAAGTTCACAGTGCCCTTCCCTTCAAGGCAGTAAACAAAGTCAAAATTTAAAAGGGACAATTTGTTGGCACTGAATTACTTAGATGTGAAATATGAGCACTGTTGCTGATGATCTTATGAAAGCTTCTGTAATATCTTTAATAATGCTGGTGTGTGAGTCTCTCTGTGCTGTGAATAAATATGAAGCTGTATTCATGGTTCAAAAGAGCCTGAAACACAAGATACAGGACAACAGCAGGACACACGGACCCAGGGGAGATCACACACACACTCACACACAGCACACAGCACACAACACAAAGCCCTGATAAGCTGAAGTAAAAGAGAAGGAGACAAGCAAAGCTGTGTTGCTAAAGTTCATATTTAGTTTAGACAGTGAACACACACACATACACAGTTCCACACACAAACACGAGCACACAAGTAATTCCCTTATGGCCATCACACACACTGAGAAAAGAGAGATAGAGTGAGAGAGAGAGAGAGAGAGAGAGAGAGAGAGAGAGAGAGAAAGAGAGAGAGAGAGAGAGAGAGAGAAAGAGAGAGAGAGAGAATGGAGTGAGGGAGGAAAATCAAAGACAAAGAGAGTGAGTACTCTGTAGCTAAAAATATCTTAAATAAATCTATACATCCCTTAATTCTGATATATTTTTTACAACTTATCTTCTGAGAAAGGACCTGACAGTAGCAACTTACAAAGCAAGCAAAATTATGTTGTTTTAGGGAAAACAGCTCCAATGGAGACAACAGAGATATGATGTTGTTTTCAGGCAGTTCCTTCGGTCCTTCTTATGCAAACAGAGCTAATATGACACACTACTGTCCACAAGTCAGGGGCCGCCCTTTAATTTAATTCCCAGATAGAATGATCATTAGGTATAAGCTATTCAGCCTTCTTTGAGAAGATTGCTTCGGAAATAATACGCATAAGGATGAAAAAAGCCAAAGGAAAATATCAGAAAACGCAGGAGCTTCCAAAACTTAAAAAACTTTAAAAAAATAAATAAAAAGAAACATACAGAGAAAATAACTGGGTCGGGAAAAAAAGGTGCAGCTGTCAATATTTTGTTATATTGTGATGTCTGCTAAATGTAACATGAAACAAATATTAAAATAAAGGGGGGTTTAAAATATAAGAATTTGTAAGATATTAAATAAAGCTAGTCAGTGTGTGAGCAGTGCAAACTAAGTAGATGCAGGCTGCTCCGTCTCCGGCTGCATACCCTGGTGCTTGTGTGTGTGTGTGTGTGTGTGTCTGTGTTTGAACTTGAACGTAAGATCAGATATCCAACAAGTAAACAGCTGAAGCAGCACAACAACCTTTTCTCTCAACAACTATTTTCACACCTTGAGAGTTATCCTCTCTCTTGTTCCGTCTCTCGCTCTCATATACACACACAAACACACAGCAGACACTGACAGGGTTTTGAGGAATGTGCTGTTCTCTGGCCCGCTGAGAGTCCGGAAGGGGTACAAACTCTAAAGCAGAGTGAAAGCCAGGAAGAATGAGAACAGAAAAAAAATTGGAATTTATGTCAACACCTGCACCAAGAGAAATCCTTCTACTTCTGTGTTATACTAAAAACACAGTGTTATTAGCCTTGTTTACATTCAGCATTATTATTTAAGCACCATGGGCCAATAGTGATGACTGGATTATCATCCATCATCCTTAAAACAGCACATTTCTACTTGCATGTGGTGCAGAGTGGACATAGCCTATGCAGGTAAAGCTGGGCATAATGCTATATCAAACATTTAGAAATCACTGGGCACAGAATTCCAGGCATTCTAAAATAAAGAGAAAGAAAAGACCAAAGAGGGCCAGATAAGCATACAAGCACTGGTACAGGGCACCGTGTGTTTACAATGCATCTGACATTAACACTTGATTTACTAACACTGCAGCTTATCACACTAAAAACAGCAACACCAGAAGGTTGCACTCCACAGCTTCTCACCCAAGGAGAGAATTTTTTTTATCTTATTATTCTAAGCTCTTATTTTTCTTTGGAAGTACTTTGAGTAAAAGAAAAACACATAATATTATAAAATAATACCTTCCTACCTTCTTCATTAGTATACTGTTTTGTGTTTTTGGCTTTTTGCACTTTAATGTCAAAGTTTTTAGCTTGTCAGCAATAAACTTATTTGTAACTATAGAACGCTCTTCTGGTAACATTACAATAGGCCTATTCATGCTCTGGTCACAAATGTGTTCTTTTGTATCTACTGATGTGATGTTGGACAAACCTTAAAGCTCCTGTGTACTGGTTTTAAATACTAAAAATTTTAACTCACAGACCCGCCTCTGAATGATGAGAAAAAAAGTGCGAAACCTGAAAAAACTCTTTACCAATAATGATGCTGGTAACGATCTATATAAGTGGTTCCTCATCCTAGTCCTGGAGTACCACTACCCTGCATGTTGCAGTGCTCTGCCGACTCTAATACACCTACTTTAGCTCAAGAAGGGCTTGTTAAATATCTCTTTAGTTGGCCTCAGGTGTGCTGGCAGCAGTGGAATCTCCAAAATATGTAGCGCCGAGGTACTTGAGAGCCAGAACCACTAACCTATATAGCCTTAACTAGCTCGCATTTTACAGGTAATGTTTGAGAGCGCAGGTTTTTAGCATAAGACTATATCACACAAACATGTAGTGATTTAGTTATCGGGCCGCTCTCAAAAGTACGTAGATTAGGGTTAGTGAAACCTCTTTAGTAGTCTCATTAGCTACCTGCTACAATGCTAAAGCATGACTGGCATTGTAATGTGGAGTCTACACAGCTTGATAACTCCTTTTGCCCAACATAAATCTCACAGGAAAAATACTACGGAGAAAATCTTTTGAAAATCTCTTCACAGAAAAAACATCACTTTTTCTTCGGTTAGTTCAATCATGAAAATGAGTAGACCTGGGGCTTTAATAAATATTGGCAAAAAAATCCATTCCTCCTAATGACAAAACATAGCACACTTTTGTCGAACACTGAAAAAATTTGATGTCGGACCGCTATACTGTTACTTAGCCTTATTACATAACATTGAGTTTCCAGTTTAAATGTCACCAAGCTGAACTGTGCTGTAGTTAAACGAAATTAGGAATCTTAAAATTTGAATTTAGAATTTGTTTAGAGGCCTGATGCTAACATATGATATTTTCCATGTACCTAGAGAAATCGGCAACACTTTACATTAAATGTTGACTAACTAACAAGAAGCAATGCATTAGTTAACATGTAGTAATTCATTATGGTTAACCCATGTTAAGCAAACAGCTGCCCCTTCATGACTGCTAAAGTGTGAGTAGAGATGATCATTACGAATTACATTAATCTTAGCATAATTCATGTCAGTTTACTAATCATAAGCAGCTAGATTAATGTTAGCCAACAATAAATTTGTCTTACTTGCTAGCCTAGAGCTCTGTATTCAGAGCATTCTGAAGCAGTAATTTTCCAGCTAGACTTTTACTAACATTACTTTTTTAACATTATATCATATACGTGTTCTGTCAAAACAAAGAGCCTTGCTTCTTTTTAATAAACTGATTTGAATCAACAAACTTTCTTGCCTGAAACTAAAGAGAACTAAGAAAAAGTACAGGGTAGTGTCTTGTCTTTTATTTCAAAGTTTTTTCCATCAATGGTGCCCTCAATTCTCTTCATTCTGGCACAACAGTGTGGGCGCAAGCAGACCTTATTAGACAAATCCACATAATGAGTGACTCATCAGATCACAGTGCTATCTATACCCACCCATTTCAGCATCACACCCACACTTACAGCGCAAGCTCTTACTGGATCTGTATAATGACAAAAGACGCAATCAATAATTGCAGATGCAGATATTAAATCACATACAGAAAACCATTAGAAATCAGTTTTCTCTGACAAAAACAAAAGCATGTTGTAAAAATATATGCTGTTTTTTCTGACTTCAAACATAACACACAAATACTATTTTATATGTGTTATTATTCATTTTAATACAAATGAATGCTAAATTTAGTTAATGCCATTTTTAAAGAATATCTTATGTGAAAAGGGCAGTTTTGTTTGTGTCCCGCAAATTTTCCTTGTCAGATGCAAAAAAAAAAATCTCACTAAATAACATGCCATACATGTTGAATAGATAAATATGTCAATTCTGTCATTTATTTATCCATTTTATCCAATGTCCTTACTACAATACTGAAACTTAAAAGAGCAAGAAAAAGCTAACGTACCCTGAAAAAGAAAAAACAAACATACCATGCTTCATATGAATGTTCTACAGTTCATGCGAGTGCACAGTGTACACTAATTGTTTAACACACAAACAAATACTGTGGGTACTAGACATTGTGGAAAGGGTAATTGTTGTGCGGTATTAAATACTAGTTAAATATTAATCAGAAAAACTGAACGAAAATACTCCACTACAACCCTGTAAGACTGTCACAAACAAAACATTTTTTGGCTCTTATAGTTAAAGAAACATTCATTCATTATATATGACTCTTTGCACATTCTTACAAGCAGAGAATCTATGGGAGGACCTTTCAGTCTGTGTGACATTTGCTTTTAGAAGAAGAGTTTTTTCTACTTACCTACTGTATCAGAACAAATTATGTACATCTTCTGTTTTATCATGCAAAATTCCCAGCATTGGCTATGCTCCATGCAAACTCTGTCTTGTGCACTTAACAATCTGGTTTCACTGAAAAATCCTCTCTGCTATCAAACTTGTTTTAAATGATCTTTTTTGCTGCTTTAGACAGAATAAAGCACTGTATTTCATTTTTGCCAGTCTTTCCAAAACATGTGATACAATTAATCACACTCTTAAATAGCTTAGAAAACAAATGTTTTAGTCAAAATGTTACAAATATGAAAGCTATGTATTGCAGTGTGACATCAGATCTATAGAAATAGGTATGCCACAGGGTTCAATCCTGGGGCCAGTCTTATACAAAGTATATATTAAAGAGATTGCTGCTACTGTTGCAGACAACACTATTGTATATTGTGATATTGATACTGCACAAGAAGAAATTGTAGTGCTGTTTTGTTATTCCACAAAAAGCTTTTAACAACCAAAGCTTTTAGAAATAAATCCTTGTTGTTTGTCAGAACATCCAACATTGCTTTAATGCTTTGAAAATTACAACCTTGAATGGATCCAATTTTGAAAGATTCAGTAAAAAATAAGTAACTTTGTATATGACTGGATGGTAAATTTACTTTTAGATGTCATATCATCTAACACTTGCAAATAAGCTGAGACAAAAACATGGATTCCCATATCAAAATAAAAGTGTTTCTTAATGATATTTCATTGTAGGTCTTAATTATGGTTTTATTGTGATATATAGACCTACATCTGTCAAACTGCATATGTCATATGCCATTTTATCACTATAAATGATGAAAATTATTCAATTTGTTCCAGTCACTGGATAACCCTAAATTTACCCAAAGCTTTTACTGTACTGTAAATATCTGCTTTCAGTTTCAGTGCACCAACAAGCTGGACTTTACTAAAGAACAAAAATTGTTTTATTATTATTATTATTATTATTATTATTATTATTATTATTATTATCATTTTATACATTTTTATCTAATCATATTAGATTTGTGTTATTTTATATAATAATCACATTTGCTTGTTTTGATCATTATTTTTGTTCAAACAGCTTAAACTTTATTTTGTCTGTTGTATTTTGTTGTGTAAAAGTTTGTTTTGTTTTGTTATTAATGTTCTATTTTACATTTTGTAACAAAGGTATATTTACTTTTTGTATCATTTGTAATTTTACCATTTTTGAACATTGACAATATAATAAATTATGGAACTAATTGTGTAATTAATGATGTAATAAACTATGCAAATACTTTATGCAAAATTACATTTAAGCTGAGTGTCAACTTTTGTAATATAGGAGATTAGGGTGTAATATAGAGGTGTAATAGAAAAGTGAAGCTGCGATTTGCCCCTTGTAGATGGGTATATATTCAGGTAATATACATACACATATTTCACTGTAAGTAGCTCATAAAATATATAGTCACATAAGCCAAAGAGTCTACTATGTGGCACTGAAGAGCTGCAGTCTTCACAGTCTTGCCAGTGTGAACCCTAGTAGCTTTATGAAGAAATGTTGAGGCAGCTCTTATAAGAAGCAAATGTGCTCTAAATTGACACCATCCATCTTCACTAGTGTACCAACAGTTCCTTGTTTCCATGGTAGCATCTCCACATTCTCGTTACTTTATTTTGCAGGGTAAAAGCCATCAGTCTTGTCCCAAGGCTGAGAGAGCAATGAACTCATAACTTTCTTATTAACGCCTTCTAAACATCAACAAATGCTACAGTGTTTGAATCTGCAGTGTGCGTTTGGAAACCTAGGAGCTTTTCTTTACCAGTTTTCCTTTGACAAGAAGTGTCCAAATTAAAGGTTCAGACACATAGCTTTGGGTTAGAGCAGAGTAAATACAAAAATTCTAAAACCAAAGCGAAACTCTGAAATGTTTTGTCTTAGTGAGTGACAGTGACTGTTTCAATTAGAAGCATCTTGAGTTTCCAAAGATTCCTTGGGAATCAATATACTTCTTATGCAACAAAAAGTTATCCTGCTAAGCCATCATCTGAAAGTTAGTTTTCTAATCACTTTTTAGAAAACCTCCACCTTTGTACTTCCCCTCAACAACCACTTTATTACAAACCTCCACCTTGTATTTACCCTCAACAGCCACTTTATTACAAACCTCCACCTTGTATTTCCCCATAACAGTATTACAAACCTCCACCTTGTATTCCCCTCAACTGTATTACAAACCTCCACCTAGTATTTCCCTTCAGCAGCCACTTTATAACAAACCTTAACCTTGTATATCCTCTCAACAGAATTACAAACGTCCACCTTGTATTTCCCCTCAACATCCACTTTATTACAAACCTCCACCTTGTATTCCCCTCAACAGTATTACAAACCTCCACCTTGTATTTCTCCTCAACAGCCACTTTATCACAAACCTCCACCTTGTATTTCCCCTCAACAGCCACTTTATCACAAACCTCCACCTTGTATCCCCCTTTAACAGCCACTTTATCACAAACCTCCACCTAGTATTTCCCCTCAACAATCCCTTTATTACAAACCTCCACCTAGTATTCCCCTAACCAGTATTACAAACCTCCACCTTGTATTTTCTCTCAACAGTCATTTTATTACAAACCTACATCTTGTATTTCCCCTTGTTTCTGTACCTTGTATTTCCCTTCAGCAGCCACTTTATTACAAACCTCCACCTTGTATTTCCCCTCAACAGCCACTTTATTACAAACCTACATCTTGTATTTCCCCTCAACAGCCACTTTATCACAAACCTCCACCTTGTATTTCCCCTTGTTTCTGTACCTTGTTGAATATATCTCATAAGGAATTCAGGCAGTTCTGAAGGTAAAGGGGGGTCCGAACAGGTACCAGTAAGAAAGTGGGTGGTGATATTTTTTCAATTTGCTGCCATGAGAGCCAGTTTCATTCACCATGCTGTTAGGATGTTTAACTCTCTCCCTGCTCTAACCACCCTCCGACTTCTGCCCCCTGCGCACACAAACTCAGCACCCTGAACCCCCATCAATACCGAACTGGGATGCACATACTTTAAAAAGCTCTTAAGATTTTATCCTTACATTCCCGATTAACCCCCCCCCCCATTAATATCTGACTGTGACTGTGAACTGGTCTGCACTCATCACATTAAACAGCCTTAATGTTATTTAACCTGCACTACTGTTTATACTGGCACTGTCATACCACTTTAATCCTGCATCCTAATTCTGCTAGTGTACATGCCACTTTATTGTCCTTATTGTCTTTAGTGTCTTACTGCCTCATTATGCTTATCGCAGGGCCATTACTTTATTCTATCGTATGTCTTATGTTTTTATGTTTATTACATTCAATATACTCTTTTTCTTGTTTCAGTTGTAATCTATTCATAGCTAAATGTTTAGGTGCTGAACCTTGGGACGGAGAGTAACGCCATGTAAATCCTCTATATGTCTTGTGCATATTGAAATATTGAATAAAAAACTATTTGACTTGACTTGATATACATATGTGAGAGTAAAGGTTTGGTTTTAAATCTGACCTGATGTGTCCCTGCCTCATTTTTAACTATCTAGCCTTCTTTAACACAACATTACCTTGTACTTCCTTGGTCTAGCCAATTTACAAGTATCATCTTACAGGCTCACTATATGGGAGCTCAGACACAGACCTGTCGCCACTCTGCTGCTACCTACTTCATCAGACTCCCTCTATCCCAGTCATCATTGGTCAGTTTCTGACCAGAGGGCTGATTTTGACCAGCTATTATTTGGGTGACAGATCATTCTCAGCACAGTCAAAGCATGTCGGTAAAGAAAGGCATCTGATGCTCGCTGTAAAATCACAACCGTACTGTTACAGTAAAGAAATACATTTCATGTCTCACACTGCCCTCTGCTGGACACTTCAGTTCACAATCACAGCAAAGATTTTTCCCCATACACATTAACGCATATAATAATTGTTCTCTGTGTTTGGTTACTACACACAACATTCAACACAAAATGATAAAATACAAATTTTGGCCCTTGTTCCTTTACCATGATGGTGTTTTGTCAGATGCACGGTTTGTGTAAGTCATTCTCTAACCATTTTATTATTCTGCAATTTTTGACAACAGAGCAATTCTTGGCTGGATATTCCCTGGGTGGGTAATCTAGCAGTAACACTGGCATGCTGGAGAGGGAGAAATGCCATCCATGTGAAACAGTTTCACAATCTTAGACTGGGTTTAAGTGTAATGGGCCTCAGAACACAGTTTTTCTCCTCTCTAATAAGGCCACCGATCTGAAAACCGAACACTTACTATAGGATTACACACCTGGACAACTTCCCTACTAGACAAAACAGCATAGACCAGGTGGCTGGTCACTAGCAAAAAACAATGTATATTGACCATGCTGGGTGACCAGCAGAACAAGCAGAAGACCAACACTAGACCAGAACAAACCTGCGTAGAGCAACACAGACCAGCTCGCAGTACTTTGTTAAAAAGAAACACTGCCTGTGTTATAAGCATCACACATTATGATCATAGGAACCACATGCCAAACATTTAGTGAACCAGCACTACTGATTGTCTTGGATCCACTAAATGATCTTTTGTAGATCCGTCTTGGGCCACAAGATGGCAGAGCAGCATTAAGTGTAAAAGAACATAAACACATACACAATATCTTTACCAACTATCACAACATTTAATCTATACTTCTTTTCAGGATCATAGCGATGCAAAGCTAAAATACAACATCAGGTTTCAAATTTCCAAAAGCACACCAACACGATCCTACACTGAAAAAAGTAATGCATTGAATTAACTTGATTTAAATGTGTCCATTATTTATAAATTAAATAAAATATCTTAGATCAACACAATTATTCTCAAAAGCAAATAACAGGATAAAACTGTTATGATGTATCATCAGATGGTGCTAAAGTCAAACCCTGACATTACACCATAAAGAGGTTGAATATTATTTACCTGTGTGGCCAAGCTGACATTTATTATCAATTCTCAAATGTAAATACGACCTCCCGGCAGGAAAATTGTGTAATTCAGTTCTACCATCAAGCATCAAGTTAATTCTAGCCAATCACATTATTGCTAAACCTCCGTGACACAAACAAAAAAAAACTTTCAGATTCAGAATGTCAGAAAAATGGAAGAATGCAACAAAACGAGGGTGAAACCTTAGCCCCTTGTGGAAATTTATTTTTCCTGGGTGAATTCTGACCTTTTTGTTCTATTTTTTTTTTGGCAACCCTGTCATTTATATAAAGCAGTAATACTAAGTATGTGGGTGAAAAAGAAGTAGTGCAAAATTATATAATGAAAGTCGGTGGTATGACCTGACTCATGTCAACAATAACATAATATAACAATAAGAGTAAATAATAATACCATTAGCTTTCAATTATTTGAGAATAAATTAAAGTGGTTGTGTCTGTGTGCTTTTTTGTATTTTTAAAAAAGTAATGTAAAAAAATATATTTCTAAGACCAAGAATTTATTTAGCACTGCAAAGTATACAATCAGGGATGGTGAATTTTCAGTCCACAGTCCAAGTAAGTTCATGTAAAACCTTGCTGGACAAAAGCAAATTTAATGCATTACTTTTACCAATGCAGGCAAAGATGAAAGGTCACCTACTACTAATTATTTCACTAACAATCAGGCATTTAGAAACAAGTCCAATAAAAATAAGCAACACATCATCAGCTTCGATTTAGCATAAATCGCCTACGGATCTACAGTGCAAATGTTTCGTGCTAGTGTTTACGTACTGCAGGTCCTTATGCACTAAGCACAGGAGCCTAGATACTATGTCATGTCTGTTTGTGTGTGTATTGCTCTTGTCTACATCATGCACATCTTTTGCAATCATCATTTTAAGAAGAGAAATAGAATGTAAGTCTGTCTCTTACCTTTTTCAGAGATGGAGAAATAGAGAGAAGGAGTGTGGAATGAGCATCACAGTACAGTCCAGTCAGGGATGGTGATAACACGGTGAGGGAGAAATAAAAATGTAAAGACTTAGAATCTGAAGTCTGATATCTAATATCACAGGAAAAGTCTTAGCACAGCTACATGCAAACAGTGTATTATCTGCACACAGAAAAACTGCAGGTACATCAATCTAAAATAAATTTGAAGCGCATTCCTGGTCATCCTTAACACAATTTACAATAGCATATTCTATCAAAGATTTTTAAAAAACTGTACTTTGATCATAGCGTAATTACTTTTTTTATTTTTAAAACATCTTCTAATTTCTGACTTTTGACAACATACGCATCAGTGGGTGGAGAAAAATTATATTAACCGCTAAAATCATGTTAAACACCTTCACTTCCACCTACTGCCACCTGTCATCAAGAGAAACCGTTTAGCTAGCTTAGACACTGTCTAATACTATGTTTCACTCACAAATACTGTACATCACACTATAGAAGAAAATAAATTATCACTAATGCTAATGTTAAGGTAAATTTCACTGGTTTGTCGATAATAAACAGTGATGGTAAAACAAAGACATAAATAGTGTTTGCTGGAAAACTGCTATGTTATAGAATCATTCAAAGAGGTGGTGATGGGAACCAGATGTCTGATGGTTGTGTTTGTGTATGGTAGTTGTGTGTATGTACTTGTGTTGTGTTGAACTTAATGCACTTATAATGACCTTTCCTTCTCTATAGGTATGAGCACTGGGCTGGGGTTGCCAGGTAGTGCTCTTTTTGCTTTATATATGTCTGGGTATTGATCTCTAGGTACCAGCACTGGCCCCCTGTTCGGGCAGTGTCTGAGCTCATGGTGACTTTAGGCTCTACACTTCCTATACTAGCTGGAATATTATCTGATGGAACACTAAGCACGGTTGTAAGTCGCTCTGGATAAGAGCGTCTGCTAGATGCCTTAAATGTAAATGTAAATGTAAATGATGGCGTAATGCCTTCAAAGTTTCCTTCATATAAAGTTATAACATGATATGGTTTATTTATACACCCTAAAATTGTACATAGTAAAGTCATTAAGTTTCTGTTGACTGTAAGTTTCTGTAAAACTTTTTACATCTTAGCAACTAAATAATGCATAAAGATATAGAGTACAACCACAGAGTCAATGAAATGCAGTAAGATAATCCAATTATAATAACATATTTTCTACACAGATACTATATGGTGGGCACTGAAAGCATAGACTGTCGAAAGTGTTTTGTTTTGGTTGAAAAAAACTTAGTTCATGGGGACCAACAAAACACATTTTACAGTGATAGAATCCATAATTGTTGCATATAATTCCACCAAGTGATGGTGACAGAATCCTGCTTCTTCTGTCATTGTTTTACCAGAACAGTAAACTGAATTTAGTTCATAGCAACGCAAGATGCATATTTCACAAATACTTCTATTTTACACTATGTTGTGTATCACTTATAAATTACTTGCTCTGTGAAGGATTAGTCCTAACAACCTGGCAAGGATTTATTTCAATCTTATCAGTGGTGATCCCCAAGAATAAAGTTTTGTTCTAATACAATTCCTGTCTGCCAAAACATTCAATGTAAAAAGTGTTTTCTTGGTCCAACCTAAAACAGGACTCTAATTTGTTATAAACAAATGATTTAGGTTTATTCAACCTAAAAAGCAGACTTTGAATGAACATTTATTTGAAACTAAGTATTTCTTTGAATTGGGTAAATCTTACTGAATTGCTTGTTACAAATTAGAGTATTTTTTTGGTTGCGCTTTTACAGTGGTGGGTTTATTTCACAAATATCACAGTAATAGAAATTACATTCAAATCTATTTTTCCTTTCCACTAAAAGATTTAAAATCACCCCTCGGAAAGCATTAACTCTAAGTGTAAACTGTTTCACATCATCAGCTACATTTTATAATATAAGGATTATAAAAGATGCATTAACACTGTTAACTAAGCTGTTTTTGGTTACAGTATTAATATATACAGGCCCTTAGTGTTAGTAAATGTCTAAGAATAAATCACATAAACAGTTACTCATTAACACCTACTTGCTGTCTCTGGCCGAGGCACTCCCTTAGGAACTCGCATAGCACAGCACTTTAAACAGCATGCCAACCAGCATATACAGCAGCCCACACATACAAACATACACATACAAACACTCTGGCCTCTTTTGCACTGCAGGACGGAATGGGTCTAAGCACGGAGGATAAGTACTATGGTGGCTTTTCCACACAGACCTGGGAAGTAAATACACTGGAATGGCTTTACAGTGGTTTGGCATAATGACGTAGCTATTTGTACATCATACAAACAATATGAATCAAATCATTTTTCAAGTTTAACTGTGCATAAACTGTCTGTCCCGCCTGGTTACTTGCTGTCTACCTGTCTTTTTTGGATAACTACCCCTTTAAGTAAGTTGCCTTTGACATCAGTGACATCACAACCTTCATACTGTTTTATTTTCAAAGAACTGTAAACACCTGTTGTATGTTTAGCATGTATAAGTTAATTAAGTTAAATTCATTTTATCTGTCTCACAGATGTCCACACTGTTGAGGTCAAATATTAAGTTAATTAAAGTCATTTTAGAATTTTACAAATTGTCTTTGAAACAAAACAAAAACATTTTGAAAAACCCAACATGTCTGCAACTCTAGATCAGCCATGAACCATGTGTTCAAAAAATGATAGGTTCAGCTAAAATTGTCCACCCTGTCATTATCCAACCTGGCATGCATCTTGCTATCACAGTGTATGATTGTGTACTAACTACTGTCAAACTACTGTTGAAAGAAACCTATTTTTGCATTTTAAATATACAACGTTTAAAAACATGGTAATTTCCTGTCACTCAACACACTGCGGCAGAAGCGCTTAAAATTAACTTGACCAAACAGACACATTCAATCTCTTACACACTTAAAACCCTCAAAATCTACACTGTTAAATTTAAGCTTAAGTATTTATTATAGACACACTTTTAATGATTACTACTATTTTTTTGTAAAAATATAATGTTTACTTAAAGGAAGTAATTTGTGATCATTTGTGTGGGATCAGCATCCAATACTTGTTAGCTACATATTCCTTGTAGCCCTTGCATAAACCTAAAGAAGCAGTGACATCCCAGAAAGCACATGAAAAGCCTCTGTTGAACCCATGTGGTATTTAACAGCAAATTCAGCCTTTCAACCTGTCGCCAAGTCCTGCTAATGATAGACACAGCCTCATTCACTGAAGAGGGACAGTCATGTCCCCCCACCCTATGGTGAAAGCAAAAAGGGATCTGTAAAATCATCCAGCGTGAGGGAATCATCCAGCATGAGGGAATTTGGGCTGATTCACCTCACGGGCAAAGTCACTTTTACACTCTCAGCTGGCATGTGGCATGCAAGCTTGGTAGTGCACTGGAGTAGGACTAACTTTTTTTTTTTGGGAAACAATTTTTAAAGAATCATGAAATATCTATCGCATAATACATCTACAACAACACTATGTGCACTCCCGTTCCTTTTATTAAAAATCCATACCTTGTACTTCCCCTCAGTGTCCTATTTCTGAACTTCCCCTACTTTATAGGTATTTAGTTATTCTAAATAACTCGCAATAAAAGCAGTTTTTCATCATGATTTGATTAAGGTCATAATAGGATTGCAGAAACGACCAGGTGTCCTTGGTCCATTGGCATTGTTATGTTTGAGCAAACATTGTGATAGTTATGTTGATTTAGCATGTTAAAGTTTGGTGGTTTCCAGAAATTAAAGCTTTAGCGGACGTTCTGCCAGAAAGACTGCAATACTACATCACTCATTCATTTCTTTGTCAAAGCACAGTCTGACACCAGTTTTTAAAAGGATTCAACTTGCATTACTGTTCTGCTACTTTCAGGTTATACCCCCCACCCACCCACACCAACCACTAGTCTGGCTAGTAGCCCATATCCATATATACCTTTATTTCTTAAAAAATGTTATCTTTGAAATTGTACAACTTGTTCAGGATGCCCATGTAAAGTCCAAAACCAGCCGCCTCCGAGTTTCTTCCCCCATGTCATCAGGCTATTGAACAGCCAGTAGTGCTAATACATCGGTAAATAAATGGATATTTATTGTCTAATGTATATTTTTTGTATTTAAGTACTGTAGGGGACTAGGCACCTAAGTTTTTCACTCACCTTCACAGCTGTGAAAATGTGACATGACAATAAAAGGGATTTAATTTGATTAAAAAGTGATTTGATTTGATATGGATTGCCTTTTGAGTCTTGCTGGCAGAAAAGTAGTTTCACTCATTTTCCACACATACTGCACTCATGGCTTTTACTATAGACCTATAACACTATTAGAGACAACCCTGAGTCATCTAGCCTCACTTTGGTAGTGCAGCTAGCTACCCCTGCAACAGTGAGCTCGATTTCTGCATTGTATGATGTATGGATCACTACTTCGCTACTTTGTTCATTACAGTATATCTAGAGAATTACTAAATCTACCAAGCTGGAAAGAGCCCAGCAACAGAATCTCAGTTTTAGGGCAAGCATTCTTCACAGATTAATTTTCAGTCCACTGCTGTTCTCCACAAAGCAATAGGTCTCCATACAGTCATGTTACTGAGTTTAGTGGCCTTTTTACAACTCTTCATATGACTCTAACAAAGATGACACTTAATCTGTTTCTCCTTTACCCCCACAACATGCTAAATTTCCTGTCTTTAACTGTTCCAATACCGCAATAGTACACTAGGCCTGAGCAGGGGCTAACAGAATTCACTCTCTTAATGCCACAGGCTTGCCTCCCTGTTCCAGTGATGTGTCTAGGTCCTACTCACTGGGGTAAGGCTCTAGCACTCTGGATGTTTTTAGTTTTAAAAGTACATATACAATACAGGCTTCAAGATGACACTAATACTTATGCACAGTTATACCAAACAACCTCATAGTGTCAAAACGCACATAGGCACATGCAATTATGATTTGAGAAAACAGTTTGTACTATGCTGATTGGTAAGTATAGGGCTCTATTGGTGAGTATATGGACTTCTCTTACTGCAAAATGATTTTTTGCGGCAATATACTTTTAAGATGATACATCCAGATCAGTGGAAAACAGGCTGCATAGATTTTTATTTAAAAATTTAGCAATTTATTATTATTTATAATCAGTGTATACTTATATAGGTAAAAGTAAATATTTAGGTCTTTGCGTTTGGGAAAAAAGGCAGATTTAGGGGAAAATGCTTGGTAAAAAAAGAATGCACACACACTAAAAGGCATGGCTTTCAGCCATTGGGTAAACATAACCAGCTGATCACTGGTTCACTATCACTGTGTGTTTGTGTGGGTGTGCGTGTAAATACTCATTCAAGATAGTATATACATATACTATCATAATAGTATATGTATATAGATAATATAGACAAGAAAGAGTAGAGAAATGATGAAAAGGCCTCAATGAATGGGGAGAAAGAAGCTAAAAAAGAAAGCAGCACTGAATAGAAGAGAAAGAGAGAAAGAAACCAAGACAACATCAGAGAGTCAAGAAACTGAGAGAGAGAGAGAGAGAGAGAGAGAGAGAGAGAGATAGAAAGAGAGAGAGAGATAGAGAGAGAGAGAGAAAGAAAGAAAAAAACATAAAGGAAGAAAGCTACTAGGTAGGAAAAACTAGCTGTGTCAAACTGGGCTTATATAATTTGCAGGTCATAGTTGCGCAATGACATTGTACTGTGTGTGTGTGTGTGTGTGTGTGTGTGTGTGTGTGTGTGTGTGTGTGTGTGTGTGTGTGTGTGTGTGTGTGCGTGTGTGTGTGTCTCCACAAGACAGATAGAGAGGTTGAGGGGCACACAAATACCTCTCTATGTGCTGTTAGAAAGCCGCTAGTCCCTTGCCCCCCTGTGATAAACACTAAAGCTTCATCCTGTGGGACAGTGGGCATAAAAGCTCCAACAGTCAGCCCAAACACAGAACGGGTACAGCAGCTATTATTAGCTTTTATTACAGCCACTTACCTTTGTTTGTCCATTACATTAGTAACACCTTATAGGTCCACTATATAGGTGCATAAACCCATATGTTGCAGCACAATTTATCAGGCCCCCTCTGCCCACCACCCAAATAATATCTGTTAATGGTGTCACTACATCATTACATCGTTTCTCATCTACAGGGCTGCTGTTGTCCAGATATTACTTGGTAGAGTGTGTGGTGCTGGGACCCAAGCATGCAGTGCAAAGTGGAAGCTAAGTGATGGGATTTCGGTAGGAGCACTGAACATTTTTTTGGGTGTTCCAAACTTGGTGCCGCAAGCCAGACAGTCCTTTTTTTCTGCACTGACTGCCCCATGTGACATGAGTTATGAGAACCAGCCATTCATAAACAGTATCTGGAGTGATTACAGGAACACTTTGAGTGAGGAGCAGAAATGTCGGCTGCTCCACTCAACTCACATGCTCTGGTTGGTGCGAGTAAATCAGTCACAGATGACCACTGTATTAGAAACTGTATCTATGTAGCTTGTCGGATTACAGTTAAGAAATGCAGCCTTTTGATGCAAAAAGTTTGTGTCAGCTATCATCCAGCCTTTTATCAATAATCAGTTTATGACTATATCTTGAATAGAAATAGTAGGATGGTTGTCCTCTACATATATCTGTCCATTTGGATTAAAAATGAGTCTAACCCTGCCTATCCACACTGAAGCTGTAGACACTACTTACAAAACCTGGAAACAGCATCCCGTGTTCATACTGTTAGTTTAATATGTATAAGCTGTCAATCCCAGCTGGGGCTTTCAAATCAAGAAATCAATGAAAACCAAACAGATAATTAGATAAAAATGGATATATTATCTTTAAGTCTGATTATGCATTGATATCTGCAAAAAGCAAATGGCAAAAGCATATATTAACTATGTATCTATGTTTGGTGTGCTTAATCAGTGTTAACATGATATTAGCTGAAATTATGTGGGCCCTACTAATGATCTGGTACTCTCTCAATTGCAGAAGAGACATAGACACAAACAGATAACCAGATTCCAAAAGTAACACGTCACTGCCAGTTGTCAATTAAGAACATTTCTAACCCATTAAGAAATTATCAATGGCAAAGACACAAAATTCATCCTTTCATCTAACCGTCTACCTGTCTGCCTGTAAAAGACTGATGAGAGCAAATTTGGTACAGAGCGAAGGCTGAAGGTTTTTCATGTTTATCCTTATTATACAAAGATTTCTCTTTCACTGTATTCACCACATTGACCAGTGGTATGTAAACAGTATGACAGAAGTGACAAATGTGAAGTCAATATTGCATCTACAAGGCTGCTTTTTGGATGAAGCATAATGCAAGGCAACCTATCAGAAAACATTTCATTGTCATATATCAGTCTTAGAGGCACTGTACCAAAAACAGGGAAAGGGAGGTTGATAAACAGACCAAATGCTTTCGTAAATAAAACCTTAACATTGTGAGCAAGAGGGGAACAAATGAAATGCTGAAATGCAGTAATGCTAAAACTGTGACATGAGTGGTCTTTAATTACATAAGGATAAATTTTCATATCTATTCCTAGTTCAGTCAAGCATGGGCTCCCTAGCACTGAGACTGGGAACCCCTGGCCTAGTTGGTGACCAACTGTAAAATGTATGGAATATAATCAATTCAACTGTGTAATTGATATCATATACAAAAGTAAATAAACTAAAATACATACTATTTGTGTTGACATAATAGATTTCAGTCATCTGTAAATCGAGTATTTGAATCAAGTAAAATCAACGCATTGCATTGCCAGCGTAGTTAATTATTTACTTAAGATGATATCCAGTGCGCTGTATGACCTCGCACACACTTACACTCACACTAACCGATGCACCCACAACATTGTCCGTGACACATGGACACTGGATTCTCATTAGAGACTTTAGTTCCACAGCACAGCTACTATTAAGGTGTGTGTGAGTGGTAGACAGAGAGAAAGAACAAGATAAAAGGAAGAATGAGATGAGAGAGCGAGAGAGAGAGAGAGAGAGAGAGAGACAGAGAGACAGAGAGGGAGAGGTAGAGAGAGAAGGGGAGTGAGGACAGATGGTTTGTAGGTAATTGAGGGCACATCAGACACTGGGAGAGTGTCCTTGACCTTCAGAGAGCTGCTGCTGGTGCCTGACCACAGACAGACACACACACACACACACACACACGCACACACACACACGCACACACTTTTATGCTTTCACTGCTATGTCTGCATTACCAAAGTTGTCCAGTTATCGGCAGTATCACAGTTTAATGAACTTCTTTAAGGAACATTTTTCCGTGGATTGGGGTTCTACCAGCCTCAGACAGGAGCACACCTGACTCCTCTTCATTCAGTAAGTCTCAAATCGCTGATCAGATCTCAGTTTAATTATTTGAATTTGATTTCTTTCTAGTGCATTCTTCTAGGCTGTAATGACATTGGAATTAAAACCTGGGAATGTATCTACATCTGATAAACAGTTGTGGAGACAATACAGGACTTTCTCAGAACAGATAAGCGACTGAAGTCATCAAAATCAACAAGACGTACCACATTTTTTACAAATACACTGAAGCTGTGTCTCAAATGACGTCATTCTGTATTGTACTAGCTACATCTAGTGTAATTTGCATTATACCTGAATGTAGCTACTAGAAAAATCTACACAATTTATCAGCACACCTCTACCGTATTGTTGACCAGATATTTGTTGGGTCCCGTAAAATTTTCAGTATAACAGTAACATAGTGTAGTGTGTGCACTTGAACTTGTTGATACAGAATGAAATTCTATGTTGAAACTTCATAGTATACTGGCAAAAAGCAACAAAGATCTGTAGCTTACAACTTACTACAGGAATGTGTGCTTGTGAAACAAGAAGCAGGAAAAAAAATGCTTAAGATTGGGGTCAGAAGCAAGTGAATAACAGAGAAGAACGAAGAGAGAGAAGGGTTTGTGTGTGTGTGTGTGTGTGTGTGTGTGTGTGTGTGTGTGTGTGTGTGTGTGTGTGTGTGTGTGTGTGAGCTCATTCTCCGCTTTTTGGCTGTTTTATCAGCTTGGCCTGAATAATAGCTCGTTCTAATGAGGCTCATTTAAAGTGAGTTAGCTTCAGCGCTAACTGCGGCCAGACATTGATCAAAGGGAAGAAACATGCATTTATTATTTCACAGCCAGAGGAAAAAAGACCCTGTAAGTGAAAGTCCCCTTTAATTTAGAGCTACATCTAGAAACACACGTCAAAGGTGTGGATGACACTGTCACACTGACAGCAAACATAGGGAAGAACAAAAAAACTCACTGAACAAAACAAAATAGAAACTAGAAAATAGTTGTGCATTCCGGCCACAAAATAGAAAAACAGAATATACTTCAAGATACATAATCATAATCATTTCTATATTATACAAGCATTTTATATACATATAAATATATATATATATATATATATATATATATATATATATATATATATATGGTAAAAACATGACCCTGCTTGTCTCAAAACATATCACTAATAGGCTAAAATAATATTCATGAGCTACTGTATAAATGTAAAAAAACACAAATTATTGTCTTCATAATGTTTTTTTTTTTTTTTGCATTTACATAGTTACATTTGTGTAGTGAGTAAATTACATCAGTGTTTGGTGGTGTTCTTGAACAATTAAAAAAAGTTTTCCCTCTCTGTCTTTCTTCTCTGTTCTACTTTCTTAATCTCTGCTTCTTTTTGGTCTCCTTTTCTTTCTGCCCACCTTTCTTTTTCTCTGTTTCCTCTCACACTCTCTCTCTGAGCACTACTTAGCAGTCATCAGTCATGCAGGTGTGAGTCACAGTACTTTACAAGACTCTTTGTTCTTTCTTCCACACCTGTACACACAATGCTATGTCCTTCAGGTCTAGAGCATACGTTTGCTTATCTGTGGGTTACCAAGAAATTACCTTGTCTTTGGATTTGGTGTATGTGTGCTTCTCTCTGTAAGATGACTCAAAGTGTGTGTGTGTTCAGTGATTGTATGAAGGTGACATAGCACTGGTGACTCATCCTCTGTGTCTGTTTCCTCTGCACTGACTCACTGCTCTTTTCAGGTCAATAAGCCTAACGTCCATTTTTGCTTAGAAAGTACAAGTGGACAAGAAGCTGAGAAATGACTGCATATGATAACTGCCCAAAGAAACAGCGGGTAAAATACAGAAGCTGCTGGAGCAAAGTCTTTTATCTAAAAATACTTTAAATGGTAGCTTTATAAATTCTTAATCTTATCTAACATGTCATAAGATATATTCAGGGCCTTTGCTTTTGACTCCTTTTACCTTTTATAAAGAAAATTCAACCTCAAATACGAGTATTATTTAATGGTTGGGAAATCTGCTGCTTTTTTCCAATGGCGGTGATGGGAACCAGGGGTCACAATTATAAATATGGCTCATTTATTCATATTTATCCAAAGTTACCAGTGCACCTACATGTGTCTCCTGAGTTTTTATACATAATGTTGAAAATGATAAAACGAATCTGGAAACAAAATCTTGGTACTATTTTGTCTTGAATTCCTCTGCATGTAGCCCTCCACCATGAATGTATTCATAAATATGTCTTAGGCCAAAACCTTACTGTCAACATTATCTGACAGTGTATTCATAACGATTTCATGTAATAACTTTCTAAAAGAAAACTTTTAGGAGTATTAAAAATAGGGGTATTAGAAAATAGGGGTATTAGAAATGTGTCTAACCTAGCACTACAAATGTTAATAGTTTAGACTTTTGAATAAACCATTTACATCAAAGCAATCTGAGTGAGTTTACACCTTAACAGACACTTTACCCCTTTAAGACAACATAAAAAGCAGGTAGGTATTATTTCCTTGTAATATTGGGCAGTATGCTTCTTCAATCTAACAAAGCTGAAAATTCAGTTTTTTTCTGATAACAATGTTCATTTTGTGCCACACAACATATTTCACACTTTAACAAGTGGCCACAATCAGTCTAGGGTGTGGACTCAGGTTTTTGGGATACATATGAAACCTTGCAAACCTATTAACTAATTATCAGTTCATATATGTAATTATATGGCCATATGTATCATGTAAATATAAGTATGCATAGAATAATAATGTGCTATATGTAATCTATATGATAAGTGTCTATATGTGTCTATAAGTGTCTATATGCAATTTGTTGTTCCTGCAGGATTAGCCTGCTTTCTTCTAGTTTTACTAGAAAAGTCAGGACATTTATGTCCTAAAACATTCAAAAAACAAACTCAGGCACCATTAAATTGTTACAAACAAGGTCTGAAGAAAATGGATTTAACTGCAACCCAACCATGACCTAAGCTCCAACAAAAAGCTGCATGTTTCCACCCTACAAGTGTGTTAGAACACAATTACACTCAGACACATACAAAAAAAACACATACTTCATCACCCTTTTGTGACTCATAAGTTGCATCCTCCTCTTGAGCAGAGAGAAGCAAGTGGCTCATTAAAGCTTAAAGCTAATTATTAGCATGGACGATATTTCTCCTGCCTTCTCCATCAGAATAAATCTGGAGGCTACGGCCATGGGCTGTTATTAGAATGCAAGCCTAGTGCTTTAAAAATGCATTTAGGTCAATAGATTCAAAGCCAGTTTATAGAAGAAGAAGAAGGTAAATAGATGCATCTTCCTGCCAGCTTGATCCTGACATTTGATTGATGGCACAAACACAAAATCATGTCTGTGAATTAATTCCAGAATACATCAGTTTGCTTTGGTTGGTCTACGAGAACAGATTTAATATTTAATGTTTGTACTAGGTCTCTTTTCCCCTGCACAATTTTAGCTGTGATTGTTTAAGATTTTTGCTATAACTATTTTAACAATGCTGAGGTATTTTAGACCATGTTTAGAGAAGACATGAGAAAAGCACTAGAATGATGACTGAGTAGTTTTTTGGACTCAAACAATGAGGATCACAGAACTGCAGCATCCTGAAAGGTGTGGCTCAGTAGAATATGTGTTAACAGGAGGGTTGGAGTGTAATGGAGTGTAATGTATTTAACCCCACTGACTGAACAAACTGCACTGCACTGGTTTACAGGTTCTGTGAATGTTATTTTGCCTCTCTGACCAGCACCAACCTGAACTAAAGCGTGATGTTGAGAGTGAGTGCTGCAGTGCTGAGATGGTATATATTTTCACATTTTAACAGTGCATCAAAAAAAGCAAAAAAATTATAATATAAGAAAGTGTTGGTAAAGTGTATTCTGCAGATTGCCTTTAAGAAAAAAATATCCAAATTCCAAAATTAAAAACACATATCTACCCAGCTAGCAAATATCTAAATACAGAAATACACAGGTCCGGCTCTAGCACATATTCACATGTTCGATCATCTTTGGCCATATTTATAATAATTGGCCATATTATATATAATAAACTAGTGCTGTAGCAATGAGCTGATAAAATGAACGTATGTCAATTTTTACTGTATTATCGTTGATGGTACCAAGCTACAGGTAGTAAAGGAAGCAATATGCTTCCTAATGTGTTATTATACTACTATAATATAATATTAAAATACTCTATATTGTTCATATATGGTCCACACAGACATTCTGATAGACTGTAATGCTGCACAGAAAGTGTAGGGGGGCTACAAGAATTGTAATGGGATCCATTGCTTTAGTGCACTATAAAAAAGAAATCGTGTGTGGCACACACGTACAGTAATTCTAAATAATGGCTGTTGTATACTGTAGATAAAGTAGCCCAAGGAGGCAAAACAGTTAGATTAGTTCTAGATCATTTCTAATGTGAAAAGAAATACATCCAGTTCCACAGCAGAGTGCATCAATGTGCAATGCAATCCCAGATTCTCTCCTTCACTGAAACTGGGGAAATCCTGCCAGTGTCCAAGCTGCAGGTTCCATCCATAGCCCTAAGCGTGCACACACACCTGCAAGCATACACAATGCCAGGGGGCTTCAGTGAGTGGTAGGTCCAGCAGGCGTTTATTTATATACTCTGTCCAAGTTTTGAAAGCAAGTGTGGATGGTTTTCCCCCGGCTCCCTCAGCCTGCCACTCTTTCTGACAGCAGGATGCATTCACACACACTGCTCCAGCTGCTGCTGATCTAAATACAGCGTGTGTGTGGGATGTGGAGGATAATAATGGGGAACAGGCAGTGTCTATTGGCACAAAAATCACTGATTCAGTATCAGTGTGGTGTGCATACACAAGATCCATCTAATCTCCAACAATTTCACTATCATCAGCCTGAGGGGAACAAATGTGGAGCTTTAAGCAAGAAATCTGATCAAAATAAAAGCAGGGCAGTGGAAAACTACACTCTTTATAATATAGAAAAATGTTTTGTGGTAATTTACTATACTGTGTGTACATTTTAAAATGGCTCCCTCCAAAGATTTTCTATAGGGTTTAGGTCTGGAGACTGGCTAGGCCACTCCAGAACCTTGATATGTTTCTTATGGAGCCACTCCTTGGTTATCCTGGTTGTGTGCTTTGGGTCACTGTCATGTTGGAAGACCCAGCCACGACCCATCTTCAATGCTCTTACTGAGGGAAGGAGGTTGTTCCCCAAATTCTCGCAATTCATGGCCCCGGTCATCCTCTCCTTAATACAGTGCAGTCGGCCTGCCCCATGTGCAGAAAAACACCCACAAAGCATGATGCTTCCACCCCCATGCTTCACAGTAGGGATGGTGTTTTTAGGATGGTACTCATCATTCTTTGTCCTCCAAACACAGCGAGTGGAATTAAGACCAAAAAGTTCTTGCAATGTCGCAGGGTGTTCAAATACTTATTTTCCTCACTGTATATATACATATATATTTTATAAGAATATATACATAAAAGTACAATATTGATGAGACAGTAAACCTGATATAATGTATGAAAGGATTAGTTAGATAAAGTAGGTGTTAGATAGTGACTGTAAATTAGATTAAAAATTCTTCAGAAATAACCACAGACCACAGTTCATATCCAAGAATACAAAATCCCTGCTGTCACCTTTCCTCACAAATCCTCTTTGCCCTGCTGAGCATTGATTATCACTCATCTGAGGCAGCTCTGCAGTAATGGTGTGCTCCATACAGGCAGTTACAAGTAAACCCAAGATGTTTTCTTGCTGAAATCTAGAGTCCTGGCATCGATTTTTATTTCAGACTGATTCTCTAGTTTATTAGCTTAACCTACCTTGCACATACACTCATTGGCACTTTGCAGGTTCATGGTTCAGGTCCACTATTTACAGCTGTGGTCTGACATTTACATGCAGTCATCATTAGGGCTGAAAGGACTCATCGAGAAACTTAATTAAATCAATTACCAAAAATATTTGCATTAAAGGTTTGTTTCAACTGTACTTAGCTCACTGTGTTTCACATAGATGAGTATTACTGTTACACAGCACACTTACACTGTTGGGTCATGACGTTAACAAGACATGATGTAATGGCCCGGATTGTAAAATATAGGAGGAGGAGTGAGAAAATGGTGAGGGGCGAACAGGAGGTAAGAGAAAATGACAAAAAGTTTGGGATACGTAATCAGGGCTCTAGACTAACTTTTTGAACTGGTTGCACTGGTGCGCCTAACGTTTTTTCTTAGGTGCACCAGCACCAAAGTTAGGTGCACCCAAATTTTCAACTGCATCACATTCAGCAGTTTTACATGTTCACATTTTCTTTTCTTTTTTTAAATCGCTGTCCATATAGGCAATATTGACTTGTAAATGATTAACTAATAATGTGGTCAGCATAAAGTTCTTTATTTGAAGCACACTTCTACAAGAAAGGTAACACTTGGGCAGTGCATTTGTCGGGCATGTAATGTGTTTTATAGATGCGTTGTCCTTTTTAGCGCTTCAATTCTAAATGTATTAGAACCAGTCACAAACGCACCACTGCCGGCCATGGTCTTCCCACACTCTTTACAGTCAGTGCAGGCTGTGACTCGGAGTCGATCGTATGTGGCTAGTTATCTGATGCCGTCTCCGGACCAGGGCTTGACATAACCAACGCTCTGACACGGAGCCACCAGCCTCCCAGGTTACGCAGCTACACCCGCTCTGTTTATCTGACTGGCCTAGGCTACTCACCGCTCTGGGGTGCGTTTCACGTACAACGACGGAGGTTAGCACTGAACTAACATGGTCCGATGCATCGTTAAACTAAACATCGTTTCCCGAAAGTGTCGTACTTTGTTAGTACCACAGTAGTTTGAACAATGTTGGTTTGAACCACCATGTTTCCAAATGTGTTCGGTTGGACTTTCACAGCGGGAAACTGTGTTAAAACTCACAAACCGGCAAGATTAAACCAAAATTTGATAGTTGTGACCGAAATCACGTAATGAACACATTATTTTGGCAACCCATGTTTATTCATATTATAAAAATCCAACTATAATATTAATAGAATCAACAATCAAATACTAATAAAAAATATAATAATAATAATAAATAAGTATTAATAATATATTAATGTGCATCATTTTCATTATAAACATGGTAATAATATGTAAAGCTTCTTTTAAAAGGAACAAATGGAAGAACTTTTAGCCACACCGATGCATTTGTAGGCTCTGATACTGCAATTACTTAGATACATCGCTGTGTCTCACTGGCGCAGTGGGCTAATCTGATAAACACCATGCGATAGCGATGTGATCCGTTTCCCCGCTTTATTTACATTGCATTATATACTGGTGGCATAAACAGCAATTTTGACAGCCTTTGACAGTATAAATGTTTGTACCCGGGATTTCATGTAAATTTTCAGCTTACTGACACGTTACCTGGCGTCCTGCGTCATCGATGACGTGGTCACCAGGAACTAAGCTTCTAACCACAGGTCTACAGCTGTAGTTCCAACTACTCAACTTAACGACAGTGTTTGCGAACGTTCGGTGGAACTACGGTTTTGGGAAACACCTGTGTCGCTTAACGATGGTTCGGACTATGTAAGTTACCAACGTGGTTACCTCCATAGTTTGAACCATGGTTTTGGGAAACACCTGCGTCGCAGCTGTGTCGTTCCAACTATGTAAGTTGCTAACGTAGTTAGCAACGATGGTTTTGGGAAACGCACCCCCGTCTGACTGCAGCACACGCACTTTCAAACGTACAGGAATATCAGGACCACGGCCAATCAGGAGGGGGTCCCGCCCTTCGCTATCTTTGATTGGTTTAGACCACGAAATGGGCTCTGTTTTAACCACAGGGAGACTATCAGAGTCGCGAAGGCTTTTTCTTTTTTTCCCCCCATCGAACGGCTGGTCGCACTGGTGCGACCTCAGATTTTTTTTGGTCGCACAATTGAGAAATTAGGTCGCATGTGCGACCAAATTGGTCGCACTCTAGAGCCCTGGTAATGTACGTAATGACTATTCAAGAATGTAAATCAATATGGTAGCTCATTATGACAGTTATGATGAAGGTTTGCACTCTTGTTATTATTAAAATAGTAATCACACACTCACTTACACACACACAAACCTGCAAATATATTATCACAAAACCTGGAAATAAATTATCACAGACAACAAAATAAAAGGTAGCCAGTGAAAGCCATCATTAGAACAGCTGTCACTGCCTGCCCAACAATAATCCATATTTAGCAGCAAAAAAAAGGTGTGATATAAATAGAAACAAAACAAGTTTTAATACTGACATTGCTTTTCATCACTAAAGACAGGGAAGTAAAGGTATTGATGCTGAATTCTCAACGTTTCTTATAGACTGATAGGATTTACTCCCATAGGTGCACTAAATAGGGTTTCATTTTGATAAATAATATTATTGTATAAAAATTGAAGTAGTAAGACAAAAACAATTAACTGTTCATGTTAAAAATAAAACAGCTTTTGTATCACTTTTGTATATCTACTGTGGCTGTTTAATAAAACAAAAGTATTTTATATTGGTGAAAGTATTAATCTATGGAATAACTGCAAAATGGGTGTACACCAATTGTCTTTTGGTGTTCTGAAATCAACAGAAGGCCAAACATACACAGACAGTACACTAAATACTTGGTTAAATGTCTATTAGTTGCAACAAGTTGCAACCTGTTATTTATAGACTGATATGCTTAGTGAATTAATGTTGACTTGGACAATATCTGCAAAATTGTTTTTTACTAAAGCCTTAGGAATAACTATTAAATAATAAGTATTAGGACATGATTAGATTAGGAATGATAAACTCTGCATTGTGTGTTGACTTCTTATACTGAAAAACTGGACTTTCTCCAGCCTCTTCAGTACATGTCGTTCTCAAAGCTCAGGCTTCATGACATCATCGGCCTATTTATGGCACTGAAGTGATGCATTCAAGAGTTAAAAGGCGGCCATTAACAACCAGCTGTGAGCACAGAATACCAACTTCAGATCTATTCATGCATCCCATAATACTCAGCTATTCCCAGAGCACCGGACACAGCTGATCCACACACACTTCATGGCTAAAGAGAAGCAAAAAAGACTGCCTATATTAGGATTGCACAATATAGGAAATAAATTACATTGTAATATTTTTTCGGCAATATATATTGCAATGTGGTAAAATGCAGGAGTTTACACTAAATACTTCATAAAATCTTGGAAGAATTAATAATTATAGAAGTTGGACACTAAAAAAACTTACATTTGATTCCACCAAACCCAAAAGCAGGTAAGTGCTGTGATTTGTACCATATATTATGCCGCCTTAGCCTATAAGGTCATTAACCATTCAGTTTCATATCTGTTGTTGCAATTTTACATGTATCATCTGTGACTATGGTTATGGAAGATGAAAACACTTTCAATCCACACTTCCTTTTATGTTTGTAACTAAACATGTGATATTATACTATGATTCGATGCTGGTGGAAAGGTGTTGTGGGGTCAGTCTTGTTTTGCAGAAAGATTTTTTGAAACCAAGGCCAATGGAATTTATCACATAACTAGGGAGAAAATGTGATGCACATCAGTTGAAGGAAAGCACACGTGCACCCTTGTGCACCATTCTTATGTGCATGTGTACAACAGTATGGTGGAGAGTAATGACTGAGCTAGCCCTGTCATGGCATTTATGTTTCTTTTAGTAAGTGATAAATACTTTAAAAATCTTTAGAACTTCAGAAAAAATGACTTTCGGTAGGCAATTATTGCATATCCTCATAATAAAATGGGCAAATATTCATCAACATCCTGCTTGGTAAAAACAAAACTTTGAGTTTCCAGTATGTTAAATAAGGTTTTGGACGATTTTTATATACAGTATATTCTATATGCCTGGACACATGTATTACACAGTCCACAAAAGGAACAATTAAACTTTTGATGCATTAAAAGGGCAATTTGACAATACCACCTTGACAAATGTGAATTTGGCTTCTTATTCAAATTTCCCACTCCATTAAAAGATGATTTTTGGAGGACATACACCATGATTAGACTATCTTCAAAGCCAATCATTTCCAGTTTCCATCCCCTTGTGCCAACTGCTTCATACAACTGCGTACCTACACCTGTAGTTGTACAACTACAACTATAATGTAACAGCAGTTCAATCAATAAGATCAGAATGATCTGAATTGTGATTTTTAGCTTGATGTGTCATTGTTTATTTGAAAAAAACTTACCATTCACCCTTTATCTCTTGGCTTTAGTGACATTTAAACGGTCCCATCTCGGTCTGGTGTAAAAACTCTCACTTTTGAATTTTTTTACATATTTAAAATTGTTGATGCATGGATGCAAACTTCAAACAAAACTTTTAGGTTGCCAGTTAATGCTTAATTGCTAACCAAATGAATATAGTATATCAGTCAAAAGAATTGGTAAACATGCTATTCCTAGATTAAGGTTTTAACTCAACTATACTAGATTGTACACATACCAACTTTTTCTGATGAACCTAAAATGCCTCTGGCCTTGTCAATCATGCTTTGATAACTGTCTAAATCATGTAATAAGTTCTCCTGTCAGTCACAGCAGGAAAAACTGGTCATAATTAAACAGAACAGACAGTATGATGACAACAGCTATTTTAGTTTTGGGTATGTTGCTACTTTAAAATATGGCATGCGCCTTGCAATGACAGACGATAAGTTGTGCTTCAATTAAATGCAATGAATAAAATAAGATTACTATAAATTATAAGCACAACTATTTATATGCATTTATATATGTATGTTTCAATGAGATCTTTTTAAAAACAAATAATTATAATGGCTTCAGCACATTTCTGGAACTGAAGGTCAGCTTACAGTGATAACAGAATCCCACAAAACATGTTAACACCTACACCTACACACACACAGGCCCAGGAAGAGTCCTTAGTTGTTGGGGATGGCTTCAAGAGCCCAAGAGGCCCTGCAGTCACAGTGTAACATCGCCCAGGTGGCCAACGTGAGAAGCCTTATAACCCAGAAAAAGTCCCTAGTTGCAAAGCAAGGACCCTCTCAAGCTTGGGAACCTTTTCCTTGCGTAAGCTGGGGAAGTGAAGTAGCAGGTGTCATGTGGCTCCGATATCAGGTGTAGTAAAAATCACTTTTACATGCCATCTTGGTTGATACAGCAACAACATTCTCGATCACCGAGCAAACTTCAAAACACTTAAGCCGCAACTGCTCCCTATGCCTTATTTGCTTACTGGCACCTAGTGTGTTTGTTCACTAGTGTAAGCGCGTGTGTGTATGTGGGTGTTTCACTTTACGAATGGGTTACATGCATAAGACAAATTTCTCTGTGTGCAAAACACAATTGGTGATTAGCCTCACCTGAAATAGAAAACAGAACACAAACAGAAAAAGACAAGCTTTAAGATAAGAAAAGAAAACAACGGCCATAGCGCACCTTGAGGTTCAAAACGCAAAAATCCTTCACAGGTAAAGATTTTGCACTAGCACACTTACATATCTTTTTCCAGTTAAACATTTTAGATTATTTTAAATATCCATATGTGGTTTCTTACTATTCTATTTACAGATTAAACATTTTTTAAGGTCTGCCTTTTTAAATCTATATTAGTCAATTAATAAACCAGAGTAACAATACATTATTCAAGCATTAATATCACAGAAAGTGAAATATTACACAGGTTTACTTAACAAAGACAACAGTCATGCCTGCTAGATCTCTTCTCACTCCTGAGCTCCCAGATTTCATTTCCCATAACTCACCACCCAATGACAACACTGTCACATGTCCACCATCTCCCAATCCCTTTCGTTTTCTAGATCTGAGTCACCTGAGTATTGATTACACCTGATGTTAATTTAGTCTGTTTGTACAAATTTTCCTTTCTCACACTGCTCATTGAGAAGTATTGCCACTTTGTGCTTACTGAGCATTTCTCTCTGTGATCTTGTTTGCTACTCTAACTTCGGAAATTTACTCTTTTGTCTTTGTCCTTTTGGTACTTTTGCTGTTCTGATTGTTTGTTTCTGATTGTTTTAATAAACCAGAGTAACAATACATTACTCAAGCATTAATATCACGGAAAGTGAAATATGTGAATGGAGAAAAGTAACATTTGAATGTCAGAGAGAAGTTCTATCGATGCAAACTGTAAATGTAAGGTGGAGACAGTAAGGAAGACACTCTTAACTCTTTTATTTGTGTTGTAATAATCCGGATATTATGCATGATCACATTACAGGCAAACACCTTTTTAGGGAAATTAAATTAACCAGCATGAAAACCGCCATGGTTGTTTGTTTCTATGTGCTGAGGTATGTCAGAATCAAAGCTCAGTGCAAGAACTTTTCCCTTGAGGTTCATGAGCAAAAAAAAAAAACAGATTTCATTTTTCATACTTTCAAGCATATTTTAGTTTTACATTATCATTTCAGGAGAGGCAAACAAGTTTATAATCAAACAAACAGGAATTCATGTAATGGCTGATAAAGCTGTGGAGGATGCATTAGATTAATCCATATTAATCAATAGGTATCAAGCATGTTGCAATTTTATATAAATATAAATTTAATATGTTAAATTAAGCCAAAATATATATTTTTTTGTGTGTTAAGAGGTGTGCCCAAACCTTTACAAATGACTGTATACACCAGGATGGCCAGAGAAGTGTTTTTAATACTTAAGAATTTAGATAATCTTCTTCTACCCTCTCATTGTTTTTTTCTCATTCTTTCTCTCCATCTCCTTTTTGCACAAATCAGGGGTTAATCTGGCCCCAGGGACAAGGGAAATAGGGCACGGACAACACGAGAACATCATGGAGAATCATGTGCTGCTGTGGTGAAAACCAGCTGACTGTAACTGCCCAGAGGCAGAGGAAGAGACGGAGTGTGTGAAAGAAAGAGAGATAGAGCAAGAGAGAAGAAGAGAGAGAGAAAAAGAAGCAGACTGATTGTGAGATTGGGCAAGAGGGAGGAAGGGAGGGAGAGAGAAAGAGAGAGAGAGAGAGAGAGAGAGAGAGAGAGAGAGAGAGAGAGAGAGAGAGAGAGAGAGAGAGAGAGAGGAGTAAGGGAGAGTGGGCTTGAGAGAAAAGGGAGGAGAAGATAAGAATAATTTTTTCCATAGGCCCCCACCGCTTTCCCTTACAGTCATCTGATTTCCCTCTTCACATCTAACACACAAGCCCTGCCCCCATAACCCTGTAATGGTATGCTCTAGGAAAACATAATCCTATTGCTTAATCACCACTGGACCCTAAGAATTGTGGTTATGTGGCTGGCAGTAATGGATGGATACAACTAATTCTCTTTTCTAATAAGCATGAAGTCCATGTCCACAGTCCCTTGCTGATGTTACATATAGAAACTAAACTGCTGATCTCTAGAGTTTTGAATCCAACATTACACAGGTTTACTTAACAAAGACAACAGTCATGCCTGCTAGATCTCTTCTCATCCCTGAGCTCCCAGATTTCATTTCCCATAACTCACCACCCAATGACTGTGATGTTGTTTGCTACTGTGATGTTGTTTGCTACTCTAACTTTATTCTAATTCGGTAATTTACTCTTTTGTCTTTGTCCTTTTGGTACTTTTGCTGTTCTGATTGTTTGCCTGGTTTTAATGTTTACTTGTTTCTTGTCTCTGACTCTGTCTTGTCCCTCTGTTATGTCCATCTTGCTCTTGTTGCTGCTGTGATTGATTACAAATCCCTTGATTTTAGCTCAACACTCGTCACAATCTGTTTGTCTATCAACACCACAACAAGCTCAGCAATCTCAATATTACCTAACATGACTCAACAAAGACCATCAAACCCAGCATTACTCAATTACACAACAAACAAATATAATCCATTAAACATCAGTAAACTTAACCATCAGACACAAACAAAATCCAGCTGCAATACCCAAACAATACCCAACTTGGTCAACCAACAAATACCAACAAAACTAATAATGACCCATCAAACTCCAACAACAGCATCTTTACCCAACAAACACCAACACACCCAACACTACGCAGTACGCGCAAGCAAAACCAGCATAACCCACACCAACACCTATGAACCACACATTACCCAACAAATACTTCTTTACCCAAGAAACACAACATTAGCTAATATTAACCATTAAGCACCATCAAACCCATAACTACTTAACTTTACATAACAAACATCAAACATTACCTATGAAACACCAGCACACCAGAAAAAGACAACTTTACCCAACACCAGTAATCCTAACATTAACCAGCACACCCAACATTACTCAACTTTAGCAATTATTACTAACAAACCCAGCAATTACCCCTCAAACACCAACAAATCTACACTGCCCGACACAAGAAAGTCCAACATTATCCAAGTGGCACCAAAAATCCAAACAACATTTAACATTTTTTTAAAAATATTCTCAAAAATTCTCTATCGTTTTCACAGTCCATTAAATATTTATTTAAATATGATTTCATAAATACCATAATGAACTGTATAGTTTGGTATGTAATCATTACTATTACAATCAGATTACACTCTGTACAGACAGGTTCAAGTTTGCACTTCTGGCTGTACGGTTATGATCAGTACATATATATGAGCATCAGGTAAAAGCTACAATCAAAGAACAATTTATTTGTTTTACTGTAAAAATCCCATATGCAAATGAGTTAAAGTCATACTAAGTAGCAGTGCGTCTGGGAGTTGTAAACAGCAAGAGAACTTCCATTGGGCCCCTGGGGGCCTTTGCCTGAGCAGCAAACTTTCACCTTTCTCCACCCATGTGGCAGCATGTGTCTAAAACATGCTGACCCAGACAGAGGAGCTGCACTCATGTATAAGTTTGTGTGTGCATGTGTGTACTCATTTGGCATGGTGAGTAAGCAAAAACTGGGAAGCACACATGCTAAAAACATTGCATGTGCAGAGGAATGGAAGGAGAGAACACCAAAGGGGAATGAGGAGCCGATGGAAAAAGGCAAAAGGAGAGCAGGCTACTGAGGCTGTAAAAAATTAGGTCAACAGAGCATAAACATCCAGTGTTTTCAACTTCTACTGCACCTTCGGGTGTAACATGGTAAAGCTCTGCCAAAGAAATGAAGCTGACTCAGTCTGGCCGAAAATAATACACATAAGGGTTTACTCCCAAAAACGTAATCATCAGAGATCTAGTTATCATTCTCATTTCGTGGTCAATTTTATTTACATTACATAATTATTTGAATGCGGTTACATAATTACATTATTAGAAAATAAACTTCATAGTTATGATTAAAAATGTCTGCTCATTCAGCAGAATTGCTCCACTTGTTAAACTAAGCTATAGGTTAGAAATTAATTGATAAATAATTCATATCAAATTATAAGATACCTTGGTCATCATGGTTGATAACTCACAAAATTTATTTGTGCAAGTTATTCAGCTTTTCAGAAGATTATTTGCTCATTTAATGTGCTTTTTGTTTGACTTCTGTAAACATTCACCTTTTTTTTTATCTAACACTAAAAGGCAGCAGGCTCAAACTAGGCTAACGTGAAACTCTTTACACTCTTTTTTCCTTTCTAAAATGGAAAGAAGACACTATTTATCTGTTGTGCTTGAAGCAAGGAAGTTTATTTGCACTTAAAGACATTCAACCCATCTGATTTGTGTTTCATTAAGTGTGGAGCTGCATGTCCAAAATCTGCTCAAACTCAGCTGAGATTTTACCCAGCTGTGAGCACTTTTTAGCACCGTTTTAGCTAAAACTCCCTGTTCACAACTGCTGCATAATGCACTAGCCCACAGTGTGCTTCTTGAGTTGCAGTGGATCCTTTGTGGCGTTTTTTAGTTTTGATGCAACAGATACTTTAAACTGGTGTCAGGTCCAATGTGTTTTTTCCTGGTGCGTTCTGTGTTTAAGAGTCTTAAATTTTATACTTCCAGAAACATTTCTCTAGGAGTAGTCTTAGCATTACTCCAGAAAGCTAGAACTAGGGGAATTTGTTTCAATAGTGTGGTAGTCAAGACTGCTAGATTTGAACCCAAAATTGGGACACATTGAGTCAAGATCAAACTAGTAGTTTTGTAGAGTCAAGATGTATATACTTACTGAAGTAGCTTACATTAGAAACACATAATGCAATGAGCATCAGCATTAATACATTGTCCTTTACATATTACATATAACTATGACTGTTGTAGAGAGACGTTAATAATATCACACATCATGAAAATAGCCAAGAACACACCATAAAACAGCCAAAGCTTAAGTACGATTAATGAAAATAATCTACAGGTTTGTAAACAGTGAAATATGAACTGTAAACTGTAAGTCTCAGTAACATTATTGATCCTTTAATACTGATGTCTGATCCATCTAAAATACTGCCCGACTGCCTCACTGGCCTCATGTACCAAAATATAAATGCTGCACTAAATAAGGTAGGATGGGAAAATCCTAATAAGAAGAAACAAATAAATACTTAGACTGTCAAAAGCACCCAGCAGGGTATAGAATAAAGAAACCTGGTTGTCATTACTTGTTTTATTAAAACTTTCAGTTTTATTTTGCTTACAGCTTTGGCTGCTTGCATTTTAGCAACACATCTGGCATGTGGGCGTTGTGCAGGGAGTTATTATTTTTGTTGGGTCATGAATAAAAAGATCAGCTCTGCTCCTATTTGCTGGATGCAAGATGTCACAATAGACAGAGACAGAAAAATGAACATTATAAATAAAGCATTTTGTTTTCACTTTGGTCCAAATAAGCTAGGTCATCAGAGTATTTCATCAGCCATGCTCACTTCTCACTTGGAAGTAGCTTCTCACTTATAATTCAGAATTTCTTTGGTTCTCAACAATACAAAATATTAACATCAAATTTATGCTGATCTGCTTTAGCCTTTAAAATTTTGATCAAATCAAACAGCATGGCTGCTACTTACAGGTTGGTGTTGTTATGCTAATAAAGGTGGAACTGTTCCTCTTTTCAGTCTCTGAGTAAAGCCTGCACGACACTGCCCAAGCTTACAGAAACTGTCCAGAGTGAAATGTGCAGAGCAAAATAACAGTTTTGAATTCAAGTTGTCCAGTTATAGATGTGGAAGCTGAAGCTGGATTCTTAAATGCTACAGTTTACTTTGCAAACGTTGAGTTCTGCCTTAAATTGTTGGAAAGGAACATTAAACTAAGAAGCTGGGGAATTGGAAGCCAACTTCATCTTAACTTAACATCAACCATCTCCATTGACAGATTAATTCCTTGGAAAAGGTATGAAAAGTGCCAGCATGCCACAGCTTTGTACTCTAGATTTCTCCACATGCTCCACATACACCATTTTTCAAAGCTGTTGCTCGATTGTCATATGTAAACTCTGGGGCCATAAACATTAAAGGTATATAACAGTTCTGGATTTTGGAAACTTCTGCTTTCCAGATGTCTTTTCTAAACATGGAATTCGTATTATATGTAGGAGCAATGTTTGTAGTTCACACTATGTGTGCTAGTTCACACTATGTCATTTCTTGGACCAAATTCTTCTTATTCAACTACGATGACAAAAATATAGTTTTCTAATCTAATCTAGAAAAACATTAATGAAGGCAGAGGATGGTGGTTGAACGAAAAGGGTGGTATTGGTTGCAAAACGTTAGAATTGTGGTTGTTGGCTAATTAAGCTTATTTGCTAAAAATGATCATGTTTTGTAAATCTTCGAGCAGAACTGCGTTCCTTAAATCACTGACCTGCCTGTGATAACTGTTCTCACGAACAGCCACAGAGCTACTCAAATATTCACAGCATGTCTATCAGTCTGGGACAGTGCAAACAGAGATCACACCCAGCCAGGACATAGATCACAGTTTCTCCTGACCTCTTCCCTCTTTCTTTCTTTCCTTCCCCCACTCCATCGCTCTGTGTCTGTGAGAACATACTTGGCTAAAAACAGCTCTGATTCAGATTTTTTAGTATCCCCTCCTCCATTTGTACACACAGAGACACACTCACACACATACATAGACACACATACATAGAATGCAAAAAGACCTTTTGCTATGCATGCCTCAGTCATGCCGTAACCCGCAGGCTCTGTGGGGATGGAGGCTGTCATTCTGATCTGTCAGACAGACAGTGATGTGATATGTCGGAGAAGTCAGTTATAGGGAAGGAGAAATAGAAAGTGCGGGATGTGTGTGCTTACATATGTGTGTCTAAGTATGTACAATTTACAGTAAATATGTACTGCACAAAAGCCAGAGGCCGCTCTTTGTTTATTCAATTTCTAGTTAAAATGGCCATTAAGTACAAATTATTAATTTAACGGCAATATTTAACAGAAAATTACTCAGAAGTTTCCAACAAAAAGTATCATATCAAACTATCAGTATTTAAATTGCTCCCTCTAAATCTTTTTAATTTAACTTATTTAACCACACAAGACCTGGCAGAATACCAAAACTCTTAACATCAGATAAACTTAGAAACTTAGAAAGCTTTTATATTTGACAGAGAGGTGAAAATCAAAATCTCCTGCTTAAGATGTAAAAAACTTTCTGTTCATCCTTCCACTGGGAAAAGACAACTCAAAAAAGGATCAAATTTGCATTGGTCATTTGAGAAGTAGAGTAATGCCTTATGTACTGATGTACATGTACTGAAGTCTAAATTATTTGGACATCTTACAAGAACACATAATCTACCATTGCCTTGGTAGCTACATTATCCTTGTAGCTTGAGACACAACCAGAATCTTGGTTGATGAGAAATGGTGTAAATTTATATATACATATACAGTGGTGTGAAAAAGTGTTTGCCCCCTTCATGATTTCTTTTTGCCCCCTTCATGATATCATAATTTTGCATGCTTGTCACTCTTAAATGTTTCAGATCATCAAACAAATTTCACCCCACTGTATGTATGTATGTATGTATGTATATATATATATATCCTTTTAGTATCACCTTTTTTTGTATCTCTTCTCAGATCACTCTCCCTCTCTAAATCAGGCCACTTTCTTTCCTCATCTCTCTATCACCCCTCCCTCTCTCCCACCCTCCTCATTCTCCTCTCCTTTCACAGCCACCCTGCAGCCATCATTCAGCCTAGTTCTCATTTCTCTGATTATCTGCGCCTAGATTTAACGCCAAACACTGCAGCAGAGACACATACATTGTAAGATGCAGACAAACAAGGCTACATTCTCGGTTCTAAATGGTGACACAAAAGAAAAAGCAGAAAATAAGTAGTTCAACCACCTATAACAACTAGGGAACTAGTGACTGATGAATATACTGGAACTTTGTAAAACTAGGATTATCCTACTTTACTGACTAAACCATGATGAAACTATAGATTTAAAAGAGAGGAAGTTAAACAAAGAATAATGGTGTACAAGAAGAATGATGGAGTGTAATGGAGGTTGATGGTGTTTAACATAGAAATATGGTGCATGGTAGAAAACATGGGCATTTCGTAATTTGCACAAACCTTCGGGACTGGCTGACCATACTGAAGTTGGTTTAGAGATATGATTCCTCAAGGCATCTTATAAATGAAAAAATGTTAATACAGCCACCCATTTTCTATGCCTGTACAGTTCCAGTAAAACACAGTTGGTCCACAATGCTCTGGTAAGCTGCCTTAACATGAATCTAAAATGTTAAGATAAAAAAAAAAACCCATGCCATTTCATTTAATGGAGCCATTTGGCTGAGTAACATCTATGGTTGAGTCTATGATGAGTCTACCATGTGAAAAGTGACATCTTATTCAGAAGTGTGGCCACAGAACACCATGGCAACAGCACTGTCAATGCATACAGGCCCACCATCATCAGACAGCTGTTTATGCCATTTTCTTTCTTTGGATTTTAGAAAATCACAAAATGGAAAAGAGCATGTGCACAAAGTCCTAACTTGGGAATAGAGCCAAAGCCTATTTTATCTCCTTGTTGAGATGTCAGCATTCATTCACATTCAAACCTTTCAAGTGTTTAAACCAATTTTGGGCCAAAAGTTTCAGCAGGTGCATTTAGCAATAACTTGGAAAACCTGTCAGATCATTGTTAAAAAAAACCTGTACCTCATACCAGGCAAGAAAATTAAACATTAAGGACTGGCATGTAGTTGTTATATAATAATAATAATTAAATATATAATAAACTTCTGTATGGATTTTTTTCTACTAAATTGAAACGTAAAAAAATGTTGAGTTAAAAAGAATGTAAGGTGCCCTTAGACTGTTGCCAGGCAGTGAATAAAACAGTGTGATAACACAGGCTGAATTCTGGAGTAGATAAGGAAACTTGAGTGTAGTCATAGCTTATTGTTATTTTTTATTTCCTGTGGTGTAAAGTGCCTCTGCTTGTGTGTTGGATACAGTCTAATCCTGATGTGCAATAATCAAGGACAGCAGTGCATCAACAAAGAAACAAAACATTTCTGCCCACTTCTCTATCATTGTGGACTGTGCATCAGAGAAGCGAGAGAGTGAGAGTACTGGTCTGTTTTAGTCTCCTTCAAAAACCTCATAAAGCAAGAAAAGTTGTAAGACGTGTAGATGACAGAAATATTTAGCCACTGAAATATATATTTTAATTACTGTTACCCATAGTAAAAAATACTGAAGTCTTGGCTAATGCTCATCAGATATTTCTTCTTCAAAAATACTCAGCTTTAAGATGAGCTATTTTTATCTATGTCACGACCTTCAGGCTGAGAATCACTGGTTTACACACTGTGTGTGCGTGTGCGCGTGTGTGAGTGTGCGTGTGTGTGTGTGTGGTTGGGCTGGAAAGATAACATTAAGGTACTTACAGTACATACAGTACTAATAATAACTAATCCAGACATACCCTTATAATCTTCAAGACCGTTTCCAAGACAACCTGAAGGCTTCACATGCAGAAGGTTTTGTTGGAAAGAATTTATGTGTGACAATCAATGCCTTAAGACAGCTTCTATTTCAGATTAGACTACAGAGAAAGTAGGGCAGTGAAATACATCTTCTCATCTTCAACTTACAGCAAGAGGGAGGACCCTGTTATATGTTTTTGGGCATGTCTGATGTATTAGTAAAGTAGGGGTTCCTGATGGCCCTCACTCTGTCTGAAACTAACCATGTTAGTTTTTGATTCATTGGCATCTTTCTTATGACTAGTATCTGTGCTAATTAGTGGGTAATCAGTGTGTTGTACATTGAAAAAGGTGTATGTTTTAATTGTACAATTGTCTACACCATCCTCACATAAATTATGTACATAGGTATAAGGGTCCATTTTCCAACGCAAGTAACTTGTACGCATTGGCAGCAATGCTGTCTTCCACACTTTCACATCAGAGCAAATGGCTGTTTGTTTGTTCATTCCATTTAAACCTCAGATGTCCAAACTGAAGCAGAGCCTTAAACTTACCAAACACAAACATACACACGCCACTCTGTAGAGGTTCAGCATGTTGTCAAACTCTGTTAATGGAAAATTATCATTTCACCAAAATCACTACTAATGACAACCTTCTTTTTAAGCAGTCATTAGTGTAAATGAAAGTGGTGCACCTTAACAGTTAAATCCTTGGATATAGCTGATTTTAAATGATGTGCATTAGTTAGCTATGTCGCACATCTGAGGCTAATCCAAGGACTTATGTCTTTGTTGGCTGGTAGGGCTGTAATTGAATGACCTCTGAAAACAGACATACACTGTGTGATCTTAAAAGGTCTAGGTCTATTAATAAAGCTGTTTCATTCGGTTAAGGTGCATCCATGAAATATGTGTCGTATAAATACTACATATAAAAACATACATACAAAAGGAAATGGCACAAATACGGGAAGAATCTAGTGCACTTTGTGCGACCAGCATAATCTCTGATTTTAGAGACTTACTGTAACCCCCATTGTAATCGCTGTATCTTTAAAAAACTGCTCCCAAAAACAGCACTTGCAACAAAAACAGGCAGATTAGCTAAAGAAAGAATAGCCGCCCTGACCAAAGTCCTCTGTTCTCCTTCATGGCCAAGACTGCAGAGACTTCTGGAAGGGGAGCCGTGAGGACTTGTACAATTACTGACACACTTTCCAGCTAGCGGAGAGCTAAGCTGGCTTTAGGAGAGATTACGTAAACCATCACTTTTCCCATGTCTTTGGGCTACAAAAATAGGAACAAAAAACACTACGCACTGATTTTTACTCTATTTGACAATGTGTAAAATAATTTGATGTCAGATTACAACCCAGAACACAACCAGCTTTGATGATGATATACCATATATGATGATATATGATGATTACCAGAGAAATATTGTTACTGCGGAGTAGTAGAATATGTATTAATATATTTATTATATTATAAAATTATGTCCTTATACATTCTCATGTAAGAATGTGCCAGTATGTTCTATGATACCTACTGGCATAACCAAACATACACTATAAATTAGGAGACATTCTAAAACCAAAAAACTATAACTTTTCAATAAACCCGCATAATTACATTCAGTAACTACTACGAATTAGTCCGTATCTACTTTACTCAGTAACTACTATGAAACATATATTGTTGCTGTCCAATGAAACACATCAGAATAAGAGATCAGGCACACGTGGAAAAGTACAGTGTATGCGTATGATCTTACCTGTGGCAGTGCAGAGCTGAGTTGGCGCTGTAGTGAGTCACGATCGTAGATGACATCCTGCAGGTGCTGCTGTGCGAGAGCCAGGCTCTCCTGAGTCTCTCTTAGAGTGTCCAGGAGACGGTCCCGTTCATCCAGCATATTCACCATCAGCTGCTCGAAGTGCGAGTCTGGGTCCGAGGCACTGCTCTGAGAGCCTCGCTGGCTCATGGCCGTGTCCTCGCTAATTGTGGGCATCACTTCACACATCATCTTCCCCTGCAAAAACACAAAAATGCCCACCAAACTTCATCATTTTCCATTCAATATCAATATTGTCCAGCAAACTCCAAGTATTCAACATTATCGGTAATGACAACAACGAAAAATAACAAATATTTCTATTGTTTTTTGTTTACAGTCCCCATAGCAAAGGAGCAGTTGAGTCTCACACAGAAATGATTAACTTGCATAAACATATATGACAAAATATTGCCATTTTATTCCAATTTAACCAACACATTTAGAATGCACAGTGATTTGTTTAGAAGTTTGCAATGCATTAACCAGCTCTTGTCATTTGTGTTCACATACTTGCACTAAGAATGCTTTGACCCTAAATGTCATTCACCATCAACTTCCATCAAACACCATCAAACACCAACTCAATTTTATTATCAACCCCACAGATACCTTGTTCAAGATTCGTAGGGAAAAAGTAAAATGATAAATCCTTGCAAAACTGTTAAAGGTAAAGGCACTACGCATAGACAGAAGGGCTTTGCCTCAAGTGTGTGGATAACAACAATGAATGGGCCTGACTGCTGCATGTAGAGTGTATGTGACTGCAAATATCTGCATCACTCTCTCTTTCTCATGCACGTTCTCTAATGCATGCTCTCACTCATAATGTTAGCTGTTTATACAAATAATACATGAAGGACAAAACTACAACTGTTAAAGCATGTTTGTCACTTTTGTATATATGTGCTGTATAAAAATAAAATAATTAATAAAATACAGCCATCACTATACTGCTACAAACATACCTGTGTTTCAATGTGTGTGTGTGTGTGTGTTTAGGTTCAGGCAGCTGGAGATGGAAGACTTCACAGTATGAGCTAGCTTAGCTGAGCTGATTTTTTTCTTTTTTGCTACAACAATCTAGTAGAGAGAGAGAGAGAGAGTGGAGGATTCTTCTGGCAGGAATGTATGTGTTTGTGGAGCGTGTATGCATGGATTTGACTCACTCGGAGAGTGGCTACATGCCAGTCCGGTATTTTCTGACTGAGGCTAACGCATTTTGAGCAGCAGAGCTTTCTGTGTATAGGTCTGTGTTGAAGCAGCCATGTCTTGGGTAGCTGAGCACTTGGTGCTCTAGATTTCACGCATCTCCTGTTTAGTGGGCCAAGCTGAATGCCCTGCTTGGTGTGCTTACATAACCCAGCAGCTCCTGGGCTGCTGCTGCTGCATCCTGGGTGAGCAGGACCACCTGGATTAACATTAACAACCTGGACCACCATTGTCCAACTAGGACCTAAACTGGACTACCAAAATCTAACCTAGACAACCACTGGGGCCCAACCTGGACTACAGCTGACTAATATAACAGTATTTAGTATTATTATGATAAATTGTGACATTGTAGATACTATCACTGCTTCTAGAACACTGACTGAACACTAGTCAGTGTTCTCATTATGAAGAGAAGACAATTAGTCTTGCACCTGATGTTTTTTGTGTCATTACTGGTTCCGTTGTAGTCTGTTCCAAATTATTACATCTCAGAATAAATAACGGAACTAAATATTGTGGAACACTAGGTATTGGGAAGACTTACTGTGATATATTTGTGATATATTGTTTACCGTATCAGCAACCGGGACCACTACAGCCCCACCATAATCCTTGCAGTAAAGCTTAGTTAAACCCAGGCTCCGAGACCACCTATATCACCTCTGTAGATTAACACTGACCACTTATATCCGACATAGCTGTAGTCAGCTGTGGATTCCGAAGATTAGCTCAGTTTTTCCATTGTTTTACTCATCTGACACAAAAACCTACAGATATGGATCTGTATCTGTTTGGATTTAAATAATGGTATAACATTTTTAGATCATAATTATAGTGGACAAAATGTTTACAGTTATGAATACCCCATAGTCTTGTTAAAATGTGCTGGAAATGTTCAAGAAGCACAGATACACAAACTGAAATCAGTTCACCATGTTTTATATTGAACACCAAAAATTAAATTAGGCAAACAATTAGTATAGGTAATTTTGTAGGTCATTTCAGAATATCATGATAATACTGAAATGGTTTATTAAATATAGGTGTTGTCCATTCCTGACAGTAAAGTAAGCTTAATGACATACGACTGTAACAGTTCAACAATTTGCAAGTACTTTTACGGCATTTAGCTGACGCTCTTATCCAGAGCGACTTACAAGGTTAATCATATTACAGGGAGGCCAATGTAGTGTTAGGAGTCTTGCCCAAGGACTCTTATTGGTGTAGCACAGCGTAGTCACCCAGACCGGGATTCGAACCCCAGTCTCCCACATGCAGTGGTAGCTCCCTGGCGGGCAGTGGTGTTATCGACTGAGCTACACCAACCACAAGTACAAATAGCGGTGACACATTGTAGTTACATGGTAAATAATCCATGCAGAAGAAGATAATAAACTGGTTTAAACAGTGTTTTGTTCAGAGAATATGAATTCAGCCAGCTGTGAGGTGCAGGAGTTATTATAATACCTTAGGCACTAGAATGTACCTGCTGCACTATTTAAGATAAAACAGGAAAATTTGAGAAAGAGGTCAACTACAGCTTCATAGCATTTTTCAATAAGGTAATTTAAACTGCTGAAACATCCTACTTAGTGATGAATCATAAGATGTGAAGTACTGCCCCCGTTGCTAACTTAACTTTACTGCTCATGATCATTAAAAACTAAAACGGTAAAACTAACCACAGGGAAATTCAACCGTGATTTACCGTGAAACCAGTAAGTTTGCTACCTCTGCCTGACACTACTTTTTCTGCAAAAAAAGTTTATGCTAATTTTATGCAGTAGCATTAGTATGGTATTATCTGTCTCTTTCTCCTTCCTCCCTCTCTGGCTCATATGGCCATCATAGGAGCCAGAAACTCATGGGTGCTCCCAGCTAGCTACTAATCACTTCATCTCTAAAACCCTGGACAAGAGCCATCTCTCTCTCTCTCTCTCTCTCTCTCTCTCTCTCTCTCTCTCTCTCTCTCTCTCTCTCTCTCTCTCTCTCTCTCTCTCTCTCTCTCTTTCTTTCTTTCTCTCTCTCTCACTCTCTTCCTCTTTCACTGGCTCTCTCTTCCTCCCTCTCTCTCCCTTTCTCTTTGGCTTATATGGCCCTGCCTTTTAAAAATGGGAGGAGATTCCCCTTTAATTGGAAAACGTTCAAGAAAGAAAAAAAAGAAAGGAGACATTAGTTATGGTTCTAGTTTCATAATGTTGCTATCACACATGCTAAGTAACCTTTATATAATTATATCATGATGAATACACCTACAGAAATCTCTTCAATGACCAGGAATTAAATCTTGTTACATGAACTAACACGTCATTTAAGAATATTTTCCATTTTTCTATGAAGTTTCCAAAGCAACATTAAAGAGCACTTTCTAAACATGAAGCAACAAGCACAAAGAGAGGCACATTTTTCTTACATAGATTCTTTTTAGTAATAGAATAGCAGAAAAATCATGGCTAAACCTGAAAGCACATAACATATAAAACTTCTGGCTTCAAATCATTTAGTTTAAGATTTTTTAGGAAATGTATGTAAGAATCAATCATAAAATCTTAAACTTCGGCATTTCAGCATTGCATTTCAACATTCACACTTTATAGGAAGGATATTTTCAACTGATATAACTTTAATATTACTTCAAGCAACAGCAGATCACCTGAAAATGTTCACTCTCAAGTGTCAACTAGATTATGTTATATGTCAATGTCTTCTTTCTAGAGAGCTCTAATTTTATATATACAGACTGGCAGCCAACTTAATAGCTAAATGGGAATGGTATTGCCAATCCCAATACTCCAATACTCTGTAAGGGCCAGTATAAGCACAAATACCAGTACAATCAGTGTTAATGGAGCTCTAGTAGAAATGGTGTGCACAAAAACCACGTATCACTTTTTGTTAGTGTAAATCCACTTGTTCTCAGAAGTCACCATTATTATTTAGCCAGAAAATCTTTAACACATCGACTAATAGCTAAAATACATCCACACATACATCCACATTTCAGTCAGAACAGACTAGTCCAACTAAGGCCATACCAAATACATTTTTTATCTAAATGATAAGCCATTATCTATCTAACCGGTAGTAAGTATTAAATAAAAAAAACATAGCCATGTAAAATCTGATTTATTTCTGATTACATTCCAAAAAAAGAAAGATTACATGAACCATAGAAGAAAACAGATGGAGGCAAAACAGATGAAAGTTCCTTAAATCAGCATAATACAAAGCTAAAGGCAAGAATGGTAAGGGAGTCTCTGATCTGTCAGTTTTTGGTATGGACATAATAAAAAAACACAAGTACACCAAATGAAAACTCAGGTAACCCACTGCTGCTCATCTCATCTTGTTGTTTTGGTAATGTTTAAGTGGTACTCTATGCATTTATGAAATTTAAGATTCGATTACTTGCAGTGTGCATGTAATTAGAGGTTTTCATTAGATTCTTTATTACAGCATGCATATAAAAGCCTAAATATTCATCTTAATCTAAGGGACGTTCCGAATGCATTTATTTGGGGTTACGAAGCTTCAACAGTAATTAACAGCAAACATTCTTTCCTTGCCTCAGAAAAACTGCCTATGACACTTGTGTTTATGGCATACTTGTGGCTTTATCCACTTTCAAAACCAAATCTCCCCGCTAGCTGCTTTCCTCCCAGAGCACTGTGGTAGCATGGCTTCGCTCCATCTACCAGGTCTGCTAACCTGTGTTAGAGGCGAGCTATGGGGTAAAAGCACAGCGTATGCAGGGTTAATCAGGTGAACTAAAGCTGCAAATTTTAAAGTCTTTGAATCAGTTCACCATTGGTGATAGCCTACAAAGTAAAAAAAAAAAATAAAGAACATCCTAAAAAATATCTTTAAAAATACGAATGAATATTCAAACTGCTAAATATTTGGGTTCAGCCCAAATTTAAACATAGTCAGTGAGATTTAAATCTGCTGACTGTGCACCTATATAATCTGCTGAATGTCCTGTTAAGTTTAAATTCACCACACATGAGCCTAACATAACTATCCCCAACAGCATCATCTTGAGAAAAGCACTGGGCTCTGCAGCAGTGAACAGTGGACACGGAAAGAAGCTCCCATTCAACTAATTATCCAACATCAGTACTTGACCTCACTAATGCTCTTGGGGCAGAATGCAATCAAATCCCCTTAGCAATGCTCCAAAATGTAATGTAAAGAATTCCCAGAAGAACAGAGACTGTTACTGCAGCAACAGGAGGACAACAAGTGTCCACAAATGTTTGTATACAAAAGTATATCCCATATTATATGAACCTGTGTTAGTGCACTATAAGTGAAAGCTGCAGTGTGCTATAGTACTGTTGAGACTGCATCTACAGAGTATTACAACATTTCTCTAAATCATTCATGTGTGGAATAAATCTTAAAGACAGACTGATACAACACAGAACAGACATTTCAGCCAGTGAAAGTATAAATGTGAAAATGGATACTAGATGAATGCAAATTGTGGCAGAGGAAGAGGGGATGCAGAAATGAATGAATGCAGTAGAGGACAAGTGTGCCATATGCCAATCAATAAATTATTCAAAACGAGTGAGTTTGGGTTTCCCTCATAATCACTATAAATGATCATAGAGCATTTCTCTTTTTGTTTTTGTGCTGCTCGCTTTCTATTTTTCTCACTTTCATTCATTGTGTCTGGGACTGTCTTACTGCTTCTTTCATTACTTCTTCTTCTTCACCCTTTCCATCTCTCTTATCTTTTTTCTTGCCTGTGTTCTCTTTCTTTTTATTTCTCTCTTATACATATGCTCTACAGAAACCAAACATGTTAGAGTATTTACATTGTGACTTGATGTGACATTAGCATCATTTTAGACAGTGAGGTTATTGTTAATGCATAAAAAATGCTAAAATAATGAACAATAAATAATATGTTTGTGTTGGTCGTCCACTAGTCCTTCATCAGTGATCACACAAAGCTGATAAAATAGATAAAGAGTGTAGATGCATCGAGGTGGTTTTAATTTTATGGCTGATCGGTGTGTATTTGAAAAAGACAAAGAAGTGCTAGGTAGCGATGAGTTCCACATTTATACAAAAGCATGTATAACAACTTATAACAATCACAATAAATACAGTCATATTTCTCATCCTTATGCACATACTGAGCAAACAGTTCATCATTTACAACAACAGAATACGTATGCTAGAAGACCCATTTAGTTGTAACACATACTGCCTCTGTCTTTCTCTCTCACTCTGTCAGAATGACGTCAAAGGCAGGCACCTGCTGAAGAGCCTAGCACCAACTCCCACAGCAGCCTGCACAACATCACACTGCTTACATCATTATTACACTCAATCAGCAACACACAGTGCCACCATACAAACACACACACACACACACACTGGCAAGGTCTGTTTTTATACCTTGTCAGAACATGGCATCATATTTTTAATACTTTTTTGATACCAGAAATACTAAGTTAAAATTTGTGATGCTGTAAGCAGCGGGCTACCATGCAACTGAAGCAGCACTGAAATTAATAATTAGGAATGCCTCTATTCCATGTGTATACTTTTTAGTATGTGCCACTGCAAATTTTAAAAATTACCACAATTTTGTGTCTAAACTTTTTGCGCAAAGCTTCATGAATCATTTGTTCACTAGGACAGCAGCGTACACTAAGTTTATGTCACATAGTATGAGCTGGTAATTAGTATTAGGTGCATTTTTATGAATCCAAATACATGAGCATGGTATCAGGCCAATACCAAAACAATTTATTGGGTATCAGGCAGTGGATTTGTTATATTTTTATATAATGACTTTCTAAGAAGTTTTATCTTACAGTGTCTTATCTCAACACAGGAAATCCAATACAGAAAAACTATTTAATCGAAATTAACCCCTACCAAGCTACCGACCAAGTACACATAGCTAAAATCGAAACACGTGGTTAAAACAATATTTTAAAAATGTTAATTTTCATTTTTTTAAATCCAGTTCTAGTTCTTATTGTTAAAAATGTCTTTATCCAATAAGAACAATAAGAACTAGACTAAAATCTGTCCAAGTACTGACCTTTAAGTATTTTCGCATACATTCACAAGGCAATGCATCTGCCCTCATTTCACCTCCAGAGCTGAAAGGTAAAAGCCCATGCTGGAAGAATGACGCAGCAGTATTGTGAGAAAGGGGCAAGGAGGAAGCATCGAGGCTGTGATGAAGAATGCCATCCATATTTCATATTTCATACAGCCAAACACAGCATCTATCCTCCATCAGCACTCCAGGCCTGCAGAGATTGCTGCCTTACCCAAATCTTAAAGTTAAAGCAGCACAGCATTTTCAAATACCACTTAGAACGCCATCAAACCTTTTAACCTCAAGACCTCAAAACTTCATAATCCAACCACAGTTATAATGTAAGTCCTGCAGGTGGATATTTCAATGGTTTTGTGGCTAGTTCAGGATAACATCACATTCCTTACAATTCCCTCACCTACTCACTTTATCAGTCCAGTTATATTTGTGTGTGCTAATTTTATTTTGCACTGTCGTCTCTAGTAGTGTTGTCACAATACCACAATTACGGTTTCAATACAAGACCTGCTTAAATATCTCAATACCAATACTAAAGCGATACCATGGCAAAGCCACAAAACACAAGAGTAAGCAATGGAATAATAAAACATAGAAATATTTCTTAAACATTTATTTTAAATATATTCTTTTAATATATATTACATTCTATTCATTAAAAAAAAACACAAAAATTCAGCAATGTCAATGAAAGGCCAGAATTCCTAGACTTACAGTTAATGTTTAATATTATATATTAGTGTTTAATATTTTCATGCTCAATAAAATTAAGTTAATGTGCTGAAAGGTAATGCAATTATACATGTACATGTGTTCTAGCAAGAATCATGTATGTTGACATATATAACTTTTAAAATAATAATAACTGGATTGTTGTAAATTATTTATGCTTTCACATAGTAATCTGAAGTCTCCTTTACGCTTTAGATTATGTGATTTCTTCGATAGTCTTTATATTTGCAATTATTATTTATATTAAAACTAAAAAGCCAAATTCTGATCAACTGAGCATTTGGCACAAAATAAATCCCACACATTTGACAGACTTGATGTAATTAACGTATGTCATTATCATACTCACTAGCCTGCTGCTCTTTGAATTCTTAGTCAGCATGTCTATCAGCAATATGTTTTGTCTGTGTAGGTTTTAAACCTGCTTTGCAGACAGAAACAACACTGCAACTTCAGAGAGTAAAAAGGGTCAGATTTCTGGTCTTCATTTTCCACTGTGTCACCGCAACCACGATTTATCAAGAGGAATGAGAATTTGTAAAGGAATTACATGGATGTACACTCACCATCAAAAGAATAGTTGCACCAAGAAGGAAGTGTTGGATTGGGATGCTATTGGAAGGGTGATGATAAATTTAGACTGATATGGGTAATATTTACTGAGCTACACATACAGAAGTGGTGTATCTCAGTATGGTGTCAGTACTGTTTCATTCCTGCCAGTTGAATTCCTCAGGGTGCAAGTTTTTGTGCAACTATTTCCTTGATGATGAGCGTATATTTTTAAGTTGTGCCCTCAGATTGCTAGGGCCGGAATGGTAGGTGAACTATAGATTACATACAGCTTCATCTTGAGGTCCACAATTTTGCTGTCTACTGACTGTCTTCTTTGAAATTCTACTCTGAAGTGTTTTTTAAAAGAGGCTTTTCAGAATCAGAATGCAGATCACTCTTTCTGTGGTACAGTTAGGTTGTTAAATAATTTGCTCATTTCAGCTAGAGCTACAGTTCACTTCATATCATGAAACTGCTGTTGTGTCCATCATGCTGTGCCTAGTATCAGTATATGGTACAATACCATAGTCCATAGGTGGGATCAGAAAGCATCAATACTGATACTGATTCTAATAAAAAGTCGCTGATACCAACATCTGATACCATCCAATAAAATGTGACATAAACTGAGTGCACACTATGCTAAATGATAAACCACTGCTCACAGGTCCCTTCAGTGGGTGATCAAAAGGGGCATAAGTGTTCATAGCTTTGGAGGTTTGAGAGCAGAACTGGTTGGCACTTTGTCTCACACTGCTCGAACTCTACACATCACTGCTGTTTAAATGCAATTCATCATGTTTAAGCAGCATGCTGGGTTTTCCAAGTTTTTTTAAATTGCTGTGGAGTTCCCTCCAGCTTTGTGATTTTGATCATTTCAGGACATTTAATTACTTTAGAATGTTAGATGCTTCAACACAGAAACATGTAGAAAGTTTCTGAAACGTAATTTATTATAATCAGATGACACTATGTGGAAGGATTCCTGTGTCCCATGAACAGCCTTTTATTTTCTACTTTATATTTTAGAAATGATACGTTTCTTTTATAATTATAACTCAGGTCTAGCAAAGCCATACTGCCTGACATTTAGTTCATGAAAGTGTGGTCTGATGCTGGACTGCATCAAATGTTTACGGGGGCACTCGTGAGCACACCTGTTGGGTAATATTAAAAGCAACAGGACACCTTACAGTCATGAGGTGACTGAAATATGAAAATATGGGTTAACTTGATCAACCCACAAGTTACAGTGGCAGGTTAGCAATTTGGAGGAGGAACAGAGAACATTCAGTTTGGGAATACCACTGGTCTTTCAGGGGCAGCAATACCCCTTACTCCCACCAGTCTGCCAAAAATGCTATTAACAGTGGAAGAGGAACAAAACATAAATGTGGCAATACGCATGGCTTCGCAAGTAGGTGCTATGTTTACTATCTAGTGATTATCATACCAGTTTAGTTCACCAAACATAACAGTAACACCAAAAAGTCATACTGTGTAGCATTAGCAACATACTGTTGATTAATTAAATGTACTTTAGTTCATATGAAAGTGACAGTATGAATATGACAATTCATGTGAAGATCAGATTATGATATCTAATGATGTTTGTTGAATATCATTGTTGGTTAGATAAAGAAAAGATAATTAAAAATGAATAACCAGAAGTAAGATTTGTGATTGTATTTTTTAGGACTGATTAAAGAGAAGTGCTGCTCAGTGTCAGTCAGACACAAAATCATCCATCACTTAAATTATTTCCTAAGCTCAAGACTTCAATCTTAGAGCCTTTATCTCAGAAGTCCATATCTTGATTATTTGTTGCAACATAACAAAATCTGATACCAAAAGCCAAATACGCAAGATTGTTTCTCTGATCATACTGACTGGGAAACTGACCTGCAGCCAAATTAAGATTTTTTTTGTTTACTTGTACAGTTTTTACAATAAATAAATAAGTCAAGTGACTGTAAGCACATGCATACAGACAAAAAGTGACATGTACATCTTCTTTCTGAACATAATAATAATAATAATAATAATAATAACAATAATAATAATAATAGGAACGTCTCTGTGGGATTCTGTGTTTCTTAATAGCTTAGCTTTGAAATAAGGCAGATGATTGGTTGACAGGCGAACTCAGTCAAGTGCTCCAATTCTGGACCAAACCAAGTGTCTCTAGGGGAAAGGGGGAGGCTATTTACTGGCAAGACAGAGCCATTTGAGGTTTGCTGACAAGTTCAAGGGCACAGAGGAAAACACTTGGCACAGAATTAATGCACTGAAACTGTAGGCAGATGGGCGAACGGCCAAATAGGAGAAAAAAATCCCAAACTCTGCATCTCCATCTCCAGTCCAGGTATTGAGCTGGGCAGGAGAGACAGCAGTCAGAGTTAAAGCCCCTCTGATGAGCTACGGAGGGATCAGATTACACCAAGCCAGGATGAATGGGCAAAGGAAGGAGAGCAGGGTGAGAGGGGTCAGTCTTGCTACATTAGCAGGGTGATTACAGATTGTGCAGTAATACTTATTTAACAAGGTCAATCTAGATGGTACTTCATGACTAATTTAACAGGGTAAATCTATGTTAGAACTGTAAATCTCTGACATTGCAATGATTCCATATGATTACAATTTTAAGTAAACCACTCAATAAGTCAAAAAATCTTGATATTAACAATTGATAATAATTGATTTGAAAAAAATCAATGAAGAATTAATCATCACCTTTAGACTACTAGATCAACGCATTTCCACACCCCTAATCTACATAGTGTCTTAAAATTTACTAAAATCAGTCTACACCAGACCTTAGTACTCAGAGGGTCTTCTAAGACTACTAAGTGTCAGGGCAGACTAGAAGTGTTGGACAGAGGGCTATTAATCAAGCTGCTCATTAGACATGCACACAGATAAGTGTATAAATCTAGATATTATAATGGCATTCTTTCAACTGAGTCTGCCTAGATAGCACTATAGTATTAATATAACAGGACTAATATAAACTATTGTACTAATTTTACGTAAGTCTGGAGTAAAGGTTTGTATGCACCCATACTTACATGTATAAATGCAAATTGTCATAAACATAAATGCAAGCACATATGTGTACCCGTGCACACATTCTTAAAATATGTCCTTATGCCTGCAGAATACATAGACCAATTTCCAGCCTTTGTGCTGAAGCTCAAATAGCAGCAAGAATCTACACACACACACCAGAATGAAAACAATGCCAATCCACACATGTCATCCCACACAGCCTGAGGAGCAAGCCAACTTACAATATCAACAGCTGAAATAAGATTATTATTTTTAACACAATATATGAAAGAAGCACAAACACAGCCCCCACAGCAGGGTCACAGGGACGCTCTTTAACAGAGCATGAGCACCCTTAGCTTAGCATTGCCATGCACCATCAGTGCACACCAGCTGCCCGGTAATCGTTAGTGAATGAGCAGCCAGCATGACCTCATCACACAATTCACATCACAACCCCATCAGCCGTTAAAAATTAATGGCAGATATAACATAATAATCACACACCAGTCAGCGTGGAGGCACTGCATGTGTGCATGTTACAGTATTGGTCACAGCTGCTGCTTTTTCTTAGGCAGTGTATATGCTGCCGGTGTTCTGAAACAAAGCACTGTCAAATGCATTTGAATTCAACAGCCTGTCAACTGCTAATTAATGCATTATTGCTTTTTATTATGTGTAGACACAAGCAATATGCCTGGCATATTAATAATGAGCAAAGATGCATATCTGCCATGAAATAGGATAGCAATGTGATTGAAAGGCACTGATTATTTTCTGACTGGCTTCTTTTTCTGCCTTCCATCCATACATGTATATACACATAATGTGCATGTGTGCACTATGGGTCAGCTGTCCATAACCAATGCCGGGGAAGGTTTTTTTTTTTCTTTTAATCACATGCCTTTGCCCTTTCTTCACCTCAATCTTTACACAAAAGGCCTTTACTACTGCTAGAATGCTAATTGAGGAGAATCCTCAGCCATTGTCTGAAGTGCATTACATCATGCCTGATGCTGTGTGAGTGCCTGTGCTATTTTCATTCACTGCACGTTTGCAACCGTATATTAAGCCACAGTATTTATGCCACTCGAAGGACCGTGTATTAAACCATTCACTCATACCACACGTTCGTTCGTTCATTCATTCATTTATTCAATCAATCAATCAGTCATTCAATCAATTATTCGCGCGCTCATCCGTGCCGCTCAGCTCGTTAACGGTACCACACCATCACGCGCACATCTGGGGGGCAACTTCTGTTCACCGAAACGATAGGTGCAATTAAAAACACACACATACACACAAACCACACTCGTACATTCACAGAATGCACGCGCTCTTCGCCCTGTCGGCTCCTCACGCTCACCGTTTGCTCTGGTGCAGCAGCTGAAGAAGGTACAGGCAGGTGCAGATGCAGCACAGCTGGAGCGCGAGCTTGCTCCTAGGCGCGAGAGCGAGCGCGAGCGCGAGCTTCCGGGTCCTGCACGAGGAGAGGTGGCAGCTGCAGCAGCTGCAGCGCGAGATATCCCCCAAAAAGACAGCGCGCGTCCACCGCTGGCATCCTGCTCACGTCCCGGTGCGCGAGGCCATTCCTCCTCCCCCGCGTGGATTCTCCCACCGATGGTGAAACGGCTCTTCAGCAGAGAGAATCGGCGCTGGGAGAGACCATTGTAGGGAAGGCGGAGGGAAGGAGGAGCTATTAAAGCTATTATACCTTAAAGCTGCAGCTGTGAATTCTTACTACGTCCTCGCACTGTGTTTAATATTCTCATTACCAAATAATTCATAAATTACAAAGACATTTTTGGTAGGTTGAAATTAGTTTTGGCATGTATCAAGAATATATACAGTATCTTTAGTTGTTGAGTAAAGGTCTTTGTTTTGCATTTGTGCGATTTATGATCTGTTTCTCTTGTTTTCCTTTAAAACATAAACATACTATTTGTTCTTTTTTATTTGCAGTTTCCTACTTTCACTACATACGGTTGTCTTAACAGAAATACGCAGAAATAAAGTGTTATACAGAATGTTAAGTCATTTTAAGCCCAAATTATTCTATTCGAGACTGCAAACGAAGGGGAAAACCTTTCACCGAATTTGTTCTGGATGGTCTAAAGTGATGAAATGTAACAGGATTAATATCTTGCAACACTTAACGTTACATGTTTCGAATGAAGTTAAAAGTTTGTACATTTCATTCACAATCAAATTGCAGTCAGTTACATTTGTCCAGCGCGCCCAAGCGGCAGATTTATTATGACAAGTTAAATTACATTAAACTTAATGAATGGGTTAACCACGGAACTGGAAAATACGTAGTTAGCTTCTTATCTAACAAACGTGCTTATCAGCACTGTTACCCAGTGACCGCCGCCAAGTACACACAGCTGCCGCTGCAGTTTTCTATTAGGAAGGAGCTTCTCCTCCACAGGGTCTACATACTTCAGTTCCATCCATACAACTTCAGTTACTTCACCACAGGTACTGATGTGTGGTTGGTCTTCCTCCATTTCGGTGCTCTTTTCGGGCGCAAAACGGAATATTTGTCGTAACGGTTAAATCCCAACGGTTAACGCAGATTCAAAATTTGAATTTTGAGCGTGCCCGCGCTCTCAGTGATTGGCTGCGGATATTGCGAGGCCATGCTGTTAACAAAGCTACCTTAAAAAACTACATTGGAAATGTAGAATTTACAAGACGAACACATGAACGCCGCTACTATGTGTTATTTGCTAGCTGGCTAGGCTTTTCCGATGGATCCCGAGTTTCCCAGTTGGTGGCATGTCAGCAAAAAAGCATCTTTTTCAGTTATTCAACGAGCACGTGAGCTCCACCAGCGTTTGGGGTGCGTCCCAATTGCGCCCTTAATGCTAATACTAGCTAGTTTTTGAGTATGTGGTAAGCAGTACAGTTACTAATGCCAAGTTGAGTATACCCAAACGCACAATGCACTATTAGAAGCAGTCGGTTTTCGAGCACGCTAATGATGGACACTATTGTACAACAAAGCAACAGGAAATGGAAAAATAGTGAGCTTCTCACGTCTGGAAATTTTCTAAGAAATGGTGGATAGTGGCTGCAGTGGTAGCACGACCAGAAATGGTTTGTAAATGTGAAATTAACCCAAATCTGTCACAACAGCATGCAAAAAAATAAATATATTGTAGTAAATAATGTGTTGATACGTTAAAAAAAACTTAGCTGAGGTAGCCTTAACATAAACGTCATCAGTTCCTGTTAATAAGAAACGATGTAGTATGCTAACGTTTTGTGTACGAGCCTGTCAGATTAATACAATCATATTAGTACAGATATACTGTGTAGGAAATGTGTGTAGTACATCACTGAGACACCACCATGGTCCTTTAAAAAAACATTTTGGCCATTTTGTCCTACAGGTGCTTGCAGGTAAAATCAGAGGATGTGAGGGGTAAAGATTGAGATCACAGCAATGCAGAGTGATGCAGCAGTGGCTCTACAGCTCATACACCATGGCCATTCATACACAGCGTCTGCACTGCAGAGCTGTTCAGTAGACCTACCTACTACATATATAAAATACATAAGTGGTAGCACCAGTATGCCCGATATGAGAAGGGAGTGTGGAAATGACCCGGACCAGAGTGATTACCTATGAGTGAAAATATCTGCCACTCACATGCTCTGGCTGGCATACATGTCTATGAGATTGCCGTACATGAGAAAATATGTTACTGAGCAAAAAGGCTTGTAATGCAAACATAATGACTTGTAATAGACAGAACAGGTTTACCTGCTTTTGAGATTATCATAATTCTGTTATTTCTGACAGATGTATGTGAACCTACCAACAAAATCCAGTGATGCTTATGAGCAATGGTAAAATCGTAATCTTTATCAGAGATCCCTCCCCATTAGCTCCAATTTGCTGTAGCCCCTCTGATGCATCAGTGGTCAGTTTCTGACCGCAAAGCTGCCCTTGGTTTTATGTGGGAAACATTTTCTTGGCCTGGCCATGATACTAAGGTGTGTAAAAATCTGCTATGCAAATAATGGATCCGCCATAATGTTCCTGTGGTTAGAAACAGGTGATCTACAGTCTATACTTGTTTAGAACTAAAAGAGAGGAAGCACTCATACATTAATAAAGTACTGAGTAAATAAATACAAACATAAGGTAGGGGTGTCTTATACTGGCCAGTGAGTGTAAGCACAAAGTGTTTCTAATAAAGTGGCCAGTAAGTGTAAGTACAAAGTAGGTGTTTCTAATAAAGTGGCCAGTGAGTGTAAGTACAAAGTGGGTGTTTCTAACTATATTTACATCTTAAAATGTAACTGGTGAGAGCAGAGCCTGATGGAATGCAGTATCCCCCTAGTCTGGTGAGTCATTGCTGATAGAAACTCTTAAAGGTTTCATGTGCTCACCTGTAATGCTTGTAATAGTCTCAGTCTGGCAGAAAATAAATAGCTTGAGTCAGTGATTAGATTTCCAGCGCCTCACACAGTTTATCCACTCATTCTCACTATGTTACTACAGACTCAGGTAGAACAAAACGAGATTGAGATTTTTGGCACACTGATGGTAGTGAAAAATAAGAATGCTGAACCAATGCTAATATCTCTGAAACTGTAACTTTATTACAGAAGGAAAAAACATAGTCAACTTTAATGTAGGTAGAATAAGATTCAGGAAAACATAGAGCTTAAAGCAGGGTAGAATCAGCGCCAGTGCTTCTGACATGGGCAGAAATCCACCTAACTTCCCCACAGTCCAGCGCAGCACAGCACAATTAGCACATATAACACCTAACGCACAATTTATTAAGAGCTCCTGTGCTCATAGCTACTCTGCAAGGACACATCTCCGACCTCTGGTGGCCACTCAAACCAGTAGTGGGACGTTAGAATCTTGAATGTGTTTGACATGCACTTAACAATCTGAGAACTGCAGAAAGTCAGTAACATGTTCACCATACTAGGCTTCACATAGTTAATCCGAGACTCTCTGGTCTGCATGAGTTGGATAATTGGATAAATTCACAGAATAAGATGTGATGTAAAAATAATGTAATGTAAATTTAATGCAACACATTAAACATCAAGTCACTTTAGCATAAACATCATCTAGAAGATGAAGAATACTTAAATTCTTCATTTCGTTAAGCAAGTGGAAAGAAATCAGAGTTAAGAGTGTGCTTTCCATGAGAAATCTGATTACTGAGGTAAAATCTATTTTATAATCAGATTTCTAGGCCGAAATCAGAGTATGCTGTTCACATGATCTTGAATATTCAGATAACTACAGAAACCTGATTATGATTGGTGTATAAGTGCATGTAAAGAGTGAAATCTACAAATTCACCATGAAGTTTTGATCTGATTATAATTTTACTTTAAAATACATAAAAATGCAATATGTTATTAAAGCAACTACTTGCTTAGTGAAATATATACAATGAATATTTAGCATGTATTTGAAGTATTATTTTAATTAGTATTTAAATAGCCCATGTATGTCTGTATATACATTTACACGGATATAAACATTTATGGAATATATAATTGAAAGTGAAGCACATAGTATGGCTTTCTGACTGAGTGTAGCAGCTCTTCCTAAAGCTCCTCGGCAATGCGGCTGTAGTTGAAATGTCTGACCTTCAATTTAGCTGGTCATGGATGCTGCTTCCTATCTGCTCTCTCTCTCTCTCTCTCTCTCTCTCTCTCTCTCTCTCTCTCCCTCTCTCTCTCTCTCTCTCTCTCTCTCTCTCTCTCTCTCTCTCTCTCTCTCTCTCTCTCTCTCTCTCTCTCTGTCTCTCATAGTTGCCGTAGATTCTTGCTGAAAGAACAGCTCCATGTAATGAACTGAAGATGTTTGATTTAGAATGATGCTCACAAATTTCTCCTGGCACATTAGAAATTTTATTAACACACGTCTTCGTAATCCAATCATAACTAAACATCAAGATCAAACTAAGATCAAGCCACCTTTGGTCATGCATGCCTATGACCCCATAATGTTTGCAGTATCAATGCTCAAGTGTGCTCATACACACCTGAAAGCTTTGAGTGACCACCTTAGCCATCTACATCAGTGGTCGCCACTGCAGAGTTTGTTTCCAGACTGCATCTAAAATGCTGCTTCCACCTTATCTAACAATAAATCTTATGATCTAGCCAAACAAGAACGTCTGAAGAAGTTAATTAGCTGGAGCACAGATTGACAGATTGTGGCTGAAACTAGACCTTTGCGGGAAGGTAGATCTCCAGGACCAGAGTTTGTGACCACTGATCTACATTATCACCACAGAAAGCTGGTATGTATAATGGTAATGCATTTCTAAATATATTCTGTAGGATTTATTGAGTGCTGTGTGTTTAGGGAGATGCAGCCGAGACTGAAAAACTATATTTACATCTCAGCCCTGTCAAACCATTACATTGGAAAATCAATACAGAGAAAAACAAGATATCTATACAATCCCCTGAGCTCTGCGTGTTTAGACCTCTCTATTTTATAGCATTTATTTATCAGTTTTTTATTCATAGTCCCCTTTTTAGGAATCCGTAAGTATTTGACCGTGCAAAATTTCTGAAGTCCAGTCTACATGCTTAAAAACTGACAAAATATGAATGCTGACCTAAAGTAAACAAAGAAAGGTCTCTGGAAGTCATGTTAACATTGGTCAAAGCAGGGAAAGTGTTTAACCGTTCAATTTTACAGCGGCAAGTTTTCATGTTTATAAGATAAACATTAAAGCTAGTCAGTGCAGTGTTGAGGAGGACTTGTCTTCTTCCACACAAGAACTTTTCAGTAAACTGTGAAGTTAAACTGTGAAGTAAAAGTAAAAACTGCAAAATCAGTAAAATTATACAAAAATAACGCATATGAGGGCATTCATATTTTGAGATATTTCATTTTCAGATATGAACACAGCAAATTACTATAAAGTTAATGACATTAAACTGTACAGCACAGCATCACAGGATGTAAGAGCAAGAGTGAAAAAGGTAAAGACATTTTAATAAAAAAGTGCTTTAGAGTGACAGTATAAAGTTTCTGCTTCACTGTTTTTACTATTAGATACAGCAAATAACAGTAGCCAGTTACAGTCCTGTTTAATGTGACTGGCTACCTCACTGATCTTAACATCTTATCAAATCTGTTAATTTTAATATAGGGTGTAGCTGTAATCCATATATAAAACCTCAATATGGAACTGATTATAGCTTCTGAAGAGGCAGTTCTAATCCGGTAAGAGGTACATCAATTACATTTTTAAAAGATACACAAATGAATTCTTTTGTAGGTACTCTTGTGGTGTTGGACAAGCTTTGCAGTGCACTGGTAAAAATCCCATTTAACCTATTGACAAACTGTAGCTAACTGTAAATTACAATAGCTACATTTAGAGTGAATTTAACCTAAAGAGAAACTGTAGGATACAGCTAATCTGAAAATCAGATCACTTATCTGAAAACCACCCCAACCCAAACCTAATGCACTATGTAAAATGGTATTTTGTAGGGTCCATGGGCTCTGGCCATCTAGCAGACCTCTAACAATGTTTATCAGGACACTAACAATATTAAAATAATTCTGTACTTCAGCATTTTTTTGTTGTTGTTTTTTAGACATAAGGTTTTAATGAAAGCGCTTTAAAATCTATGGAAACTATACATAAACTATACATTTATTTGCCAAGTGTATGTGACAAAAGTTATTCCGGAAAATTATGGTATGGTATGTACAGTGGCATTGTAATAAAATGCATGTGCAGTTGTTTAAAGCAGTACTCCTGTTGTCCACTGAAATGAACAGAGCAAGAGTGACCAGAGAGTGAGAGGTCTGCCTTGACTTTCCCTATCTTCGCCTTCTTTCTAGATGAGTAAAGGTCTTGGAAGGTGGAGAGCTGTTAGCCAATTATTTTCTCTGCACATTGCAACGCTTGCTGCAGCTTATTATCGGTGTGCAAAGACACAGAGCCATGCCAAGTCTGTAGCAGACTATCACAAGACTGAAAAAAACAAAGCAAAAAATAAATCAGAATAAATCAATAGGAGACAGACACAAAACATTAGGTATGCTAAAACAACAATGCACTGGTGATCTTAGTGATATAGAACAACTTGGTAAACCTCAAGAATCAATTACAGAAGGGCATATCAGTGATTTATAGATGCTTGTTTACAACTAATCCACTTCTGCTGCTACTTAGTAGCACAGGGCTTCAGTGATTTTAGCCCACTGTATATCACACAGGCTGAATCTCATTAGTACAGCATAAAGTAAAGAACCGTAGCTCCAGGGAGTTCAGCATTACACACCAGAGAGCAGCAGGCAGTAATTAATAACCCAAATATGCTGCACTCAGAGGTACGCAGACTAAAGTATTCATTTATGTATGTATGTACAGTATTTATCTATTCATGTATGTATGTATTCATGTATTTATTTATTTCTTTGATGGCAGAGCTCTGAGTCATGGTTGAGGAACAAAATCGGAGGATGTAAAGAAACTGTTGTACACAAAAACAACATGAACCCTTAAAATCTTAAAATCACAGAACAAAAATATTAAACCTTAACCCATAAGAGCCCAGACCCATTTCCCCTTAAGGGAAAATAATTAAGGGTCAGTTATAAGTTTATAAAAGATCAGTCTTATTGTGACAAAGAGGTCACATGGCATCTTTTGTAAGTATTATGGGGTCATAATACTTGTAGCATGTCACAACAACAACGATTTCATAACTGGTATTCCATCATGGTGTTCTAAAAATAGTGTCAGAATGGGTATATGTGATATAGAATATGGGTATATGTAATATAGAATACGAGTATATGTAATATAGAATATGGGTATGTGTAATATAGAATACGAGTATATGTAATATAGAATATGGGTATATGTAATATAGAATAGGGGTATATGTAATATAGAATATGAGTATATGTAATATAGAATATAAAAAAAAGGTTAGTAGGTTTCAGCTAAATTCTTAAAAATGTTTAAATTAAAATATCTTTTTTTAGTGGAATACTTCAGAAAGAATAAGAATTCACTTAGTTGTGTAGTGTAACAAAATAATATCTCATTTGGTAAGAGGGTTGAGCTGGATAGGACTTTTTGACCACCTCCTTAACTCCATATTCCCAGTTTGTTTTTGGTTCAACATTTTGTTTCACCATGTGGCATTCATGTGATATTTTTTGTGTTTTTAAATATTTATTTCTGTATTATGCATCAGAGTGGTTTGATGTGAAATGCTTTGTACTAGAGAAACTTGCCAAGTTGTAATAGGAAGCAGGGGTCACAATGTCTACCACACAAATATTTTTATTTACTATCCAAAACCAGCATTGAACCTGCATGTGTATGTAATGTGTTGACATGGGTAATGTTGAAAAAGTTTTCTTTGGGGGTAATTTTGTCTCACAAAACTTTTTATGTACCCCTTCACTATGAAATGTTTTTTATTCATTTTAAAAAAAGCAAACCTTATCTGACAACTATAGCAAAACAATGTATCTGGAATCCATATGTGTAGTAATACAATGCAATATCATGCAATAACTTCCTATGCTGTAGAAGCATTGAACAGTTCAGACCTTTGGTTGCCATTCCCAGCACTGCCATTACCAAGCCATGTCTATAGAATGCAGCGCTAAACAAAAACACTGAAGGACTTACTCTGGATGCTTACATTTAAACCATTTCATTATGCAGATACCTTTTAAAACGCCACTTAGTATCAGTAGACAGTATTCTCTGTGCTTTCCAGACACTCAGGATTCTGAATGTATAATTTCATAGCATGAAAAACCAGCACATCTATGCATTTTTAAACAGTGATTAACTTTTTAAATATCAATGGGATTTATGTTTCATAGCTATGCATTGGAGTAATGTACTGATTTCTTATGAAGATGAACACAACTATCATAAGGAACGGTATTGCTTTGTTGGACTGGAATGCCAGAAAGAAAATCTTGCAGTACTGGTGCTCAGAGTGAACCTACTCATAGTCCTGTTTGACATGAAAACTAAAGATAATGTAACAGATGACATATACAAAGGATTTCTATCTATTCAAAGCTAACTGGTTAAGAGCTAATAAGCTCTCCAAAACACACTTTTCTCAGTCCGAAGCTTCACTTTGAAGGACAGATGGACATTATACTGTTTGGCATTGTGTTGGCTCCTGACTGCATACGTTTTAAAATCACGTCTGGATTCAGTATCATTTTGCTTGGGATTGATGAGAGCCTTTAGTTTTTTCTTTAGTTTTCCGTGTCCTAAGCAGGTGGAAAATGAATACAAACTAAAGCTGTAGATTTCTGTTGCTTCCTGTGTGGGTCAGGTTTTTTATTTTATTTTTTTTAAGGTTCTTAATGAAATTAAGTGTTAAAAACATTGTTTTAAGTATATTTAGATCAAAATGTCTTTAGCTTATGGAGAATGCAGTCTTGCATGTCAAAATGTTTGACTGGTACTGTATGTGCAGGTGATGATTTATCGATTGAAACTATAGTTTTTAAACCCAGTCCTACTTTGAAATGGAGTGACAGCTCTATGTTGCTAACAAACCATTTGTTGTTCTATGTTTAAATCCAGTGATAAATAAGCCCTCTGTTGATTCCACACAGATGTGGCCAGCCTTAGTGTGAATTATAAATGGTCTGTTCTGCTTTGGGACAATGATGTCTAAAGCTCTACATAAATTAACTGTATAGAAATAAATGGCACTGGATTACAGCTCCCTGTGGGCAGACTCAGGCTGGGTCAGAGCTGTCCGCTGTCCGCAGTGCTGAAGCTGAGAGATAAAAGAGCACTATTGCTGTTTACAGTCTACAGTTATAAACACTCACCGTAAACCTCACTTTCAATATATGTCCATAAAAGGCGTTAACCCCCTAAATAGGATCATTGCATAGTAGTTATGGATATATTTTTTTTTTATTTGTTTATTTTTAATCCTTCTGTAAATGTCTTTTAACCCCTTAAAAATGCAAACAGAAATTATTTAGTAACTACAAGGGCTACTTAACAAACTGCTTGGGTTTTTATAGAATGTGTAGTTACTCTTTGGACATACCAATGGGACATGGCCATTAAAATCTTTAACTTGCTTGAAAAAGGTAGGTTCAGTTTACATTGATTTATTCCTGGCTGTATGATGAAACTTACCAACTCTTAAAGTTGACAGTAATAACACTGATATACGTTGATCTATAGTAGACCATGAGATCATGTGGCTGTTGTGACAATGCGAACTCTTGAATGTTCCAAAAAGTAATTCCCACCTAATTTTAAGCAAGTTTGCTTGAGTACTGGACGATCTTGTCTTATGAGTGAAAGTTAATCAATTTAAAGCAGTTCTGATTTACTATTATCTTATGGTGGCTCATTCTATCAGGCAATTCCCCAGGGCAGTTTCTCATTTTGAGCTCCTAGCTATGAAGGGCTATGGCATCATTAGGGTTCAAACATCTGGTTAGGGTGAATACTGCTGTTTTTACTATTAGAGAGTTCATGAAATGAGTTGGAAATGCCTCTGATTTCTGTGTCCTTTTTAATGAAGAGTAAAAAGTCTTAGTTTTTTAACTTTGAAAAGTAATTTAGTATTATGTGATGTGATGGCCTAGGAATTCACACCACTATTTGGAGGTTCTAATTTGTACATTAGCTGTCCATATATGTGAGCATAGGAGGTGAAAAAGCTTGGTGGGATTGTGTGTTAGAAAGAGGCCCTGCTAGTGAACAATCTTCTAAGCCTCTTTTTCTTCTGGCTTGGGGTGGTGATGGCATTGTATGTGGGAGCCTATCCGAGCACTTATTGGCAGAAGGCAGGAAACTGGACAAGACCATCAGTCTATTGGAGGCAGTTTAATCAGTTTTATCGTAATGTTATATTTAGCTGGCTTCTCATTTTTAATAAGTAGCCATGCTAACTACTGAAAACTGACTATGCAAGGTCTTTTGTTAGGTAGAGGACTTATGGATATGCCTCTTGAACAACGATTGGTTTAAAATACTACTTCATTTCTTGCTTCAAATTTTCAGAGAACCCAAACAAAAAGAAAATCTCATACTGACCCAGTTGCCAGGGTTATGAATTGCTTACAGTTAAGTGTGACTAATTGTGCTCTATTGTATTGCTCTTTTTTAAGCATTTTGTTGTTGCCTTGTTATCCAGTAAATCTGAGCAAACATAAGTTTTTCAATCTAGTTAAATTGTTTGAGGGAGCACTAAAACTCTTTTAAAATTTTATGCAACATTCAGTCTTGCGTCAGTTTGAAAAAGTGCTCATCAGGTTTGAAGGTAACAGGATGTTAACACCCATTCAGTTTTGGCTTGCTATCTGGGTAGAACTTTAAGCGAACTTTGTATCTGAATTTTACAAAATACTTAACTTGTAATTAGAGGCCTATAGAGCACCATGTCTGTAATAATAAAAGAACTTCACACTGTTATATACTGTATATTATGATTGAACAGATATAATGCTGAGAATTCCAATGAATGATTTAAATCAAGTAGAAATGTAAAGTAGAATTCCCAGAATCTTCTTTAGATTAGTAATTTCCCAAAGCCAGTTAAAAGAGCATTCTAACAGTCATGGTTTCTGCTAACAAAGTCTTCTCACATCAGTACTAATACATGTTAGTGAATACTGTCATGCTTTAATATGCTAATAATCCGAAGTGAACTCAGTGTTATGAGTTGAGCTGGTTTTGCCTGGGGTTCCCTGCTTTCACAGGCTGCGCTTTTCCTCAAAGATCACAGTGACTGTGTTTTACCAAAGCTGACATTTTCCGAAGCTGCATGGTCGCCTTTTTTAAAGCTTTCACCTTTGAAGCCGTCTCATGTGTTTTATCAGCTGATTCCCACACAGCCTGACAAATCTTTCAGCAGCTGGACTCCAGCTGTCCGTTACTGTGCAAAACCCATGAGCAATGGATAACAGGTGTAAAACTCTGACCTCACGATGACTCAGCTTGAATACTGTTCTTCAGGAAGCAATTCAGTGAATCACAAAAACATTCAACTTTACCTTGATGTTGTTTAGTCCAATCATATGGGTGCAATTCAGAATTCATTTTTGAATACACTGAATTCACCACAGCCTAAAAATAACTACAAAGCCAATTGGGTCAGTAGTTACAATGCAAATAAAAACTGAAAGCAGTGGATATTAAATCTACCTTTAGCTGCATTTGATTGAAAACAGAGCACAGACTGTAATATACAACGACTTAATGCAATTATGTTTTATTGTATTAACATAACTGTAAATATACGTTTATTCTGAATTTGATTTAACTGTGCAAATCAAGGTTATTGATGTTTACAGGTTACAGGTGTTCAGGGATGTTAAACAGGTAACACCGTCAGGCCTTCATGTATAAGCAACATCCCTTAAGAGCAAGGATGTGTTGAGACTAGCCAAAAATGCATCAGCAAATGAATCCATAAATTTTAAAAAAATTCAGGTATATATGCATATGCATAATACCATCACATATACCCTGTTCATCACTGTGTTAGTCACAGAAGAGGTCATACATCAACAACGATCAGGGAATAGTCTGCACATGGTGCTCCAAATATCATGTTTTTGGATTGTGTTTCCGAGTAAATGTAAATTTACAAAAAACAACAAAGGTGATAAGATACCACTACCACAAAAGAAAGAAACAGAATATTAATGAAAAAAAAGAGTGAAAGAAAGAATTAACAGAAAAACACCCAAACACATGTAATGTTTTACAGAAGACATGGTTTAACATTTAACTAGAGAAAATCGTTACACCTCTTTAAGGTAATCAGTTATTCCACCCAGAGCACGGACATGATGCCTTTAATATCATGTGTGGAGAAAACCTAATTCTACAGAGACTTAATCCTATTTTCTGGATTATACTACATTAATGTAAATCATACACTTCACCCACACACCGTATAAGAACACAGATGACCCAGGATGATATCAGTGAGGGTTTAGACTGTTATACTGCAGAAAGCCTTGAAAATCATGATGACATTTTGTAACTAAAGACAGCAGCTATCGGTCTGTTCAGCGGCTGCACAGAAGACAGTGCTTTGATTTTTGCACATTCATGTACACTGAGTTTCCTTTCTGTAAGACTGACCAGATGAATCATGAATCATGGACATTCAAGCCACAGTTCAGTGGAAAATCAGCTTTAACCACTTCTACCCTTTTATTTGCCCTTTTATTCCTTTGTACTTTTTGGTGTGCATAAAAACAGAGAGAAACGTTCCTGTCACAGGTAAAACAGGAAGCAATAGGATTGGCGTTAAGTTTCCACACTGTCATTGTGCTTTTAGCCTGTTCTTTCACACTAATCTTTCAGACCATTCCTTTAGGCTGTTTCATCAGGCTGCTCTTTCACGCTGATCTGACTATTCCTTCAGGCAATTTCTGTAGGCTTTTCGTTTAGGCTGATCTTTACGGCTGTTCCTTCAGACTGTTCTGTCAGGCTGTTCCTTTAGGCTGACCTTTCAGACTGCTCTTTTAAGATGTTTCTACAGAGTGAGAGAGAGAGAGAGAGAGAGAGAGAGAGAGAGAGAGAAAGGGCTAGAGGTGGAAAAGGGGAAATAAATTAAAAAGTAGAAAATGAGAAAATGAAAGATTTGATGTTTCACTGAAAGCTGACGCTAAGGGAGGTTCTACCCACACAAAAAAATCCATCAAGAGCAGCTCAGTGTTCAGAAACTGACAACTGATAAAGGGCTAAATTATGGCTAACACAAACACATAGGTTTCCGTCTCTAACTGTACACCAGCAAGGTCAGGTTACAGGGGAGGGGTTTCTGTTAAAATGGACAGGCAATATACATGTGGATACGTCATGAAAAAATGGTAAAAACAAACACAGCATTTGGAAAAAGGGAAATAAAAGGGAAATAACTGCCATTTTCACTATTACACCAGGCCACACACATACACTGAGTTTCAAGGTCTCTGAGACGCGACCGCACAGAAAGAAAGAAAAAATGCCCTGTTCACAAAGCATTTCACAAAGCCACACAAAGCCTCTGTAACAGTCCCTGTAACAGTGTATGGGTCCCACCGCAAACGTCTACTGAAATGATTTGCATGGTGTTGAAACAGAAAGGATCTCATTATTATGGAAATATTTATAAAGAGTGTGAGTGAGTGTCATTAAGCACAGAGGTTGTCACGGTTATAACCTAGAGGGAGTTCAGTGTGATAAATGTGACTGTGGCCAGTTGAGAGAAACTCCTACATGGCCTACGTGATGGACATGCAGCTGCTGTTTGGTGATGTGAACTTTAGGTGATGTAATTTTACCAGACACCAGACACAAATCTCATTACATCCTCTCTGTATAGATTTAGAGGAATTTAAATACATATTTCATTAAATTGATTTTAATGAAATGTTATGGCCACATTTCTCTGTATTTTACATTGTCATAGTTAAAGGAGCACAGTTAGGTATATATGAACTTACGTACCGTGAAGCCTAAACCCTTCCACTACAAATCTTGCATTTACAAAAGAAGTCAGTAAAATGGACCAATTCTGAAATCATGGAATTACATAACAATGTTGACTTATTAATATTCAAACCATTCAGCTGTTTTTTCTGGCTATTCTTCCAAGTTATTTCTTCAAAGTTTCTGCTTCCTTTAGAGACAAAAAGAGACAGAGGTGGAAAAAGCAAGTAAGACAGAAAGGGGTGAAGAAAGACTACGAACTGAGCAAAACCTACAAAACTTGTTCTTTTGCAGTCCTGTATCAGTTTACTTTGAATCTACAGCTCAACAGAAGTTTGACAAAAAGCAGCTTACATAGACTGTATGCACAGCTTTGCTGTCGAAGGCTTTTTAACATCTAACATGTTCAGTAGCATGTCTGCACGTCTCTGTGCCTGTGGTGGATCTAGCATTATGCTAAGAAATCTCGGGGGAAAATCCCACACCCTTAAACCACTTACATCAACATCAGCTTGTTTTTCTGAAGGTTCAGTCATAAGCACAACTGACTTTCCGCATATGACAGCAGAGCATCTCAGTGTTAAAAGGATGTCTGTAGAGAATGGAGCCCAGCATGAACATGTAGCTGTATGCTCTTTTCTTGTTAACAAAGCATCAACTACAGTGGTGTAAAACTCCGTAAGTGTCTTAGTATATAAGCTCCAGTGCACTGTCGGAGAAGTTTGTTCAAATGCACTGTAGGAGAAATGCAGATGCATCGTAGTGATTGGTTAGCCTATTTCCATCCAGGCCACTCTCAGGTGCTGATTGTATATTTTAAGAGCCAGTGCAAACAAGCTAAACTGGCTAGATAATTTGATGAGCTGCAAAAGAGCCCAAGATGGATCTAAGGAGTCCTCCAAAAAGAAATATTTGTGTAGGTTTTATAAAAAGTGCCAGATTATCCGCTATGTTACAGGTGACAGGTGGGTCTCGTGACCCTAGACAACAGGAAAAATGCAGAGCACCTTTGAAACAACCAGATTAGGGCGACTTTGTATATCTGGAGCCAGTGATGCCGAGACACCCACCATTTCCCCGCACTAAAAGCCAGGCAGGTAAAATCAATCAGACTACCGGAGGATCTCGGGCTGCTTTAATGTGTAAAGGAGTCCTGATGCACACGTGACGATTGGCCGCTTAGGGTTTCAGTTGCCAGGCAACCGTCCAGCAGTGGCCGGGGCGACACTGACAGACAGCTGCTGATGCTGCACGGCCCACATAGGCGGGCCTGGAAAGCGCCATGGCAACAGCAACACAGCAACATGGCAACACAGTAACAGCACCACAGCAACATGGTAACACAGCAACTCTAAGCTCTTCTCATGCCTGACACGTAGAGGGCATACAAAAAAGAAAGACTAGCCAGCATCTCCTCCCTCTGTCACTCTCTCGCTCTTTCTATCCCTCTTTTACTTGTTCCCTTGCTGGCTATCTCTTCATCTCTTTCTGTCTCTATCTCCCCACCCACATTCTTTATTTCTTCCTCCATTTTCCTCCCTTCTCTCTTTCCCCATCCCAGCTTTCTTTCTCTCCCTTTTACTCGCTCTCTCTCTCTTTTTCTCATATTTCTCTGCCCCCTCAGCCTCTTTTTCTCCTAGTATCTTTCCTCTGTTTTCTTCTCTCTCTCTCTCTCTCTCTCTCTCACTAACTCTCTCCCTCTCACACACACACTTTATGGAATATTTTAATCTTTAAAAAAAAGACCACCCTCCTCCCAGTAACTAATATTTACCCATGGACCCCCTAAGCCCAACTGCATATAAAATCAGTCCGGCCACTCCAGAGGCAGTGGAGCTTAGCAAATATCGACATTTCAGTCCAGCCACGTGTGACTCGCCTTTCAACATTGTCGATATAGCAAAGAGAATGACAAATGAATCTTTTCCCGAGGACACATGATTCACCACAAAGTGGTTTACAACACCAGTTAATGTCAATGGGCCAAAGAACAGCATTATCTAAGGGAAAGAGGGATCGGGATCAAACAAAACAATAAAATACCAAAAGATATAATCTTTTGCAGAGTCCAGCATCCATCAAAAAACAAGGCAAGGTCAGAGTTCAACCACAGACAAGGCATACACCTTTAAAAATAAGGTATCAAAGAAGAGCATATTTGCCTCCATATAAACCTATTTAACGAAAGGTACCTGAAGCTTTTACAATGCAGCTGTCTTACTCTGTAATTCATTAAGGCTTATGATTCAGCACCCACTTCATTCAGTAATTACAAGGGAACAACTATGTAATTAATGTAGATAGGAACGGCAGTAATGGAAGTCCCGAGCAATCCATTGTTCCTTTGTTTACAAGGTGTCCTTGTTGTCCCATTTACAAGGTGAAAGAACAATGTATGTGAACAATGTATAAGTATGAAGAACCATTTTTGGGTTTAAAGAACCTTCACAATAATAATAAGATTCTATGTCAATGAGAGATGTTTCCTTGACCCACATGTTCAAGCCAAGAACCATTTAGGAATCGTTTTATTAAGAATGCAGAGAATCCTTTTACTTTTGAACTGTGTGTACACACAGTATGAATGTATGTTCACCATTGATCCTTGGACTAATGATTTCAAAGGTCAAGGTTGCTTTCCCAAGCATCAGCAGCAGAGAGCAGAGCCCAATACATAAGCACAATAACACAACTTCAGTAGTGTTTTCCTAATTAACTGAAAAGCAACTGTGAGAAGACCTTTTTGGGCAATGTATATGTGCTTACTGCTGGAAAATACATACAGTACATCAACATTTTGCCTTTCCAACACAAGATGCTGTTGGAATCTTAAACTACAACCCCTACAAGGTGGCTGATTCCTCTGTTAAGCTTTGTTCATGTTGGATGTGCGGCACAATACAATCACCAGACACTGAAGCATAATGTCCCTCCCTGTTTAACCAGAAGTGGCTATAGAAAAGGTAAGCCAACAAAAAACAAGAAAACATGTCAAAGAAACTGTTCACATCCAGTTATAATAAGTGATTCTTACACATGCCAGTATTCACTTTTTTATGCAATCTGATGTAAAGCACTTTTTTTTTTCATTAGTAGGGGAATATTATTAAAAGCTGAAGAGACCAAGCCTGTTGCAGCTCAGCAGGCTTGTGAAAACAATGAGGACTAGAGTAGAGTTAAGGTGGAAAAAGAGTTTGCAGAGGAGATCTACGCTTCTTAAAATTTTGCATCCAAAGTCTAAGCTAAGGCAAGTAACTTCTTTGCCTGCACTTTGAGTGGGCATTTTTAATCTTTAGCTGGTCCAAAATGGCTACTCAAGTTTGCTTTTAGTATTAAAGTCTTATAAATAAGTAAACTGAAACACATTTAAAAATGCACTCATATTTGAAATTCCATTTTGAGAGTGTGCAATCACAACCTCGGTTTAAGCAGTAGCTGTATCTCAGACTCTCATGCATTCTCAAATCCTCAGAGTTCAAGTGCTAAATCAAAGCATTTCTCATGGGATTATCAGACGTTCAGCAGTTTATAAGTTTCCATTAGCATTGTGAACATTTAGTTAGTGGATTTAGCATTAGAGCTGATCAACATGGTTTGTTTTAGGCACAACATCACCCTTAATATAGTTCAGAGGCCTACTAGTTTTCTACCAGATACCCACAATTGTGTATTAAATTTATTATTGTTGTTGTTGGCTCTGTATTCAAAAGCAAGAGATATATGCTGCTTCTATTGAGATTTATGTGTTCTGGTGGACTAGCCATCAAGGGTCTCATTACTGAAAATTCTTCTTATGGCCATGTTATCCTGTTATCCTGTTATTAGCAAGCAAAGCTCTGAGGTGTTACATCACTGCAGGTACAATAGCAGCTATAAATGCCTGAACCAAACTAATTTAAATGTATTCAGATTTAATTTAATTTAACTGAATGGTATGTGGTCCTTGACTGTTTCAGGACTTAGAATGGACAAAGATTTGTGTTCATATTATAGATATCAGTGGCTTTAGGCAAAAAAAACAAAGGCTTTAAATAAGAGTCTTAGTGGCTCTTCCATCTTGTTCTTCCATCTCCCACACACACATACAGTGACCTGCTGGGCCCTGTTACCTTGACATCACAAACACTCGGATACACACTTAGCACCTCTATGTGGCTAAAGCTTCTAGACAGACAAAGGGAAGTGAGATTGATGTATACCCTATAACACACTCTGTGGAGTAAATACTGAAACACACCCACATACACACTCATACAAAGACCATTCACTCACCACAATCAAATTTTTGCAGTGTAGAAATGCTTAAGCCTGTGGGTGGCAATTCATTTTAAACATCTGAAACGATAATAATAATCGATAAATATTTTTTTCTGGCTATTTTCAAACATAAAATCAGTTTAAAGCTCATGGTGTGTCCATTTTCCACTAATGTGTGAATAGTTCTTTCAATTCATCAAATAGAAGAAATTCTGATATTTCATGAGATGTAGTAAGATTCACTTCATTTCTTAAAGAATAACACTGAAGTCATACGTTTACACTTCTAACAGACATGTGTTCACACACAAACACACACACACACTCTCTCACACACACACACACACACACACACACACAACCCCAAATTTAAAAAATATGTGTAATAATAAAAAATAATCTTCATTCATTCATCTTACAAGCCGCTTATCCTCCTAAATGTTGTGAGGGTTGCTGGAGTTTATCCTAGAGGGCAGAAGGCAGGAAACACCCTGGACACCAGTCTATACTGCAACATATTTTAAAGCTGGGATGGTAAAGCATTACCACACAACACTTTATAAAACATTGTGTCCCTGAGGATACCAAGCGATAAGGTGTTTCTGCAAATGATTCTTAAAGTGTGCAGCAGTACAGGGTCATAGTTCTTGCATTTCTTGGTTCAAAATTGTTCACACATTCTTTACAGGGACTGGGACAGCATTAATATCTAGATTTGTTCCAAATTCAGATTTTCTGTTTTTATACTTATATTGGTCATCCTGGTTCTTTGTGCCAAAGGCAAAGTTTAAGTGTTTAAGGATCTACAGTCATCTTTTACCTTACAGGCCTTCAGATGGGAGCTAAAACTAAATGGATTACTGATGAACTCCATTAACATCATGTGGGATTAAAAGTCTTAGAGAAAACCATGAAAAAAAGAAAAGCAAAAAAAGAGTCTGGTTAGAATCTTAGAGAGAGAGAGAGAGAGAGATGACAGGCAGACAGAAAAAGAAGTGAGATTAGAGAGAAAAACAAGAGGGTGGGAAAAAGAGATAATAAGAAAAAGGAGCAAAGACCGACGTGAAGGAAGGAATGAGGAAAGAAGAAAGTGTGAGGGAAAGAGAAGGAGTGAGAGAGCAGAATGAAAAGCAGCTAGCGGAGAGAAGAGACAGTGGGAGAGAGAGTTTGATGAATTGAAGCTTTCTCTGGAGGTCTTCTGTCCCTCTCTGTAAGTGGCAGGTGATTTATGAGTCTTTATAAGTATTTGATGGGGCTGCTATGAGGAGAGCTTGATCTAGTTTTCATTCCTAAACCATTCCACATCTATTAACATCAACTGGAAAGCTGTGTATTTTCCAGTACATATGAAAAATGTCCTCAACTACATTATGCATCTTTGAATTACATAATTCATTACACACTTACTTACATAATGAATAACATTTAGGTTTACATTCATTTACGCTCTGTAATTAACAGGTTTGGGTTGGTAAAAGAGTAAACAGTTTTTTTTTCTTTTCTAATAAGACTGCACACACAACAGCAAACTGTTCCTCTAAGTCATATCTTATTAAACAATTTCCTCTTCACACCCTATTATGATGTCTCCCTTGTTATGGCTTGGTTCTGCCCACTAGCTCCCCTCCAAGTGATCCTGGACTATATAACTATATGGACTATATAACTGCATCATATTTATATCCCCCTTTGTTTTATCTGTTTCTTGAGTCTCTGTGTTTCATCCCTGGTTACCAAGCTTGGCTTCTTTTGTTTGTGCGGAGAGTCTCCTGGTTTTGACCCTAATTATAGATATTTCTATACAGCAAACATTGTACTGAACTTCATTTACTAAATATCAATTTATGTTTTTCTGCTCCACATAATCGATTTGCATTCAAAAGCAAATTATCGCTGACTGAGGTTTAAAAATATTTATTCAGAATTGTTCTTCCATGGAGTAGATGCCCCCTCCTTTACTTCATTCCTAAGTCCTTCTCTATTTCACCTGTCTGTCCGGTTTTGTCTTTTTCTGACCCTTTTCATTGAGTTTTCTCTCTCATTCTCCCTTTGTCTCTCTGTCTGTATCTCTCTCCCTCTTCCTTTCTCTCTGTCTTATACAGTTTTTCTCCTGGCTTTTCACATTTTCAATCTCTTTGTCTTTCTATCCTGCTTCACCACTGGGCAGGAAGGAGGAAATCCAGGGATAAATAATTAAAGCTGTATCCAGAAGAGTATCCGGTGGTTCCTGAGAGACTGGAGCAATGCAGATCAGACCAGCTGCATGATGGAGGGACAGAGTGACGTAGAAGAGGAGTACGCTGAGTTGAGTTGTGGTGATGAAGGGCCTCTGTTTAGCTGAGGGGGAACAACATGCACATCTCATCAAGCTGGATGTGACAAATTACAGCAGCTAGAGGGTTCAATGTTTATTTCACACTGCAGCTACAAGGCTAATGTAGCTAACGAGTAATTGAAGGTCATGTACATTAATTAGCATGGTGCTATCTGTAGGACTACATCGCACTTATCTCAAACTGTGCAGAGCTGTTAGGTAAACTCAAATAGACTTGCTTATGTGCTTTTTGTTTTAAAAGTTTATTAGATTGTTTATTTATTAGCATTAAGATAAAACATTAGCACAAGAACTGTGTCACAAGAACTGAAAGAAAGTGAAAGTACACCCTTGGTCTCAGTAACTGTTGCTGTTCCCTTCAGTAGAAACACTGTCTTTCTGAAATCTAACAGGAGCACTTTTTTTTTCCACTTCTCCATGCAGAATCCTTTCTACTGTGCAATGTTCAAAAAGTTTCTTGCATCTGCAACTTAATTCAAATTGGATTCAGGTCATGGGTCAGGGGTGGGACTGATACAGCTACACTGTTCATTACTGTTCAATTATATAAAGGATTACAAAAATGTTCATTATAGGTGTCACTCCTTAAATTATATTGCCTTTATCTAACAAATTTGTTCTTATAAAGACAGGATATTTGTATCTTCAAGCATGTTGAAACGGTTTAAACTTTTCTGTAGTGTCACGCCTCCGCGTCTTCCCGGCTTCAATGCTCTTCGGGACTCCACATCCCAGAGGGCCACGCTCGATGACGTCATGTATATGCGCCCCGTTCGGACTCCGTGATACGCTCTAGGTCACCTGAGTTTTAACCACAGCTGTCATCAATCACTTACTTCCTGTATTTAAGGCACACACAAACACTCGCGCTTTGCCAAACTTAGTTTAGCGATTCCGAGCGTTTCTTTCCCGTGTTGTCCCTTTCTGGTTTTCGACTCCCTTCGTTTCTCTACTACTCTTTTGCTTTATCCCTTTGGCTCGGACTCTACGGTTTGTACCTGTGCTTCCTCACTTTGGTTTTCCCCTTCGGTCTTCCCCTGTAAACCTGTTTGCCCTCGCTGCTTGTTCTACCTGGTTCTGACCTCCGCCTGTCTCTGACTCCGATTTAGCTTCTCACTTTGTTATACTGTTTACTGTTGCTTGCTGAGCTTGCCTGTTTATGAATAAACCGTTCTTGTTTTTTTTTTTAATTCTGCAAACGTCGGTTTTAAAGTCTTTTGTCTAACATGTACCTACTTCTTTACATGTATACATATACATATCTGTTCATCAAAATAAAAAAATAAACAAGGAAACCGCCCACCAGTATGTAAACTGCCCTTAGTATACAGTTAAGATAGCAATCAGTGGACAACATATATAAATCACAGTTCACAGTAAAACTCTGTGTGCTGACCAACGCCTGCATAGGCTGCAATGAGTGCTACTAATTTTTAAAGCATTGCTAATTACTTAAGACTTTTTATACTCCTTCACAGACAAAGATTATTTTTACTCTGGAAGTAATTGTTTATGATCCTCCCGACTCCTAGTGTGAAACCTTTTCATTGAATCAACATAATTTCTGCATTTCAGCAGCATGCTTTCCGTTTTGTTTGGTCTTGGTCAGTTCATCATGAAAACTTTGCTTCTGATGGCAAAGTGACAGATATTTTAGAGGTAAGGAAAGCTGTAACATTTAGGTCATCTTGAATTTTTTTTTAAAACAGCAAGCTAACAGAAAAACTAAAGTGAGGCTCAACCCATGGATAAGTGGAACAGACAAGAAAGAAAGTATGAAATAAGGAATGCAAAAATAAAAGCACCACACAAACATCAGTAGAGCAACAAAGGTTATCCTCTAATCTCTGAATCTTTTGAATGCTCTGTGCCCCACCAGTCAAACACGATCACGTTCTCTGAGGAAGCTAAGTTTAGCCTGTTCTATTGCTCTAAAAATAACTGCCAGGCAGATTAGACTATACGAAGATTGCAGAAGTCGGGAATTAATGATAAACTATGTTAATTATCACAGCCCCTGAAGAGAAGAGCAGGACAGAACTCTGCCTACGCTGTAACTCACGGAGGGTGTACATTCAGACAGAAATAGCATGAACTCAACAGAGACATCAGTTGTTTGCAGATATAAGTCCACATGACAGTATGCAGTTATATTTTACTGTTTTTGTCTGTGATTAAATGTCATGATTAATGGACGGTGCGCGTGATGCAGGCAAGGCCCATCAAAGCACAAGACAAGCAAAAGCTTTATGGTAGGTAAATTGGTGAGCAGGAAAGGAAGTGACACTCAGCCGAGGCAGGTGAAGAAACAGCATTCAGAGGGCACAGGATGGGCAGTAGCTCCACAGCAGACCACAGAGTTTGGGCAGTAGCTCAGCTCCGGCAAAGAACACACAGACAATTAGTTCTGACTGAAGGACTGAGGACTATATTTGAGGATGCCCCACAGATGCTCAGTAGGGTTTAGGTCTGGAGACATGCTTGGCAAGTGCAGCATCTTTACCCTCAGTTGTTTTAGCAAGGCAGTGCTTGTCTTGAGTTGTGTTTAGGGTCGTTTTCATGTTGGAATATTGCCCTTCGGCCCAGTTTGCAAAGGGAGGGGATCATGCTCTGCTTCAGTATGTCACAGTACATGTCGACATTCATGGTTTCCTCAATGAACTAATGAGCTCTCCACACCCGACAGGACTCATGCAACCATAAACCATAACACTGTACCACTATGCTTGACTGTGGGCAAGACCCATTTGTCTTTGTACTCCTTACCTAGTTGCCACCACACACTCTTGACACCATCAGAACCAAATAAGTTTATCTTGGTCTCATCAGACTACAGGACATGGTTCCAGGAATCCCATGGTTCCATGGTTCCATGACTGCTTGTTTTTTTGTGCATCATCTAAGAAGAGGCTTACTTCTGGGACGACAGCCATGCAGACCAATTTGATACAGTGTGCGACGTGGTCTGAGCACTGAGATGGGCTGATTCCCCACCCCTAGACATCAAATTTAACTTTAACACATGAGACACCGGGGAGAGAATATGACTAATTGGGCACAATTTGGCCATTTTCAAATAGGGGTATAAGCACTTTTGTTGCCAGCGGTTAGATATTAAGGGTTGTGTGTTGAGTTATTTTGAAGGCACAGCAAATTTACACTGTCATACAAGCTGAACACTGGCTACTTTACATTATATCAAAGTGTCATATTTTCAGTGTTGTCCCATGAAATATATAATAAAATATTTACAAAAATGTGAGGGGTGTGCTCACTTTTGTGAGCTACTGTGGCAGTGATTTGCAGTATCTGTGCCTATATTTTAGTTCATTCAGAAATTATGCGAAACAATCATCTTGTTATTTTCAATAATATATTGTTATCTTCAATCAGAGAAAAGAAATAGGCTGAAGGTGCTACAATTAGTACTCATCTATAGTCTATAAGGCTATCCTTCCAGGCAGACTGCAAAACCTTTGAACATGTACAAGTTTGGTCAGGCGCCATTTATGCTCTTGGTTTCTAACAGTCTGTTTTAAAGCTTGAGAATGATCACTGAAGCCCACGGATTGGCACTGACTAGTGCCAATCATAGACAAAGCTAGCTCCTCAGTATAGACCAACACACTGCAGTCAGACCTCCATCTGGTAACATACATAAACTAAACGAGTACAAATGACAAATTACAGCAGTTACTGTAAAAAACTCATGTGACTATTGAAACAGTTAATGGTATACTACAGCAAGGGTAGTTTGGGACAATAACAATCAGCAAGTTTAAGTAAACCTATAACTTTTAATGTTATTCACTTGGACAGTCTGTAATGACTTTTACACTAACGTGACCCTTATATTACCTTTGTGAATAAACACCATCACTAAAAGATATACTAAGACAAGATAAGATATTTCCTATTAGCTGCAAGGCATTAAACCATTGTTTCATGTGTGATGCTGCTAAATTCTAAACTCAGCTTTTTCCCTCTTTAAATTCCCTCTTTGATTATTTTTTCAGTACTGTGAAGGGATATATAAAATTAGATTTTCACTCTCAGGCATTGCTCCATTCGCTGCAGAAATATTTAATCTGTGCAAACGTTTCTACCCTCCATGCTTTTAATGCGTTATATACTGCAGGCAGTCAAAGCATTAGCTCTGGTTCTGGGCTTTGGCTATACGTCTTCCTATCTGCTCCTTTAAAACAGCATCATGGCACGCTGAGAAAAACACCACTGATCATGTAGGCCCACCGGGGAGGCCATTCAGATGAAAAATACTAGCATGAGAGAGAGAGAGAGAGAGTGGGGACAAATGAAAAGCTAAGGCTGCCTCACATGCACTAATGCTGATGGATGTCTCTGCAATAACAATCCAAATGAAACAGCAGGAATGGAGTAGAACATTCTAGAGGCTCCCAGCTGCCTCACACAACTACACAAATGCAATATTTTGATTCCTGAGATTTTAATTTACCTCTTGTTTAAATGCCAGTTCTCTACACTATTTTCATTCTTCATTCAATACTATGATTTCATAGCCTACCAAATATCACCATTCTCCAACAATCATCCTGCTCCACTAAATGCCATCATTCCAAGTACACATCATGGTGCTCCACCACACTCTACCATTCTCCAAACATCATCAATCACTGTCCACCAAACACCTCCATTCTCCACCGTTCTCTGAAAGGTTTGTAATAATATATTGTATTAATAATAATTAATAAATAACCCAAAATAATTATGCCTTGCAATACTAAAAGTGGGGTTATGCAGCCTTTTTGTATCAAATCTCACTGAGATGGTTGGGCATCTGACGGACCTACAGTAAATGTGTTCCCAATGGTTAGTTGATTGAATGAATACAAGAACAAATGATCAAATAAATGAATGTTCCCTGATGTATTGCAACCTATTTCTCAGTGTGTAAAAAGCACACATTTAAAATCTGTAAAGGCTGTGCCACCATTTCCCAGTCCCCAGGCACTGATGAAAAGGAGAACTCTATTTATAATGCATTATAATATGCATTAAGCTGGGTCGTTATTTTATAGCATTTTGTATTAATGTTTTGAAATATGAATATTTCTATATCGCTACATGCAAACCATGACAATATACCAGCAACCTCACCAAAATACCTTGGGCAAACCATCAAGCTTTGTCCAGGGTGGTAGTTAAGCTGTTTTTGGAAGTAGCAAGCTACAACTGAGGAACAAATTATAGAATAGTGTTTAGACTTATTTCTGATGTAAGGTTAATTCAGTGTGCTGTAGGGCTTGTAACATGTGTACAGGATCAGGAGAGTCACTATTAATCTCTTAATATGTTTATTAGTGCAATATCCACCAAGCTGCTCCTGCATATGTCTAGTACATTACATATTTCACATATGCACATGTACTCTTTTCAAGTTTATAACCTGTGGTTATATAGCTTTTCTTGACCCGCTCTATTTATTCAGATTAATGTATGTGCATACTTTTGTTTGTTTGTTTGTTGTTAACGGTTTTTCTAAAGCTCTATTCTACTATGTCGTATCTTATGGTATCTTATTTTACACCAAAACAACTGGGGCCATATACTCCAGTAATATGTTTTGCTGTATCTGCAATTATGGGAAAAAAGTAATTCCCAGTACAGAGTAGTGGAGTAAAAAGAGAAGCAGTATAGTACTGGTAGAAAGCGGAGAAGTTGAATTAACAAGAGGACCACTAAAGATGGGTCCAAGTATAAACTGATGGAGAGATTTGTACAGATTATATAAATAAAGAAAGGTAGGTGAAACTCAATCATTCATTATAGACTGCATATACTCATACATTATAATATAATAGGTATAAATTCAGTTTTTATCAAGTCCAGTTCTGGTGAAACCATATTACAGGACAGAAATCCTTAAACAGTGACTCCAAGCAGTCATAATGTTCCAGAACCCCATTCAGTACTATCATTACCTTTGGGAAAAAAAACACTCACATAAAAGAATGTTCTTACAATAGTTTTCTCACAGCTGGGGCTCAATCACAGGCCACTTCCGCTCCAGCACCATGGCGACAAACATAACGCCAATAATCCAGCGAAAAACATCCATCATACAGCCACAGATCCAGTCCAGCAGAGCAGATGATTGAGCCGTGGCTGGAGATCCAGTGGCCCTGGTGACATGATGTTACTGTAAACTGTTTAAAAGTGTGGAATTGTGGTGTTTTTCTTCTTTTACATAATAATACTGTGCATAGTTTAGGTTTTAATATTAAAACCAGACTGCAAAAATGATTGGTGTGTTATCCACCTTGAGACAAATGCCAATTTAAAACAGTCTTTGGGGCATCCTCAAATGGAAGGTGGCTTTGTGTTGTTGTAATGGAGGAGTGAAAGAAGATTCCAGTGGCAACTTGTGAGGCTCTAGTGAACTCCTTGCTCAAGAGAGTTAAGGCAGTTCTGGTGGCCACACAAAACATTGACATGTTGGGCACAATTTGGCCATTTTCACTTTCGTTGCCAGCGGTTTAGACATTGATGGCGTTAGTGTGTTGAGTTGTTGTCCCATGAAAAGATATAATAAAATATTTACAAAAATGTGAGAGGTGTACTCACTTTTGTGAGATGCTGTACATGGAGGACTTGAGTGGTATCTTAAGATGACTTCCCCTTTTTGAAATATGACATGGAATATTAAGCATTAGTAAAATTATTACAATGTAATTTTGGACTGAAAGTTTTTTGAATGGAACCCTTGCTAGAGAAGAGTCTTTCCTAGGCCTATGTAGGGATTTGTAGGGTTCCCTTTGCTAGTCGCATTTGGATCAACAGTCTAAGGGCTGGCCCAATAGGGAGATTGTGACTTTAATCCCTGGAGATGCCACAGCAGGTGAGGAGCACAGTTGCTCTCTCTGGGAGGATAGGATGGTACTTATACCCTTGTCACCACCCCGACTTCTATACATATCACAATGCTAGCCAACATGGACAGCCATTCAGCATTTTCCTTCAAGGATGTTGAGCTATCCAATTATGCTGCATTAAATTTGAATCACAAAAGTATGACATCATTTATACATTTGTCTGTAATGAAGTTGGCTTTCTGTCATTGAAAATAGTGATTTCAAACTTTTGAACAGTAAAGTACGCCCAAGAAACAGGCTAAGCAAGGCTGTGAAACACAGCTACAGTCAGATTTTATAGCACTTTATCCAGTGTGACAGAACAGCAGGATAGTAAAGCTGGCTGTCCAGCTGCCAATCTTAGCCTGCTTGTTCTTCTAACATATTCCCTTTCTATCTAAAGCAGGAGAGCAAATATCCACCCCTCGCCTTGAGTCTTCATGAATGATTCAGCAGAGCTCCAGCAGTATGAGAGGAGCGTTTCACAGGGAAATCGATGCAGATACGCATCAGGGGAAACCCAGCTCCATACACTCCATGCCTTTCTGCTGTGAAACTCAACAGATGATACATATCATTCACAGAACAAAAATTACACAGCTATAGTTACACCAAAGCTTACAGCTCCAGATAGGGAATTGTACTTCACTGATAATTCTACATTTTTAATAAGTCTACATTTTTAATATGGATTTTTTTTCTATTGGGAAAATAAACAGATTCTCAATTCTCAGAATTCATTTCTCAAGAAAATCAATGACAAAATTGCTCTAAAGCCAATATGTTTTGTCCTGTGTATACTTTTCCCTTGAAATGTCACTAGATCCTATGTCACATAAGTCTGAGATTATTAAAGAGTTCAAAAAGAAATATTGTTACATTCATTTCACAAGCAAAATAACACCCAGATACTGAAATAACTATCTAATAAAAGATTTATATTTTAGCTCAGGAATCTGCATGTATTATGTCCATATTCTAATTTCTTTCATTTTTATACATGTGTGAAGTAAACAGAAAATAGTTGGTGACAAATTGCCTACCATTAAACAGCTCCCTGATTAAAAATAAGACCTCATGTATATTTCCAAATGTTGATTAAGTGCAGGGTGCAAAAGTGGCTTTATTATGGATGCATTTTACAGTTCCTTATTTGAGCAGGTTACCTATTACACAATGATGATCTTCAGAGGGGTGAAATGATGACTGTAAAATGACTTTTCATGAGTATTTTTCCTGTGATGCACTGGCGACCTGTCCAGGGTGTCTCCTGCCATCTGCCCAAAGAGGGCTGGAATAGACTCCAGCACCCCTTTATGATTTAGAAGGATCAGGAGCTCAGAAGATGAATTAATGGTTAAAAGTATGAGTCATTTTCAATAATATAACATGAACTCTTACTAATTTTCAGCTAATAATAATAATAAGTACTGTATGGCATGAAACTTTCTTTGCCAATGGTTAATAAATAAGAGCTTTATTGGCTTTATTGGCAAGTGAAAAGCATGTTTGTACTCGAAACTATCTGCAGAAAAGAGATGTAAACTGTGAGTAATGTAACTGTGAGTAAAGTAACTAAGTGAAGAGTTTACAAACAGGTTCAAGCATTCTGTATGGAACTACACACTGCACCTATATGGTAATGGGAGCTGATAAGTAGGAATATGAGTGTAGATACATGGAGGCATTTTAATGCTATGATTGATCAGTGTACTGAAATCTCAAAACACATAAATGAACAGTTTTATCTAGACTGAAATTGACAGGACATTGTTAAAGAAAGTGAATGGTCTGTTTAGGGAATTCCATCCATTCTCTGCCTTATCGTTCACTCAAGAAGTTCACTCGCTTCACACCTCCCGTGACAACTTCATCAATTATTTGTCACTTTCAGTCTTTTTTGGAATCCATTTCCTTTCTGGAGAAGAGAACACTTGTGCTATAAAAGCTGCTACTGAAAATTTAATGCATGGAGGATCTTTAAAAAATGAATAGAAAGATAAACCGACATATCACACAGACAAGGTTCCATCATTCGTAACTAGGGGGATTATCAAAAAAACCTTTCAAATGTGAAAACGTCTCACAAATTGGGTATTACGGATAAGCCTGGGGAAGATGGCATTAAGAAAATCAATATCAATTTCACACAAAATGTCAGAAAAGTCCTAAAGCCAAAACACTTTAATGATCATGTTGCCTTAAACCACTTTCAAAGCTGCAGAACATGAGGAATTTGGAGACTTTTCCCTCAGTTGGCATTCCTGCAGGATGAGGTGAACTGTGGAGGTTCTACAATAATCATCTATCCATAAACAACTTATATGCATACAGATATTCACCCTCTGGTCTGCGAGAACATTCAGAATAAAATGGCATTAAAATGATAAAATTATTATAATGGCTTAGCATAAAAATCTAATTTAAACCATTTTCCAAGCTGTACAACGCCCCCCACAATTATTGGCACCCCTCGTTCTTAGGCTTCTAATGAATTCTTTTTTTAATAATCTTTGTTTTTTTTTTTCGGAAGAGAAACAGCCCACAGCATCTCCTATTCTCCCCCATGCTTCACAGTGAGCATGAGGTGCTTTTCCACAGTTATGTGGACACGGTTACGCTTGTAAGTGAGAAAAGGCTTTTTCCGTGCATGCCTCCCAAACAGCTTGTAGGCATGTAGATACTGCCCGATGGTTGTTATGGAGCCTTACTTCTCTTACCATCCTCCTCACTGTGCATGGAGGCACGATAAAGTGCATCCTTGTCCAGGCTTGTTTGCCACTGTTCTAGTTGTTTTAAACTTCTTGATGATTCCTATGACTATAGATATGGGCAGTTAAAGGTGAATGGCTATTTTAAGTGAATAGCTGGTACACTGAATATAGCTAGGTGCATAGACATTTGGTTGTTGACAAAGTCATTGTTTACTTGGCATATTGAAGTTGAAATTAAATACTGAATGTGAGCATAAGAAAACTTTGAGGGCATTCCATCCGAAAAACAGCGTAGGAATTATATCCATTCTCAAACCCTCGCTTTTATGGGTTGAAAAATAATTGGACAGTTGACTGCATAGCTGTTCTATGATCAGGTGTTGGCAATCACCCTACTATTTAGAAAACTAGTAAGCAGATGAAAGGTCTAGAGTTAATTTCATTGGAACCGTTTCCTGTTTAGTCTCAATATGAAGTCCAAAGAGCTTCACTGCTAGTTTAGGCTGAACAATTAAACCCATCAGAGAGCTTGGTGTGCCCAACACAATATTTACTACATTCTTTAAAAGAAAGAATGCCCTGGCTCAGAAATGTAAGAGCCTAGGAGGCAATGGAAAGTAACTGGATCCCTGAAAACACCCTGGTGAAGAAAAACCTTCAGTCAGCCAGGGAGCTGGGCTGTCTGTGTCAAAGTCAACAATCAACAGAAGCAACAACTAGAGTAAATATGGAGGGTTTACCACAAGGCGTAAAGTCAGGGTGAGCAAATTAGAATCTAAAAGCCTCTAAAAGTTGTTGTAGTGGTCTGCGCACATGAAGTCGTGCATCGTGCAGCTGGCTGCCAATGATACTGGCACTAAGGAGGCCATCACTGTTAAGTTGCAGCTTTTTTGATGGTTAGTGTATTCATATGATTCACAGATTCACACATGACATTCTGAGATATTATAACACACTACAGGAATCTAAGTTCTATTGTTTATTTTAAAGGTGCTATGTGTGAAAGCCCATGTGTGTAAAGGTGTGTTTATTAAAACAAGAATCCAGAAGATTTTCAAGAAAAAACAACATTGGTGGGAGTAATGATAAAAATGCAAAATTAAATATTTTCTTTTTAATTAAAATAGAGAAAAATAACACTACTGTAGAACATTTTACACAAGTACTGGATCACAGATCCCTTGCGTACAATTGTGATCCTTTGTTAAGTTGTACGTTTTTGTTTAAGCAAAGCACAGAAATGATTCATGGCAGACATTTGTTTATAGTCTCTACAAAATATTGAGGGTACAGTTTAAAATATTACATTGGCGATATGCACTGTAGTGAACTGAAGCACTCCATGTGTGCTACATTAACTCCACTTCTGCCTGAGAGAACAGAACCATTATTATAAGACTAAAACTAACAGCGACATATAAAAACCATCACTTTAGGGCCTTTACCATCACAAATGTGCATAGCAAACAGGGAATATAAAGGTTTTCAATAGAGTTTGTACATTGACAATGCAAAATTGACATCTTAAATTCCCAGACTTATTACTTGCCAAGACATATTATTCATCAATTACATGGACAATAATCCAAACTGACAGGATTATTCTTAATTTAAGGGATTGTGAACATGAACCTACCTATCAACTTTAGAACAGAAACAAAGATGGAATATCAAGAAGTGCGCTGCTTCACTACTGACCATTTTTGTGCCGAAAGTAAACAAAAATAATAATACAACAAAGCAGGTAAACAAATAACACCTGTAGCAGTACTGTACTCAGTAACTTCAGTGTGTCATCCTCTAGTCCACTTTATCATTCTGAGTCGCAGGCCATACTGGAGCCTATTCTAGCACTCTTTTGGCAAAAGGAAGGAAATAGTTGACCAAGCAGCATGTTTTTGGACTCTGGGAGTAAAACGGAGCACCCGGAAAAACCCACAGGGAGAAAACTCCACACAGAACGACTCTGGACGCCCTGACTGGAAATTGTATCCAGGATCTTCAGGCTGTGAGATGACAGCGCTACCACAGGGCTACCCACTGTTAAATCATGCCGCCCCTAGTTTTCAATTTCTAATAACTGACTGAAACCTGGTAAGACTACAGCTCATATTCATAGACAGTGAGATATTAGGTACTTCCAGAAGACCTAAAGTGATTTTCATATCCCAGAGTAAGCCCTGCCTATTGGAAAAGTGCAACTGGTTGACTGCTCTGTTAGTTATGTAGGTAGTTAATTAAAGGTGAAAAGCCTTGAACCAAGCTCCTTGCCTAACCAATGGGAAAACTAGCCTGGCTGTATCTACCTAGTAAACCTACCTAGAAATAAACGAAACGAAAAAGATTTGGGGAACTTTTTGGTTTTCGGTATAATTTATAATGCATGTAGGGTTTTGTGCAACTGGAGTGATAATTGTGTTCAGTAAAAATAACCTAAAACATAACACATATTCTCTGAAGGTCCAGAAGACCCAAAAAGTTTCCCAATGCTATGCACAAGTGCATGTGCAAGCATTCATTAAAAGCCAGGCACAATACCCAAACTCTGCTTGTAGTTTATAAAGAAGATTAAACAAAGGAGGAGGTCGCTATGAGATCAGCACAACAATTCTGACAAGGTTAAGTGTGTTCAGATGGCGCAACATTCTTAGTATCCAACAGAAGTCCAAGAGGAGTATATTACAGTGGCTCTGTGGTTTACAACAACGTCAAGCCAACATGATGACCCTGTTCCATACAGCAGGCCGGATCAATATAAACAGCAAGTTGTGGCTGGCAGCCAATGAGCCACATTCAGTCCTTAAGACAGGAAAAGCCTCTGAACGCTGAGCCGCATTGAGTCCGTACTACATCACACACACAATAAACCTCAGACAGGATCAATGCTGTCCATCTACCCCCCTGCCGAGGAGGTGTATGCTTTTGATGAGCCACACTGGGCTGAGTTCTTTATCCACTCTGTCAGATGATAAGGAGATGCCTGTTGTGACTTTTTTATTTATGCTGAATGCTATCAACTGAATCTATATTTAGAAACTGAATCTGTCTTGATGTTGAGAACCGTATAATATACTGCTGACGGTGTGCTAATACTTGCTCTGCATATTATTCAACTTATGAGGAGCTTCAAATTATCAAGCAAATTAACTCATTTACACAGTATCCTCTTTTATTCCACATGTTCCAAAGTTGTTTTAGGACTGGAGTTATGAGGCTAATGTAGCTAACAAGTAACGGACGCATATAACCTTTGAATTAGCATGGTGCTAACTGTATGTAATCACACACCTGTATGGTATCGATATATAATCTCAAATACACTTGCTTATGTGGTCTATGACAATGCATGACAGTCCTTGAGTCTTAAGTCCGTAAATCGATGGTCTCATTTATGTCTTGATGTAAACTGGAAATTGTTTAGCAATGCCCCCATTTCAGTTAAACTGAAGATTTGTTTTCCCTATATCTTTGAAAATCAAACAAAATTATTAAACAGAATAAACTGTTCTTTCTCTACACGTTAAACAAAATCTTTGTCGGTTAAGGATTTAATTGACATTTCCACTATGGTTTAACTAGATATTGTTTACTTATCAATGTTCAATATTTTCAGAATTTGAAAGGCAGACCTGAATGTGTTCAAAATAAAAATGGAGTTATGGTGTTTGGTTTGTGTTATGTTGACTTTAGTTGGTGATTCTGAGGAAGCTGGATTGTATTGGATTACAACAATCACACAAAATTAATAACCTTTCAAGATATATAGTATTTAATGTTATATTTTACAAAATACATTATTATGTAGTAATATATAACATTGGAGATCAATTATTAAGAGCTACTCTGGATGATTTCAAACAATGAACTACACAGAACAGATTAAAGATCAGAGGAATTGTCCTCTTTAAAGAAGTTTTTTATCAGTAATTTTGGTCTTTGGTGGGGTCCAGGCAAGCAAACGTGTCGTCTAGGCAACAGAGTGAATAGCTGGCATGACTGAAATGGCTGGCATGACTTTGCACACTACAGTAGACACTGTGGCACATTTATATGAAGAAGAAAATTAACAATTCCATTCATAATTAATACAGCTTTGGCACACTGCTTATTGTTTAATGCTGTTCAACACAGCAATGCATATCTGAAAAAATCACTTGTGCAGATATTTTTGCAAATGAAAACATAATAAACAATAAAATACATTAAAAAGCAGAACACATTCTGTCCTGACCCTAACTTAATATTATGAGCAATTATTTATTGATGAGATTTTTTCTGCAGTTATTACATATAATAAAGTAAAGGGTAAGACTGCTCATATTATTAAGCATAAATGTTTAAATCCACTGACTGAGGTCAATCTGGCCACCTTAACAAAAACATTGTGAACTACATGCAGAAAATTCTGCCAGTTTGGAAATAAATGGGAAATACAAAAACACACAGATTATTAATTTATAAATATATACATGTACATACTGTATGTGGTAAATTACTGGTATTACTACATATTGTTAAAGAAACAGTAAATAAATACATAATCTTGCAAATCTTGTGTTCGAATATGAGTCAGTTTGACATAGTTATGATAATTCATGCATATTCATAATAGCATGAGATGTTTTACATTTCAAATGGTCAAACAAAAAAATTATAAATTAATGAATTAATCAAACAGCAATATGGGCATAATTCCCGATCACAAACCACAATTCTCCACCAAACACCAATATTGTTCAACAAATACCAAAGATTTCCAAAAAATACAATCATTGTACAATTAACACTGTCATTCTCCAACAAACACCATCATTCTACAATCAGAACTGTCATTCATGACACATAACACCGTCATTCTTCATCATGATCCAAAAAAACCTCACTGTGATCCAAAAAACACCAACATTCTCCAATGAATTCTGTTATTCTACAGCAAACACGACTGTTTGCTGTAGAATAACATTAGGATACTAGGATCGCTCCAAAAGTGTAGCCATCCCACAGATGCTGTGTTAAATGCTAATCAGTACTCCAGAAATCATCAATTTAATCAGCTGATAAATTACCACTTGAATGTTCAGATAACTGCAGAAGTGAAATTGGGCCTGCTTAGGTTATGACTCTTTCACAGTGATGTATCTAGAACTTCTAGAAGACCTAGAATTACAATGGTCCCATCCATTGTAAATCCAAAAATGTAATTGGTTGAAATTTGTTTTGTGACTTTATAGTGGTTCACAATTGTTAGTGGTCATTTTTTTTCATTACATTCATTTACAGCAATCTGTAGGTCTTCTCTGAATTCCTATACGTCCCTAAGGGTTTCCCCCTAAGCCTGATGGGGGAGAACATTCTGGAGCCACACCACATCCACACAGAGGTATGGCGAAGTACCAAACCGCTGGATTTGATAGTGTTTGCTGAGTTGGTGTACTCTCCGCTTAAAGATTCACAGTTTTATAATGTACACCTCAGCAGGCTCCAGCATGCTGCACACAGCCCTAATAGAATTTTAATGAGCTGTGGACAGAACATGCCTTATCCATGGAGCTCAATATTCTACTCAATGCAAGTCGATATGCAGATGATTACAGGGAAGACTAAGGCTGCACCTCATGCAAACCAAGTTAAACCTTCAACCCATACAAAAGAAAAACAGCAGATATTTGTGATCACATTATTTAATAAAATGTTTTGTCACAAAAAAAACATGTTTATATATACCTGCTTACAGAAGATTAGCCCCGCCCACTCATGCTGAAGGTATAAGGAGTGTTCCAGTCCAGACAGCTTCTTAAGGTGCAACAAAAATAGTAGCCAATCAGCACAGGGATCTTTTGAATATTTTAGTCTTAAATTTAAAGTCTATGTTTTTTCATTAAGATGTTAATAAATTATAAATAATAATTTTTATAATATAAATAATTATGTATTTCTAGATAGCCTGAGAATTAATCTTTATTTATCATGTCTGAATATATACAGTATATACAGTATAGGCATTCAGGATATTTTTTTAATCTGAACTTTATTCTACTTGTTCTACAGTTTTGTAGGTCAATTTAGAACCATGTATGTTTCCACTCATCATCATCATTTTATTGTAAAAGCTTCATAGCAACCAACTGGGATATCATAGCAACCACCTAGCAACACCCTAGCAAGCACATGGGATTTTATAGCAACCTGCTCACAGCACCCTAAAAGCCATCTGAGATATCATAGCATCGGCCTAAACAGCCTGTGGTACTATAGCAACTACCCGGCAACATCCTAGCAACCACTTAGCAATAAACTAACAATTACTAGGGATATTTGCAATTTCCTTACCTACATTATAGCAACCATTTGGAACACTGTAGCAACCACTTAGCAACATCTTAGCAACCACTATCGATAACATAGCAACTGCCAAGCAAAAGCCGCTTTAAATGATTCAAAGTTTAACCTGGCTGCATGAAAAGCCAGAGGGAAACACACCAGCACATACAGTGGATCATGACCGAATCACTCAAACCACATTAGGAGATGGATCTTGAGAGCATTTAACACAAGTGTATATGGGGTGCATCTGTATATAGTTACATGAGTGGAAACGTGCCTGTGAAGTGCTGACTAGCAGGTGAGAGGATAAACAAGGAAACAAAGCTGGAGGATTTGCGAGGCTTCATGTAAAGGCCTTCAAAAAAGCGCCTTTGTTCACCCTGGGCTGGCGAAAATGTCTAGCCAAGCTTGTGGACTAATGGGGAAAAAGTAAGCAAAAGCAGTATGAACACAGCATATATGTTGAGGTGGTATCATGCAGGGCAATAAAGCCTTATCCCACTGGGGATGCATTTTATTGAAAAGTGTAAACTGAATCTGGCCATTTCTATCCAGATACAGTTCAGACACTAAACAAACCAATGCAAACATTCTCAAAATGCTTCAGGCCGACTCCAGAGAAAAAAAGTTGCAGCCCCAGACAGAAAAAAAACATGAGAAAGCTATTAAAGTATTCGATGTGAGCAAGGCCTATACGGATATAATACAACTTGCTTTTCATTTTGGGGCTTATGTTAGCAGGTTAGAGTGTTTACACTGCCTGCATTTAGAGCGTAGGCACTGAGCTATTTTTTCCTTACACAGTCCAACACAGTATATAAATGATAAAAAATGATGAAATTTAATTTGGACATTTTCTAAAATAACGTCGTTTCGAACATCAAAACATGTTAAATCTAGTTTCCATGGTACGTTTTCTGGTATATCTACAGTATAATATCTTGTACATATCTTCTTTTTTTAAGAAATTGATTTATCCATTGGAAATAATTGTTTACAGGACTTGGTTAAAAACATCACCGTCTTATTTGCCATCTAAAATACTGTTTCTGTTTTTCAGTTGGTGCTGTGATTAAACACCTAGCAAACATTTCATGCATATGTCTGTCAATTAGAATTTTTTAACCCACAAAATAAAATGAAAGAGTCCAGATTACTTTTGAATGGCTGTGCACTTGCAACAAAACTGTTGTAGTTATTTAATTTTTTCAGGTAAGATCCATTTTTGTGTTTTATGTACAAAATACAGTCATAATTAAATCTCTTTGCTATTTGCTATTGTGCCTTTAAGTCTGATACATGTAAATAGGCTCAGATCTGATTGGCTGCCCTGCATTCTGCCTCATACAGGCTGAAACACACCTTATAACTTCAGCATGAATGGGCAGGACTAAACTACTGTATGCCACATAGACAGGTATTTTTAAATGCATTAGTGTTCTTGGCATCAGAAACAGTGAATTTAAGACAGACTCTTTTCCCAGTTTCGTTTCTGTACATGGATGTATGTCTGTATGGACTGGAGAGTGAATGGTACCTTTTACATTCAGTGCTTACTTTCAGTCTTCTGTGAAATTAAGAATATCTCTAAAAGCAAAGCTGTGAGTCAAATAGAGTGTGTCTGCACTGAGAGCAAGATTGGGTCTGTCTCCATGGGAAACTACACATAGGATCATGGGAAAACATGACGGTTGCCTCACCAAGAGACGGAGCTAGAGAGAAACAGTGAGAGAGAGAAGGAGAGAGAAATGAATGACCTTGCCTAATGCTGCCTTGAGGGAATTAAATCTCATTTATTCTGAACCGCGATCTTCTCAGCCTACAAGATGGCTGATCTAGGAACGGTTTTGCTTTCTTCATGAAGTCACATTGAGGTGGATGTTCTGAAAGAGAAAAAACACACTTCTTTTTGGTTCGTGAGGTAGAGGTTATGGTTAGGTTTAGGATTAGGCTTATAATAGGCAACCAATTAAATTAATTTATATTAAGCTGGACCGTCCACAAACTTCCAGAACAGCTTCAATACACCTTTTATAGATTCTAGAAGTGTCTGGAGGGATAGATGCCTATTTGTCCTAAAGACATTTGCTCACCTTTTGATGGTGGTGAAGAGCACTTTCTAACACATCCGCCCAAAATCTCTCTTTGTTGTTTAACTAGGATGAAATCTGAAGGCCATAGTATTTAGTTTACATCATATTCAGAACCCACCGGACACCTTCACCATAGGAGTAGAATGTTCAGTCTTTATACAGCTCTCCTGCTGTACTCTGCACACTTGACGACTTGTAAAGAATAGGGTGAAGTATGGCTCATCTGACATATCACTTCTTCCACATCTCTAGACCAGTGCCTCTGGTTTTTATATCACTGAACTCTCAAAGGTAGGCATTGTAATGAGGGGATATTATAACAGGATTTACAGACATTCTCAGTCATCTGAGCAACAGCTGCTCTTCTGTTTTTCCTTACATATCACACTACTGCATGAGTACCACACATATACTCAACATGCGCTTTCCACATAATTTCCAACCATTAATTTACTAATGTCTTTCTCAGTGATCTAAATGCTGATGTCACATTAGTCACTATTCCTATTTAAACCCTAGACACTTTAACAGTCTGAAGCTCCTCCACGCCCCAATAATGAACCTTCATTATAGCCAGTCAGATCTTTTCCTCTTGCCATATTGAGCCAAAGTCAAGGTCAACCAGGCGGTTCACCATTTTTATACATGCTTCAGAGTATAGAATAGTTTCAGAAAATGTTGGCACAATTTGCCAGTTACCTCAAATGTTGTCGATGTTGTGTTCAGGTTTTTCCTTTCATTTCTCCCTTGACTTTAAATATATCGCAAATTGGACACATGTATGACCTCACATCCGGCCTGGTATAAAAACATGTCTGCGTTGTTTGCATATTCTGTCCGTCTCAGAGCACAATGTCCTGGGACCTAATTATTCTTCACACAGACGCTTCACACTTGCTAACGGATGCTTAATTGGGGGAGTCAAAACACACACACACACACACACACACACACACTTGCTCTTTAAAACAGATCTCAGCTGACTGCCAAGGGCAATATCACCAGGACAGACCAGCAGATGGACCATTACCTCTCTCTGTCCCTGTAAGCAGAATGCTGACCACGCCAGGTGTGTCACCCCACTTCATACGATTGCTGTACTTTACATTCTGATCAAAAGTAGCTTACAGCTATGGTCTAGGGAAATCTACAATTTTCTCCTTACCTCAAATGTAGTCAGTCAGTCAAAACATGGTTGGTGTCTGATTTACTGCTTTAGATTAACACTAAGCAAGGAAAGGCCTTACACTGTATCTGACTGACCCTACAGCCAATTGCGGACATTCAGCAAGCAGTGATGCCCTCCATTAGTCATCATATTAGTGCCAGCACCACAGGCACGACTACATGGACAGGACTACATGAATGCAGGCTGTTGTGATGCCTGCCCTTAACATCACATCAGTGTTGGCAAAAACTGCAAACGTGTCATGTCAGACTGTCATAGAGTGACTCAGAATGGCAGCTGGTCTTCTTCAGTGGCAGTTCCCACCTTGATTTTGGATGACCAACAAATCCATGTGTGGAGACATTGTGGTTAGGGCCAAGATGAACAGTTTGTTGTCGTGCGTCACATGTCCAGTAGGCCTGGTGTCACCCCTACTGCAAAATCTGTAGGAACTGTGTGGGAATATTCAAGCTGCATGGGATGGATTACCACAGGATACCATTAGGAACCTCTACAACTCCATGCTGAGACGTCTGGCATTGCAGACACTTTCTTCTGGGTGCAACAATTTTTTTGAAGATAAGTGTACAGTATTGATAAATTGATAAGTCCTGTATAAATCTCACATTGTGGAGATATGAACAGGTGCAGTAGTAGGAATAAACTAACAGTGATTTCAGTATTTCTTTTTTAAACATTGGTTTGAAAATGTGGCCTTTTGTTTGGAGTTAGTTTGGGGGTCTCTCCTCATTTAAAGTGATACATGCCTGGTTGTGTATGACTGGAAATAACTGTCCTTTGGTGTTGCCAAGTCGGCCACCAGGACAGACTTTTCTTTCAAAAGGACTTTGTTACCAGCCTAATAAGCTTATCTCTGTTAGGCTACTTGTTAACTACATGAGCCCCACAGCTCCAATATAAAACCAGAGAAGCACATTTCAAACACTAACCATGTCTTGGCTGATCGATTTGGGAAAATAATTCACTTTAAAAGCTAAAGGAGTAATTTCATGGGGCAATAACTTCCACTGGGAAAAGCTTTGCTAAAGTCGAAGCTGAGTAACCATGCAGGGGAGCTCATCTTAGTACCGTAGTACAAAGAATGTATCTCAAGCTTTGCATTTAACCATCTTATAACCCTTAGCCTGTGGTGTGTTCGAATAAAAAGCTGTGGATTTCTTTATCAGGCCAAGAGCAAAACACTTTCATAATCCAAATGGATTTGCCGTTGATTCCAATTCTGGTCCTTTCGAAGGGTTTAAACCAGGAAAACGACAGAAAAGCTCTTCTTGTTCCCCTGACTCACCCAAATGTCTCACTTCTCCTATCAGCGATCATGTCTCCCTTCTCCCTCCTTCTCCCTTTGATTCTCTAGTGGAACACTCAGCACAGTGGTAAAGACAACTTTTGTACACACAGAAAAGCCTAAAAAAGAGACCTAAACACACAAGTGTAATGGTATATTTTAAAGTCAGTGTGAATTGAACATCATAGCACATTTTCCTGATGGTCATCAGAGTGATTTGATGGGAAATGTTTTATTCTGGAGAAGCTTAATAGAGAGTCAGCACACTGCTGGAAAAAAAAATCACAGAAACCATCATAAGTTTCTGTTGGTTCCTAATGGTGTCCCATAGTGCCTAATGGCGATTTGTAATTTCCTGATAGGCTGATATCACAGTAAAGGTTTCTAATGGATTACCATTTGCCTGGAATTGATTATAAATGCATTGGTTTGCTAATGAATCTGAAGGTGTCTTACAGTAACTAGTGGTCTTAAAAGGTAACCATTAAGCCCATCCCCATTAGAAAGCAAAAACAATTGGTTTTAATCCATATGTTTTATACATATATTTCCCATCCACTGGCCCTTAACTATGCAGACATTTTCAAACTTGAGTGAAACCTCCCTTAAAACCGGTGGCGTCTGGGCAGTATAACATTAAACTGTGCTAGGGACAGGGACTGTAGGAGCAGGAACGAAACACTAATCAGTTCATATTTTCGTTGCCCCCCTAGCCAGGTAGATATGGCAAATTCAGTTAATTTAATGTGCTGAATTATGATATTATCAAATCAAATTATTACATCTACGAATGCAAAATTAAAGTTTTACTTGTGCATATAATATTATTAATTAATTACATATTAAATGCCGTCGTTTCCTATCCTGTCTTTCTGTATCAGGCTGAGGGACGGTAGCGCTGTGTTATCCGGTCAGTAGCGCCATCTGCTGGACCGTTCACTGTATTTGGTAAGAGACCAACGTAAAACACTTCATTTGTAATTTTCTCGGCGTTTTGTTGCTGCATATCACATTTTAAACGCTTTTGGCATATTTTAATCTTTTTCAGCGTTACTTGATTCAAACCAGATACGTTATAAATGTCATAAACGTTAAACACCCCGTTTAAACTTGAACGCAATATTAAAAGCAGCTTTACGGCAGTTCAACTATCTCAACACTGTCGCAAACTCGCCAATCCACTTTCCGGCGCATAGGAACACGTGTGTGTTGCTTCTGAACGACGTGAGTTAAATAATTTCTTATAGTCTTTAATGGCCACTAATACTTTGACGGCTTAACTAGCCAAAACGTTTTTGTGAGTGTGGGAAGTTGTTTTTGGTTTGTTGTTAATCGTTAAATTAGTCTTTATATCTGTTTTTTGCGGCGCGTCTGTGTGCTGCTATCTGTTTAGCCTATATAGCCACGTGAGATATCTGGATTTTGCACGTAAATCTTTAAATATCTGACCCTAAGTGGGTTGGTTTTGTCGGTTAATGTTTGAGAACTGATCATTAGCGTTTAAAGCTTTTAAGCAGAGCTACATGAGCCTCAAAACGAGAGAATAATGATCAAACAGCACTGGGACAGATCACACTGAACTGCAACTCGCTGATACTTTAATATGGTGAAGCAATCTCCTTAGGCACCTCAGATCTACGCACCTATTTATACCGTTTCGTTTAAACGCTGACCAGGCAGAGTAGTGTAGGGTTGTCTAAACCTGTACTCCTGTCAAAGTTCTGTAGCGAAACAGTGAAAGCACAGTGAGCAACTACAAGAGTAGCAACTCAAAAGTCACTGCAGTACTGGGTCATTTACAGTAGTGTTTTCAACCCTGCTCCTGCACACCTGATCCAACACATCACCTCATTATCAGTCCATAATTAGAACATTGCGGAAGTGCTAAAGCAGGGAAAGCAATAAAAAATAAGCAGGCTGGTGACTCTCCAGGACCAGAGATACTGATTTATGAAACTTCAGTAGGCCTCGTCAAGGTGTTTTTCTTTTTTTTCATCTTTTAGGTCTACAAAAAAATGCTGAAGTGCTAAATATGGAATATATCTTATTATTAATATTGATCAAAGGAAATACTGGTAGAAATTTTACATTTATTACTATGTACTTAATGCAGTACACTAGTGGTGGTCGTTTGCTGTTTACAGGGTGTTACTGATCCATGCACAATTATGTTGTTTTGATGATGTTATCTAGTCATCAGTAACATGGTGAATGTCATGGACACTTAAGATGTGCTGATTAGCTCTGTATTTATGAGGTCCCATCATAAAGTTATTTCTTGTTTGGTGGTCATATATACATGTAACATTTGCCTTTAATTTTACCTCTTCATTCATTTCCTCAGGCTTTGGAATCATGGCTAAGAGTTTACGCAGTAAATGGAAGAGAAAGATGCGAGCAGAGAAAAGAAAGAAAAACGCACCAAAGGAACTGGTGCGGCTCAAATCAGCTCTGGGGCAGGAAGGCAAAGGAGAGATCACCATGAAAGATGTGGCTGAGGTGGCAACTGTGGTGCCAGCTAAGAAATTAAAGGAAAAAGCTGAAGATGTGGAGATGGTGGGAGATGGTGAGTAAGAATAGACACAAGTAACCCCGGACACAGACGTCCAGCTGTTTAGTCATCTCTCCCCCTACAGGTGGTCCACATTATTATTCTGTCCTTGCTCCCAACGCATCTGAAGCAACCAATAGGCTATGGGTTTAACTTTCTTACCTCCCGACAGTTTAGTTTAATTTTAATTTAATTATCTTCTGCCCTCATCAAATCTAATACATCTTCACAGTTTTTGGTGGAAATTGCCCGCTTTAAGCTGTTTAAAATGAGTAAAGGGCCACTAAGATAATGGGATAATGTATAAAAATGACACACACACACACACACACAGGAATACTAATAACAGTAATATGTGTGCACTTTTTGGTGCTTGTTTGAAAAAGCTGATTTTTTTTTTGTTTGTTTTTCTTCTTCTAGATGACACAGGAAAGATGGACCTGGATAGCAAGCGCAACAGGGGGACAATGCTAAATGAGCATGGACAGTACCCAGTGTGGATGAATCAAAGGCAGGCCAAGAAGATGAAAAGCAAACGCTTGGGATCCAAAGGAAAACAAAAGAAAAAGAAGGGCATTGCCTGGTAGCCTGTGTCTTTACCTGTGTGGACTATTTTTATCTCACCAGGATACAGTGGAAAATTTTTCAACCAGTTTTAACCCATAGGGCCATGGTCACCCCCGAGTGTACCAGCATATGATTATGCCTCATTTAGATAAACGTATTAGGAGGATATCATGTGATGATTTAATGCTTATCATGTGATGGTTTATGCTTATTGCATATGATGTACAGTTTCATTTATGGATGCTCATGGTTCATCCTGCTTATCCTGTTCATGGATAAGATTCCAAATGGGATCTGTAATGATGTATGAATAGCTTGAGAATGAGCATGAGGATGTGAGAAAAGAAGCCCGTGTAAGCACAGCAGTGTGGCGAGTATGCTTTTATGGAAGTTTGCCATGCATACATTAAGTAATTTAGCTGAAACTTCAGTCCATTATTTTTTCTCATCTGTATCTGCTGTGTATGTTGCATATGGTCTCTCCATTTTTTTTTTTTATGCAGAGAAATGTATTAGAATGTGCCCAAAGATACATCAGTTGGCAACTATGTTAAAAAGTGCTGCATGAAAATTTGCTACATGAATATTGTTTTCTTTTTTTCAGTCTATTACGACCGAGTAAGCAAGATTACTATATAGACTGTGTGATGTTGGTGATTGCAGATATGTATACAGTTGAATTTCTTTTGTGGTTATTAAACAACAATTCTCATAGTAAGCAATTTCAGTTTATTATGAAATGTCGTTTAAAACACTGTTGTTATTTGATTGCACATAATATTCTGTTGAAATGCAACAAGGACATCTGGTAATCCAGTGGTTATCTGATGTTCAAAAAAATTAAATTGTTATTAAAAACATAATGTAAAACTGCTTTAATAGTCCAGCATTTGGATCAACCAAACAGAAGAGCCAGATTTGACCTATCATAAGCTGCACTGCCTAAATAATACAGTAAACTGGCAGTAAATAACAGGCAGCAGTATAATTCGGTGTATCAAGTTCGGCATTCCTAGATTGGTCTGCCTTTTTACTTGTTTATTTGTGCAGGTTTTGCTTGTGTAGCGGCTTCCTATTGCTTTTCATAACACCTTGGCTTTATGGTTGTGTTTTCTTAGATAAATCTGGCAACCCTTGGGACAGTGACAGGTTAAAGCTAGAGAGCAGATAATTTATCCAGAAAGTGGGCGGTGCTTTGGCACTTCACTGCGTGAGCTGCACAAAGGATGCTGGGAACAGTCCAGTGCGGCCATGGCAGGTTCCCTTCCACCAACCCTCGTCCACCATCTCGATGTTTGTGATGATGTCATCAGGCATAAAGGAGATCTCATCGTCCGCTTCTAAAAACAATGAATTTTAAATGATTGATTAGCCGTTAAGTAAGAGTTAAAGTAATAAAGGAAGAAAAAGCCTTTCTAACGAACCAGGAATTTTCGCGAAGTGCACTTTAAGCTTAGTTTGATTTAACCTTGAAGTTTTGTCATAGGATGGTGAATCGCTTTGTACCAGGCTATGACTATGAAGTCTTGTTTAAACATGGGCCTAGTAATGTAAAAAATGTTTTTTTTAAAACTCCTGACAGTCTATTATAATGGCTCCTTCAAAGAAAAACAACTAATGAATCCACAGATTATTTCTCCTGACACACTAAAAGAAGAAATAGCCAAATATGCATGGATGACTGACACTCACCTCCCTGATAATCATAAATAGCTACAGCCACCTGACCTCTGCTAAGGTCCTCATAGTCATTCTCCACAGCTGCGGGAAAAAAACAAAAAAAATTTAAGTAGGAAAAAACACCTGACAGCGTACCAGTGGTGTGTTAAGATACATGAACTTGTAAACATGGAAAATTGTACCAGGTACCATGTAACTACTATTTCTTTGTGTTGCTAAACTGAACAACTGTTGACATTAATGATAAAGTTGTATACAAATGTTTACACACTTCTAATAAAATAACATGTTGATTTTATTAGTAAAACACCACTTTATAGGGAGCAAACTTGAATATGGTATTTTTCACAAATTTCTATTTATTTTGCTGACTTGTTAAATGAATTCCAAATGTTCCTAACCAGTAAACTTAGCTGGTGCAATGTCCTCATACTCTCCCTCATCCAATTCTCGATGAGGAAGAGGAGGAGGAGTGGGCTCTTCATCCTCCAATGAGTCGGCAGAGCGCGGGGGCAGAGATGGGGGCTCATCATAATCAGGCTGATCATCCTCCTGTGACCACATGCACACATAGCTTTGATCTATCCATTGTCATGTAGGTATTGGTATGTTTCCATATTTATTATATATGTTTAAGTACCATTTTTTATATGCAATTATATCAAGTCTGTTTATATGTAGTGAAAAATTTGACTGAGATATGCTCGACTTTTACTTGAGGTTCAGGATCAGGTGAGTCTCTGGGTAGTTCGGGCAATGGTCTGAACGGCTGTGGAGGAGCTTCAGATGCTGGAATGGGGGGAAGCCTTCGCTCCTCCACTTCCTCTTCACTAGTCTGCATCTTGAAACACAAACACATTTACACTTTCAGTACATTTGCATATTTACATCTACTGTGTTTTTTATTAGCAGTGCATGTGTATGCATTCAGTACCGAACAGCTGTGATGCTATTCACCATAACACACCACCTCTAATCTTCTAAAGCTCAAAAACAGCTTTTTCTAAAGGATCATCCAGTGTGTAAGATGTGTGTGTGAACCTGTTGTCTGGTCTGGGCCTCCTCTCTCTCTCTTTTCTCTCTGGCTTGCCGTCTCGCCCGCTCTTCCTCCGCTCTTTTTCTGTTCTCGTCCTCTGATGCTTTGGCCATGTTCTCAAACCGAGCCTTCAGATTTCCAGCACCTGCACTTGCTACATGCACACACACACAGCGGAGATTCATTAGGAGTTGCTAAATATGACTGATCATGCTCTGTTTCCTAAGAAACATTTTTGACCTTACAGATCAAAATTAGTGCAACATAAACAAAATTAAGCTGTTCTATTAGTTTAGCTCGTTTTACCACACTTGCTAGTCAATAGAAGGTAACCTTTTAAAAGTCTGCGACATACAGAGGTGGTGACAGAGGCTTCTGACTATACGCATTAAAACAACACCTAGTCAGCACAAAGGATTAACAGTTATGATAGAATAGTTGCTTAGCAGCCAGGTAATATGCAACAGTCATAAAAGCACACTGGAAACCTACAAGACAAAATCACTGTGCAATTGGACCAAGCATTCTCCCAAAATGCAGTGGACATTCTCCTCCTACACAGCTTAATTGCAATCCGATGGTGATGGACCTAGTGATGGATAGCTGGGCAAAAGACTACATGCATACTTCAAGATGGCTGCTTCTACTTGATCTAATGTACATTTACTGACTATAGTGGGTTAGGAACCACATAAGTAAGTCTGCTCAGCCTGATCCTGCATGCTTTGTGCGTGCCACCTAGATATATTTTTGCAGCAGTGTCTCCACAGGTGATGCTCGATATATGCAGCCGTTGTGGTGAATGTGCTCAGCTAATCTCGGGGTCTGAAGCACAGTGACTTTCTTGACACGCTTTTGGCACGCACACTCTTGTGCCACATAAAACGCATCACCTAGGAGTGGCACTCAGCAATGCAATTTTGCTTAAAAAGCTTTTTGTTGCTTTACTTGAGCTGTTCATACTCAAGTTCGGCTTGGAGGCGCTATTTGTGGTTCATTGTGTTTGGGCTTATCACATGCATGCATGGTACAGCAAAATCCATAAAGAGAGAATGTCATACCAGCCTATTTCCCACACTATGTCTTGATTTAAACATGCATATGGGCATTGTGTTAACTGTTGAGCACTCAACTAAATTATAAAGAAGCAACGTTAAGACACAAAACATGCCTTGGCTAATTAATTACTTTTGGTTATAAAGGTAAGTAGAGGATATAAAAACTGGATTACACTAGACACTTACAGGTCTCAATAGGCACAGTCTTCTCGTAAGACGAAGTTGGTGACTCCATCTCACTGAATGAGGCTGCGCTCTGTGATCAGAAAAGTCTATGTAAGTTATGGATATTTACCAGACTAGCTCCAAAAGACCATGTTTATAGATTAAATCAGTTTACCTTATCCATCCGGTCTGCCTCAACACCATACCGTCCTCCAAAACCCTTGGCATAATCTAAAGCAGACAAAAGGCAAGTATTCAGAATCAAAATTGCTATACACAATTTAGAAAGGAGTTTTTGATGCCTCTTAGACCTTCAGGGAAATATAAGTCTAATTTTTAGTTAATTTTCATCAATACATTAATAGTCTGTATAATATTACTTTAGTAATGCCCTTACTTAATTGTTTGGTTTGAAACAAAAGGGGCAAAAAATTTTTAAATGCATAATGGAAATGTAAAAAAAGAAATGAACTAATCAGTATATAACTTTACAATGGGTGGGACCAATTATCTAAAACCTAACTCCCTCCCCTAACCTAACAACAATGTATCTGAAGGTAGATTTCCAGGACCACTGCCCCAGGATGGAGACCACTGCTCTAGGTCTTATGGAAGTCCTTTTTTAAAAACTGAAACAGCGGTGGTGCCTCTTAGCCAGGACATTTACATATAGAACACTGTCAGTGTAAAATGGCCACATACAAGGTCAAATATATTAATGTCTGTTACAATCTTTTACAAGATTTACAAGTATTTGTGTTTGATGTAGACAACATTTTTTTCTGTTCACCAGATGCTGGCGCTAATAGAAACCCTTAAGGGGACATCAGTCTTTTTGTTTTCGATACAGGTTTCGACATTCATGCTCAACCTAAAGGCCTAGCTCTAATGATTTAATACAGATCTACTATGTACACTGCCTAGCCAAAAAAGATCACCACCTGGATTTAACTAAGCAAATAGGTAAGAGCCTCCCATTGGATAGTTACTGCATGCCTGATTATGTTTCAGCTGGCAACAAGTTATTTAACCCTAACTGATGCAGTACCTTCTCATCTGTTAAACAACCATGTTAAAAGACACATCCTATGGTTGTGTAAAAGATGTTAATCTGTTTCAGGAGGGTCAAATAAATGGCATGCATCAAGCAGAGAAAACATCTAAGGAGAAACTACTAAAATCAGGTAAAGAACTGTCCAATGCATTATTAAAAAGTGGAAGGACAGAGGGGATACATAATCTTCGAGGAAAAAATCTTGAATGATCGTGATCGGCGATCACTTAAACATTTGGTGAAATAGAAAAACAACAGCAGAACTCAGGGATATGTGTAATAGTAAAAGTATGAGCATTTCCACATGCACAATGCAAAGGGAACTCAAGGGATTGGGACTAAACAGCTGTGTACCCTTAAGAAAACCGCTTGTCAGTGAGGCTAACCAGCAAAAAAAAAAAAAAATTGCTAGGGATCATACAGATTGGACTCTAGAGCAATGGAGGAAGGTCATGTGGTCTGATGAGTCCAGATTTACCCTGCTCCAGAGTGATGGGCGCATCAGGGTAAGAAGAGAGGCGGCTGAAGTGATGCATCATGGCTAGTGCCAAACATACAAGCCTGTATGGACAGTGTTATGATCTGGGGTTGCTGCAATTGGTCAGGCCTAGGTTCAGCAATGTTATGTGTCCAAAGAATGAAGTCAGCTGACTACCTGAATATACTGAACGACAATATGGCACAGGCATATTCCAAGATGACAATACCAGGATTCATTGGGCTCAAATTGTGAAAGAGTGGTTCAGGGATCATGAGACAATTTTCACACATGGATTGGCCACCACAGAGTCCAAGATGGAAACCCATTGAGAATCTTTGGGATGTGCTGGAGAAACTTTGCGCAGTGGTTCAGATTTCCCATCATCAAGATAAGATGTTGGCAAAAAATAAATGCAGCTCTGGACAGAAATAAATGTCATGACACTGCAGAAGCTTGTGGAAATGATGCCACAGTAAATGCGTGCCATGATCGAAGCATATATGTTTTTCCCCCAGTTTAAGCTAAGCAAATACATAGCAACGTGAACTAGATACAAGACCAGATAATGAACAAATTGTGTAATTTGTAAATGTATATTAGACTTTGTTATTGATATATTTTAATATATACACTCATTGTTTAAATAAAATAGTGCCCAGAAGGAGGTGTCAGATTTCCCACCAAGTTATATTCCTGTCGGTTGATTGCTTCTGGGTGCAACTATTTGTGTAATTATTTTGATGACTGTAGATTCCAGATGATTGTATTATTCTACATTTTACATTTTGTGTAATTAATTGTTGTTATTTTTGAAGCTCCTTTCTTTAATAAAATAAAGGAAATGAATAATGAATTTTTTTTGTTCAATTCAATAATGAATCTGTATAGTATCGTAGATAAGTATTGTACTGTGCTGTGAAATTTGCGTATTGTTACAACCCTAGTCATATTACCTTTCTGAGAATGGTGCTTCTCAGTTTCTCCTTTGTAGTCGTAACCCAGGGCGGCTTTGTCAACTTTTTCTTTCTCCACTCCATACTTGCCTCCAAAGCCCTTTGAGTAATCTAACAATATCGAAAAAAAAAAAAAAACAAGCAAACAATTATGATTAAAAACAGGGACACTGTTTAACATTCAAATGCAACATAGTAAAGATCAGTGTCTTATGTACTTTATTTCCCTTTTACAGCTCTTGGAACTAACAAATAACCTATAACCTCTAAACATAAACACTTGTTGTGGTGATTATATAAATAAATATAATTTTTGGTTGATAGAGAATATAGTACAAAAATATGCAACAAGATCTCTACATTACCTTTTTGTGACTGGTGTTTTTCTGTTTCTCCCTTATAGTCATAACCCAGAGCGGCTTTGTCCACCCTCTCTTTCTCCACTCCATACTTGCCCCCAAAGCCCTTTGAGTAATCTAGAATGGATTAGAAAAGTACCAGCATCATTACATTTCTTTGGTGTGTTTCAGATACAAAAGAAACACACACACACACACACACACACACACACAAACACACAAACACACACACATGCACACACACACACACAAACACACAAACACACACACATGCACACACACACACACACACACACACACACGCAAACACACACACACACACACACACACACACACGCCCGCACACACATACACACACAAACACACACACAGACACGCACGCACACACAAACACACACACATGCACGCACACACACAAACACACACACACACACACACACACATCGCCTTAAAAACACCTAATTGAATCATTTTATGGCATGAAATCATGTGTTTCCTGCTACTGTCAAAAGGTTTGTGATCACTTATGTTTGCTAATTTTTTATTTTATACAAAACAATAATTTGTAAGATGCAAACTTTATATATTATATTACAAATATACTATATATATATTATATTACAATATTATATTACATTTGTCACAATGTATTTTTAAATGTTTGATTTTAAAGTTTTCTGAACAAGATTAAATGATAAATAATATACTGTAAAAAATATTTAGCCGAGTTATCTGCCTTTGATCCTACTTTTGAAATATGATGAGTTTTAGTAGAATTTAATTCTTGCTAAACCTCTTGCTAAACCATTTTCCATATCCCGTTCTAATCCTGGACTGAAATTACTCTACAGACTAAAAATGACATGATATGAGTACTACATTAATATGCAATTATACTTGTACATTAAAGAATGAGTAACAAGCAATGAACAATTTTAGGTCATATGTTATATCCAGAGCTGTCTGTGTAAATAAAGCATACTGTACATCAAGTAGGCCACCGGGTCTATTTACAGTACCTTTCTGTGACTGGTGTTTCTCAGTTTCTCCTTTATAATCATAACCCAAAGCAGCCTTGTCCACTCTTTCCTTTTGCACTCCGTACTTTCCCCCAAAGCCTTTGGCATAGTCTGAGGTTTGGGAATAAAACAGCCTCTGTTAGAAAATACACAGCACAAACAAGGAAAGGATAGTGACAGATTTGTACAAAGTGATGTCTTGGTTGCTGATGAGGATGCTACGCAGTATGTCATCATTCAGAACTTATTACATTTTCACATTATAATTAAAGCTATGTTTTATTTAAATATGTCCAGTTTCTACTACTCAACATGTAGATGATCAGCTACAGTCCGAAGTTTATTTCTTTAGTATTACACTAAAGCTACAAGGTTAATGTAGCTAACATGTAATAGCAAAATGATGTAATAACAGTAGGAACACAGCCCATCAACTACCTTGGTGCTAGCTGTATGCCTAGATCATGACACACCTGCCACAAATCATTTTAAGTTTCTCAAAAACATTTCAGTAATTTCAAATAAACTTGCTTACGTGGTTTCTCACACTTTATGACACTTTTATTGATCCATGCAACTAAAAATACAGGCTCAGACTTCAAGATGGCTGATACTGTTCTAGTGATTCCTACTAGATTCCAAAAGAGTCAATTCATATTGGGGTCAGGGTCAAAAGTTGACCAAAAACTGTAGTATAAATACAGGAAGTCGACTCCAGAGACATTCTGACATAGGAGAGTGTAAAGCAGGAAGACACTCTTTGTTTAAGTCTTTAGCGAGAGTTTGTTTAATTACAGCTGTAAGCTTAAACTAACATAAACATGTGACATACATTATGTACACTGCAGGTCTGCCTTTCCTTTGTAATATGGGTTGCAATATGCAATTCTTAGAAATGATACTAGGAACCAAAACCAAAACCAAACAATGCTTTTCACAGTGTTATACCCTCAAATGGCACCGCAGTTACATTGTGGCACTGGCACACCATTAATATGACTATTTAAGGGGCCCTGGCAAAGTTGAATAAGCAGCTGAGTAATACAAAGTCGTTTTACCCTTATAAGGGTAAAAAATGGTTTCTTTAAAGAAAAATTAAAATTTAAAATTGATTTTTTATAAATATCTGTAGCTACTCAAAAGTGAGTAAGATACATTTAGGATGGTTTAGTATCTGCTGTATCCCTTTATCATCATCCTAGGGGCTGTCTTGGTTAAAAAAGTAAAGTCAGAAAGATAATATAATTGATTTTGGGGAAAATAAGAGTAAAGTCCAGAAAGCCTAGAATCATGCACCACTTGTTGTAAGCTGTGTAATGCACTTTTGTCCATGCTTACAGAAAAGACATATTAGGACTGGGAATTTCAGTCAAACCTAATATTCATATTTGTAGCTTTACTTAAACACCCCTTCCCTCATCAAAAATACACCAGACGTGCCCAGCAGGCAAAACACAGCATCCAAAAAACCTCCTCTCATTATCTTACATATACTGTACTATGTTCAGTCCAAACAAATACATAGTGGATGACATCTGACCTGGGGGAAAGGTGGCCAATCTGAAGTGTTTAAGGCAGATAAATGTAAGGAATCTCTTACCTCAATTAACATGACTAGCCTAACATATTTCATCGTATACCTTTCATCCAGAAAACATCAACTGCATGTTTGTTACCTTTTACCAAAATAATAAATAAACAAATTACACTGGGAAAAAAGTGTAAAACAAGCTTCCATATGTTGTTTATTTGTGCTGTTCTACAATTTGCTAAATTGTGTTATGGCTGTGCTCTGTACACCTTTTCTTCTGGTGTCTGGTAGCTTTTAGACAATAGCAGGGTTTTTCTGTCTTTCTCTCTTTCACTGGACTACACAGATAAAACTAAAAAAATGTGAGACACAAGCTCTTCACTGTCCTCTGGTGGAGTATATATAGTTCTGACATCTTATTCTTCAGTATGAGAACATACAACTTCACAGAGAAGCTAATTGCTTATCGTCTGTTTTGTATATGTAAATCCGTCATGTAAAAATGAAAAGACAAACGTAAAACATCACACGTCTTGGCTGATCAACTGCAGTTAACAAAAACGGAAATTACTGTACATTCAGTAAAACAGATGGGAAGAGGTACCTTTCTGAGAGGCATGCTGCTCCACTTCACCTTTATATTCATAATTCAAGGCAGACTTTAGAGGGAAAAAAATAAGAAAGACATTAATGAGATATCCATTTGTCCATTGGTCTCTATATTTCCACTGACTGAATCACAGTGCAGCATGCTCACCCTGTCTACACGATCCTTCTGCACTCCGTATTTCCCTCCAAAACCCTTTGCCGCATCTGTCTGGGATGAGTGCTGCTCTACCTCGGCCACATAGTTATGTCCCAAGGCACCCTGGGAAAATTAAACAGGCAAACAGACAATTCATATTCATATACACTGAGTGGAAGTTTCACAAGTGGCCAGTGAGTGTAGGTATAAGGTAAGTGTTTCTAATACAGTGGCCAGTGAAACTTATGAAAGTAGTTAAGTACACAAGATATCCATTAAATGTGTTTACAGTCTCACCTTATCCATTCGGTCTTTCTCCACTCCAAATTTGCCTCCATAACCGTAAGAAGCCTTAGGACCCTCGTCCAGTTCCTTCTTCTTCACCTTCTCATGTTCATGAGACACCGTCTGTCTCAGCTCTGCAACACTACGCACACACAAATACATGTATCTCAGTGTATGTGAATATGTAAATAATAACACACAATAATATGTGCCAAATATATATATATATAGATAGATAGATATATAGATAGATATATGTATACTATGTATATATGTCAGTTTGAGAATATTGTGAACACCTCCCTGCATCTACATTAATTTTTCATTTTATCAGCTCCACTTATTATATACATAAACTTTGTAGTTCTACAATTTCCATCTGTTGCTCTGCATACTTTACAACCGCCTTTCACCCTGTTTTTCAATGGTCAAGAGCCCCACAGGACCACCACAGACCAGGTATGTGGGTGGTGGATGATTTTCAGCACTACACTGACATGTAGGTGGTGTATTAGAGTGTGTTGTGCTGGTGTGAGTGGATCGGACACAGTAGTGATGCTGGAGTGTTTAAACACCTTGGTGTCACTACTGGACTGAGAATAGTCCACTAACCAAAACTATCCAGCCCACAGCCTCCTGTGGGCAGCATCCTGTGACCACTGATGAAGAACTAGAGAATGACCAAAACAGGCTCTGCAACTAATTGAGCCATTACCGCTGATTTTACCAGCACAGTAGGACTATCTGATAAGAGTGGATAGTGAGTGGACACAGTGTTTAAACACTCCAGCAGCACTACTGTGTCTGATCCACTCACTCCAGTACTACACACACTAACATACCACCACCAGTGTCACTGCAGTGCTGAGAATGATCCACCACCCACATAATACCTACTCTGAGGTGGTCTAGTAGGGTCCAAACCACTGAAGAACAGGGTGAAAGGGGGCTAACAAACTATGTAGTTAATCAGACTGACAACTGACTATAACTGTACAGAACTACAAAGTGCTTCTATACTGTAAGTTTATCTGATAAAATGGACATGCACACACACAGACATATATATATATATATATATATATACATGCAAACATGAAAACCAACAAACAAACATTTCCTCAACGGCTATCACATTGTTCATCTGTGTCACAGACAACAGCGACATCAAGACAATCTCTCTCTGCTTCAGTGTTTTCAACTTGCACCACCCCTCCCACTGTATCTGTATATTTCTATTTCTGGCTATTGTTTTTTATAGACAGCAGCGTACCCAGCATCAAGACCTACAAGTGAGTAATGCATATGCATTGCTTATTACTACCTTTGCTAATGAATCTTTGCTTATGTGCTGTCAGTCAGCACTCCATATTTGGCCATGTATCACAAGTCGCTCTGGCACTGTTACTTCCTCTCTTTCTGTTGCGAGTGACGTCCTTTTCTTTCCGCAGTGGTTTAAGAACGACTGCAGATGCGTGCTTTAAATATATCTGCCACATTTAGATCTTAACAAGCAAGGTCAAGACAATCTACTAAGTTTAGCTGACTGTTTGCACTGCGTGTGACAACAATGTGTCAATATGGGTAAAATTGCTACCTGATGTGCTCTTTTCGGCCTGATCCTTCAATGGTCTTGGATCCCCACCTTTGTTCCTGTTCCGAGATGTCATTCTAAAGCACAAAGACATATCCATATATGTATACTTATAAAGTTGCTTAAGTCTTTTAAAAGTCTCTATGTAAATAAAGCAGCTCTGAAGAGCACTGTATGGTTTTTCATTGCTCAGTTAAGTCTTATTTTACGGGTAGGTGTTTTTAAACTCCTAAGCATCAAAATAGTTACTGAAAACTATAATATAATCCACTGGAACAGGCTCAGATTTGTCATGGGTGATAATGATGGCTTCCATCATCTTACATTGACACCTATGGCATTCTAGGAATCACCAGTGACAGTTTCTCAGGGCTTTACCTCGAAATCTGGATCTGTCTCCCAGTCATCACCCTCAGATGCCACCTTCACATTCACATTGTGGCCCACCACAGACTTCCACATCTACAGGAATGGAGAAAAGGACAACTAAGTCTAATAGATGGACACACTGCATGACTTTTCAGTGCTTCGTCATGCTTTAGGCTAATTATGTAGGTATAATCTCAGCGTTAGCAGGTGTACCGTTATATTTAAAACAGAACTGGAGGACAGTGGATGGTAATTATGTCGTTATTAAGTGTTTTATTGGATACAGTTCACTATCAGCTGTTTTGAAATGTTTCCACAGATTCTCTATGAGTGCAGCTTTTGCTTCATAACACCGTTGCTAATGTTAGTTCCTCAATTTACTGGCTAGTGAGCTGCGCCAATCCGGGGTTTTCGAGAAATAAGCCACAGTTAAAAAGTTTCCTGAAGTAAACTGAACTTTAGTATTCTGCTTAAACAAGCCCTGAAATGCGTTCATAAATATCTTGGTGGAAAGTGACTCTCAAAATCAAGCAAATTTCAGTAGAGGCAAAGTAGCCACTTCCTGTTTAATTAAAATGTAGCTTAAAATACATTTCCAATAAGTCAAACGGTGAATATAAGCGATGTAAAAATATATGCTGTATACTTACATTATCTCTGCGTTGTTTAATCCAGATATATATCCTTTAACCTGCGGTCCGAATGAACTCCTCAGGGCTCAGACTGCACTTGCACCTCACAGCACGCTCACGTCTTTGTTTCCCACCTGTATTCCGGCTAGCCCCGCCCTCCTGTCTCGCGATTGGCTGTTTCTTCGTATCGGTCACTATTGGTTCCATACTGTGCATGTAAAGTAAGTGTATATACACCAACTGGTCTCTTTGGCCATCTGTGTTGTAGCTACTCTCACTGTCCATTTTACCAGCTCCACTTACCAAATGGGAGCACTTTATGGTTTTGTAGCCTGTTGTTGCTGAATTTCCTTCGGGATCAATAAAGTATCTATCTATCTATCTATCTATCTATCTATGTATCCCATATGACTGTCTGCAAACATCGTTATCCGTTCTTCAATGCTCAGGACCCCACAGGACCACCACAAAGCAGGTATTATTTGGGTGCTGGTTCATTCTCAGCAATGCAGGTGACACTTACGTGGTGCTGGTGTGGGTCAGACACACCTCGACTAACACAAACTGTACATAGACAGATATCGTCTCTGACTCTACATCTACAAGCTGACCCAGCAAGGTAGGAGTGTCTAATAGAGTGGACAGTGAGTGGACACAGTGCTTATACACTCTAGCAGCACTGCCATGCCTGATCCATTTGCACCAGCACACAAAACCACCATGTCAGTGTCACTGCAGTGCTAAAATCAATCCAGCACTGAAGAACTGGGTGACAGGAGGATAAAGTATGCACACAAACTGACTGACTACCATCTGTAATTGCAGAATTACAAAGCGCACCTATATAATAAGTAGAACTGATGAAATAAGTAAAGAAAGTAGATACAAGATTGGTTGGGCTAATAAAGTGGCCAGTCATGGCATGTTTCTATCATTAGGATGTCGCCAACACCAATAACTACTGATGAAATAAGCATTATATACTAATCTGAGGACGGAAAACATACACCAGCATAACTGTTTTAATGAAACACAAAATCCAGACATGCAAAAAGGGCAACAATGGCATCCCTTAAATAATCTTTATTTCCAAAAAATATCCCTTACAAAGAAACACAGAGGAGTAAAAGCGGGAAATTTACAATGATTATACAGGTAAAAGAACAGGAAGCCCAAACTGGGCTGTGCTTAAAAATCCCTTCATCACACCCGACCCAACACAGCAACAGCAGCAGAGGGAGAGGAAGGCTGTTTGAAATCCATTTCAATAGATAGGCGTTAGAATAGCCTTGCTCCAGAACAGAGTAATTACGTAAATTAGTGTTTGTAATTATTACGCTTTGTGTGTAGCAATCACAGATCTGATTAAAAGTTGATTTTCATAGTTCACAACAAAAGAACATCAAAAACACCTCATTAAGGAATGTGCATTGCTTGTAGTGAGTTACAGGTAAAGACACTTTTTGACTGAGAAGGAGCTACACACATGTAAAAACTACGCTATGGCAGTATTGCACCAGGTTGGCAAACAAATCTGTTGTGAATAGAAATGAACAGTCATGACACTGAATTGGGGGGAGAACTGACCTTTTAGACTACTCTGAAATATATCTGTACTCACAAAATCATTATACACCACCTAGTTGCTTTATAAATACAGTAACAAGAAGGGGGGGGGAAATGGTTGGAAAAAGGTCCTGAAAGGTTTCTGGCATGAGGACACAAAAAACAAAGTGGAAACATAACAAAAGGTTTCATGACCAGTAGAATATGAAATAATTATTAAAATATTCAGAATTGAGTGAGAGACTGAGATTTTATATACTGAACACAGACTTATTCATGTTTTCCTACATGGTCATTTTTCTACCTCTCTTTAAAACAAATGTTTTTTGTTCCTGCATCTTTAAGACTGATCCCTGTAAATAGCCTCCATGCTTATTGGCTGCCTTGTATTGCAATTTAAAAAAAATGATCTGTATCAGCATGGATTAAAGGCTGAAGAGGTTTCTGTAAAGCATCCCAACGTGCATGGTGCCAACAAATTCAGTGGTATAACTAAACAGAGACTTTTATGTAGACAATCTAAACAGTAACTGTGCATTAGAGTATGCAGAAGTGAATTTTAGGTAAATGATGTTTTACCCATTTTCACACTAAATTTGACCAGCGGTGCCAAAACATATATAAAAACAATATAAATCAATGAATTCCAAACAAGCTGTGCAACTCTATAGAGCGAATGCCACATTTTGAAATTTTAACCATACTAATATCACATCTGTCTCCCATTTCCCAAAAAGCGAGGACATTTTTCCCATGATATGGGGCCTTTAACTAAATAACCAATACAGCTTTCCCTTTACCATCATGGCTGCTATGACATAGTGCTGTAGCACTTCAGGTGTATTTAACCTTTGAAGCTGGTTAGAGCTGATTCTGGCAGTAAGAATTCTGGCCTAAATCGAAGTAACTTTACAAACAAGACTTTGGCAAAATAGCTAAGAAATGAATGAATTCATATAAAAAGTAAAAATCATTTTTCCTGCTATTCATTTATCATTAAACGTGTAACTACCTGCCACTTGTCGAGATACGTCTTTGTATTTGTGTCTCTTCTTGACCCTTTCATTATATGCGCACTGACATATTAATTTAAATGCACCTACCTTGTAAATACACATATAGGCCACTTCATCAGAAACATCTCTCTTATAGTTACTGCCATACAGATGTACAATTACAGACTGCCATCTGTTTCTGCATTCTATCAGCCCCCTTCTTTCCAATATGTTACTGGAGGACGACTACTACAGGACCAAAACCGCACCGCTGTGTCCGAGACACTCTACCAGCACACTGCCATGAACACTGCCATATCAGTGTCACTGCTGTGCTAGAAATGATCCATCATCCCAAATAACATCTGGACAGCAGTCACCCTGTAGTCAGAAACTGACCAATGATGAATGGGGTAGAGGGGGGCTGATAAATTGTGCAACAGATAAGCAACAGTAATTGTACACCAGTATCTACCTATAATGAAGGCACTTCTGATTAAGTAGCCAGACACACACAGATACACACAGACACACACAGACTCTCTTTCACTTGCATATACACACATGCACACAGTCATATGCAAAGTTTTGGCACCCCTGGCCAAACAGCGTTTTGTTGAAAATAAGTTACACATTCTCTACAGAGAACACACTTCTACACATTATGATGCATAATTACTTGGGGGGTTTTCTGGCTGAGTTTATCATATTTGGAAAATAAACAAAACATAAAACGTGCCCTGTTTAAAAATGGTGCCACATTTTCCATTTTATTTTTTCCAATATGTTAAACTCAGTAAATAAATAAAAAATAGTGCACTAAAAATCAACAAAACTTATAAACGACTAGGAGTGTTGAAAATTGCATACAACTGTATATATAAATACTTTCTTTCGTGTTCCTTCTTTTTCACACTTTCTCCCCACCCCCGCTCTCTCTCCTTTTCTCCACTCTCCCTTTCTCTTATTCTCCACTCCCTTCAGATACTGGCTGTGTGTTTCTGTATACCCTCTCAACCTCTCATTTGCTTTCTCTCTTCCCCTCACAGATATCCTCCCATACAGAGTAGCAGCAGGACGTGCACAGTCAGCAAATAGAGGGACACCAGCAGAGGAGTTCGCTGGCGGGAGCAGAAAGCTCCTTTCAGCATCCGTGACAGGCCAGGACCACCGCTCCGAGTCTGAAACACAAGTGTCAAATCAAATAGACTGAGAAAACTGAGACCAACATGGACTTCACATGCAACATCTTACTGTATTCTATTACAACTCATGTATGTGGACTGGCAGCCTATAAGGTACAAAGACAAGATACAAAAGTATTAACGCTATGACGAAAAACAGCTTAATTAAGGAAGGCTAATTTAGCCAGAAATCAAAACAGACTGAATGTAAAACATTCAAGCACTGTGATAATAAATAATAATCATTAAATATAGTTTTAATTATGTCAAAAACAAATAAATTAGGTTATGTCCTCAAATTGTGTGCTTAAACCCGTTACATAACTGGACCTCCTCTTGTTAAGCATTCCCGAGTGTGGGAAAGGCACTACGTAAATAAATATATTCTTCTTCCTATTATTATTTTGTTAAATCAAAATCAATTGATTAAGATTATTAATGGAGATGTAAATTCTATTTTTTCTGTGTTTCTGTGTTTGGAAAGAAAGAGCTGGTTACTTGGACAAGAATGGAACCCATTCTTGGAAAACTTTGCAACATTAGTGGTGCTACACCATCAAAAGGTATTTATTAGTGTATATTAGTCCATGCCTTATTAGTAAAGACTTAATCTGGGCTTGAAAAACAATGTTTAATATAAAATAAATAAATAAAAATAAAAACAAGAAAGTAAATGTTGGGTGCTGCTTTGGTACATACCCGTGTAATGGCGCCCTCTGGTGGCTCTATAAGAACGGCAGTCTCAGAGGTAATCCCCTGAACACCTGATTGCCACTCACCCTGTGTGTGCCTGCACAGAGAGAAGGGGTAAACACAGTCAGTACGGGGAAAAAAAATCCAGTTTCTCGGCACCAGCACTAACACTGAACTAGTGAGGTCTATTTGTAGTAGCTCATGTAATTCAGGCTGGAAGTCAGATTAGAACAGACCAACGTCAAACCATAAACCTACTGTGCACTGTGATGCCGTGGTGAATTTTTAACATTATGAAAGACATTATAGGACCCAGAAGCTACATCACCTTAAATACATTTCCATGTTCAGAATCTTACTTCTTACATGCATTTTTGTCTGCATCCGTGCTCTTGTTGTCTATGCTGCTTGTATCATTGACTTTTCTCTTATACAGCAACGCAAAGAATAAGACAGCTGTGGACTGCCTGACAGAATGTAACCATTCTAACTTGTAAAATGTTGATAAACAAACAAACATACATTTTTAAAAATCTAACAATAAACGCCAATAACAGAACAGATATTGGACTCTTGTGATGACCTTCGCAGTACCCCAGTGCCAATACCTCACGTTATATAAAAACTTTCAATATACCTATGTGATTGTATTATTGCCTAAATATAATAATTAAAATAGACGTAGACTGTAAATATTAATAATATATATATTATTATAATATATATAACTTTCTTTTCTCAGTGAGGGTTTTGTGACAGGTCCATAGAAATTCTTTTCACAATTGAAGGATAGAGAGACACACCTGTGGATGTTTGCAGATTTAAAGCCAGTGTGGCGCTGTACTGTACTGTTGTGTGCTTATATGATGGTGATAGATTTTGCAGTCTTACATAGTGGTTAGTCTTTCAACTGGTAATCATCTTTTGAACTATAGATTTGGAAACTCCTCCTTTTACACATATTTGCACTTAGGTTTTTCCCTTGAATGATGACTGGATGAGTGGAAACTAAATAAATGAAGAGTGGTCTCTAACGTCTGCTTAGATGTGTATGTATTTTTATATGTTACTATTCTTTGTAGCTCGTAATGTACGCATTTATGACCTGCAGTTAATTATACTTCCACATGTTTTCAATCAGTCGTTTTGGTTGCACTGTCCTTAAACGTACTGCATGTTTAAATTCTTCATCTTGTGTTTTAAGCGTACAATGTTTTGGTTATCCTATTTAAATGCTGAGGAGCCTGTGTTGTCTTATTCCATAACTGCACTACCCAGCAGGTTAGTGGCTCCTGTAGGGCAGACAGGCAGTGTATGTTAATCTGGCATTACGGTCACACCGTTTGAGGTGATCTCTCGCTGCAGAGAGCTGCTCCTCCACGCTCAGCCTGAGCTCCGTCTCCTCCTCCAACCTGACCGAGACACACAGACATAGACAGACAGTCAGAACAGGCATGTAAGCTGACCCAGTGTCAGCGAGAGGGCACAGCCACCTTCACCCAATAAACAGCTGACAACATAAGCTCATTTGTTTTCATAAGTGAATGTTACACAATGGCTTTGTCTCTTTTGGTATTCTCATTACCCTGCAGGACGTTAGTCTAGCTATATCATAGCTTCCCAAACACTGCCACACATTAACCCATTCATGCCCCACAACTAAATTGTAATGAGCAAAAAGGCTAAATTTGATCCTGGTTGATCTTAAATTACATTTTGCATGAATTAAAATATTTTCCTTAATTTTAGTATGATCCGAAAGACATTTTGAATATTTAGATGCTTTGTTTGCCCACATGAGCAGTATTACATTTTTTGAACATGGTTGCCCAATATTTTAACACCGTGTGTTTACCATCATAAAACACTACTGCAAATTGAAACCAGGAGATAAAAAAAAAAAATTTCTGATCCACCATGTCTGTATCCTATTGGCCTTATGAAGTATACTATAAACATTAAACACATAATATATGCATTTGTATATTGCCTACAACTAGAAAAAAATAAAATGTTTCAGTGGTTCAGTATTTATCAATGGTTCTTTGAGATCAATACCTTCTCTGGAGAAGAATGCACTCAGCCTTGTAATCCTCACTGTGCTCCAGGGGGCCTCCAGGTGCGCTGTCCACTGTGATGGTTCCCTGAGGAGTACACCATGACATGCAAATAATAAATTAAAAACAACAACAACAACAATAATATCAACTGATTTTCTAAAAATCCATTTAAAAAACAGAACATTTCTATTTAAAGTACAGAAACAAAAACAAAGAAAACCAAACAGTCAGGAAAAAGCAGTAACAGCATATCCATGCGCAATACAAAGTACTGCTGAGCGATACATCGTCTATACCAGTGTACCACATGCGAGACCTGTTTCATGTCATGTCATTTCTGGCATGACAGTCAGGTGTTGAGAGAGAAATTCAAGATCTCAGTTACAGACAGAAAGGTAATTCTCAGGTGTGTTGTAGGGTGGGTTTCCTCACTTGTCTGCGTGTGTGCTCCGGCAGTAGTTTGGGTCCGGTTGTCCGCGCCTCCTCCAGCATTGCACTGAGGTGGCGAACCTGCTGGTCACGCTCTGACAGTGTGGCCAGAGTCTGCTGCTTCAGGAGCTCGGCCTGGGCCTGCCAGTCACTACGTTCCACCCTACAAACATAGCACTGTGATTGAGACACTCTCGCTTTGAGTCCCCTTAACAAATTCAGTTAATTAATTCAATCACAAGCTCTGTCACCAAGACCAATCAGCACAATGAGATGACAGGAATGACCCTTACACTGAAGCAAAAATGGGTAAAAGAACACATGCAACTTCAGTCTTAATAAAAAACACAAGGAAGTGCAGTTGAGGATGTAATTGAAGGTCATCTTTAATTTGGCCACCAAACTGTATTTAATCCAGTACGAAAGAAAGGAAATGCTGATTAGACTGGAACTTCACCAGCTGAGAGTTTGTACCATTCATTTTGTTTATTGTACATTTGAATATACCATCATTCTAAGCTTTTCCCAAAAAAGCTGCTCCATTCAAAATGACACGCAGTGCACACCAAGTACTGGACTTGGCTCCTTAAAAATACAGGCCATGTACACAGTAGGACAATATGGTCTCTCTACGGTTTACATTATGAAGACTGTATAAAAATTCAATTAATTAATTCTAATTAATATTTATATCTCACTATTGAGTTCAGTCAAACAGCTAGTATTTTCCCTTCGTTTTCCTACATGTCTACACCCATACTAGGAAACTGGTGATTGTGTTAATTTAAAATCTGCACCAGGCATTCCTGATGGGAGTTTGCCAAAGCAGAATGTTTAAAGTGTTCAGCAACTTTGTGTCTGATAGTCAGAGTTGGTTACACTTCTCCACTGAGCCAAACTCGATACTGAATATTGTCGTAATGTAGACTCACTATTTGGCTGGTATAACTGGTCACTGTTGTCCCTTTTCTGTTATAAATGCCTTTCAACAATTTCTATGGCGTTTAATTAATAACCATTAATAACCACTTTATTTTATCTTAAGCAAAATAAATAATTATTAAATACACTAAAAAGCAATGTACAAGACGTCTAGGAAATTTCTTCTCCCAAACCAAGCAAAGTAACTTACTTGAGTGTCTCTAGTTCCTGCCTGTCTCTCTGCAGCTGCTTCAGCTGTTCTGACATCCTCTTCTCAGTTTCTTTTCTTTTCTTCTTTTCATTCTCCAAGGTTTGGGTTAGTCTGATCAGTTCTCCAGATCCAAGCCTGTCCAGCTCACTGCGCTGCATCTGCAGCTGTTCCACCTGTGGTAAATGAGCAGCAACACTTAAGCGTTTGGTTAGGACATGTTCCCTACAATAATGCAACATTTACATAGAATTAGATTTGGAGTCGTTTTACAGAAATGTTTTTTTCTTTGTCTTGACATCCGAGAGGTCAAACAATTCATATTACAGGAGCAAATCTTAAGTTTTTTATTAATTTTGGATGTTCAATTCTGTCCGCACATTATCCACCATCACCAGCATTTTAAAAATGCTGTAAAAAAAAATAAAATAAAATAAAATAAATCACAAGTGCCACTTTCCAATGCAGATAAATTTTACAATCATTGAGTTACTTATGTAGCTATGCACTACATAAAACAATAGAGACAGATGCTTCACGTTTTTAAGACACTAGCTGTCTTAAAAACGGTTTTTAGGGATGTTTCATAAATACTGTTTCCTTATTTGGATATAAGATCAGAAACTTCAACTGTTTTTCTATAATAGCTTTTGTCCTGAACTGACATGTAATATGTCCCCTGACTATTTTTAACTGGTGTACTGCCTGTATTGTCCTTCTTCCACCATTACGTAAATAGTTCCTCTTTTCACATTTGAAGTTGAAATCAAATGTGCTAAATCCTTCCTAATAATAATCAAATAAAACTACTGTGATGTATCTGATTCAATTACTTGGCAGGAGCAACACTAGGCATAGACAGGCAATACTAGACGCAGCCGACTAGGTGTATAACAGTAAATTAATTCTGAACTGTGCAAACGTTATCGCACGTTTTATACTACATACTTTTTTTAATTAAATGTTTAAACTCAAACATATTTTAAACAGAAATTGCATGCTACTATTGGCAGGAAAATACCACATTAACAGCTTGATTAGTGAAAAATTGGCAAGCTTGTGTTATTTATTTATCTAGTATTGTTTAATAAACAGCGAGAATGAGAAAAAGGAGAATCAGAACAGCAAGAATGAGTCCCCAGGTTGCACAGATTGTGTTTCAGTAACAAAACATGTAGTGTCCTAAGGTTTTACCAAGCCCAAATGCCTGAACAGTAAAGAATTTTCAATGGCGGGATTGCAATTAAGCTGAAGAATAGGCAGGAAACTGCCTCTACATGGACCAAAAACACCTAAAAATGTGTTTAGTTTCCAAATTAACTGTATCAATTACCGATCATTTCTGAAGTTACCTACCATTCTCTCTCTGTCATTCTGGAGTGCAGAGAGAGCGTTCTTCAGGCTCCACACTTCTCCAGTTGGGCTGCTAGAGGGTGCTCCTGACTGTCCTGTCTGTTGACCCTCTTCCAGTCGGAGGCGGAGCTCCTCAGCCTCACTGATGGCTTGATCCCTCGAGTCCTGCAGAGAGGCCATGGCTTGACCAAAGGACTGATTCTGAGCTTTGAGCTGGGCCACGGTTTCCCTCTCTGCTAGCAGATTCTGCTCCATTTCTACCAGGTCTCTGGCTAATTCTGCTACTCTCTCCTCTGCTGTTTCAGCCTCAGTCCGCAGAATGCCACCTTCCCACCGCAGTTCCTTCAGCTCTTTGCTGTCGGTTGCCTGGGCTTCCCTTTCAGACTGCAGTGTGTATTCTAGGGTCTCAATCTGCTTCCTGGCCGCTTGAAGCTGCTCCCTCAACTTCTCCACCTCTGCACCTGGAGCATCATGTATCTCCTGCTTGACTGTCACCTGTCCAGCTTGGCTCAAAACTTCATGCTCCACTGGGGGCCCCTTTCTTAACAAGGTCTCTTTTTCCAGAACCTCCATCTTGGCCTGTAAGTCTTCCCGTTCTTTTTCTAAGACAATGATACGTTCAAGCTGGGCCGAAAGCAGCTGCTTATGCTGGGAATCCTTCAGGGTGAGAACCTGTTTTAGCTCATCCCTGTAGCCATGCAGCTGGGCAGCCAGCTTGGCGTTTTCAGCATGGAGGTCATCACGCTGTGCCAGAAGACCACGGAGCTCCTCCTTCAGACTGTTATTCTCAGCAGCTGCCTCTTGGATAAGGCTGTCCTTCTCCATCATCACCTGAAAGACAAGTTGGCTTGATGTTTCAGACCTCACAAAATAACCTAAGGGTCACAGATACACAGCCTTACACAAACTTTACACTGGTGCCACAAAGGGTCAGGGATGTTATTCCAAAAATGTATACCTGGAGATGTCGCTCCTCTAACTGCCTGTACTGAATTAGCACCCTGTCTCGATCGTCCTGCAGGGATCCCATAGCCTTTGTGAAATTGTCCAGCCGTGCCTTGCTGTGGCTAGCATCCTCCTCAGCTTTATGGAGATTCTCCTCTAGATTTCTCATGACTGATCTTCTCTCTTCCAGCTGTCTCTCGGCATCCTCCGCCCTGCTATCTGCTTCTTTCCTGGCTTCTTCAACAGCCTTATGGTAGAAACACAGAACACTGTCAGAACAGAATGTGGTTTTCCCAAAAACATCATGACACAAACAGCAGGTTTTGAGTGAAGACAATCTCAGTCCTGTTAAATCAGTGTTTCCACCATTTTCATCCTGTACGGTTGGTGTTTCTTTGCTTCAACAGCTTCAGCAGAAAATCTTTTCAATATTAGGCAGACACAAATGATTTGAATGACATGCATGAGCAGGGAAATTCCTAATTAAGTTGTGCAGTTTAGCAGTGTGGAATGTGGAACTTTCCGAAGATAAACAGGTGTACATGTAACAGGTGATGCAATTATGAATAGGTGTAAAAGGAGCTTTAGACTGAATAAAATAAGGTAGTCGCTGTGGTGTTTTATAAAACATGTAAACTGTCTTTCCCCTGAAACTTTAAATCTCATGATGCACAATTGTAAGGGTTATCTACATGTGCAGTCCATAAAATCATTTAAAGATTTACAGAATCTAAACAAAACTACTGGATGGCCTGGGACCTTTGGCACTGTGCCAAACTTAATCACATGGGCTTAGGAATATTAAGAAAAGTTAGTTCAAATTTAGTTCATCACTGCATCACACCAAACGCGAGACAAGACTGAGCTACACAAAGTGCAAGTTGTATATTAACGTCCAGACTGAGAAAGACTGACGCTGAGAGGAAATATGAAATGTGGTCCTTTCAAAATGTTTGTGGAAATAATGGACGGCTTGTTCTCTAGACAAAAAAAAAACAGCAGGAGCATCTGAACTGTTACCAAAGTAAAGTTCAAAGTTCTGCTGTAGAATGGGGGTGTTTTAGCACCAACACCATGGGTAACTTTCACATCTGTGAAGGCACCATTAATGCTGAGGGGTACAGACACATTTTGGAGTAACATATGCCACAGTCTAGATGATGTCTCTTTTACGGACATTCCTGTTTGTCTCAGGGAGACAATACTAAGCCACATTGTGCTTGTGTTATGACTACAGGTGTGCTGGCATTATTATTTTTTTGTTACTGCGGTGATAAAGCAATGCTTTCACATGATTTACATTGCTTTGTTTCACTCTGCCTTTGTATATAGCTGAAATTACAATAAAGCCCCTTGAACAGCTGAATTTACAATAAATTAAAAAATATCTCAGATAAATACAGGACAAGAACTATTTGCAAACTATCACTCTCCAAACTCTTTTTGGGTGTACATGTCAATGTACTGTACAATAAGCAACATCAGATTCAAACTGAATACCTTAGTCACAGCTTGTTCCTTCTCTCCGAGGAGCTCCACTTCTCTCTTCTCCTTCTCCGTCAACTCTGCCTGAAGAGTTTCAGTGAGATTCTTATAGGAACGCAGGTCTGTTTCAAGTTGCTCCAGACTCAAGCACAGCCTCTTCTCCTCAGTTTCCCTCTCTTTGATTTCCGCTCTGGCTTGGTTGGCTTCACTCTGAAGCTTGCCCACCGCTTCCTCTAGAGCTTTAGCTCTGTGCCGTAGTCCTTCTGCCTCTCCCTCCAGCGAGGCAAGCTGAGAGCTTGTTTGGGCAAGGGAGCTTTCTGCCTCAGAGAGTTTCTGTTGCAATTCCCCCCTTTCTTTTTCCAGAGCAGAAAGAATTTCACTGTGCCTTTTCTCGGTCTCTGCCATCTCCAGCTGCCATTTTTCCTCTGCTTTCTGCAAGCTGTGAAGGAGATAAAAACGAAAGAATATTCTCAGCATGAAAAAGATATTTTTACACTGTACATCTGGCACTTACTTTAGAATCAGTCTAAATAGAACAAAAAAAAAAAGATAAACAGTGAAACAAACCTCTCTAGTGAGTTCTGTAGTTTCTCTTTTTGTGTTGTCTCTTTATGCAGTTGCTCTGACAGATCCTTAGCTCGACTTTCAGCTTCTCGCAATTCAGACTCCTTCCCCTGGAGGGCGCTATGAAAGCGACTCTCCCATTGTTTGGCTTCATCCAAAACCCGGTCGCGGTCGTTCTGCAGGGAAGACATAGAGCGCGAAAAGGCAGCTAGCCGTGCTAGTGATTCATCCAGGCGGGCCTGCATTTCCTGGGCATATCTGTTTGCATCCTCTGCAATTTTCCGAGCCTTCAGAGTTGCCTCCTCTGCTTTTTCTCTGTCATTGTAGGACTGCTCTAACCTCAGTTCCATTTGTTTAAGCTCTGCTCCCAAGCGATACCTTACTTCATCAAGGGTCTGCTCAGCTTCTGCCTTTAACTCAGCCTCACGCTGTTGTGCCGACTGTGCAGAGGCCTTTTTGTCTGCTATTGCCTGACTAGCCTCACCCTGAGCCACATCTAGCTTCCCTTTTAATGTTGTCAACTCTGATTCAAGCCTCGTCCTCTCCTCTGTCATCTTTGCTATGTCCAGACGGGCAGCCTCAAGCTCAGCGCACACCTCATCTCTACCCAGCAAGAGTGCCTTTGCCTCTTTGTCCAGCTCACTGATCCTTTCCTGGTACTGGATGCAGTCTTTTTGCATTTGTCGAACCTCCAGCTGCTTCTCCCTCAAAAGTTCTTCGAGTTGGCGAGCTCTGCTCTGACTACCTTCTTTCACTCTCTGTGCAGATTTCAGCTTCTGCTCCAGCTCCCTCTGTTTACCCGTCTCTGCCTCTGCCTCAGCTCTTTCTCGCTGGGCCTGCCTTTTATCTTCTTCAAGTCTTGCTGCTCGATCCCTTTCATTTGCCACCATGGCTTCCAACTCTGCTTGCTCTCTCTCCTTTTTCTCCAGTTCTCGCTGCAGGTCTGCTACACGATCTCGACTGTCAGCAGCCTCCTGCTGATAACCGGCAATGCTGCCATTGACCTGGGCTAACTGATTCATTAGCTGCTCCTCCAGGTCATCCTTCTCTGCTTCTAGGCTTGTGCGGAGCTCCTGAAGTTGTTTTTCTTTTTTAGAACACTCCTCTTTTAGTCTCTGCTCTCCTTCCGTAGTCTCCTGAAGGTGCTGCCTAAGAGAAGCCATCTCAGCGTTAAGGGAAGATTCCTGCTGAGCTCTGGCTGCTTTCTCATCTTCAAGAGCTTCTTGAAGTGCTTTTAGTTTGTTCTCTGCAACCTCAAGAGCTACCTCCAGCTCCTTCAGCCTTTCTTCTCTTTCTTTGTGTGCACTTTCAGTCAACTGTGTCTTAGCTGTGTTTCCAGCAGTTTCTTGTTTAAGCATAACCAGACTTGAACCTTCCGCCCCCTCAAACAGGTTAGACTCTTGAGAATGCGTATTAAGTAAATACTCCTGGTTTTCAGACAAACTAGGGCTTGACTGCTGTGGTACCACTTCTTCCTCTAGAACTAATCCAGAGGAGCTCACATCTAGAGTTTCACTGTCCTTTCTATCAATGTCCTTATTCAACTGATGCCTCAGTTCTTCGGCTTCCTGTTCCAGAGAACTCCGTTGAGCCTCTACAATGTCAAACTCAGCTTTTAAAGCTTTCAAATCATTTTGTACTTTTTCAAGCTCTTGCTTTAACTTTGTGTCCAGTTCTTTGCTGCCTTTCCTCTCCACTTGTTCTCTGAGGCTCTCATTCTCCTCTTCTAGTTCCAAAATCTTCTGCTGCTTTGCCTTGGCAAACTTCCTCATTTTGTCTTTTACTGCATCGACTTCCTTCTGAGCCTCCTCTGCTAACCTCTCTGCCTCCTGTCTGGCTGCCTCATGGGCCCGTGCCTTGGCGGCTGATTCCTGCCTCTCCTGTTTAGCAGCCTCCAGAACTTTTCTAACACGCTCAGCTTCATCACTTACATTTTCATATGACTTCAGTAGGGTTTCATACTCATCCTTCATGCTTTGCATCTTTTCCTCGTGTTGCCTACATGCCTGATCTGCTTCTTCTTTGGCACTCTCCACCTGGCACTTGTATGTGTCTTTTTCGCTCAGGAGACCATCCATAGCAAGCTTTAGGCTCTCACAAGTGGCACCAAGACTCTGGTTCTCCATCAAGGCACGGTCTACCTCTTCAATCAGTTTCTCTTTCTCTGCTCTCAGCTTACTCAGCTCGGTCTCACCATTTTCAAGCTTTGCTTGTAGCTCTAATTTAATCTTCTCAGCAGCAGCCTGCTCTTCTTTCAGAGCTTGCTTCTCCTTAAGAGCTTCTTTTCGTGATACCAGGGCAGCCTGTAACTTGCGCTGAAGTTGCTGCAATTTGGCATTGCTGTCTTCCTCCTGCTTTTGTGGGATTTCTGACTCTATTTTCTGATTCCTCTCTTGCTCAGCTTTCAAGGCCTCTTGTAAGGAACTGATCACATGATCTTTTTCGGACATCGTTTCCTGCATCTTTTGGAGAAGGACACTTTGCTCACTCAGCTGCTGGCTTAGGTCAACAATCTCATTGTTTTTGCTTTTCAGAAACTGCTTGAACTCCTCTACCTCCACCTGAAGAGCCGCGACAGGAGACTCCGTATCAGACATGCTTGTCTTAGCCACAGCTGCAGCCTCCTCCACTTCTGCTTTCAGCATTTCTGCATATGATTCTGCTTGCTGGCACTTTTCTCTCAGAGTATCCAGCTCTTCTGAAAGAACATCTATTTGTCTCTCCTTTGCCCTCAGTGCCTCCAGTTCTTTACTGAGCTCCAGCAACTCACTCTCCTTGAGAGAAATAGAGGTCTGACTCTCTTGCAGAAGCATTTCTAGGTCCACACGGGCAGCTTGCTCAGATTTCAGCTCCTCCTGAAGGGAATTTATCACAGCCTCATTATCTCTTGATGCAGCCTGCAGAGGCTGCTCAGCAGCTAACCTTTGCTGTCTAATTTCAGTTTCAGGTCCAGCAAAATCCACCCAGTCCTCCTGAACCCAATCCCCTAGTCTTTCCGGATTTTCTGAAGCAGTCTTGGGATCTCCTTCAACAGTAGGAAGCTTCTGTTTGTCTGCTTGCTCCTTTGATTCCAAGAGACTTTCGAGGTCTTTCAGACGTTTTAGCAGCTCAGCTTTTTCTTCATCTTCAGCTTCAAAGCGTTCTAGCAGGCCACTGTACTCCTCTTTCTGCTGCCTCAGCTGTTCACGATGGTGCCTATCCTTCTCCTTTGCTTTGCGGAGGGTGTCTTTACGAGAATCCACAGCCTCTTGAAGTCTTTTCTGCAATGCTTCAAGCTCAGATTCCATGCTGCTGACCTGTGATTGAAGTCTTTCCTTATCTTCGTCAAACTGTAAAACTTGTTGTTCTTTTTGACTCAAATTTGTAGCCTCTTCAATCAAGCGTTGGATTTCAGTATGTGCCTCAGCCAATGCTTGATCTTGATTTAACGCTTTCTGCTCTAAAACAGTCAAAGCTGCTTCTTTAGAATTTAAGACCTCTCTGGTTTCTTGCAATAGTGCTTTGAGTTTCTGTAGTTCCTGCTCCCTTTCTCTTTCCTCAGTACTGTGGAGGGTAGCACCTTCCTCCACATCTCTTTTTTGTTTGGCATCCTCTTCTACCGTCTCAAATTGAGCAATTTTTTTCATTAGTTCCTTGCGCTGCACCAACGCTGCCTGCAACTTCCGTTTAACCTGTTCTCCATCCTTTTTCATGGTGTCTATTTTAGCAGCCAAATTCTCCTTCTCCTTGCGCAAAGTGACCAGCTCCTCACTTTCATCAGATGTTTTGTCTGCCTTTACTTTTTGCTGGTCATCCCATGTTTTCTCAAGTTCTAACATTTGCTCTTTTAGTTTTTTGACTTCACTAGATATTGCAAATTTTTCCTCACCTGCCTGGAGTAGTTTGGCAGTCATGGTATCATTTAGGTCCATCATCTCCTGTTCTTTTAGAGAAAGACGCTGTTGCAAGTCCTCTAGTTCGGACGTCCTGTCAATGAGAGCAGCTTTAACAATGTCAGCCTCCTGAGAGACTTGATTCAATTTTGCCTCCATGCCAATGAGCCTCTGCTCCAGTTCAGAAGAAGCAAGTTCTCTGTCCTCCAACTGAGCGCCAAGCATCCTAATTTGACCTTCTTTCTCTTCAAGTTTTTGTTGGACCTCATTTAGATCTGCCTGTAGAGTTTGAGTCTTTTGATCTTTGGAGCAAGTCTCAATTTGCAAACTCTCTAGTTGGTCCTCAAGGATTTTCTTCACATTGTTCTGTTTATCTACCTCTGAAGTCATTCGATCCACCTCTCTTTGAGCCTCTGCTCTTGCTTCAGTCAAGTCTTTTTCATACTTTTGGGCCCTTGCCTCTGCCTCATCCTTAATAGAGGTCTGCGACTTCAGTTCCTCTTCCAGAAGGTCTACTTTTTCCTGAGACTCAGTGGCCGAATCTTTCAGCTGCTGAAGTTCAGCCAGTAGATCGCTGTATCTTTTCTGAAGCTCCTCTGCCAAGACTTGTGCAAATGCCTGACCAGGGCTAGAATCAATATTCAGCATGTTGGCCTCTTGCTGGTTAATGTGTACCTGTACTGTTTCACGGATAACCATGGATGATGATTCTACCTCAACCATAGAGCATGTAGATGTGACATGCTCTTCACTAGTTTCCTCCCAGGACTGTGTAGAAAGCTGAAGTGCCCCAAAGTTTTTAACCTGTGGAGGCCACTCTTGAGCTCCATCTTGATTAATGGCCTCAAGAAGTGTCCAGCTGCTATGAGCAACTTCTGAGTCACTGCTGGTTACCATCTCATCTGAGGATGCTCCCTTTAACTCTTCAGGAGACTCAGATTGTGGTCCAGTAATTTCAGGGCTACTCTCATTATCAGGAGTCGAGGACAACACAGAGGTAGACATTCCAGAAGTCTCCACAGCAATCAGTGTTTTGTCTTCCTCTAGAGTCTCATCGAGACCAGGAAGAACCTCGGGACTCTCAGAGAAGACAAGCATGCCTGTATTATTTCCAGTGTCTCCACAGTCAGCATTTCCTCCTTCTGAAATCTTCAGGGTCTGCTGCTCGGTGGTTTCTAGCTTTTTCCTAAGAACAGAAAGTTCCTTTTCTCTCTCCATCAGCTGCTGTTCCAGGGCCAGAACTTTCTCTGTGTGTAATGCATCACCTGAGCTGAGGGCTTCTTTAGCTGGGAAACAAAGGAATATAAAACACATCAAAATACCATAACGGCAATGTAAATCATTTTTAATAAACAAATTTCTGAGATAAACCATAATTAGCATGAACACAAGTGAAAGCTATATTTGTAGACCTGCAGGGCAAGAGCTAGAGGACGATTTTGGTGCTTCAGTGTGTCACAGTTTGCTGCTTACCAAAAAAATAAATACATTTAAAAAAATAAAAACCATCAAATTCCTCTAGGATAATAACATTTTCTAACTTACACTACATACGTGGACTAACAACAGGTTTGTCACTCCACTGACAATGTCAACAAATGCACAGCCACCAATTATCACTGACCATTCTATAGTCCCCTTCACATTATATTCAGCTGTTTTGAAAGTGTTCCACTTAATTTGAGAGTATGGCTGTGCCCACACGGCAGGTGACCCCATGAGACAAACATATTAAGTTAATTATTTTAATATTAATTAAATAAAATAAACTATAATATTAAAGCAAAGCCAACACAATCCTCAAAACAATACAACACAACTTAAATACAACTTAGGATCTCTAAAGCTGAAATAAAAATATCTGAAACAAAAATAGTAAACAACTACAACAATGAGGAAGTGTTTGGCCAGAGGTCAAAGACTGTTTGGTTAGCTTGCAGCTTGGAAAAATAAACACAGTACTGCCTAGTGCACTCACCTATGTCTGCCCTGTCCAAATCCCTCGTAGACGTGTCACTCGCCTGATCTCCCAGTGACTCATCAGTAACCTGGAAATAACAAGTCCACCTTACCAAACATGCACACAATCTTGTGAATCTGAACTATAAAATTACAATATCATTCACACAGTATCATGATTATCATGAAATTGTAGGAAAGCACAGACAAGAAAGTCAGCAGGTCTGGTTGAGGGATTACCAAACCTCTGACCTAAGGAGACTAGGTGCAACCAGTCTGTCCACTCTACCTCAGACAGTCGCTGCTACATCATTACCCTTGACCAGGTCAAAGAGGCAGACATATAGACAGCCTGCCCACGCTAATTAAGCACATATGACACCGTGCTACAATAATAACTTACAGTGAAGATGTTCACAGGCACTATATTCAGTACCATGTAAAAAGCAAACAAATTGTGTTTCTCCTTTCTGTATATATTATATTTCTATATATATGGTATATACAATATATACATATATGCTACTGTTACTGAATATAGTGCCTGTGAACATCTTCACTGTAAGTTGTTTCTGTAGCACGACGTCATATGTGCTTACTTAGCATGGGCAGGCTGTCTATATGTCTGCCTCTTTGACCTGGTCAAGGGTAATGATGTAGCAGCGACTGTCTGAGGTAGATCGGACAGACTGGTTGCACCTAGTCTCTTAAGGTCAGAGGTTTGGTAATCTCTCGATCAGACCTGCTGACTTTCCTTTATATATATTGTTAAGAAGAAGTCATTTAAAAGAACAACGTTTTGGGTCTGGACATCTCACTGAGATTTATTACATTCCTGATTTAATACAATAAGGGAATATATGGTACTATATGGTAACTGTACTCACCTCAAGAAATATCTATTGATCTCACAATCTATTGTTTATTTGCATTTTTTCTAAAGTCAGCATTCTCTGAACACATAAGGCAAGAAATATCCTGGTACTGGCCATCCACTTACCTGAAGCTTGACGAGTTGTTGTTCAAGTTGCTGCATCCTGGTGACTGCCTCTTCTCCTTCTGCAGTGCTTTTGTCTAGTTGTCCTTAAAACAATGAAGAATAACATATTCAAACTGCACATTCAGACAAACACAGCATACTATGCCTAATTAATGCAGTCTTATTTCTAATACATTATTTGAATTTAGCCAGGAATAAAACTTCAACGGCTTGTGAAAATGTGCCTTCACAATCAAAATGCATCAGAAGGTCTACTAGAAGAATCAGCTAGTTTTATTCACTGTAAAAACAAAATACAGGTCATCATTTTTTACAGCAATGTCGAATAGTTGAATAGAACCACCCCTTTACTGCTGACCACTAAATGACTGTAGGTTAACTAAACATCTGGTCAGAAGAAAACATCGACAATAGTTTAAACAAATGACAATTTAGAGAAAAATAGTGGGGCAAAATGAGTGGTGTCCATGCAGTAAATAGCCTCCTGTGCTACAAGACAATGATACACTCAATAGACCAGCACTATCATTAATGTTAAACTGACGCTTGAACATGACTGTTTACTCAAAAATACATAAATGCGTAAGAAGTCTGTGTCCCGTTTTTATCAAGGCGTTAGCTGCAATGCTGTACCACAACACGTGCACCCTTTACTTTTCACAGTCATTTCATTTAGTCTTTATATCCGCCACCTGCGTTGGGCAACACAGCAGCAGTCCCACACTGACTGTCAGAAATTACAACATTCACACTGTACTGTGAAATCTTCAGACCCATAATCTAAACAGCACAGGGGACTATATTGCATCAGCATGAGTCAAATATTCAAATAAGCTTGTATGGCCCCTTTCAGGCAGATGCTGCTCAAATGCTGTCAGATAAGTTCAAGTTCATGTTGTTAAAAGTTTAGCAATAACTTGCTCTGGCAGATACAACAGAAACTTGGACTGACAGTCTGAATAAACAAGCACTGTGGAGCAGTCCTGGCTTGCCATTAATATTGTGTCACTCCTGGTTTAGCATGAGCGTTTTCTTCACACTACTTCCTAGGAAAGTTGTGAAATTCACCACCACTTTAATGTCTTTAGATTAAAAATGACACACAAAAAAATGGCAGCACCTACATGTCACATATCATGAATAAAGTTGTGTGTTTTTACACACAATAAAATACTGTTTGTGTATTTTAACAAGTTTGGGGTATTTAGCCCATACTAGGGGCTGCACGAGTCCACTAAAAAATCCACTAGTCTGTGCTGTGGACAGTAGAACAGCGCCTAAAACACAGCAGTGGTTAAAATCGCAGTGAAGCGGAGCAGAGAACAGAATTCATTCTTCTGCTAAACAAAAAGGCCAACGTAGTTTATTACTGCAGAAATACTACATGAAATTCCATGGCAAGCTGTAAAACTGCTGAAAGACCCAGTCGGTTTTGATACATGTGATATTAAAGGGCCATTTGACTTATATACAAAACAAACTATACATTACCGTTTTGGACAACAAACTTGGCATACCAGCTGAAAAACTCATGATGACATCTCGCTACCAATGGTTTCAAGAACAGTCTGAGAATAACTTGTTAAAAATAGGATATCCTGAAGGGTCCCTGGTTCAATGACTACACCTATATCTTTTTATGAAAGACTACCTCTCTGTAACAGCCAATCAAATCAATGACGAATGGCAACTGCACTCGTTCTCTTTAGGTGTGGTAAAAACAGGAAAGGTGTTTTACTGAAGCAGGCACTGGACAGTTTCTTAGAGTGGCATGGGAGATAAAGGACACCAATATAGGAACAGTATATCACTGCTGCAGCAAGAGGTCTACTGTTCCAGCATATGCCCTGAGTAGCGCACATTGTACAGTGGGAAATCACAGTGGCTCTCCATGACAGCGGGTTTGCAGATGCTTAAGCCAAGCGTCGCATAATAATCAGACATTTAAGTTGACTGTTTCAGGTAATCTTATTTAACCTTAATGCTGACCTTAATTTATATTTGTTTTGAGTACATGCTACTTTGTAACTGGTTTTATGTGGTTGTCTGCTAATTCTGCTGTTCATTTTGGATGTGGTAGGCAAAGCCAAGCACACCCTGAGACTTATTACTCAGCAAATTAAAAGACATTAATTCAGAAATCATCAAACTAAGCTGGGATGTTGTAATAGAGAAAAAAATTATTCTAAACAGTTTTAATGCATTTATCCCAGCACCACGTATGTATTTGTTTAATCTCCTGCCACAAATACAAATACTAATTACTATTTTTTTTTAACTTATGATGAATCATGATTAATTACAGCCTATTATTATGAATAACTCGCTGAATTTTTTTTAATCGATTGACACTCATTGCTTACCTTGCAAAGTCTCCAGGGTCACAGTGATTTGAGACATGCGCACTTCCCGCTCCCGCTGTTCCACTCTCAGGTTGTCCAGTCGAGCTTCTAATACAGGAAGTACTTGTGCAGGGTCAGCAGGGATGGACATTTCTACCTCTGACTCTTCCTCACTTCCTGTCAGAGAGTGAAGCCCTTTCCACAGTTTCTCCAAAGCCTGCATGGCCTGAAGCCCAACTTCCTGCTCCCCTCTGCCAGCATCCAGCCTTTCTCTCAAGTTAGCGAGTTCCATCTGCAAGCGTGTCAGCTCTTCCCTTTCTCCCTTCAACGCTTCCTCCCTCTCCTTCTCCACCGCATCAAGCTTCTCTTGCAGACTGTGCAGCTCCGCCACTCGGCTTTCCACCTCCACTTCCAGTTTCTTCGTCACCTCCTCTCTCTGCCTCTCTGAAGCTTCCAGGCTTGCTCTTAAGTTGGTTAACTCAGCCTCAATGCCAGCCTCCACCTCCTTCTCTTTCTCCACACTCTGTTCCTTCTCCTGCTCTACCGCTTCCAGTCTCGCTTTTACTTCATCCAGCTCAGAGCTCCTTCTGGCTAATTCTGCTTCTACAGCTGTGATGGCCTGTTCTCTTTCTTTCTCAGCTGTCTCTAGGCTGGCTCTGAGGGCCCCTAGTTGTTCTTCAGAACAGGCCAACTGCTGCCTTTCTTCCTCTCTCAGTCTGCGAGATTCTGCTAGCTCCAGTTCCATCTGCCTGAACTGGGTGGTCAGGATCTGCACAAAGGAGAGATCTTCGATCAGGCAAGGGAATGGCTACACAATACGAACAAAATACCTGTACCTTAAATGATATTACTGGATATTGCTACTGCAATACACAGTGCAGTATATTAAGCAAAAATATGACTGTTGTAGGATTACGAAAATACTTTACACAAAATGTACTAGAACACCAAAAAATGTAATTTTAGATGCATTTTTTTCAAAAATGCATTTTTTAAACTTAACTAAACTAAAATATGCTTAGTAATAACTTTGTGTGTGAAAATGTGAAAGATGTCTTTTTCTCAATGTGAACATGTTATTTTTATTTTATTTTATTTTTATTTTTTTTAACAACAACACTGTGTGGACCTACAAGTGCCCTTACATGCAGAAACACCCATTCAATATATCTGCATATACAATATCTGCTGTTAAGCATCATCTGCAAAAGACAAAGAATCTATAACACAGCAAGTGTCTTTTGTCTGAGAGGAACAGGCCTTTTCCAGAAAGCACATTTGTACCTGTTTCTGCTGATCTGCGCTGTTTAGCTCCTGCTGTAACATCTCCAGAACTTCTGAGCGAGAACGCAAGGATTCCTCTAGCTCCTCAATCCGCCGCTGGGACTCACGCAGGGCCTTCAGAACAACAGACAGAACAAAGTAACAATAAAAATAATAATAATTATTAATGTTGTTGTTGTTAAAAAGGCAAATTTGTTTTTCCATAATATAGGCCTAAAAGAAATGAATGGTGCTTACTAACTTACGCAGCTTCTCAAAGCAATGTCAGTTCACAGGAGATACAATTTACGTCTGTTACACAAGATTTCAGTGTGGTTTTACTAACAAATGAAAGTCACCTGCTGCAGTTCTCCATCATTTGAGGTCTGGCTGGTTAGATGGAGAAGCTCCTCTTCATGCTTTAGGATTTGCTCTTGAAACCGCACATCTTTTTCCTGTACCACAGCCTGCAGAACTCGCACCTGAGTCAAAGGTGCAAAATCATTAGTGCAAAATCCAGCTTGGCCTGAATGTGGCCTGAAAAACTTTGACATAAAAGCATGTATAACAAAACTGTGCAGCATTTAACCCAATTTAAACAATAAAACTAACTGTGAAAAAAAAACTGAGTGGTGTAATATCCTACAGTTATTGCACCTAGCATAGACGAGATTCTAGAAATGTAGCTGCCCCCTAGGAGTACTACAAAATCACAGAAAGAAATGTTTGGTAGAAAAGCTTTGTTAAAAATATATATAAATTAATAAAAAAAAAAATAATGTAACAAAATTAAATTAAATTAAATAAAAAAAGACAGACTTCAGTTAAAAGGAACCAAAAAGAAAAAAGGCCTTGGCAAAATTGGTATTAAAAGCCTTGGTATCTGTACATGTATAACAGGACAAACACATTTCAAATTGAAATTTTCAAAGCTCTGAAAACTACAGTACTAAAACCCTGGAGTGGAATTCTGAGGGTATGTCTTTGGATCTTTATTTGGGAACAGAATGCACCATATTCTACACATAACTATATTTCTTAACATATATTGTCTCTATACACTGTATCTTGGCAGCATTCACTTTACCCCTAGAAAATTGAATGCAGTGCCTCTTTCATGGTACATTAACCTTGTTTAACCCAAAAGTTGATTTTATTTAAGATCCTGAGCTCATTATTTAATATCCCCATTTGAACGATGTAAAATCATTACTGTAATCATGTTGTTGCACAGCTTATAAACTGATGAGATTAGAGCAGGAAGACAAGGAAAGCATGGCATATGACGTGTGATTGGTGCTAGCTGTTGCTGGTGTTCAAAACAACACAATGAGATTAGATGGCATAATAAACAGAACATGTTGTGTTTTAAAGCTATTCAACACTGCTGTTTACATAGCTTGTGTGAATTTAACACATTTCTTATATTTTCCTATTTCATTTTTATGTTTTTAATTATGAATATGAATATTGTGAATTTTTATTATGATTTTGAAACATATCTTAATATTTAAACTAAACAGTTGCAAGAGATCTACACCCTTAAACGCTATAGTTTTACACACCATCTGTCTTCATACCTTTTCTGCATGATCATCCTCCTTTTCTTTCAGGCGCTGCTCAGCAACCACAAGTTGTTCTTGTAGGCTCCGAGTTAAAGACTCTTCCTCACTCAGCTTCTGCTTCAGCTGCTGGAGCTCCTCCTCCACTCCTGAAGGTACTGTGAATGAGCTATCTGAAGTCTGAACACACACACACAGGCACTTATGATCTCAGACCTGCCAATCATGACATACTGTATGAGTGGTGAAGGTCAACATAGGTCAGACTCATTTCAGTTAATTAAAATGACAATAACTTCTTCATTAGCTAAGCAAATTGTGTTGCTCGTTTGACGGATCAAAGGCCTGAACTCATCAATCATTATGTTTCACTGGTTTATTAAATCAAGCCGTGTGCACATGAGATTGGAGTGTGGATGGACTGTGGATGCACATGGATATCTGTGCGGGGATTCTGTCTAGCCAGTAGCCTGAAACTACTGAAGCCATAATTATCATTTAGCATTATTAGCATTAATGAGAAAATAGTTACACTATGAGCAGTTTTAGTTACCTGGCTGGTGTTTTGCCCCTCCTGTGCTTTGAGTTCAGAAATTTGTTTATTTAGAACAGCCATCTTGGCTTTTGCTTGCAGCTTCAGTTTGGTGAACTTGGCTTCTCCCTGTTCTTTTTCATCCTACAAGAACAAACACACATGAGGAATCATTTGTAACTGTATCTAAGCAAAACTCATACATGCTCAGATAGTACCTTTGACTGTCCTTGGACCTAGTATTACCTGGGGAAATTTGAAATTTGAATGAATTAAATGAAATGTCATTAAAACTGCTGTTTCTCAGACATTTATTTCCTAAAAGAATCTCTCATATCAGTATTTTTATGGATACTCTCTTCTGCATCAGTAAACATTCTGGTGCCTTTACTTCCTATAAAATGGGATTACAAACTGTAGAAATAACCCCAGGCTTTATTAATCACATGCTATGAAATGAACTGCAGAAACACCCCCAGGTTATATTAATCCCATGCCGTCATACTCCACAAACCGCATTGGTTTTTCAATGGGAATGGATCCACTTAAAGAACTGTGACCCCAATCAAGCTGACATGTACTGACATATTACTGCTAATAAATTCACAATCACTTAAAGGTATAAGATTTAGTTAGACCTTCTAGTGGAAATAGTATGTAGTTTGCAATACTAGGTTTTCAGCAATGTATAATCACCTGTGATTACTGCCTTTACATTAGCTTGTAATGAGTCCTTTATATCTACATGGGTCATCTTCCAGTACAGGCTGCCATGTAGGGGCACCAATGTTGCTGCAGTACACCAGAACAGACAAACCACACACTGGCTGTGGAGAGTCCCTTTTGCATTTCGTGATTTTACATTAAAGTGGCAGCTTAATTTACTTTTAGTAAATCGCAATACACAGGGTCACTGCTAGAGTCTCACACAGCTTTAATAAGAGAGCTAGATATAATTGTATTAGTGAAAATAAAATTTATTTTCAATTACATTTGTGGACATGTTTTGTTTTTGTTTTATTTGATTTTTTTTAACAAGAGAGCAATTTATTGCTCTAGCAGCAAATCATAAATCAAGTAGCCACTCCCATCTCGGTCAACTGAGGTTTACAATGTCCTGATTTAGCTATCAGACAAGTAAGTACGCAAGTATTGCTTGTCCATGTCTCACCTTCAGCTGCTTCTCAGCACTGGCTAACTGGGTGTCCTTTTCCCTGATCAGTTCTTTTAGCTGGACCACTAGCTGCTCTGTCTGGGCCAGCCTTTCCAGAACCTCCTCCGAGGGCCCCGGACCCTCAGAGAAGGAATCTCCCCCTGACAGCGGCTGAGGAACCAAACCATCCTGCTCAGAATACAAACACAACACAAAGTAATATTTAATTACATACTTGAGCTCTGGCACATTGACAAGAATTCACTTCATGTCATATGACAGAATATCTAAGCCTTTGGCATCAGAAAGAGGAAGCAGACTTGACTAAAGATAGCAAGGCTGACAAGGAAGAATGATCAAATTGTTGCTATAAATCCTAATAGAATAGATAAGGTGTTTTGTTATGCCTCTAAGATTGTAGAAGAGAGCTACCCCACCCATTATATCCCTTTGCAGTGACGTCAAACCTGAGTGTTGAAGACTTAGCACAAAGCTGCTTTATGGTCATTAAACCTCTGCAGACATTTTCTACTTCACTGAAAAGTTGTATAAGCTAAATGCTACTCAGAAAGGCACAGAGTACTTCAATATCTGAACATGAGTGTAATTATAACACCTCACCTGGGGGTCACCATCAGGGCGCTCGTCCCCGGATAACTCCTGCAGAACGGAGGTCACTCCTTGGGTCAGCCGGCTAAACATGACTGACCTGCATGCAAAAAAAAACCCCCACAACTTCATTAATTTATGGACACATTTTGAAATCAGCAGGGACTATTTAGAGCTGGTAATAAATCATACAGGTTATATGAAATGTGTGTGTCTACATTAGGGTAGTCCAGTCTCATCCAAAAAGAGCTGGTGTGGTTGCAAGTTTTCATTCCAACATAGCAGGAAAACACATGATCAGTTGCTGAACACGGAGACCCACTGATTAAACAAAAAGAATCAGGTGTGCTCCAGGCTGTTTGGAATGAAATCCTATAGCCACACCTTAATATAAGGCTGGTCGACCCAGGGTTATGTGAAATACTAAATTCTACATGAACATCAGTGGACCAGTTTTTCAGACTGGAAAATGAGATGCATTGAATGTACCTGATTCAAACGCGTACTTAATTTATACATAAATAAACTTCCTTACATCAGCACAATATTGTCTTTCAGTTTACTTTCTTTTGCCAACAACTGTTTCGATGCATTACACAGTGCATAAGCAAGGCAATAACTGGCATCACCTCACAGTCTGAGGCTGCTTGTATGGCATTGCCATATGGCATTGCCATAGGTGTCTCAATTAAGAACTATAGATGATTTGTAATACATCTTTAAGGATAGGTGCATATGCCAGTGTTGACATTGTGACTCCTGGCTACCATCACCACCACTGTAATGAAATTTAGGGGTAAGTTTCCATACAATTTCACATTTCACATCATTTTTATAGATTAACTTCACTGTGGTTCAGCTCCTGGACTGCTTTACCACTGCTAATACCCCTCATTTTGGAGAGCATTTTATTTTAAGCCAGAAGATGGCAAAAAGAAAAGAACACAGGCTGATACACATCAGTTCCTCTGCTGCTGACAGTACTAGAAAGTTCCACTGCGACTCAGTTCTACATAAAAACATAAGGGGTTTGGAGTAATCCGAAGACTCCAGCGAGTTTTTAGTAGCTACGTTTCCGTCTGCTTGAACTCATTACTGCATTTCAGTAAGAGAACTTTGACCTGAGTATGTTTATTAGGCCACTCTGATCGCCCCATGCGCTTCGAACATGGGCCCAATGGAAAACAACGTCAGAACCGAAAATGAGACGGAAAGATCCGAACTTTACCGAACCGATTGCGCATGCGCTGCGTTCTTCTTCACAACAGCAAAGATTATCGCTTCTGTCTCATACAGAACCCCGAAATTAAAACAAAGATCGACGCGGCAAAGGTATGGTTTCAGTATAGGTGAAAAGTAGCGATGAATCGCGAAGATAAGCAATGGCAGGTCAGTCTCTCCGTACACGTAGCGTTGATTGGTAAACACAGGAGCTTAATGGTGATAATAATGGACAGCAGTGCACATGGTGGTCATGTCAGACATACCTGCTAACACAGCGAGCGAGCCAAAACCCACCTGTGTGAGTCCTCCGCGAGCAAGAGCAGCTGTTTTTAGACTTTTTGGATCAATTTCGTCTTCAGGATTTGGGAGCAAGAGCCACATCACCAAACATCCCGGAAACCGAAATCGCAGCGCTGCGATTGGACCTGCGGAGTCTTGGCAAAGGGAGTGTCTGCAAACTACAAACTCGTCTGTGAAAACGAGGAATCGCTTCGACAACAACCCATGAACTGTCGGATCCGCAGAAACGTAGAATAACCTGTCCTTTCGACGGCACTGCTCAGGGTCAGGTTCCTGTGTACTGCACTGATGGACGGTATGATCTGAGTCAGAATGGGAGGACACGATTTGAAAGTGAACGCCATCGTTAACTGCTGGAAGCAGCTGGCCCGGAGCTTCGTCCTGCTGGCCAACAGCTTTGTCCTGCTGGCCCACTATGGCACGCTGGTCGGGGGTTGCGTGTCTCGCTCTGTGCGCTGCTTTGTGGAAGTGGTCAGGTGGACGTCCCTGCTTTCGCGGTGCACCGTCTCGGCCTTTGAATCCCTCCACCGACACCTGTACAGGTGGATCGGAAGACGCGCTGGAGCTCTCATGGATAGGACCCCTAGCAGCGACATGGAGTCGGACTGAAGCGGGAGGACGGCTAAAATCCATATTTTAATTCTGAAACTATTGAGACAAGTGAGATTCAAGGTCACACTGATTGAATATGAAGGAGCATTATAACTGGTATAGTTCCACAGACACGGGGTCTGTCTCAAACCAATAACCACATAGATGGCAGCATGTTTCTCAAACATTAAAGATGGTAGGCTATATTATGAATTTATACAACTGGCTAAAGATCGCAGTAGTCAAATGGCTGTATATTCAGACCACCGAGAAATGACTGTATAGTTGTAATGGAGTATAAGGGCATGTTTTAGATGTTAAGGGCCTGTTAACTGGACGTGGGGTCCTATATCCAGTAAATGTGCCTATAAAATAGTACCATAAATTCTATAGCCCTGGTTTCTTAGACATAGAGAGACAAATATGTGGGGCTTGTATAACTTTCCAGTTATACCAGTCCTTTTTGGAAGGTTTTAATACGAGTATATATCTATATATACATACATTAAAAACACTAAAATGGTGTAAAATTTAAATGTTAAAGTGCCTGGAAATGGGTGTTTCTCAAATCGACCCTGTGTTCAGTAACATAAAATGATGCTTTTGAATTTCTGAATAGTCAGCTGTAAATCAGTTTGATTGGGTTTAATCCTGAAGGTATTTTATGTCTCGTCTAAGTTGTTTTATCTGTGATGAGTGATGAACTGAACACAAGTGACTGAATCTAATGTATGAGTTGTGAAGCACTGATGTGGTGTTAGTTAATGCCTGCTTTGCATATGACCTGGAAAAAGTCGTACATGATATTTTCTTGATTTTAATGTGTACGCCAGGATGTAGACTGACAAACTTTATAGTATTGATGTAATGTATATTATTAATGAATGAATGTTGTGCACATTTGTGGCAAGGAAATTCAACACATCAAATGGCCCATTGTGTATGGACAGTAGACATGGGTCCCTTAAGAAATATACTAAATAGGCCTAATCACATTGAATATAGCCTATAGTATAGCACCTGCCTATTCTGTTACTAATTACTAACTATATGTGTTATACCCTGTAGAATGAAAAGTTGCTATTTTTCATGAGAATATGTTCTGAATTCAGTGGTTGAGATGTAAACAAAGTCATCCAGAGCCGTTAAATAGGCATTGTATTCACTATCCAAAACCAACAGTGAACCTACATGTTGTAAAATGCAATGTAAATACAGAAAAAAATAGCTGTCAATCTAAAGAACTAAACTGTTGGTCATATAGGTGAACTATTGTAAAACAGTGTCTCAGACATCAAGGAGTATAAACTCTTCAGCCCTCTGGTTCCTGTTACCATCACGGTTTCTAAGTTTCTATAGAATGGCACATTTTGCATCAACCACTCTGGATATGTTTGTTTATGTCTACACCATTTAATTATGCAGAAATGTTTAAAGGTAGAACAAATGGGGCAATTTTCATTTTAGTGATATAACAGTCCATTTTTAGCGAAGGTTTTAGGAGAAGCTCAGCTTACCAACAATGCACTGTTTGCTATTTCATGGTTTAAGGATAGAACATCCATTATCTGGGTATGCAGCTATATAGATATCTTTTCCTGTATGTGCCAAACCAAACTAACTCCTGACTGTTAAATAACCACATAGGTCATGCGCAGGTTACCATGTAAATATATTATCAACTGTCACTGTAATAATCTGTAGTCTAATATAGACATTGACAATTCTATACTATTATTATTTCTTTTTTTTTGATAAAGGTAAATGTTAATCCGTCCAACTGTAAGATAATGTGTCCTGTTTGAAGCTTGTGCAGGTGAAACTGGTTTAATCAGACCTGCATGCTCTCAAAATGATGTGTTCATTAACAACACACTTTTGTGTACAGCGCTGTGTAATTATAGCACTGTGAAAGTCTGTCCTCACTATACTCTCCTAACTAAACACACTTTAAAGGGCCATTTTTTAATATTTAATATGTTTTCCCTTGAGCTCTACATATATGTTTATCTGATGTTTAAGTTTCCAAAACATTCATGATTAAATTTTACAGGACTTGTTTTCCCCTTAGAATTAAAAGCTTGTTTAGTTACTGTGTCTTGACAGTTGGTAAACAGTCATATGCTGAAGTAAGATAAAAAGTTTGATCAGTTTTCAATACAAATACAAGCACATGCCAACACAAAAACAGTTTGGTTTACGTGATATGTACCCATTAATAAAAACAGAGTGCATGGTTCAACATGTAGTGAGAGTGTATACAGACAGATGCAGTATAATCAGCTGAGTTCGAAAGTCAGCACATTCATTCACAAAAACAATCCTTTCCCAACCCAAGCCAAAAAAACAGCTTTCGTATAGGATTGACTATGTGTTAGCATTGGGACATTATACTACTCTCTTCTCTTGTCTGCTGTATGTGATGATATGTTATTGATTATTTAACCTGAAGATGTGAATCAATATGGAAGTATTGTTAACCCATGATTTTATTTGTACTGGTTTCATACTAATGTCTATGCAACATTTACATTAGACAATTTGTAATTGTAAACTGGACGTGTGGTGCCGATGGTTCACTATGTTTTGTTCTGAACATTATGAATGCTTTATATTTCTAGTTTTCTTTTTTTTTTTGTTATGCACACAAATCAGACCTATTTCAAATCTGAAATGAACTCAGATATAAAGACTTAAGTCATTCAGAGAAGTTTAAGGTGTAAGACTTCATAAGTAGCAAATATATAGAAACTGTGGACTAAAGTTGCCATATTTAAGCATGTTCTCTGTAGAGCATGTCTTATTTTCTTATTTTCTCTATTTTTTTATAGCTAAATTTAATTGAAGTGATGCCTACATATGGCTATATGTGCTACTATGAGCAGTACATATACAAATAGAACATGTCGGTTCACTGGTGGTTTTGGATAGATAGTAAAATGACTATAGTTGTGTTGCTGACATTGTGACCTACTGGTTGCCATCATCAACACTACAAGTCTGCAATGAACAATTTCACATTAAATCACTCTGAATGACTTTACATCTCAACTATAGAGTTATGCAAAAGATGCTTTTAGTGGATTCGGCTGAACCCCTCGTTAAGTTCATTTTACACCCTAATATTTTTGGAGGCCATGGAGCTTGGAAAGTATAAGCATGACCAGAACTTGGTATTTATTTTCAAACCTGTCATTTGCACTCAGGGGACATGTATCAGTTGAAGATCCTGTGGTGGTTTAACATTTTAAATAACTTTAATAACTTCCTTTTCAAAGAAAGCATTTATTACAACATCGTATTCCCACGCTTAATTGTATTAGATTAATAAGGACAGATATAAGCTATAACCACTATATACACCTACTGTTTAGCCACTGTAGCCATGCATACTGTAAAAGTTAACGGCTGTGTTAAAACCTCTAAATAAAACCATTATTTAAATGTAGCTCACCATTTTCAATTCATTTCTAATATGTAATAACATTTTACGTTATTGTCCTATACAGATTGCAATGTGGCATACTAATTAATTTAAGCATAACCAATTAAAAATAAATGCAAGTGCAAGATGCTTTTCTTTGTGAATGTTTTTTTTTCACAAAAATAATATGTGCATACATAAAAGCAATCAAATCCTAATATTGTTAATAATTATTTTATATTATGCCCATTAACCCATGACTGTTATTAATAAAAATTCAATTATTAATCTGCAGTGGCCCATATACTATATGTTTCTTGTATTTTATTGTTTCTTTCTCAAGGTTCACTTCCTTGTTGGGTTTAATGTTCCAAAAAATGTCATTAAATCATTTGTACATGAACATTTCACAACTGTCATTCCTATTTGTAATTAGACAGACAGTATTCGTTAATCTGTCTTCAGATCTGAATGATCTCTGCTCTGATTGACTGCACTGGGTTTACATACAAAACTTTTTATTTCAAAAGGAAAAAATTCAGCTTTCTATGATATTATCTTTATTATTTAGTAATGAATAATCTGTATTATGTGGTATGCGGATTATGTAGTTTATGTAAGTCATGTAGACAGTGAGGTCTTCTGGGTTTAAAGAGACTATTGATATTACAATGTTAGTATTAATAACTATTTAAATAACACCCTAGAAGAGCTTGAAGTGTTTTACATAATTAAAAAGTAAGCAGAAATAAGACAATTTTAAACAACATTGAACTTTCTGTGTAATTACAGAAGCTTATGCAGGTGCAGTCCGTCACCTCGCCACGTGAGTGGCTCACTACGGCTAGTGATAGCAATGGTCAGCATGTACACCCCCACCCCCCACCCCCCACCCCTGCTTGCTCACTCACTAATACCTGTTATGGCTGATTGTGTTATATTGTGTTGAATGTTAAGATGGTGACAGGCACAGTCTCTGCAGCCTTTATGAAAACCTCATTACAACAATTAGACCAGTAATACACTAAAACTTCAGATACAACAAGCAGAGGATATTTCATGGACACACCTGGGTTTCCTTAAGCAACAGCACTTGGAATTTCAAATAACACCAAGGCTGTAATTTGGTCACGGGCAGTGCTGGACAAAGTATACAAACCATGTACTTGAGTTAAAATATATCTCAGTAAAAGTAGAAGTTCCTCCTTTTAGACCTCCAACCGAAGAGTGCAAATTTATTCTGGAAAGTGAAACCAGCAGATTTTATTTTGGCTCCAATGGCCTATATCTTGCTTAATCAACTTATTTAAGGTAAAAAAAGCCTGAAGTGTTACTCTCTGTGCACCAATCTTTTAAAAGAAGGACACTAATTAATCTGACACTTATGTCTATTAAAATTATCATAAGCACAAGACACTCAAGGAGAAGCTCTCTCCAACAGGTCAACACAAACTCAAAACAAAGGGCTGTACCCTGATTGGTGGGCTTGCTTTGTGCTCATTATGTGTTAATGCACACAAAGCCAAATAGCGGGACAGATTAGGCCATAAAGTGGTGTAATAAAAAATAAGATATTTAACTTTGAAATGTAATGTAGTTAAAGTAAGAAGTCCCCCAGAATGGAAATACTTCACTACAGATCCATGAAAAAACAACTCAAGTACAGTAACTCATTACACTTACGGGTCACAGGCGAGTACAGTACATCATTGCAACCATGATGTTATACATATAACACCACGCCTTGAGTGTTCTGTTGCTTTTATACAGCTACAGTTCTGCAAAATATAAAAAATGCATGTGTCTTGAATCCTATTCTGTGAATTGTGGTTAATTTCAGTTTGTTTGGTTTTTCTATTACAGCTGCCAACTGAAAAGCTTGTTTGGGTCAAGGACAGCTTGATGTAGTCCTCCTCTTTCGCATGCGACCCATTTTGCCACCAGTGTTTTTCAATGGAAACATGTCATGACTTTGTGATTGATTTCATATACCTGTCAGCAACAAATTACTATATATACTATTATAAACAGATTTTAATGTTCCAAAGTTGATGAATCTGAACTGCATTTTTTAGGGAGATTTCTATGTTTAAAAAACAGTCAAAAAACGAGTGTGTACTGAATTTCAGTTATAATCTACTTTCACATTCCTGATCAGTGCAGTTGGCATAATCTTTAAATCAATGCACTACGATATGAATCACAGTTTTTCTTTGTTGGTCCAAAAATGATGACTGTTATACTAATTTATTATAATTAATTTGAATGTATTATTCACAGTCCTAAACGCTACCCATTGTTTAACAGAAGTTTTCTACAGCAGGTCATTAAACTTCATTTAGGTTCTCCTTTTACTAAACGTGCCTACAAACGTGAGTCCTTTCCACATGAATGGCTAACTGTGTCTAGGTGTGGTCAGCGCAAGTGATGGTCAGCATGTCTGGCCTCATACACACCTTAATCAGCAGACAATCTGGCCAAGGGCCATCCTAAGCCAGTGTGGATGTCTGTGATGGATTATTCCTTGTGATTTTCAGCAGGGCGGGTGCTGAAGGTCCTGGGACCCTATAAAAGCCCCACAGCCCCCTGTTTCCTCTCTATGCCCCAGTGTCACACAGCTGTGAGACGCGAGCGCTCTCGCCTGCACAGCACAGTTGGGCTTCTATATATTTGCGCTTTTGTATAGTCTCATAGCAGCTTGTAGCTTTCTCTATCTATCCCAAATCAGAACAGTACTCTTCAGTCCTTCGGTGCAGTAATTTTACAATGGGGAATTCTACAGGCTCCACCGTGGATGACCTTCAGGCCGTGGAGATGCACCTTTGGTACAAGAAGTTCATGACGGAGTGTCCATCAGGCCAGCTCACGCTGCATGAGTTTAAGCAGTTTTTTGGGCTGCGGGGACTGGACCCTGAGGCCAACGCTTACATAGAACAGATGTTTCGCACTTTTGACATGAACAAGGTGAGTAAACTCATACATAAGAAAAATATTTCTTCATATTCAAAAGATATATGCAATATATCTTAAAATTGATGCTGCCTTATAATCAACATTTAAATTATGCCATAAAAACATAAAACAGTATATGCACATATACAGTACTGCTCCTTTCACGCACAATATAAAAGATGTCTCAGCACAAATGTAAACATTTCATATAGAAGAATATTCAAATAGTAATAATCCATATGGTTTAAATATTATATATATCATATTTGTGCGATATACGTTCCAAACGACCCAAATTCCAAATATTCATTATTAAAGCGAAGTATACATAGGCTTATTATACAGTTCAGTGTTACCATTATACATGTGCAATATATTTTTAAAACTACGATGCCTTACAACTGATTTTCCAGCTGACATGCATGTCTCAATGCTGCAAATTCCAAATATTGTATATGTAAGAATATAATATATAACTTTTATATATAACTTTATATTCAAAAATCTATGCAATGTAAATGCAATATATTTGATGGCATACCAATTCCAAATATTCCATGTGGAAGACAAACACATCTCACACCTCATATCTTGAAATCTTGATGTTACCTCAAAAAGTCCCTGCAATAGATTTATTAACATAAACCATTTTGCATATACTTGTCTAAAAGACTCACTTGTATTTATTTTTACTATTATGTCGTTTTTTAAACTACTATTAAGATTGAAAACAGCTGTAGTTCATTGTACTTGGAGAAAACTAGTTACATAAAGGGAAATTCCTCCAACTGGTTCTATTCTAGGGATTCATAATTGTACACAGTGGTGGTTTAGGAACCATATATCGGAGTGATTTTGAATATAATGCTTGATGCTCGAAACACTGTTTTATGGTAGTATTGAGATACACCTTTGGCCAAAATGTCAGCCATTGTTTTGAAGTCTATTCATGGCAGAGAAGTGCAGCGGGACTAATAGTCCCCACTGTTTTATCATCATCAACATCACGTATAGTAACTCATGTAGGTTCACAGGTTCACTGATGGTTTTGGATAGTAAATCCTGATCACTGGTCCTATGACCATCTCTATAGTACAATGGTAAAAATGTAACAAACCGTGAAGAATGAACAGGCAAAGTGAGAGAATCCTAAGAACTCATCTTCCTCTCTGGTGAATTAATAACCACAGCTGTTTTAATCTCATCTAACCAGAGAGGTGCTCTTTTCTTTCTCACGTGCTGTCTAGCTATTTATGCTGCTATATCAGGCACCTGTTGTCAGCTTTAATTACACTGAGACATACTAAGGTGTGAATTAGGAGATTACCTTTAGGATTAAGACACTCAGACTGGATAATAGATACATAAATAGTTTGTGCATGACCGCATGCCTCCCTGTTATTAATCTGATCCCGCTGCAGTGTAGGAAGATGTGTGCTCATTCAAGCATCTTGTCATAACTGCATTCGCTCTATGGCAGGGTTTGCAAACTGCTAACCAGGAATTTCCAAATGTTAAATACCGTGCATACTCAACCACAGCACAACAGAATTTAAAATGTACCTCCACATTGTAAAAATGCTTTAAAAACTTTAGAGGTGTGGAAGAACCCCTACCACGAAATATACAGGAACTTTGTGAGATAGCATAGGATGGATTATCACAGGACACTGTTAGGAACCTCCATGCCGAGACATTACTTCTGTATGTGTAGCTCAATAAATACAGTACAATTTATCATCATTGATTGTTCCTGGTAACCTTTATCTTCCTACCCAACAGCATTGCAACAGTTTCTATTTGGGTGCCACTATTTTTTTAATGTGTAAATGTTTTTTGTTCATGCTGAAAAATAATTAGCTCTTCATGGCTGTTATGACTAGAGACTGTATAACAGTGGTTCTGTCACTTGAAGTTGTTCTTAGATTGTGTTGGATCTACATGAGTTTGCTTGTTTGTGCAGGATGGCTATATAGACTTCATGGAGTACGTGGCAGCTTTGAGTCTGGTGATGCGAGGCAAGATGGAGCACAAACTGCGCTGGTACTTCAGACTGTATGATGTTGATGGCAATGGCTGCATAGACAGACATGAGCTGCTCAATATCATAAAGGTATGAATCCCATTAAGTTTTAATTATTAGAATACTATATTTGGAAAATTGGTCATTTAAAATTAATTTGGGATTATGTTGGATGAGATGTTTATTTTGGGCTTCAGTTGAGGTTGAATACAAAAGGGCCCATAACATGAACCACACTTGTGTGATGTGTTTAATGTAATTGTTAAACATGGTTAAAGCAGTCTATACAAATATAGTCATATGCAAGAGTATGGGAGTAGCCCTGGTCAAATGATACCCTGGTTTTGTATGATTGTGTAATTTTTTACATTTTAAAACAGAGTTACTCTTTATTTGCTGAATTGCTAAAATATGAATTATGACCAGGGGTATTGACCCTTTTGCATATGGCAGTGAATAAACTACCCCGTAGAATAATTGGCTGTTTAACCTACAACATTTTTAAAGTAATAACAAAATCAAAAGATCTATTAATTTTCTCATTTTTTAATTTATTTATTATTTATAACTAATATTTGACAAAATATTATTAGTAATAGTATGACTAATTAAATGCATATTATTATTATTAGTAGTAGTAGTTTTTTGAGCCAAAAAGATATTTTTAGGCTTATTTTGTCTGTAATGTCATAAGCATGAACACATTTACATATGACAATAATTAAGAAAAAATAATTAAAATTAAAAAAAGAATACAGTATATGGGTCCTTAGGGATGTCGGATAAGTAAAGATTGGCTAGCAATCAACAAACTATCTATCTATGTATCTATGGTGGTCAAAAACATCACCTCTGTTTGTTTCCTAGGCTATCCGTGCCATTAATGGGAGTGATGCACAGGAGTTGACTGCAGAAGAGTTTACAAACCGCGTGTTTGAAAGGATAGATGTCAACGGGGATGGTAGGTATAACAGTGTGAAATTCCCCATAGCTCCCTAAGCATAGCTGTGCCTACTCTAAATCATATATATATACATACATAGTGGAGATTGGGGTAAAAGTGTGACGTTTTTTTGTTGCATGATATAAAAGGTCTAGACTCTAGAGGGAGCATCAGTGTATTCACTAATCTGTGCACTTTGGGGAAGTAGCTGTTTTATTCATTTATTCATTTATTTATCATTACTGCATCAATGTTACATAAGGCTTTTTGTTTAATCACTTTAGTTTTGTAAATTCCACCAAATTATGAAGACAATGTTAGATGTGAGCTTTGCATTTCATGGAATCAAAAACAGATTGAGTGAGAGCCTGTCTGTCCTGTAAACAGGTGAACTGTCTCTGGAAGAGTTTGTAGAAGGGGCACGAAGTGATGAAGACTTCATGGAGGTGATGGTGAAGAGTCTGGATCTCACTCACATTGTCGCCATGATCCACAACCGCAGACACAGCATATAAAAAAGATCTGCTCTCAAACCAAAATGCCCCTGTATGCCTGGCCTACAACTCCAAATGAGCAAGTCTTTAAAATGACTGGCTGGGTTACCACATCTACAGTGACCTAGATCAAAAGACGACAGCCCTCAGATTGAGCTAGCTCACTTGTTATGGGTAACAATCTTTCAACAAAACTGCACTTTCAATAATACTTTGTCATGCACAAAGCAATGGGGCTTGCAATTCTTGGTTATTTGCTTCCAACTGAGAAGCAGGAAAACATAACCAGAGAAAATGATGTGCGTTCAAGAGATGGCAATTGACTCCACATTGAGTTTACTGACTGTTTCCCAGATAATAGCCTGTTAGCAGATCCTTACATGCTAAGGGCGTAGGGGAAAAGAGTTGGTGTAGTAATGTGGATTGCTTGCTTTTGATATCACATTTTGGGCCAAACATCTTTTAGTGTACTTATATAAATGTGTATATACTGCTTATTATATTAGTACACTATTCTGACTGTCATTCTAGCTTATTGCTATTATATTTAGCAATAAACAGAAAATACAAGCTCAGGTCAAGAATGTTTACTTCTGTAACATGTACCTACATATTGGATATGCCACTCTCGAGATGTGCTGTAACAGCCACCTGCATGTAAGGCTGCATTCACATTACTTGCCTTATTAAGGCTTATTAAATTCCAATTTTGTGCTCAGATTGTATTTGGACCTTAACAGTTTATAATCATAAATGTAAGCGACTTGGATCTGTCCCTGAAACACATGTGTACAGGCAAAAAGACAAAGAAATCAGATTATCTTTATGTCCACAAATATGCCTACAGTCTAGGACCACATATAAAAGGGACTCAAATCTGATTTAAAAAAGTTTTTATTTGATGTGTCCTGAAAAAAACAGATTATTGTGGCATTAAGGCAAAAAAACAAAAACAAAAAAAAAACATAAATCAGATTTGGGTCACCTCAGCTTGGTAATGTGAATGGAGTCTACGAGCACTGCACATTTTGGGAACAGGATTGGTTACATTAGCCCAAGTATTTGGTCAGTACAGCAAAGCTAGTCACAGTATATTTTGTGCCTTCTGTAATTGGACTGTAGGACATTTCAGATTGTTGAGCTCCTCAGGCTCATCATTTCTATAATAAAACCTGAACACTATAATCTGCAATGTGTTTCTCTGTTTCTTTTTATTATCATCATTATTATAAATAAATTACTTTGCCACCTACAAGGCTCCTTTAATGAGTGTGCCCGTCCATTGAAGCTCTGATCTATTTGTTCATACATCATATGAGGATGTGCGAAAAGATGAGTCAAGTTTCAAACCCCCTTTTAGCTTTTTCCCTCCCTGTTTCTATGACAACGACATTAAATCATCATGAAGAGGTATGAATCGAACAGCGCTCACTCCAAAACTGCCATTCTGGCGCTGATTAGAAAAAATAAAACTAAAACAAACTGCAGAGCAGAATGTGAAGACAACAAGGCGATCTGAATCAATACTAATAGCCTCAGTAGCAGCTAATGAACCTCTAACACAGAGCTATCACTGAGACAGTGGAGGCCTCGTGTGTTTCCCACTGATCTAACTCATCAGGTACACCAGGCGTACCAGCTCTGAACTGGATCTGTTAAAGCGTAAAAACTCTACAATGCTGCAAAGTTTTATTGGTGCTGTGGAGGTCCTGCACACTTGATATTCCAGGCATTTCAGAGCACTGGGTTTTTGCCTACTTCAGTTGCATTGGTTATCAGCTGAGCAGGGATTTCAGGAAACCTGACCAAAGCTTAGTGGGGGTAAAACACAGTACTACTATGACTAACTACAAAATTAAATACAGTATTTAAAATATATATAACATTTGTTATTCACATTTTTTTCCATTACTTAAGAAAACTTTTTTTTTTTACAGCTTTTGTATGATACATCAATTATTGAATACACACATATATATATACATACATATATATATATATATATATATATATATATATATATATAAACCATTTACTATATATATATATATATGGTTTATATATATATATATATATATATATATATATATAAACCATTTACTTTGTATTGTTACTTTTATTACAGTGTTGTTACAAAATGTACACTGTTTAAACGTTGCTCTAAGCGAGCATGCAGTAGAGGTGGTAGTTGTCCTACATAGGTAGCAGTAAACTGGATGCTGTGTCTCCAGAGGTTGACACCTAGCATTTTCCCCTCAAAGATTCCATCAGCTATTAGCTACTATACAGTTACTGCACATTGGTGGTGGCTGGCTGTTACTTATAAGCTCTCTATAACTAGCCTAAACGACCCAGGCAGGTGTTCTATTAGTATTGATGCCTAATATATTATGGAATGTGATGTAACTTATTGTAACAATAACACTGAAAAAGTAATATTAATTATTAAGTAATATTGTTCAATGTGTATATAAAAAGCCAAAAACCCAGCGTGTTCCCTTACTTTGCACAAAATGGACTGGAAGCCCAACTACAAAACTCATTATTTCCTTTTTTTATTTACTATTCCAGAGAAAGTAAAACATGACACAATGCAATAGACGTTTATTCCTTGATCAATTCCTTCATCATGAGGTCATGCTGAAAAGGCTGTTACGGCCACTACATAGTAGTATGCCTTATAAGACTTTAAATACCTACAGTGCTGACATTGAGGACCAATTTCAAGGACATAAAAAATCTTTCTGCTGTTAACTTTCACCTGAGAAGTCCATAATGCAACCAGAAGACTTTTCTTCAGGAGATTTACAGTTCTTAGCTGTCTAAACATAAACCGTAAACCAAAAAAACATCATCCACACAATGGCTTCTGTGAAACAGAGGTAGTAGTTAAGCAGCAGGGGAAAACTTTCTGAAATGGAATAAGGTCTAAAGTAATTCCGGAGGGAGACAAAGTTCCCCCCTGCGCCCCGCCACAAAAATATCCTGAATCAGCCAAAGATCCAATAAGACCGTTTCGTGATCAACTCGCTGGACATGGCTCTCCATCAGAGTGATCCCAAAAGCGCTGTCCAACCAGTAAGGTCTTCACAGGAAGTCATAGAGATACCTCACAATGTCAAAGCTCACAGTTCTAAGAAGAAGAAAAAAAAGTGAAATTCAGCATTAATACTCTAGAAGGACTCATCAGCTTATTATCAAGCCCTTCATGAGCCGAATCAGGTGTGCTGAAGCAGGGAAATTCTTTTCTAATGCACCTCACATGCAGATGATCAGCCTAGACATGTTGAAATTTAGATGTACTTTAGTCCATGCATAAAGATAATACCATACAACATAAGTAACAGAGTAAGCAACTCAAATATGACATTACCAAATAGGGAATTACACAGATATTATTACATAATTTCATATTACTTGGTGTAAGATGTAAAACAGGTCATCTAAAGTTTTATTTTAGAAACGTTTATAGTGGTTACATATGTGCGTCTTTGCTTTACAGTAGTTTTGAGAATATTTTGTACAAAACAGCATTTAAAAAAATCTCCCTCACAGAGAGTAACAACACGAAATGATTATGAATTTGCAGCCTGAAGATGCCTAAATGCCTGTATTATTTAAATCTACAGAGAGTAACATGAGCGTATTATTGCTATATTTACAATTTTAACATCATATATAAAAACCTGGAGGACACTTGTAGATCTACGGATTGCTTCAGATAGAAATTAAAATGGGAACAGTACAGCAGGAGGATACATCAGCATTGTAACTTCTGCTGTGTGCCTATCCTGCTCAAGTGTGAGTTAAACTGCGTTTTTTAGATATACAACAATAACAGGTGGGGTGCTGACAGTGTTGATTTACTTTACTACATATTTAAATATTATAATTTTATTATTTATTATTATCATTTTAAGTATTATTATTCATCCTAATTTGAAAAAGAAGCACTTTGATATATTTGGCTATTGGTCAAATGTCATGCCTTCGTGTGCAAGAGGATTCATAAAATAAAAATGGCCAGACCCATATATACACAAACCTAGAGATTGCAAGAATGAAGTCCAGGGAGACGGCACACTTGTATTTGGGAGAGTCCAGCTGGTCATCATGTCCAATCTGAGTGAGGAGCTGTAGGGTGACCAGAGATGAAATCTGCAGGAGACAATAAACACAGTGGGGTTCTGGAAAACACTCAGGGAGATAAGATATTTGTGTAGCTCTAAACACATGTAATTACCAAATAGGAAGATTGTATTATTAGTACTGGCAGAAGTTGTGAGATCATTTGTCATGAAATGTTTACCAAATTAGGTGGTAAGTGTATAATAGTGAAACAGAGTAAAACACAAAGACACATGGACAACAAAAATAACGGAAATAACATCACAAAATAAAATAAACCTTTTTAATAATTTGTCACAGACCCGATTGTCCACTAGGGGATGCCCTGTTGTTCAGCTAGTTATATCAAAACAACGAACATTTATGGTGACAAACAAGAATTTACCACGAAAAAAACCTACTGATTAACAGGACTCTTACCAGCAGTATACCCTATTTAAATCCTGTCTAATAGCTTAATCCAGTCGGCATTAATATCACAACTGTCCCATATGGCACGTTATTGTTACAGTTTTTAATAAGTTGTAATTACCTGGGAGAAGACGCTGGCTGTTGGCGCCACTCTGCTGTCCACCACGCTGTAGAAGATGGCCAAGAGTCTGTCCAAAGGAAATGGCTTTGGTCCTAACAGATGGTTACTAGTCTGGAGAGGGATGGGGGAAGAGAGGGAGGGAGGGAAAGAGGGACAGGGTGAAAAAAAGTAAAAGAGTAGCAGAGAGAAAGACTGTAAGAGTGAGAGAGGAAAATGAAAAGAGACTTATCATATAATAACATTGACTTAAGCCTCTAACCTTTTCATGTTTCTTCAAGAAATTGGTTTTCTTCATTTTTCCATGATGCTGTTGTAAAGAGAAACACACTTATCAGTGTCATACCCATATTAGATGCAATGGAAAAAAAAAGAACATGGGGAAACACTTTACCACTTTAGCATTCTTATTAAGAGAAATCTGAAATTAAGCTTCTCTACAATTAACGCTTTCACATTAAACCACTCTGAACGCCAATCTCAGCCACTCAATTATAAACACTCCCTCTGAGAAATTCACTCAAATCATCTACATAACTTATTCAAGTACTACATAGGCATTAATGCATACTTAGATCAGCAGTAGATCAGCACTTAGATCACATACTTGCTTACTCTGAAATACATACAAACACTGGCAAATAATTCAGTAAATCTCATAAAATATTCAGTAATTACTATAAATTATTTAGTAACTACTCTAAATTCTGTAGGTTTGTGAATAAGAAGTTGAGATGCCCTGAGAGAAAGAAAGACCTTGAGGAAGAATCGGCGGTCTGTACGGGCTGGGTTGTATGAGGCCAGATAAGCTGCAATCAGGAGGAACTTAGAGTAATATGGCAACTCCACGTGAGCATGAGCTGATAAACCTACACAGAGGAAAAAAAAGAGAGAGAAAGAAACTTTTCAGGACTATTTTGTCACTTTGCCTCTAATGGTTTCCAGGGGTCCTAATTTACACAAAGGTCTTTACATCAAAGAAGAATTTAAATCATGAACCACATACTGTCGGTCAAGTGGGTTCACACTAGGGCTGCACGATATAGGCAAAATATAGTGTGTGATAATATTGCTACACACTTGTGATTATGTAGCAATCACAATTGTGATTATGCCTCGCAACATGCCTATACTAGTGAACATTTGATATGAAATTTAAAGCTTTTTTTTTTTTTTAACCCAAAGTTTTGGAACATTCTACTGACTTCGAAACTGTGGTCACTTAGTAAAAAATAAACAGTTAAGTATTCAGACTCTAGATACTTACATGGCTTATGTTAAAATTTCAAATCAGAGCAATTTATATAACTAAACTAAATATGTATACAAAAACATAATTTACAGGTAACAATTTGTATTAGGACGTGATTCTCCCAATCTAACGCCTCAATTTCTCCATTTAATTCCTACATTAAGAAAATAAATAATTCATAAAAAAATGTTTTATGTGACTACCAAAACACAAATGTATTAGTCCGCAGATGGAGCATTATAGTTACACCACTGTATTTCAGAGCAGGTTGAGACTCTCATGACTTTTACAGATTCATGGCAATCAGTTAGACCCCTTTGTTTTAAGTAATGTGTCCCAAAGTCTAAAAAGCGTCTAGAAAGAGTGTAAATTAATTTGATTTAATAACATAAATATTACGTTTTATTAGGTGTATTTATTAGGTAATATTAGCTCTCTGCTATGATACTCAAAACCTACTGATGCTTCTGATGTATATAAAATGTATTTGTCTGTGATGTTACATTTGTGTGAAACAACATTACAGTCACATTAACCATAAGCTGCTTCATTTCCCGCCAATTTTTTTTGGCATAGTGCTTTCCTTCTCAGTGGTTAACCAGAGATCCGTTAATTAACCCTCATGCATATCCTTAGCATCATTATGGAAACTATGGGCTGATGTAAATATTAAATATTTTTTCATGTACATATCTCCAGGTGCCAACACCAAAGTCCATACATGAACATTCACATAATGTAGACAGTAGAGCCACACATTTATAACTGTATGCCTGTAAGATTATAAATGAAGACATCTTAGTGTAGCAGCCCAACACTGCTTAAACATTCTACCTTTACAATAAAAATGTCATCAAATGTTGATCAAATTAAAAGATCCAGCCAATGCTGAAGTTTTTACACAACTATATCGATTCCAATATCATGTCTAAATGCACTGCAGATCTGCAGTAAGCTAGATGGGGATGAAAACTACTCCTACAGTACAAAGTCAGTGTAATTAGGTGCAGGACAGATATATCCGGGTGTGCAATGTGTTGGTGCTCTGAAGAGTTTCACACATGGGGGGAAATCCTGAGCAGCCTGGCAGCCACAGCAGCTCCAGCAGATGGCCCGAGTGTGTAAGGGTCACTAAAGAGGGACCACACTACCGAGTTTGCTGTTGAGAGTGTGTGTGTGTGTGTGTGTGTGTGTGTGTGTGTGTGTACGCAGGTGTACCTCTTAGAGCTGTGGCCTCCTTCTCATCCATCTGCTGCTGTTCCCACTGAACACTGAGGGTGAAAACACACACATATTAACATAGGTGTCTCAAGAGAGCTTCTCACAAACAAGACAATAACCTCACATGCAAACCCACGTTGTTAAGAGTATGTGAAATGCTAGGGGAAACAGAACACACTTGTAAATTCTATTTGACATTTGATGTTTTAGCCTATGAACTTCATTTTGGGTTGATAATATACTTAATCACTTAATATGATCCCTGCAGCAAAAAGTCAGGAGCATGTTTACCACTCTATTACATCACCTTTGCTTTTAACAATACCTGCTAATTATTTAGGGATCAAAGACACCATGATCAAATTTTGGAAGTTGAATTTTCTATTCTTGGGTTATAAGTCTTTAGCTGTGTAACTGTACGGGCCCTTCTTTGCTGTGTTTCCACACGTTTTAATGAGAGACAGGTCTGGGCTCCAGGAAGGCCAGTCTGGAACTCTCTGATTTAGCATGTAATGCTGTTTTAATGTGTGCAGAATGTGGCTTGGTGTTTTCATGTTGAAATAAGCATTGACATCACTGAAAACAGACATTATCCAGAGGAAGTATATGCTGATCCAAAATATGTTGTATTAATGGTGCTTTTACAGCAAGACTAATATTATCTTTAATAAAACTACTTCGGTAAATTAGTAAATCACAAATGAAAAAATGGGTATATGTAAAAGCTAACATGCATGATGTAATGGTAACTATAATGTGTCCGATAGTGTTGCTAATGTTTTTTTTTGTTTTCCCCTAAATTTCCAAAACATAGTTACATTTTTGTGGGGGGGATAAATGGTTTTCGTCATGACCCTGACAATATGCTTAAATAAACAAACAAACAAATGAATAAAATCAATATTTAAAAATAAATTGAATAATAAGTCTAGAAAGTGATTAACATTCTTTTCTTGGAACAATTTAAACAACGGCATTATGATATACACCTGGACACCTCTCTCAGGTACACGGTCTGCATGGCTTTCTTTAAGTGCGGCTCAATGTTCCTCCAGAGTTTGTGTGTGTCGCCTTCTTTGGCTGAAAGGATATTAGAAATTAGCTTTTAACAAGTCAGCATTATGAAAGAAAAAAAAGCGAATCATTGCTGTAAAGGCCAATGAAAAAACACATCTCCTTTCTGTAATAGTAACATACGAACGAACGTTTAACTTTAACAGTACTTGGAAAAAGTCACCACTTCATATGTTCTAATGTCTTGTTAAAATACCAATTAGGTACAAATTTGTCAGTGTCATAAAACATTTAACAGAAAACTGAAAGTCTCCAGGACCACACAGTTATTTTTCAGTTTTAACTTCCTGTTTTAACTGTTCTTTTTTCATGATTGACTGCAGATTCGAGATTGCATTCTTCAATCTGCAGTGAATAGATGGTACAGATGGTAATAAAGTCAAATCTTTAAATATTCATAGATCTTTACCTTCTCCTTTCTCTAAAGGCTCACAGAACTTGGAGAAATTGAGGGCAGCCTGTTGGTGAACAGAAGAACAAATATTAATTTTATTTATTTAAACAATTAAATAAATAACACATACTCTAATCAGAAGGATTTCTCAAGAAGAAAAAACGAAGTATTTAGGCTACTGGCTTGGTGCTGGAGTACATATGCCCTGTGAATATTGTTCTCTTGCTCTAACACACCAGCCGAACAGTTCATTAAGAAGTCCTTACTGAGCTGAAGGAAATTACTCCCAAATGTCACCCTGAGCCCTGTGCCTGTTCCCACTTTGATGACATTAAGAATATGTGAACTTTAGGGGTGCCACAATACATGCTAATTAATTATTTTTTTAGCTATGGGGGATGAGAGACTGTACGCACTGAGGTTTGATTCCAGGTAGATTTTATGGGAATGCTCTATATAAGTCTGTGATATTTAGATCAACACAATGGTGCAGGAGTTCCACACTGGTGTCTGAAGAAAATCTGAAGCAGCAGCTTTAGCTTCGTCTACCCTGTATGGCTCATTAGTCAGTGTTGAAAAGGGCAAATGGAGAGAGCAAATTTGATCTGGAAGAAGACATTTCATATTTCTCTCCTGTCTCACGTTTTTTTTTTTTTTTGGTAGACTAAACAATAACTGTGTGCAAACACTGTATCAAATATCCATGCTAAGGTTAATGTCTCAACCATGATCATTCATTTGTGAAGACATCGCCCAGGTGTCTTGTTTATTAAACAAAACAGCAATCTTAGCAGTTACTTCCTTACACAGGATTCCTGTAGCCAGAGGAAGATTGTGGATTGCTGGATTCGGTAATTGAAAAATCGGATTCACTCAATTTTGCTTTTTTACGTTGCATCACCTTTTGGGTTTTCCACTGATGATATAGAACTATATTACCCCCTCAATGTAGATAGTCACCAAAAGCAGAAACAGCTACATGTATGTACTGGATTATGTAGGTGAGAATATCATTACACCTTTAGGACATATCTACGGTGGCTGAGAAAGCCCAGCACACTTGCAGATTAAAAATGCGCTGCAAAGCCTCAAAACACAAACATCAAAATGACATGACTTGCACATTAGCCAAACGCGCTGCAAGATCTGAAAACACTAGCATCAAAATGAGACCGCTTGCAAACCATTAACCAAACGCGCTGCAAAGTCTCAAACGCGCAGCAAACAGTGAAAACACGTGCAGCTTCCAAAGCACATGCAAAAGGCCTCAAAACACAACTGAAGTGTTTCCGAGGAACACTGAAAGTGGACGGACCCATTCGAGAGCGGGCTGCATTGACCTGAACGTAGAGCCGAGACAGCCCCAGTTCCAGCAAAGGTTTTATCTGTTTGTTAATAAATATTCAGTCGGGTTATTGGCCAGGTTCTTGTGTTTATATTTTGTTCCACCTTAAACAATGCACACCGAGTGACTAAAAGAAAAGTTTATCTGTTTATTAATGAATATTCAGTTGGGTTATTGGCCAGGTTCTCGTGTTTTACGCAGCCCACTCTCGAATGGGTCCGTCCACTTTCAGTGTCCCTCGGAAACACTTCCGTTGTGTTTCGGAAGTTGCACGTGTTTTCAGTGTTTGCTGCGTGTTTGAGACTTAGCAGCACGTTCGGTTAATGATTTGCAAGCGGTCTCATTTTGATGCTTGTGTTTTCAGATCTTGCAGCGTGTTTGGCTAATGTTGTGCAAGTCGTGTCATTTTGATGCTTGTGTTTTGAGACTTTGCAGCGCGCTTTAAACTTGCAGTGCGTTAGACTTCCTCGGCCACTGTACATATCATTCCAAACACTGATACAGAACCACGGTGATAATTAGTAATACTAATACTAATTAGTTACTATCATTAGGTAAAACATGTTAACGTGTGTGTTTGTTTTACCAGGTGCCGTAGCTCTCTCAGGTCCCTACAGACTGAGTAGAACACCCCCAGCAGAATGTTAATGTAGGATGAGTACAGCTCAGGAGTGTACGATGGGTTACTGTCAAGAGACAGAATCTGCAGAAGCTCCGCTGTGGCACAAATCACACATACAAAATGTAAGAGTGTTTGAGACAGTATAAGGGAAAAGACAGCAGCATAAGACAAGTACAATAAACACAATTAATAATCATCACTGTAATGGAAGGTTAAAAAAAAAAAGTTAGTCAAGAGTTAGTCAAGGGTGCAAATGAGCCAAGTTTATAGCATACATGAAGCAGCAGACAGGCTCACCCATAATTTTACTGGCAGCCTTGATCAGTTTGTATAATTTATTTTGGTTGTTGATTTTACTGTACACTGTATGTATGAGTGTGAGAGAGTTTAACTTTACCTTTAGAGTAATCAGGAAAATGCAACAGCAGAGGCTCAAAGCAGCCGGTATTGGGTCGAAACTTGTCCCACACAATCTCACTGAGCATTATTACGGTCACATTATCATCCACCTGACACCAGACAGAACACAGGTCAGTCCGAGTTTAAGGCAGTTAAAGACCCCACCCTACTGCACAATGACCTCACCCCAGCCTTACAGTACTGTTCCACAGCTTGGAATCAGTGTCTATAATAATACAATAAAGATCTCCTGTGCTGTAAATTTAAATATAACATTGCACTGTAGACTACTGTGACCCCTGGTTTCTATTCCCTATAATCTCTATAAGTTTCAAATAAACAGTTAAAAAACACACCAATTAAATGCTGTGTTTACATCTCAACAACTGAATTATGTAGACATGTTGAGAAAAAACTGTGCAATTCTCAGTTAAAAACTAGATGTGATAGAAATTAGATGTGCTCAGAATTTTAAAGGGTTGGGGTAAGGTACCAGTTCCTGTAGACGCAGCAGACCAGGCAACAGATTGGCTTCCATATCTCTGAGGAGCTCTGCTCTTTCCAGAACCTTCAAAACATCACACAATAGCTTTATACCTTTTATATTATACCCTCTATAGAAGCTCTTAGTATTGCCCATGTTCTTCACTTTTGTATAACATTGTAAGACTTCAGATTAATAGCAACTTCGTGAGGAGTGAAGTTTTATTTCCTCAGATTTTCAGAGTATGTTATAACAATGTAATGGCCTAATAAAGGTGTGTTCACACTTGTCAGGCTTGTGAGAAGTATCTGGTGGGTGTATACACTCTAACTTCTGTGTTGTACAAACTGTTCTTCTACATGCAGTCCCTGGACAGTTACATGTTCTTCAGATTTTAAATAAAGTATATCCTTCTCTGCATGTTGTACTCTGCATGCAGGATTTGACCTACCTCTATTCAGGGACATCCAGGCAGAGAAACTACAATATCTGCTGATGCAGGTTTATTTTTTTGCTGCTCAAACACTTCCTTTTGTCTTGAGGGCGTACATACATTTTTCTTCCTAGCCAAGCCTCACTGTAATAGAGCTGAACTTTCCTTATAGAAATAAAATCTGCTTCAAACAAACTCTTTAAAACACTATCCAGTGCAGAAAACAATATACCAAAAGTTTGGGAACATCTAGTTTTTTTATAATTTATTATTTTAAAAAATCCACTTTCTAATAGTCCTACCTTGGGAAATAAGCCACACCCCTTTTTTATATATTTTTTGTCATCAGTGACAATAACTGAACCAAAACAAAACCTGTCCCCTTTTCAATACTGATTTTTAAAACGGAAATAAAAAACAAGTAAAGGAACAAAGAAAGTCAAGGTATACAGAAGCAAAAATGGAAAAAAAAAAGTTAGATTTCAGAATGCTGTATACAACTTGGAATACAACATAGCAGCTCATGTACAAAAGAGAAACATTTAATTTCTTATACAGATGTGGTATTAATCATAATATAGCATCAGTATGTATGTATGTGCCAATCCAATTACTATGAAAGTACAGGACATTATGGGTTTATAATGCATTTTGAAACAAAACTCTTCAGTCATACAAAGGCAAAAATAATATAAGTAAAATAAAATAAGTACAAATTTATACTCACAATGTATCTTGTTTGTTTAGCAGGTTTCTGTGTGCAGGTTTGTCTGTATATGCGCACAAAGTCAGAGAAAGAGGGCGAGCGAGGGAGGAGAGTGGCCGAGTCCTCACCAAACAAAGCCAGCAACACCTGCTCAAACAGCAGCCCTGCAGATACACACTCCACACAGCTCACTGCTGCATGGGGAAGCTACACACACAGAGGCAGAGAAGAAAAATCACAGCCCTTCCAGGGACAGAGGTGAAGTCCTGCTTCTCTTTAAGCAGGATACAAAGCACATCATACATTTACAAAGCTGCCATCAGAACGGCCTTTAAAACTTTAAAGATGCTAGCGGCCTGTTATTCTTTACGCTAGCTGCTTGGGCATTGAAAGTCTTTATGCTCAACCAATTTTAAACTGCTAAAACTGCAGTCAACTTGCACACTACAACTTCAGTGTGAACATGTGTTATCGTTAATATCTATGTAGCAATAATTTAATAATTTTCTGGCAAATAATACATTTGTTTCTGACATCCCACATGCTCTCCTATATCTTACCTCCAGTTCCTTCAGCAGCGTAAGGATCACATGACTCTTCCCTGTGGCTCGATGGCCATAAATGAAGATGGAGGGATAGCAGTACTGCTCAGGCTGTTGGAGGACAGAGGACACACAGCACAGTGTGTGAACACTAATCACTGATGTCAGAAATAAAATACTGCTTTGACACTTTTTCCTAGGGAAAAAAAAAATCTGTATCTTCTGGATGTTAATGCTTTCTACGGCCTATTCCCGGTACGCATGTGACACTGTGGATCGAGGAACTTTAGGTGCTCACACAAATTCGGAAACATTCCATTTTTTTGGCACACATTTCTTCAAACTCCCAATAATTCTTGAGGCCTAGCCATGAGGTCAGTGTTCAACCTCATTCACAAGATAACACCTCACATCTGATATGTATTATTTGCAGTTTCTGTGTACACCACAGTTATTCTCTCTTTTTGCTGTAGTGACGTACCTCACCCATGAAAGCCAGCAGCATTCCCGTCTGCACCTCTCTGCAGGGCAGCTTTGCTCTTAGACTCTGCAGTCTGGCTTCAGGATAGCCAGGACACTGCAGTTCAGACAGCATCCTCTACAGACAGAAACAAAGACAGAAAAATGTCTATTGGACTTTTCTTCCCTATGCACTACTCAGCCCCTTTTACTGTGTCCACGTTTTATAATTATTGGTTATGTAAGACTCGATACACATGCTCTGTGATCAGTGACGTATGAATGTTAAGATAATCTATATTTTTGCAGCACAATACCCATTTAATATTTAATACTGCCAGACTGCCGTAGCACGTGATCCGTGTTGTGTCGCTACATGATGTGCTCGTTTTGTTGGTGTTCACGTTATGAACAAATGTACTGCATTAATATTTCATAATTGTTTGTGAAATACAATTTCACCGTCCTCCGTCACAGATTATAATGTAGCTACATATTTCTGTTCGCTAGCAGACTCGGACTTAAAGCTCATTCACTACTGATCACAACTTCAACAACACCGCGGTGTGAACCGAACAGCACAGCGCCGAACACTAGTTTCATCCGAAAACGGTATTATACACGCTTCTGAGTCAAACTCCGCTCTTAAACGCCAATAACGCAGTGTGGATAAGAAATCTAGAGCACCTACTGTCAAGAAATACAGACGGAGACCTCAACAACTCTACGGCAACGTCCACACACTGCTACGTTTTTCCCGCGAATAGAACGTCACATCCGGAGGCTGGGAGTTGTAGTTTTTTTACTCGCTTCTTTGTAGTAAGTAATTCCATTTAAGCCGTTAAGCAAAATAAATGTCGATAAACATAGATTATTTTTTAAATAAAACACAGTTCCTATTTTGCGTGTATTTAAGCTATTATTTCATTACATTAGTCGTCATGCATTTATGCTATTTATTGTTTTAATCATGCATTTTAAGGTATTATACAATTTTGAGTGTATATATGCGAAATATTCTGTAACAAGAACGCTTATCTAATACATAGAATTTTTACCAGTTATAGGGGGTAGTGGAACACTTCCAAGCACACGAATGGTCTATACTAGAATGTGTTGCTTGTGTGTACAACTGTGGCTGCTGATTGGTTCTCATTATCATCTCTCACTAGAGAGCTTAGCTACAACATACAATGGTGTTCACAGTGGAGCCCACCAATAATACTCAACAAGAACCCCGTATATAGCGAGTGCTGGTTGGCGCTCATGGTGAAGCTGTGTACTCGGACTAGTCCTGGCCGCTGCGTGGCGCTCGTAATGGATTACTCGCGCGCATATTGGAGCGCAGCCCCGCGTTCGCTCTGAGCGGCTCTGTCGGCTCGGACCTGCTGTCAGCGCTGTTGAGCTGATGCCGCGTTCGTGTATGTGTGTGTGCGCGTGCGTCTGAGTGAGTGAGAGAGGGTGTGTGTATGTGTGTGTATGCGTGTATGTGTGTGTGTTATGTTTGCTCTCGGTCCTCTCCGCGCGTGCTTCAGTCCGGGACTCATTATTAACTCCTTCTGCGTGTAGGAAGGGGAGCAGCCTTCAAAAAGGATTTCAGCACGTAAGCGAGCCGTGTTCAGGGGAGAGGGAGTAATATAGAGAGAGGGGGAGCGAGAGAGAGCGTGTCTACAGAGGCTGTGTTAACAGTGATCTTTGAGCGCGCGGGATTAACAGGCTGTGCGTTCGCCAGCGGGTATCTAAAGTGGGCTGCTGATGGCGCGTGGAGATCTGGCTGCTGTTTCCGAGCAGAGATGGACGCAAAGCAGCAGAGGATGCACTGCTGGGCACAAGTAAGGCACGTTTCTACTCTGTTCCTCATGTAAAGCTGTAAAGGCTGCAGAGCCCCATCATCACAGCAGCCCAGAAGATGTAATATATTTGGTGCATCTGAATAATGAATGGACCTGACTGACCACATAGACTTGAATGCTCTTTTTGAAGCTTCATCCATGAAACGAAGACAGCCAACCTTAGCTGTGGTATGTATGCCTGGTGGTCTGTGTGACTAGAGCAAAGGATGCAGTCATGGACATAAACAGTTTAAACTGAGGACTACAGCTGTAGACGGAGCTGGTTGAACATCCATACAATAATCATCTTTATTTGTATAGCATCTTAACTCTATCAGAAACACTTTACCCACAAGAAGATCAACAAAATATAATAACACAATATATTTTCAATGAAGCTATAGCGACCCCAACAAATCCAGATACTGGGTCACACAGAGAGACTCACACACTCTGCATGAATCACGGTTGATGCTCGGTGGTAAAACAAGCAAGTGTGAAATCTGCCACGGCTATTGGTGCACGTCTGCCAAAGCAGAACCCATCTAAAGAAGAGCGTCTGAAGGCGATGGTTCCTGGAACACCAGCAGCTATGCTTCCAGCTTCAGAGGCAGCCAAGATCTACCAGACCAATTATGTAAGGAATTCTCGGGCCATCGGCGTTCTCTGGGCCATTTTCACCATTCTGTTTGCAATAGTCAACGTGGTTTGCTTCATCCAGCCCTACTGGATCGGTGACGGGGTGGACACTCCTCAGGCCGGCTATTTTGGCCTCTTCCACTACTGCATCGGAAACGGACTGTCACGGGACCTCAAGTGCCAAGGCAGCTTCACCAACTTCAGCTCCATCCCCTCAGGCGCTTTCAAGGCCGCCTCCTTCTTCATTGGCACATCCATGGTGCTGGTTCTGACCTGCATCGGCTGCTTCGCCCTTTTCTTCTTCTGCAGCACGGCTACCGTCTACAAAATCTGCGGCTGGATGCAGCTGGCAGCAGGTGAGTGGAGCCTGATGAGGTTCATTTCTCCTTCAACACTTCGCTCATTCAGCTCTTTGAGTGAGAATTCAGGCAGGAATCAATTGTACACAGTTTTCCACTGACTAGAGTCTATCACGCAAGACATGTTTGGTGTCTAAAGTCTATGGCTTTTTTGGTTTGCGCTGGAGCTGCACTGCAAATAGTGCTAACCAATGCTGGAAAGTTATAGCCCACCAATTAGCATGATAGTAGGCAAAGGCTGGTAAAACTGAAGTAGAATAAACTGTATAAACTAGATTATTTTATGAACTACTGCTTTAATGGTTTGGCATTTGGAAGATAGAAAAGTGAGAAGGTAGCTGTAAAGCAGTTTCTTTCTTCCAGGGGTTCCCACTCCTGCTCCTGGAATACATCTCTCTGGATCATGAAAAAAAAATTCTTGCTTTGTTCAAAAACTTTTTTATTTATATGACCTCACAAAAAGCAAAGCATATTTTACATCCACCTGGTCAGCTTACAGCAGTTTGGCCCTGCCCATTTCCCCATAAAGTCATAAGGAGTGTTTCAACCTGAACTGTGTTTGGAATGAGGTATAAAACAGGACAGCCAATCAGAACAGAGCCAATTTACATATAGCAATCTTAAAGTCAGAACAACAAAGCACATTCAATTCTAAGGGATAAAGTAAGGTTGGAAAAATTAGTTACTTTTGATACACAAACTTTATGTGTGTACCAAAGTGTGCATATTTTACATCAAACATTCCAACTTCTGCCCTGTTCCACTTTCTACAGTGTACTGTTTAAAACAGACCTGCTCTAACACATCTGATTCCTCTCAGGAAGGGCTTGTTTATGAGCTGATTAGTAGACTGGGCTCTGCTGGAGCAGGAAAAACACTAAAATGCACAGAGCAGGTGATCTCCAGGACACCAGCCATGATTGGATTTCAGATTTAATGTCACTGATAGTACAGACGATAGACTTAACACGAGTGTCAAACTGTCATGATCATGTACTATTAGCTAAACTGTCATATAAATCAGTGTTTAAGAGTTTATTTGGCTTTGAGTGTATTCAGCTATAAATCTACAAGCCTAAAAAAGGAACGGGAAGATTTCTACTTGTTAGTAGTGAGTATTTCTCAAACCACCACAGAGACAACTCGAGCTCAAATAAACAAACATTACTCACTGCCGCCGTCTAAATGTGTTATTAACAAACATCAAATAAACAAACATTACTCACTGCAGCCCTCTAAAGGTGTTATTAAAAAACACCAAATAAACAAACATTACTCACTGCAGCCCTCTAAAGGTGTTATTAAAAAACACCAAATAAACAAACATTACTCACTGCAGCCCTCTAAAGGTGTTATTAAAAAACACCAAATAAACAAACATTACTCACTGCAGCCCTCTAAAGGTGTTATTAAAAAACACCAAATAAACAAACATTACTCACTGCTGCCCTCTAAAGGTGTTATTAACAAACATCAAATAAACAAACATTGCTCACCGCTGCCCTCTAAAGGTGTTATTAACAAACATCAAATAAACAAACATTACTCACTGCCGCCCTCTAAAGGTGTTATTAACAAACATCAAACATACAAATATTACTCACCACTGCCCTCTAAAGGTGTTACTAACAAACATCAAATAAACAAACATTACTCACTGCCACCATCTAAATGTGTTATTAACAAACATCAAATAAACAAACATTACTCACTGCTGCCCTCTAAAGGTGTTATTAACAAACATCAAATAAACAAACATTACTTACTGTTGCCCTCTAAAGGTGTTACTGACAAACATTAAATAAACAAACATTACTCACTGCTGCCCTCTAAAGGTATTATTAACACAAACCAAATAAACAAACATTACTCACTGCAGCCCTCTAAAGGTGTTATTAACAAACATCAAATAAACAAACATTACTCACTGCTGCCCTCTAAAGGTGTTACTAACAAACATCAAATAAACAAACATTACTCACTGCCGCCCTCTAAAGGTGTTATTAACAAACATCAAATAAACAAACATTAATCACTGCAGCCCTCTAAAGGTGTTATTAACAAACACCAAATAAACATTACTCTGAATTAATATGTAGGTCTATGTGTTTTCTCTGCAATGGACTGGTGGGCTGTCCAGGGTGTTCCCTGCCTTCTGCCCATTAAGCACTGGGATAGGCTCCAACACCTCCTGTGACTCAGGAGGATAAAAGAGCTTAGAAGATGAATAAATGAATTAATGAATGAATGGATAGATGGAAAAATGTTATGGCTAACACAGTCATTACAGTGTTACAGTGTTATTGATTTCCCTGTAATGATGTATTGCATTGTGGATTTGTAATCACATTACAGGTCCTGACTTAATAAGAATTATGCCTTATTTGCTGTACTTATATGTCTCTAATAGAGCAGTGCTAATTATGTGAGATGTACCCAATTCAATAATATGTAAATTTTATTAATTAATTTGTGTTTGTGTGCACTTTATGCATCAGTTGATGGCTTTGTTGTGCATGAGCATGGGATGCGCTGTAAACTCAGTAAACATTCTGCTAAAGCATATAATTATATTAATTTGAAACAGCTCTGTAAGATTTAAGTTTTCATAAACATTGTAGAAATGTATTGTGGAAAAGTAGTTGTTAACTTCCACAACACTGATACTGACACAAGGCAGATTTGAGACCATGCAGTTGTTACTGTTAACAAGTGTTTTAATTCTGATTCTGTTGGTGTGTGTTGAAGTAGGATCTTGGAAGTGGATGTGACTGCAGGTGCAGCTCTGATAGAACAGAAAGGGAAAATGAATTTTCTGTTGTTGTATTCCTCTGCGAAGATGATGCTACAGTTTAGTTCTCATTGCTAAACACCAGCACCGATATTGTGTGGAAGAAATCAGAGCTGCCGAGCGCCTGTGTTCTTCCTCTCCATTAAAACACAATCCTGTTTAATGAGCGCTGTCCGCGCCTGCGTGCGAGTGTGTGTTAGTCTTTTATCTCCTTTGAGATGAAAGCACTTGCAGAGAGACCCACTCTGCCTACGCTTCAACAATGTGTAGCTTTGCGCTCAAGGCCATCGCATTTGAAAATTTGCTGTTGAGAAATAGTTTCCAGCAACATTTTTCAACTTATCCAAAATATATCAGCCAGGTTCAGTGTCTGAAGTTTGCTACTTTCATTTTAGCACCCGAGCTAAATGTAGCTCATGTAGCTAACGAGTATGGAAGCTCATTATCTGCCTGAATCATCACTCTGATAGACTTTCTTATGTGCTTCCTGACACTGTGGTAAAGGTTTCTAGAAACATAAAAACTGATGATGAATTTAGACTGATATGGGTAACATTTATTGAGCTACACATACAGAAGCAGTGTCTCTCAGTATGATGTCGGGTCACCATGTCTGATAACTCAACATGCTTATGTCGCTGCATTAGGGTGTCCCTTTCATAACCCCAAAAAGAAGGACATCATAAATGGGAGGTTGGGTCACTCCCAAAAGGAGGACATCATAAAGGGGTGGTTGGGCATGATACTAGAACAGAACCAAAATCATATCCTAACCTATGAAACACACAAATGTTTGCTTTACTTACCTCATTGGGTGCAATGGATTAAACTTGTGAGTCAGACAGGAGCTTAGTCTAACTGACTAGCATTTAGAGGCGAGTGATGTCACATGACCTTGTTAAACCAATGAAATGCAATCTTTTGACACTGACATGAGGCAATGACACACATAATTGTTGTTTACGAGTGAAAATTTTAAGTAGTTCATCCCGGACTAATAGGCGTCTGTCCAGGTATTGTGCTGGACGGAGGACTGGGATGGATGGTCCGGCCTAAAACCGGATGTGTGGCCACTCTACTCGGCATGAAGTTGTAGAGGTTCCTAATGGTGTTCTGTGATAATCCGTCCTATGCTTAAATATTCTCACACGGTTTTTATAGATTGTGCAGTAGGGGTGGAAGTGGAGTGACACCAGGTCCTCCTGAACCTGTTTACCCTTTGTCGTTCTGGGTCACTTCATGACAGTCCGGCACAACACCATTGCAGTCTTTGCTGACATTGATGTGGTGTTAAGGGCAGCCATTGTAGTTGTCTGTGTGCATGTAGTCCTGCATGGTGCAGCCGTCTGCCAATGGTGCTGGCACTAACAGGACAACTCATGGAGGGCATCACTGCTCAATGAATGTCCGCAATCTTGGCTGTTGGGTCAGTCAGGTACAGCGATAAGGCTCGTCTTTGCTTACGTCACATGCGCGGTCGCGTCATTCTCATGTTTTACAATGGTAAACCTACCCACCGAGTTTCATTCCTGTCAGTAGATTCATTGTGGGTGCAACTCTAGTTTTGATGATGAGTGTATGGGTGCTGTTCGATTTTTCTTTCTTCTTTTTTTTGTTGCAAAATGAAGATGTGCGTAAGAAGGGTGTGATATGTAAGCTGTCAAGCCTGGTGTAAGTTGAGGAATGAACCATGTGAAGTGTTGATTAGCACTGAAAGTGACAACATACATCTTCAAGACTGTTTCTGAATGTATTGATCTAAAGGACATTATAAAGAGCAGCTCCTGGGCACAACAGAGGTCAGGAAGGACATGCAATCTATCAGCATTGTCTCTCCAACTAAAAAAATAGCTCTCTTTTGCTTTTTCTTTGCTTGGGACTACAGTGAAAGAGTGTCACGTATTAAAAATGATGTATGTTCCTATTTTTTTATGATGTTTGCTTCTTTACTATGTTTCCTCTGTGGCTGTGAGGATAATGTAGCCAACACATAATATAAGCTTATACCTCACCAGTTAAAATGCTAGCAATGTTCTGAAAATATTCCTTTACAAGTTGCATACAATTAGACATTTCCACCAGGCTGATGTAATCCCTAAGGTTGAATCAGGTGTGTTTATTTGGAAAAAACTGTGCTGGATTCTGGCCCTCAATGACTGGGGTTTGCCACCCCTGTATGAAATAATCTCAGAAATACTTATTTATGTGGTCTGTAATACTATGTGGTGTACTGGTATTTATAAACTTGCTCTGAAATACATCACATAGCTAAGAGCAGTAGTAACAGTATGTATGTTTACATAGTGTTACAGATAAAATGCTATAATGGTAGACAATGAGCCAGACATATCATAATGCTTGAAGACAGGTTACCCTTACATAATATTAAGTTAGATATATATGTTCATGATTTGGAGAAGAGAAAAAAATGATGCACATTCACAGAAGTATATCTGTTTATTATGTATGGTTATATTCCTTTATTTAGCCTTGATGTGTTTTTTTATAAGAAACTGACCACTAGTCTGCCTGTGTGTGTAAGTGGTAGTCCAATGCAACATACACAACACTCTCTAAATATTTTGCTCTCTTAGAACATTACAGCTCTCCCCAAGCAACATCCTTTGGACCCCTTATTGCTCTCCTTCTGAAACATGTGTGCTATTTTCTAGTGCTTATATCCTACATTTTAAAAATCTGTTTTTGCTCTAAAGGTCCACTTATAACATTTGTGTGGTTTAATGGACCAAAGACCGCCATAATTCATTTTTATATATTTTTTTACATGACTGTTTTTCTTTATCTCACTGTTTTTGTTGCTGCCTCTTTAAGACTAATACATCCAAATGATCCACTGTTCTAACCGACTGCTGAATATTGTGTTTATTTCAAATGCAGTCTGAGAAACACTTCTGATAACTTCAGCCTGAGCAAGTGGGGCTAAACTGCTACTCTGGTATACCAGGGAGTTTGCCAGTTACTGCAAAAGTGGGCTTTCTGTAGTTTAGTTTTTGGATATGAATTGTGTGGAATGGGGAGTAAATAGTACATTTTGAGAAACAAAGTATTTTATATAAAACCGAAAAATAAAACCGAAATTTGGCCTTCTGTGATACGGGCTCTTTAACGATACTCCTCAACCTTCTCTTCCCAAAGTTTAGTTGCAGTCAGTGTTGTAACTAAGCCTATACTGATGAAACACTGAGTCTAGGGAATCAGACAGAGACAGAGAGGGAGGAATGAGTAAGGCTGAGAGCAGAGGAGTGGGCGTCCTGTCTGCTCCACAGAAATTGGTCTGAATGGAGCAGTGGGTGAATGGGACGGGCAGGCAGCTTTAATCTGCTTCATTCACATTTCACATTCACAATTTGAACAGCAGAGCACATGCACTTAACGTGATAGTTTGACTAAAAAGAAAAATTTCAAAGTTTCCCCACTTTGTTCAAATGTCATCCATCATTTTTGCCGACTAGTAATGGAAGCTTATATGTTAATGACCCATGCAAATAATAATTACACACTTACATCAAGTTAGTAAATAATCTTTAACATGTGGCCTTCGATATTGCATGATACATCTATAAATATCTATAAACACGGACAAAAGTTGGGACAGAATTGAGAATTCAAGACAGCTGCAGCTACTCTTTCTAATTATGTTACATTTTTTTGGCTAATGTAATCGAAACATGTCAGAAGCAAACTTCAGACACCAAACACATCTTGATTGATAGACGTTGTAGTTGTAAGGGGAAACTGGGTCAATAAGATTTTTCAGCTACTTCTTTAATCAATAAGTAAATGCCCAAGTTAAGATGGCATGTGTAACTGAATGCATGTATCTGAGCAAGTGTGTGTATGTATGTCAGAGAGATGTTGCATCATACCTCTAATCCTCACACAACTGGCATGTCCACTGCAATAGGCCTGGGAGATCATGTGATCTGGTGATTGGCTTTGACTTCCACAATCTGTATGTCACACAGGATCACATGTACAGGCACAGTTCACATTCAGGCCCTGCTGCTTCACTGGCTCCGGTTTAATTCAGGCAGACCATTAGCTATAGGCAGTGGTTGGTCTAGAAGTACAGTTAGAGATTGTTGTCCACTGGTGTCTAGATATTATTTGGGAGGTGGATCATTCTCAGCACAGCAGTAACACTGACGTGATGGTGCTGGTACGAGTGTACCACACATGACGTTGTTGGAGTTTATCGAAAGTCTTCAGCTGCACAAATGTATGGGGTCTTTTGTTGTCACATTTTGGTCTTTATAATGCACCACACATTTTTGGTAGGAGACAGGCAGGGTAGTGAAGCACTCTATGAATAAAGAGTCATGCTAAAATAAGGATGGATGTCCTTAATAAGGGAAGCTTGTAAAAGGCAGAATATGTTGTTATGTATATATTAATATTAACAATGTTAATAATGCCTTAGTGTCAATTCTGGCTTTTGAACACTGGCAACAGTATAGAGGGCCCTTTTTTATATTGCCCAGAAAACACACAATCAGTAATTTCTATGAATAATCTGACTCATTATACCACAAGACATGTCCAGAGAAGTCAAAAGTGTTTCTGGGCATTGTGGATATAAGGCTTCCACTGTGCACAGTTCACAGTCTTATTCATGGATACATAATGGCATTTAACGGCAATGATTACCCAAAGTATTTTTAAGTTCAGGTTGTAATATCCAAAACAGAAGCATTCAGTGCCATAAGCAATTAATTGTGGGTTTTTGTATTTGCTATTTTGTACAGTTTTTCTCTTACTCACGAATGCTCCTTTTTTTTAAATAAAACAAATCTTACATGGTACAATCTTAAATGTTAGAAACTCACACTTCCTTTACCAGTGTGGTTATTTAAAGAGCCATCCAATAAAAGGTCTTTGGGGGAACCAACAGTCTTCTGTGGCATTCATGCAAAGAACCCTTTTTGACATCTTTTATTTCTAAGACTGTATGCTGCATTTGTTTTGTGAAAAGACAAACCAAATCTTCACCTGACATTAATAAGCAAAATGTCTTAACCAGTCAGTGTTCCCAGCTCAGTAGGGTCTGAATGCTTCAGTTTGGAGAGGAGCTCGTGACAGAAACCAGCACGGCCTTGCGGCAGTGTCAGGCTCGTTATTATATTTCAATGTGACTGAATGAGGCCGTGTGTACATCAGGATTTGAGACAGATGTATAGCAATGCCCAGCTGCTCTGTCCACAGGTGGAGACTTCGCCTAGCACTAATGAGGGGGAGAAAAGCAGAGACAGTGCCTGTCTCTCATTTCCCACACTGTCAGCTAGTACTGGGTGGTATTGATAAATTCAATATTGCAGCATTTTCCAAATAAAGCTTAGTACCATATTTAGGTCTCCAATAAAGAGTCCTGCTACTATATGCTTAAAAATGTCTTACAAACCTGATGTGGATTATTTTGGATGGACAGTTTTCTTATGCTTTTAACTCTGCAGCACTGATACCATCTACCAGACTGAATGCACATCTATATACAGAAAAGTGGTTTAAAAAAAAAAAAAAAATATATATATATATATATAAACTGTTTTTTTACACCACTCAGCAGAAGACACATTTCAGTTTCTGATGTTTTCAGGTGTATAAACACACTAAAAATAAACATCAGTATTTCTGTGTGACGTAATACCAGTATACCAGTGTGTTGGTATAGACAATGTATTACCCAGCACTATTGTGAACTAAGAAAGCTTTTACTGAATCAATAAAGCACCAGCAAAAACCAAATGGGCCTTTATTGCTAAAGCCCAATTCCAGCTTCTCGCAGGAGCCTTTTAACCAGAAAATTGGCCCAGACCACTTATCCATAGGAGGAGCTACACACTCGAAGACAACATCAACACAGATCATTAAAGGCATTTACAGTTCTCCCTCAAATGGGCCTACCACAATAATTTTATAATCATGTGATTACAATCATTTGAGCTTGAATGATTATGAATGTTTAAGCTGACCGCAATAATTTTCTTTGACATGGTTCAAGTTGTTGACATTGTTGAACTAAGTGCATCAAGTTGAGAAAAAAAAAATGGGTAAGTGCATTAATTGACACATTATGCGTCCAACTAACTTGGTTCTGTAGCACCTTTGGAGGGCAGCACTGAGTAATATCTCTGCATTGTTTGTTGTTTTCAGCATGTTTTCTTGCTTTTTCCATACTAGAAAAACTAGAATAGACCAGCATAGGATTTGTGCTTTTGATGCTAGTATGCTGGTTACATAAACCTAACCAGCAGCAGATCTGTGGAGATGAATTCATGACAAATTGTAAAGATTACTACAGTGAAAAAACAAGAAATATGATGTGTGCATGACGTTCTTTGACAATACGTTTTGTGACATGCAGAATATGTGCCACAGTGAACAGCAAAACCTCTATACATTGCATTATATAGATTAGCATTTTAAAAATGAAAGACTGAATTTATAATTGAACACAATACTTAACATGTAATGAAGGTATGTCTTTATATGTCTATATTGCTTTCCACTGTGCAGAACTTCAAACATGGCGTATGGACCTTCATTTTGGGCTTCATTTGACCTTACAGCCCTTGCATATTTCCTGCATGTTGCTGTTTTAATGCATATCATGTGTACATTGTATTCCAATGAGGCAGATGCATTTGATTTTGAAAGTAGAGTTGAAAAACTTGTTTTAGAGGTTTTAGAGGTTAGAGGTCATTATGGCACACACTTCTGCATTTCATCATTGTGTTTCACTGTTGTCACTAACATGATTTAATTCAATGAGAATTCAACTCTGTTTAAAGCATTGCACACTAGAAAGCAGCATAGCCTGTATTTTGTTCTGACAAAAATAATTTCATTTTTTAGCTGCAAATAATCAAGCTTTGCTTTTATAAATAGTCAAATGACACAAAAACATTGTCATTGAGTTTTTGTGTTTCATTGTGCCATGTAATCTGTCACTATGGAAAAATTATGTCATGTGTGTTTTGCATTTCACATTTTCCCACTGTGATTGCTTTTCAATTTGCCTCCAAGGAAAACCTCCGCTTTTCCACTTTTCTCCATTCATTTCACCCCAAGTGTTATATTCCACCCTGGTCTATGATGTTTATTTCAGCTGGGTTTTCAATGCTTTCAAGAAAATGTGCTTTGTTTAACCCTACACAAGATTCTGTGTGTGTGTCCTGTATATACATAGTACAAAACCCTAATATTCCTTCTTAAATAAGGGCATCTATGAAGCAAGATAATGAATTAGCCAGTTGTAAGCTTGTAGGTCAACAGTTTCATAGAATAAACAAAAATTCTTATTATAATTATTATTTATACGATAATTAATCGTCCGCTAAAATTTCATGAACTTCACAGGCCTACCATCAAACCAGTCTCAGTGAATAAATGTCTTTTTGAAGCAATGGTAATCTAAAAGTGGTCCTGGAATCTAATCTAATACACATCAGTGATAGTGGTACACCACCCACACTTCCATAAAGCCCATATATGATCAGAAACTGACTATCAAGGCTAGAGAAGAGGTGTCCCAAGTGGAGTATCTCCAGTGAGCTGATGTTTGAAAATATCAGAGGGGATCTGATCACTTTATAGCTCAATCCGAGGGCTAAAGCTTGATCTTTTCTCTTCTCACACTGCCAGATCAACCATGACAATATCAGTTAATGACTGCCTGCCAGATTATACAAAGGTTGAGGTTTTATCCCACTGAAAACATGTTGTGCAGATTACAGAATGACTAATGCAAAGTGTGAATCAAAAGATGGACTGCAGTGGCTGATCAGGATGATGAATTACTGCAGTATTGCAAAGACACCTAGAAACATGTTACAAATAGCATTAGAGATAACTGGATTTCAAGCAAGCAAGCTAGTTTTAATTTGTAATTAACCCTTCACCAGTTTAAATATAGAGAAACAAAGAGACTGCTTTGTGTTGGGAGAGCTATAACAGATTGCAAAAGATGTGTGGTCATATATACGCCAGTTATGAGGTGCAGGAAACTCATGCATTGCTATAGGATATACTTGATGTCAGATGTTCTTTCCAAAGCCACCAAATATTAAACTGAGAGTGTCAACGGTTGTGTCTGCACCATGTACCCAATAACGTGTAATACCTCCACCAGCACAAATAACAGCTGTGATTCATTTTGGCATGGGCTGGACAAGTTTTTGGATGTAGGCAACATCAATATTCAGCCACTCTTGCATCAAAACATTGCGCAGTTGGGTCAGATTTGGTGGATGCCTGGCACAATTCTGAGGAGAATTTCCTGTGGACAGGGATTTTTGTCACTGCTGGAAGATCTGTATGACCATACACTCCCATATACCTGCAGATTCAGCACTATGGTCTTTGGCACCCCCAAATGCAATCACTGCTTTTTGCCAATCATTAACATCTGCTTTGGAGCCATTTTACACTCATCACATGAGACATTTACTGCTCTGTACCACCTCTTCTCAATCTATGACTCCTATATAAATATTTATAGCTCCATCATCCTTGTGCAATGAAAAATTGTTACAACTTTAAACACGTAAGGTGACAAAAATTTCCAGTTAGCTTAATGTATGTAATAAATTCAGCTTTTTAAAATTTACATACATCAAACATAAATGGAAATAAAACATCTCCATTGTAATGTTACTGCCTTTATTTATTGCTGCTGTGCTAAAGCTTTATAACTATGGTCACCCAGTACAATGGGGTATGTTTAATTTGTCGCTTTGGGTTCCCTCTTTTGTTTTTATTAAAATTATTCACTTTATTTTATCTCATCTATTTCTGGCCAGATTCGTCATGGAGTCATGCACACCAAAGTGCTCATGTGCATGTACCTGCAGGCCACAGGTTTAGATGGAAAATGCCTATTAAAATAGTCTCAGCGTGCTGACAGGAGAGGTCAGATAAAGGGCTCTGAGAGCAGACTGGAATAATGTTTATTCTTTAGATCTGATCTTTGCTCAGCCGATTCGTGAGTCATCTTCAGAGGTGTTAAAATACGGGTATGTAATGAACAGAATTAGGCTTGCTCTTGCACTCTCTGACTCACACTCAACGAAGAGAAAATGACTGTTTTTTGCGCTAACGCACTAGCTTCAAAGGTTCTGAATCTCACACCAACAGGAGAGCACATGCACTCTTTGTGGCTGTTTTTGTACACCACACTTTGCTTTGAGTACTTTAAAGGAATAGCTTGGCTTAAGCGTGCTAACATGGCTAAAAAGAATTAGCATGACAATGAGCTGCGTAAGGCTATTTAGTGGCTATATTCACTGGTGTTCACTGCTGATTTAGTTACTGATTTAGTACTGCTAACTGCTAATTTTCTATAGATTATAATAACATTACAAAGAGATCTGTTACAGGCTGACCAGACGTCTCCATTTTCCATGGACAGTTCCCTTTTTTGGTGGTCTGTCTTTGGTTGGACCTGTCCCCAGAAATGTCCCTTTTTGAATGTGAGTAAAAAAAAACCCTGAAAAGTCCTGAGAAACTACAGCAGAACAGACAGGAGGATGTCTTGTGTTGTGCTCATTTTGGCCAACAGATGGGGTGTTTCTATCTACTTACACACTTCAACCACTTGCTTACCTAGTTCTACAGAATACTGCTATGTAAAACACCACCAGAAGCGAGTAAGCGAGTCCACATCATCACCAAACGCCTTTTTAAGACACAGGATAACCCAGGGATTAAAGCAGGGATGGGGTTGCATGACTTGAATCGTGCTGCAAGGTGATGATAGGCACCTGATTTGTATAGGCGTACAATTTACTTGAATGTAGCTACCACGTCATCGACATACCATGTCAAGTACAGTGCATAATTTCTTTAAACTGTATCACTCTTTCAGCCATCCATATATGACATTTGACCTATGTTAATAGCAGTCATCTCTGTCTCTCCAGAAGCGGAGCTAGCCCAGGGGTGTGTGAATGTTTTGGCTATTTGGTTATAGCCAGGTGCCTTGATTCTGTAGTTATGGGTATTTATATGAATGATGGGTTCATACAACCATAGAATCTTTTGTGGCAAATGTAACCTTCTTAATCATAGGTTTTACACACCAACTATAGTATTACCATGGTCAGAGTACATGAAACTGGAATTGTCCTCCCGTTACTATTTCATAGATAAAAACAGAGAATTGTAATATGCTGACCACTAAGCTGGAATTACCCCCACTTATTATTTTAGAAATCTACTATGGCCACTATTAGCATGACTGTAGTTGCTAATTATTGGTTTAAATAATCTTGAATGATCTCTACATTTTTAATGCACTTTTTAAAAGAGCTAGTGCACTACTGTGCTACATTTATGGTTCTTATTATTACTTATCAATAGGGGTCATATTTTCATATCTTATTAACCAGATTCCAGTCTGGAGGATGAAGGACAGTTAGAATTGAGGGGTTTGAGGTGACTTTTTACTCTTAAGCATGATTGGCAGTCGTGATCGCAGAGAGGCGATTGATCCAAATTGTGACTGACACCTATGATGGACTCACATTCACAGGCTCAATCGAAAGAGCAAAAAAAAGCTGAGGAAAAAAGGGACCGAGATGTAAAGCCATTTAGCCATAAACAACTCAAGGGCTTTTCACTTTTAGCCTTTTTTTTTATCTCTCTTTAATGGATTCGTACTCTGTGTGTAGGGCAGGTGGGCCATTTGTTGAGTTAAATTGTCTTCCAATTAACTCCATTTCTATGCGAAGTCAAAAGTAAGCCTATTTTCCCTTTCAGCCCAGTCATTAAGACCCAACTTTACAGAGCGGCAGCGGAACTGGCAGGCCAAAGGAGAGCGATTAGCCTGGGTTTGAATAGCCGAGTAACTCCCTTTCTCTAGCCAACCATAATTGAGCCTCTAATTGCGGACATAATTTAGCTTTGTTGGTGGGTTTTTCCCTGAATTTTCCCTGAAAGGCTGCTGTCTATCTGTTTCTCTAAAACTTTTTGCCTTCCCCCCAAAAAACTGTCTCTAGTGGCATGCTATAAATGTTTGATATAAGTACTCTTGCTGTGTATAGTTCAGCAGGGTAATGATGCACTCCGGCTCTGCTGCTTTGCCGTGGCAATACCCCCCAGCTACTGAACTTTAAACACGACGAAAATGACAGAACAACACCCAGAGAGCCACATGAAGTACTGAGGACAGCAATAATGAGACCATTTCCCAGAATGCACTCCAGGCGATCTGAAGATGCGTCAGTCAGACTGAGGTAGTGCACGGCTGTGTACCATGGGGAAAGGGCTTCTGGGAAATGAATTGATAAATAAGCCTGGAGTTTAAAAAAAGTGTGGCGCCACCCACACGCTCACAAAAGCAGACACTGATGGGTCACGTATTCCGTTTATAAATAGGCATCATTTACACAAAATCTATTTATTGTCCTTCTCACACTTTCAAGATAATCTAGAGGCTTTGGAAAACTCTGCAGATAGTACAGAGCTAGTTTTACTGCCCAGCTGCTATAATCTAGTTAGTAGAATTTAAATTATTCCTGGGGTGATCTAATAAAAATCCATGTGAATGAAACTTTACCATTGATATATACATCAGTGGAATACAGACATTTGCATGACTTGTTCCATTGTTACACTACATCCACTTCCGTTGTTACATCACTCCCAGATTTCACTGTTACACCACCTCCACATTCTATTGTTACACCACCTCTACATTCCATTGTTACACCACATCCACTTTCGTTATCATATCACCTGCACTTCTATTGTTACACCACCTCCACAATCCATTATTACATTACCTCAACATTCTGTTGTTACACCACATCCACTTCCATAGTGACACCACCTCCACTTCTATTGTTACACCACCTCGACATTCCATAGTTACACATACACTTCACCTTGGCTCTTATAAGGCTCTAAGACTGGGGCTTACAATAAAGAGCTATGCAGGAACAGTCACGCAGAAACTGATTAGTCTGCTAATTAATGATAATGAACTCGTGTACTTTCCAAATTAAGAAACATCCTGCTAGCCTTGGATCTGATTCACAAAGTGACCCGCAAATCTTGGTTCTTACCCACAGTGTATGGTAAGAAAATCACAGCACAGTTATGTTTCCTACACTGTTGTGATCAAGCCTGCCACAAAACATCAGTCACAGGCCAGTGACGCCATCAAAGGTCCAGCATTAGCCGTTAGTATGAAGTGGCCAAAAATATCACTGCTCCATTAACCCAGGAGCGCTAATCTGCTCCCAGTCCGTAGGTTGATCCCTCAGTGTTGAGGATAAGGAGAGCCTTGCTAATTCAAGATCAAGGTCACCTTTACAAATTGCAATCAAGTAGCTAACAGCAGTGGTCATTTCAATAAGGTCTCTGGGAGCACTCTGGGAAAAAAACAGCCTGTGAAAATGCAAAGTCATTGGGGCACAAATTTATAGACTGAAAGTGAAAATGTTATACATTTGTCCCATAGGTAATTTAGATATATAGAAATAACAAGATATTTAATGTTTTCTTATCAATTTTGTTATGAAAAAAAAAATAATCATATTATTATGAAATAATATTATATGACATCGCTCAAGCAGGGTGTCACAGAAAGGGGGGGGGGTGTAGACGAGGAAGCCGGACGTAAATGCAAGAGGTTTAATGAAACAAGAAACAACAAAACAAAACCAAAGACAAAAGCAAACCAAATAAACAGGAAACAGGATGACAAACCAACAATCAAGGATCAAAACATACAACAAGAAACCAAACTAACATGGAACATGAATCCAAACGAACAGCCAACATGGAATTAAACATACCACATGAACACAAAACACCAAGCAAAAACACAGGGGACAACAGGGAGTATAAATGAACAAGACAAACAAGCAACACCTGGGAAGGGGCGGGGCTACTACAAACAGAGGGCCTAGACAGGGGGGCACACATGACCAAAACAGACAGGAGGGGCAGACAACAAGGATCATTGAGGAAAAGGAAAAAGGGATGGGGAAGCCCACAAATTAATGTCTTAGACACACCAATTTCACCCTCTACAGTATATAATATTATCAAAAGATGATAGGGGGATTAGGAGAAGGAAAAGGCTGAAGCCCACAAATTAATGTCTTAGACACACCAAACTAAATGGACCATACAGGCTTACGCTTCACAGCTCCAAATGATGAGATACCTGAAACAATAAATATCCTGATACGCCACATATACTCTTGATGTATCATAATATTATATTTTTGCCATATCGCCACCTCTAATACATATTTTATTGCATAAAAAACCTTAAAATTGCTTAGTAAAAATCTTGTTATATCCACCTCTATTGGAAGTTGAGAAAACTGTTTCATCCTGCTGTAAAGTTTCATTTTGAAGTTTCAATTTCTAGAAATAATAAAGTAAGATTAAAAATAAACAGTATAAAATATAAAAGCTGTTTGTGTTTTGTTTTTGGAACAGAAAGTAGCGCTGTGTTTGATAATCTTTGTTATGAAGCAGTTTCAGTGAGACAGTCTGACCTTTAAGATGCTGCTAGTCTGTTAATGGCTTTAAAACAAATGAAAAGATTTTAAATTGTATTTTGTTGAAAATGAATTCAGTTCTGGAGTTACATATTTATCCTCCCTCGTTCAAGTAAGAACTCTTTCTGTGGAATTATGTACAAGTTGCAGTTTGTCCATACTTGTTTTGGATAAGCCAGTGAACAGTGCATTGCACAGCAGTGCATATTCTGAATGAAAGTAAAACAAACACAAATGTCTTGGCATTGTGCAGGGTGAGACTTCGCTCTCGCCATGTTTCAAGGTAAGATGAAAAAAGTTTTAGTTTCACACTCCATTTGAATTCAGAGGCACGGGTCACGTCCACATCTTGCACTACAGAATAATGCTACTTGAATGCTTACTGCACTTCTGACAGCATATTTTACAGTGTTGATCCTGGACAAAGGCTAACATCTGGGTGCTAATAATCAATGATGAAGGCCCCACGGTCGAGTGGCTGAAGCGTTGGGCTCTCTGTGAATTGATTAGCATGTCTGTCTGAAGTTAATGTCGTTAGCACTCTGGCAGGGCACTGGGTGCTGATTGCTGCTTGACTTTCTCTTCGACTTGTGATTAGAGACCTACTTATTATCAGCCTATGATCTCAGCAGGATGCCTGTCAAATCTAGTACACAGGGCTGAGAGACTAAAAGGCGGTGCTGACTGTAGAATCTAGTCGACAACTTGGAAAAGAAGTCTACAGTTCACAACAGGATGTTTTGTTACTTAGCTGTCAAGTTAACTAAGCTTGAGTTTTTGTTCCTGTTAATATGCAGTTTTTTAGGCAACTAGATTCTAAGATCAGCTTGAAGCATATACGTTTGCACTTTTTAGGGTCTGTGGGTCCAGACTCAGCTGTTGGATAAATCAAAGTAGATACTGAAATATTCATACTTGATACTGATTCATTCACAGTTGCTACTGAATTATTCACACTACATACTGGATAATCATTAATAGATACTGGATAATCCATAATAGACACTGAAAAAATTATACTACATACTGCATAACTCATAGTAGATACTGGAAAATACATAGTCAATACTAAATAATTCATTGTGGATACTGAGATACCGAATATCTAAATAATAAGTGGTTATTCTTCCTGACATTACGACACACAGAAATGTCTCTCCTGATACACTTTAATCTTAATCCTGAAAATCATGAACAGTTAATTTTTCAAAAGAATATTATGAGCGTGTTTCTCACAGTCTCTTGGCTGTGCGCTGCCACAGTGCGATGAGTATAAATTTGCATTACTTTGAATCTCCCTCTTCCCAAAGGAGTCGGACTAAAATGAAAAGCAATTGCGCATCAAGCCCAAACAGGCAGCACACACAGATTTCCCAGCTCAGGCAGGAGAGAACTGCAAGGCGAAAATAACAACAGAGGTTTCCGGAACCCTCCACGGACTCGTCCTCAAACCGGCACGGAAAGTTGGACCGGAGCTCTGGCTGATCAAAAGTTTACACGCCTGCCTGCCAACAGCACAGCAGTCCACTGCAGGGGGGCTGGGATTTACCCTAAATCTTCATGTTCAAACCCTGCGCTACGGACACAGCTGTTTTAGCAGGAGACTGATGCTTGTTTCAGAAAGAAAATTCTCAATGTGAGATATTGGCCAAGCGCACTAGCATTCAAAAGCCTGGAAATACTGTCACGGATGGGCGGGTAGACGAGGAAGCCGGATGTAAATGCAAGTGGTTTTAATCAAACACAAAACAAAACCAAAGACAGAAGCAAACCAAATAAACAGGAAACAGGATGACCAACCAACACTCAAGGATCAAAACATACAACAAGAAACCAAACCAACATGGAACCAAAACGCAAACATCCAATAAAGAATCAAACACTACAAGAACACAAAACGCCAGGCAAACACACAGGGAACAACAGGCCATATAAAAGAACAAGGACTAACTCGGAACACCTGGGAAGGGGCGGGGCTACACACACGGGACCTAGAGGGCGGAGACAGGAGGGGCACATGAACAAAACAGACAGACGCACATGGGGCATGACAACAAGGAGCACATGACCAAAACAACAGCAAATGGACGGGGACAGGCAGACAGACAGACAGACAGATGTAACAAATACTAGCTATATTAGTCATTTTTTTTATTATATAACTTACTCAGTGTTGATTTAAATATTGCACACTATTCACTATGCAGTGATTTGGCAACATGATAAAAGTTTTTACATGATAAAAAGTATAAGAGGATTATCTGTTCAGTATGTCTGGATATTATTGGTATTTTCCTGAATATTAATTTTATTAGAATTGTACTCTATTACTTTTAGTAGAAAGTTATTCTTAAAGTTCTTTTTGTTTAATAGTATTAAAAACAGTGGATTCAAACCTTTCAAATAAACGAGCGTATGTTTTACTAGGAATTTGTTCCAGTGAGTGATCACACAAAGACATTCCTATAACCAATGCAATGTTTCCACACTTGTACCCCCTTAAACATATTAAATATTCTAAATCCTTTTAATGGTTAAGATTAAACAGGGACACACATTGCCATTGATGTACTGTAGTATTTCATCAACCTAAATCTTATATCTGATTAAGGAAAGAAATAGTATCTGTATAGTAATATCCCTGTATTAAAAGAACACTGATGGAACTGAACAGATCCACCCAATAACGGCATTCTTCAGTGTCTATCTTACCAACATATAAAGCCTTTTTAAAGTCATCATGTATATATATGATATATTTTCCCTTTGCATACAGTATACTGTATACAGTGTTTGTACTGGCAATAACACTTCTACTGCTGAGCTGCCTTTTGCACAGTATAAAATATAAAATGTGCAATGCTGCACAGATTCACATGGAACCATCTGGGGTCCTTTCTGTGTGGAGTTTTTATGTTTCCTCTCACAGTTCAAAGACATGCCATCAGGTGAATTGGAGATGCTCATTTGCCCCCTAGGTGTGCAGGTGTAAATGTGTATGTCTGTGTGTCTGTCCTGTGATGGTCAGTTCAGGTTTTTTCTTTTACCCCATGAGCGCTGTAATTGACTCCAGCACCCCTCAGAATAAAAGCCAATTATTATTATTGTCACTTTACATCAGCGCTACTCTATTGGCATTTTGGTTGGTGATGGGGTGATTTTGTTACACCTGGTTCAGTTTTGGACTTCAAACATGATGACATGGTGCGGCTAGGATTCGGAATAAACTTTGATGGACTGAGACTCAAAACTTGATTCTGTAAGTTTGCTTGGCTCAGTCTTGGACAGAAAAGTTCTCATGTCGTAGTTGGATTTGGACCATAAATCAGGCCCAGTTAAAGCTTTATTGAGTAGCAGCCATGGACAGCAGTTTAAAGTAGGGTCAGGAGGGCATTGTTCCTTCATCTGTCTTACTGCATCCATGTCTGGTTTCTGGTTTTAAACTTGGAATTATGTCTTTTTTTGCAGTAAGTCTTTGATTAAAGACAAAGAGAAGGGCAGCTGGAGTCTGCTTAATTAGGAGTGTGGAGCTAAGAGTGAAATAAGTCTCAGAAGAACAAGGCAGCAGACTGACTGTGAAAATGTGACTGTCCTTAGGTGCACTCTCTTTCTCTCACTCTCTTTCTTACACACACGCACACACACACACACACACACACACACACACACACACACACACACAAACACACACACATATAAGAGCAGTGATTTAGACAAGAGCAGTGATTGCATCCCTTACCCTAAAGAATAGGTTTGATGAAAAATGATGAATAAGGTATCATTTTGCCATTTTCCTTTATCCTTTGTCATTTAAAATAAAGTTTCTTAATGCCTTCAGGACAAAGAACCAATATGGCACAAAACAGTTTTAGATGCTAAAGGAAAGCCATGTGGAGCGCTGTGTGTTAGTTAAGGAAGATATAAAATTCTTATCAGTCATCAGCGAGAGTGAGAGTAATTAATGATCTAATCCTTCTTTTTGGAGAGGGAGGGGGCCAAGGACACAGTGACCTATTGTGCAGAAGCTTGACGGGGACCGGAGTGTTAGCATGTGTGTGTATGTGTGTGTGTGTGTGTGTGTGTGTGTGTGTGTGTGTGTGTGTGTGTGTGTGTGTGCGGGGGGTGACAGATGTGTGATTGATTTGTTACTCGTTTTGATTGATCATCTGTACCTTCAGATGCCAGCTGTGTCACACCTGCATCATCCTGGTCAGTCCCATCATTCATGATAATAACAGAATAGAATAATTATGATAATAGATTTAGTTTAAATGTGCTTTTTCTAACCTTTCATAGTACACACATTAGCCTCTTTCCACAGGTTTCCTCAGTGGCCATGGAATCAAGCTGGATATCTGATACTAAACAAATAACTTATTTCAACTAGTAAATGAGTTATCAGATTACTGGGACGCTGTTGGGTCTGTGTGTGAAATGTTTTGAATCTTCGTTGAGCTGCTGGTGAACATTAAGGGGTATAAAAGCAATCCAGGCACACAGAAAGCACAACTACAGCATTCCTCATATGAAAACTATGCAGAACTGCTACAATAAAAAATACCACAAATCTGCAATATAGTATGTGTATAAATATTTGCTTGATGACTTTTTTACAATACATACAAAAAATACATCATTCAAAAGTTTCCTCCAATGCTTTTAGAGAAAAAAGAGTAGGCCAACTGAAAAACATTTTAAAAGCCTTAAACCCGTGGGTGGCAATAAATAATCAGAATCAAGTTTATTGGCTAAGTATGTTGAGACATACAAGGAATTTGGTTTTGGCAGTTCGTGTTTTATATAACAATATTATATTTCTCCTCCACCTTCCACCAACCCCTGACACTGAAAACACTCAGTGTTCAAAACACTGCAGCAAACATATCATATTGTAACTTTGATTTAAAAATGTGGGCAATGTCTAATGAAAAGCGATTATCTCTCAAATGGCACCTTCACAGAAAAGGGTAAAAAACTGAATTCAGCTGTAATGTATGTCAATGGAACTAGTCTTGTTTTTAAAGCAGTTTTGGGCCATTTCTGTTCTCCATTTATCATGAAATGTTCACACAGTGTAAACAGCAGCTGCTGTGTTTAAATGATGCATAAAAGTTACAATCGACAAAAATGGAAATACATGTTTTTCATTGGACAGTGACAGTATGCTTTTTGTGAATGCAGGCTCCATATATGAGAAGTTTAAAGAATAAGGTGAACCACCAATGCCCAACCAATCAGCACAAGAAGGCATCTCCACTTGCCTGTCAGTCATATTGCCAGTTCTTATAAAAAAGCCTGTTCACTCTGTGCCAATCTTCACAACATACTCAGGCTGCTATTTCCAGTCATACAGACCAGACTCCAAACAAGGAAAGACAGATATACCCTAGACTGATAGCCAGGTTAATGTCTAGAAAAACCTCTAATGTCAATCATAAATTCTGACAAAAAAAACAAACACATATTTGATATTAAGCACAAAATAATGTACAAAAACAACATTTTATTTGTTTGTTTTGATGAGCTGGACTCACTGTTTCACCTTTTTTGCATATTAAATTAGAATTTTGTTTACACTAGATAACAATGCTGTTTCTTCAGTTAACAGAGCAAAGGTTTTACTCTGATGCATCTGGTGAATGTGACCACATGAACTTGATAATACTTTGCTCAGTAAACACAGTCATCAAACACTGCATCCTCAAAAGCATGATTAAAACTTTACTGCAGTCCAGATCTGTTAAAAATGAAGGGTTTGTCTTTAGTATTGTACCATGTTCCACTCCATAATCCTGTGCTGTATGCGGCTTTTGTATTTCATTGTTCTGGTTTTAAAAAGAGGTACCTTTGCTCTGGGTAAAAAACTTACTTTAGGAACATAGTTAAAACCATCTTTGATGGTACATTAACATTGTTATTACCCTGATGAACAAAAATGTACCTGTACAGTAGTGCACTATTAAGCAGCTGAGGTGTTCTATCCGTGCTACGATAATGTTATCTTGTATGCTCGCGTTTGTGTTAACTAATGTTAGCTAGTTATTACCTGCGCAAGTGTTCACATGTGTCATCATTTTATGTGTGGCATTCAGGCGTTCTAGCCTAGAGAGCATGTATTTTGTGGTGGTCAGTGTAGGAGGGGCTACATTTATGTGACTGTTTCAAAATCGCTAGCTTCAGCCATCAGTTTAATGATATCTACCCACATAACACATACATAAGAAACCCAAGATCACCTGAAACAATAAAGATAAACAGGTAGTTTTTGGAGGTAATGCTATAAAGAAACGATTTTCCAGAATTTTGGTCCACTAGACTTAAGGGACCTGTGCCCCTAGATGACAGGTGGAAACATGGTCCAGAAATCATTGCTTTTTGATTCCTGTTCAGGAGTCAGAGACAGTCATTCCTGCAGCGTTTGATCTCCAGGACACTTGGTGCAGCCCACCCTGCGAATGAGCAGTGCGTTCTTCAGCACGATCCATGATCAAAGCCCCAGCCTGGATCTGCATGTACTAACTGCTTGCAGCAGTCGCCCTTCTAGAAAAATCCATTGGTTGCAGCGTTTGGCTAGCCAGGGTTACAGCATGTAGTGTCCTCAACACAGTCTTCAGAGTCTCCACATTTTTAATCTGCAGTCATTTTGTCCTCTGTTTATATTCCCAGCACACCTTAACCACGCAGTAAAGGGATTCATGACATTTATCTATACATGAGCAACACATTCTTTCATAGCTGCTGTTGCAAGCAAACATTGCAATCCACCTGTAAGAACCTGCAGCGCAACTCATTTTTATTAAAAATACTTTTAATAGAATTAGAATAGGGCCAACTCCAAGGGTTAGCAAGGTTCAGTGTGAGCCAAAGAGGATCAATGCGATCATGAACTATTGTCCTGTAGGCTACAACATCTCACAATTCATCCATGGGCAACCAACCTGCAGATCAAATACTCTTTGTCTTGAACAGTTGCACAATAACCAAATAGCAACACGTCAATGATTGATAGTCTACTGTGATATCTTCCTGCCCATTCTTTAAGCCCAGCAACATAAATTCATAGGAAGCAAGGCCATGCTCCACTTACATATTCCCGTTACCAGCTTTCCATAATGTTAATGTCCATCAATTGTTGAGACACTTATTATTGGAACCCCACACCACCATACCAGCAAATCACTTCAGCTTTCTAACTTTATAGCAGAAGCAGTGTCTCTCAGTATGGTGTCAGGCTGCCAATGCAACATGACGTCTTGGCATGTACTGTAGTTGTACAGGGTCCTAATGATATCCTGCGATAATCCATGCCATGCAGCTTGAATATTCTCACATTCCTGCACATTTTGCAGTAGGTAAAGTGACACTGGACATGTGACAACAGACTGTTCATCTTGATGCTGACAACAGTCCCACCACACATAGATTTGTTGGTCGTCTCCACCAAGTGGAAAGTTTCAGTAACGAGTCCTGTCTGACTGAATCTGGTGTTTAGGGTAGCCATCGTAACATCCTGCATGCATGTAGTCTTGCGTTGAGGAGCCAATGGTGATGACTCACTAACAGGATGACTCATGAAAGGCATTACTGCTTGCTGTATGGGTCAGCCCTGCTTATGTGACATGTGCGGCCGACCAAGCCTTATTCCTGTCAGTGGATTCAATCTGGGTGCAACTACTTGTGCAACTACTTTCTTGTACAACTATCTATCTATCTATCTATCTATCTATCTATCTATCTATCTATCTATCCTAAATTAAAAAAAGAAATAGCTTCTGCATGTAAAATGCATATGCATAAAAGCACATGTTGTTAATGTTTACTCTGATAAAGATGGACTAGATTTGGCACCACCCTCCAATGTTCAGTTCATGCTTACAGTCTTGGTAGGAAGGCTTAGTTGTCCCCACATAAGACAAAGGTAATGCCAAGGGCAGACTACACATTGTACACTCACATGTCCTGTGAGGACATCAGTGTTACCAATTGCAAATTCTTGTTTAGGAACACACCAAGAACAGCAGCAGCACGAACAGCAATGAACAACAGCCAATCAGAAAGCAAGAGAAAACTCTCGGGGAGCAGTGAGCGAGCAACCAAACCAAAAGTGATGTTGAAGGGCTTATTGGGGAGAAGGTGAGAATATTGACTGCAGCTGCTCAGCGGGCACCGCAGGGTTATGAGCCCCTGAGTGAATATTCCGAGCAGCTTTTTTCCTAGGCGCTGGCAAACCCAGGATATAGAGGAGAAGCAAGTAGAGCTCTGCCAGCAGCACGAATGTCTTGTTTGATGTGTAGTCCAAAAATGATACAAAAGCCTACATTTTTAACATTGCCATCTTTTTTGTTACTGCACAAACAAGTTGCTCAAGCACCAGTTTGGCACATGATTGACAGTTTCAGGGCAGCTATTGAATGTGTTAATTTCTGAATATTCTATTACGTGTTGTTTGAATTGATTGAATATTCTGTGAGAATAGCAGTTCATGTTTCACTTTAATATCTAAAGTGCTGCGTTTATTTTCAGTAGTAGCATAATAGATTGGGTCTAGTTTTATTTGCTTAATGAAATTTGCAGCGATAAGCAATTCATTCATAGGGTAAGATTAATTCATATTTTGGTGGACACTCATTTGCAGAACGTATAATCATATTACAGAGGTGGGTGAGTGTAATGTTAGGAGTCTTTCTTAAGGACCATTATTAATAGCATGTCTTGCACAATCCTGGGTAGAAGACTTGAGGGCAGTAGGGTAACCTGCTATGCAATAGCACCTACTATCAAGCTAAATTAGCTAAGCTTGTCTTAGCCCCACCACTAACTACTATAGCATGGCTAAATGGTCATTTTAACATTTAATGCCTTTTATTTTACTGGCACAAAAATAAATATGAATGTCAGTGATTAGGGCGTTCTTGCACCATACTCTATACTCTTCATCAGTATTTTGCAAAAAATGCATGTTTTCAAAATACGCATACTATAAACTCTTGCTAAAGACTTTTATTAAAAGTAGCCCAGCGAAGGGGTCTTACTGAAGCAAGCAGAGGACAGAAACTCAGCATATCTCTCTCTTCCAACCGACATGCCTTTCATTTCAATCAGGCCACTAAATCAATACATAATAATGGATGGAGTTTGAGGGAGCCAGAGGAGAGGCTGTTAGCAGGCATGTCACTGCTCTGCCAGAATAAATTACTGAAAAGCTGCCCCCATGCTTAGCCCAACATTAGTTGAAAACAATAGAAATACCAGAGTCTTCATTGCTACAGTGGTGGGAAGAACCTGGCATCTATTACTAACCCACCTCTATTTATAGATGACAGCATTGCCTGGGAAAGCATAGACACAGCAATAGAATCAGCCTTCTCTTTTTGGGATGGAGGAGCATTATAAACCAGTCTTTTACAGCTAATCCCATTACAATGCCCCAGTGTTTCATTTCCCTGGCAATACAGTATATATATATTTATTATATATATATATATATATATATATTTATAATATATATATATATAAATAGTTAATATATATATATAGTATATATATATATATACATATAAGTCTCATACATATCTATATATATTATGTTCTCCACTATACTTATCTATAGTAAATCTAGAACTTCTGTACTTTATCTAACAAATTCTATCTGTTAAGAAGATTAGTCATCTACAAAGGAACACTTCAATCTTCAATCAATAGATATTCTGTTCATTTTAAGTCATATGGGGAGCATCCACAAAGCATCTAAAATGGACCATCAACATAAAGTGTTACCGAATTCTGAGGTGGTATTGGAGTAATTGAGACATCCTGTGTCACTAACAGTATGTGCATGCTAGCAGGTGACAGAAGCATTCAGTCATTTCCTATGGGATTATGTGATTTGTAGCCATGGTTTAGCATCAAGCAGCAAGTGATACAATGGCAGAGTGAAAATTGGCAAGTGAAGTTTAAATGAATTATGACACAGTGACATGACAGTCAAGTAATTGGCTCAAACAAATCCTTGGACCGATTTTTGACCTTGTTGGGGGTGTGAGGTTTGTAGTCTCTGCTGTCTTATCTTTTTGTTTCTATCAATGATTTGTTTTCTATTCTATTCCTACTACTTACATACTAATAATGAAACAAAAACGTATATACTTATAAACTTAAGACACAAGTCCATACAACAACAATACATAAAGTACAGTTTACATTTTCTTGTCAGAAGCTGGACAGTAGCCTTGAACACACCCACAAGGGACAAAGCTGAGGTGACATTAGTGAGATGTCATCTCACAATGTGAAAATATGCTAAAAAGGTCTCAATAAAAACTCATGAGTGCGTGAAGAGGAACCACGACTCAAAGGTGGAACCCATTCCAAGTAGGACAAGTTTAGGAAGGATTAGGAAAGTAGCATTAAACAGAGGCAGTGTGGACTTAAGGTAGGGGAATTAACTCCTTGAACCTCATACTTATTAAAGCAATAAGCCACTCAGGGCCATGTATTAGCAGGACTTTAAAATGGTTGGCATGGCTAAGGGATGTTAATAGGGCACACTGGAGCAGCCATACATGAGCCTAAGGTCGCCATGCCCACTGACTAGCATCATCTAGAGGTATTTAAAGCTCCCCTGGTACCGGGTGCGGTGTCCTTAGGCTCGTGTGTGGCTGCTCAAGAGCATACTGTTGTATGGTTGCCTAGAGTCACCATGCCCACTGACAAGCATCATCTAGAGGGATGTAAAGCTCTCCCAGCATTAACGGCTGAGTAGCAGTTGAACTGTGTTCACTAGAGTGATGGAGCTCCACTCAGTACCTTTGGAATAAGCTGGAGAGCGGTCTGTGATCCAGAACTAATCATCCAGCTTCAGTACCTGATCTCAATAATGCTTTTGAGGATGAATGCAATAAAAATCTTCACAGGAGTGTTACAACATTTATGTACAGGTTTCCCAGAAATGTAGAGGTTGTTACTGCACCAAAAGACTCCCTATTCATACCCTTAATTTCAGTGGAAGCTTTAGATGAGCAGATGTCCACAAACATGTGTATGCATGAGAGTGAGGAACAGAAATGTGGACCCACATATGGACACACAAAGTTATTGGGTTAAGCTAGCACCTGAAATATTAAACAGTATTAAGTATTATTGACATTCATTGGATTTTTTAAGGCACGATGAACACATTAACCTTGAGGACAGTTTAGCAGTGTCAGCAGTGAGCTGCACGGTGCTTTATTCAATGATAGCAGCAGCTAAGAGACACTCAGGACTCAGACATCACGTCCCGTTATCGGTGAAGAGAGGTGTTGTTTTTTGACACTAAAAGACAAGCTGTGCCAAGACACCGAACAGGAGTGGAATACTAATAAGAGATGAATCCCAAGAATATCAAAACACACACTCCTGCTGGGAGTGTCAACTCCCCAGGTGTGAAAAACCCAGGAGACAGGAGCGTTTCTAAGGGAGAACATTATCAAGTGCTAAAACCTGAACTACATGCTAGTGTTCTCTGTACACTTACTGCAGGACAGACTCTCAGCTGAAGTACACACAAAAAAATACATTGCTTCATGAATAGCATTAAAAAGTCTATATCATGGAAAGAACTACACTTCCTTGCTTTTTAAATAAACTTTAAAAGGTATATAACATCACATAAAGACCACCAATAGCAAAAACTAGGGTCACTACAGCACTTTAGCCCCACCTGTTCAGGCAGTAGCAATAAAGAGTGTTTCAGCCCTTCTGGCTTATTCTTGAATGTGGTAGTATACAGGTACAGCAGGTACCTAGGGGCCATAGTTCACCAATGACTATATTAAAAATGGATAATGAATATTATAAATATTAAATAATAATATTTGTCTTGTACTCCTATTATATATGGTACAGATGGTGCTGAGTTTTTCCATCCCTGTGTCTTTGTTTCAACCTTAAACAAATAAAAGTGACCATCATGGTCTCCTTTGATAGCCACCAATTTTCAGTGGCTGCTGTCACCGTCGCAGTGTGGCTGCATTATTAGTTGTGTACCTCCACTGTTTTACACTAGTTTTGTACGAAGGAACAGTGAGGAACAGTTTGAATAGCTACATTTAACTGAACATCAACATGTTTTTAACATTTAACATGTTTATGTGACAAGTTGAAGAGCTTGGCTAGTACTCATATTAATGGTAGCTAAATGTGATGACACAGTGTTGTGGTCCAAGTTAGATTTTCACTAATTTAAGTTGTATTCAATCTGTGCTAGTTTCAAATATACTATTGATATATTATCGATAGTGACCTGTACCATTTATAGTTTATTGTTTATAGTTAACACTTAATAATACTGCTGCCGGTACCTACCCTTTTTTCATGCTGCACAGTGCTGTTTTTATTTTTTAATTTGTATTTGTTTTATGTTTTACAGTGCTGTTTTTGTGAAACCCCTACTGGCTGCTAAATTTCCTTCGGGATCAATAAAGTATCTATCTATCTCTATCTATCTACATGCCAGAGGGAGAAACTGTCTCCCATAGCAATCACTTTTGCCAGCTGCCTGAAACACTTCAAGGGAATACCAGTGTTTTTCTCTGTTACAAGGTGACATCATCTCGTAACAGTTCTTATTACTCACCTACTGGCAAGCCTGGCATGCCCTCACACAACACACACAGAACTAAATCAGTAAAAACTGACCACTTTGAAACATCCTGATCTAGTCTCGTTTGCAAAGGTGGATCTGATCTACGAACTTGTTTCATCTGACTTTCAGGATCAAACTTTGTCTCAAACTGATACGGCAAAACTGATGGCATTGTAAGATTAGTCACAGCCACAGAGGATGGGCAGAATGCCACTCTGGCAGTTAACCAATCAGAACACAGCAGGTGATTTGACCAATTAGGCCATAATAGGCTTATCAAGAGGGCAGGGATTAAAAACACAGGAGGTCTAACAGCGTGTTTCTGACAGATGGTACAGTAGGATACAGAGCTGCAGTACGAGGAAACTGAAACCCAAGAAGTTATGAATATTGAAAATGAACTTTTGTGGAACTCTTTATATTTGACACAAACTCGCTCATTCTGTGATAAAACAATGAATTTCTACACTGTTGTTTTTTGTATCAGAGATATTTTGGGTAACAATATAACGTTGTCATGATAGTGGGAAAAAAGTTTTTTGCACCTTGAACATCCACATTTTAAATACATCATTCACTGTAAAATGATTAGAGGTAAAGAATAAAGCTGAGAAATTACTTTTTAACATTCTTGTGAGTGTTAACCATGTTTTCTGGAACTTTCATGCACTGTAAAGAGTTCAGTAACCGCTCAATTTTTTTGTTTGTATAAAGCAGCAAAAAAGTTGCCTGACATGTTTCATTTAATATTTCTTACTTCCTGTGATGTGAGTATTGCGATGATGAAGCTGAAACAATATGCACCCCTATCATGCCCCCCCCTTGTCTAATAGTTAAATGTCCCTATATTCACTCACACAGTGTGCGGAGGTCTTTAGTAGGTGAATTATTGCACTGGTGAAGGTTCAACTATGGCAGCATTAGATGTCCCAACAACCTCTACGCAGATTGTCCACAGGTCACATTATTTACTGTTATTTATTTGTGACTCACGCACACACCTGGGAATAGGTGACCTCCATGGTGCCTGCTTCTGGATTTGCCCCCTAAAATTACACACACACTCAGGCACACACATATCAGTAATATTTCACATGCCAGCAGTTGTCATGGAAACCACACACCTCCCCGCTCCTCTCTGTGTTGTGGAGCGTCCACGATATTCAGCTATTAGCTTCACACACACACACACACACAGACACACACTCGCGAAGGTGGGAGGGGGTGAGAGTGTGTCACTATGGTAACCTGTAGTACCGATGAGCTGAGGCCCTGGTCATGCATGGACAGAGACTCACACATTTTATGAAGAGCAGACCACACAGCAGGAGGTCTCAGTTAAAGCAGAGCTTCAACATTTACGCAGTTACTCCTCATTATAGCACATGTAGGCGATCAGCCGAGACGTGTCTGAAATTCGCTCCTTTAGTTTTACACTGGAGCTACAGACAAAATTTAGGCTTTAAGATGCCACTACTTTTTACAGTGGTAATGTGCTTTACGAGCATGTTTGTGGATAACAGTACCTCACATGCTACAGTAGACCTTAGCAGACCTAATGCAAAACTGGAAAAGTAAAGTTCAGACACCAAACATGTCCTGGCTCATTAACTAGATGTGTAATTGTTAACTAAATGTGTAGAATTGTTTTGCCTGACTTAACAGAAGATAACAGAATGGTGAAAGGCATGGTATGAAAAGATCATTTATGAAAAGTATTTAGTTCTCTCTATCTATCACTTTGAAGATCATCTGAAGAAGTCCAGGACTTAGAAAGGCCATCTAGTTTATCTAATAATTCCTTTATTAAAGTAAATTAGGTGTTAATGATGGAGTTTACCAGATGTGTGCAATGACTGGGGTGCAAAAGCATTCTTATTAATTATCCTGTTTATTAGTGTTACAGTACTTTAGTCGAGACTAGTCTCAGTCTTGTTTCAGTCTGGACATCATTTGGACTTAATGGATCTAGTTGATCTTTTCCATGCTGGTGTAACTGAGTATTTTTTGTTTGGTACTGCAGTAAGCATACAGGGAACACCAGCATGAATGCTAGCATGTAGTTGTAATGCACTGAAGATTTAGAACCTGATCATTTTCTCCCTTTGAAACGATCATGTCTCCTGGCTTTTTCACACCTGGGGAGTTGACACTCCCAGCACATCAATGTTGTTAGTATGTTATTATTGTGTTATTATGTTTTATTTATTTATATATTGCTTATATTTCATGATAAAAGTTTAAATAAAAGTATGTTCTTTGGTTTGTCACGTTGTCTTTAGGTAGTGACACTGAATATGTGACACGGAATATTTTAGAGAAGAAGAAACAGAAAATAAACTCACCAGTATCTAGTTCTGATCTCACTACTGTCTACTAAGTGCAATGCAAAATTAGTCATTAACAATACTATATTTTAAGCTATATGTTATGTAATGATAAAGCATAAAATAACTGTATTAATAGATTGGTGTATTAATATATATCATTCACAATAAAAGCTTATTCTCCTTCTCACACTCTTATACATGCCTTTAGTGGTCTACAACACAAGTATTTTTTGTTTATTTGTGTGATTCTAATGTTGTATAGTGTTTGTTTATTTATCTTTGTGTATTTTAATGGGAAATATGCAGACGTACTGTGCATAGCAGTACTACAGTAGTGCTAGCTTTGATCATTTTAAAGTTTTTTAAAAAGTGCTAATAGTATCTCTCTTTAGTTTGCATTCAAAGAATTCCCGTTCATAGATCCGGACTAGAATGTGAAAGCACTCTGTTAGGATGTATATGCTTGCACCATCCATTCTCTGTGTCATTGTGTGTTTTAATTGCAATGACAGCAGCGGTAGCAGGCTTAGATCAGAGTAGAGCGTGCTGGGAGGATAAAACACCTCTGCCTTCAACGCACATCAGAGGAATACTAAAACAATCCCTTCAGTACTCTTCAAACACTGCACTCGCACCAACCGAGAAAAGAGGACATCTGTAAAACATTCAAAAGAAACTGTCTCCTCTCTCAAAGCGCTGTCATACTCATGAAACACTAAGACACACAACATGATTGAGACCATCTCTGAATTTAAATCAGCTGCTTTTATAAAGTAGCCCAGAAACAGGCACACTTACCATCCCAGTTACCCCAACCCTAGAGCCATCATGGTGTTCACACCCAAAACACCTCTGCATTATTTTCAAATATTTGTGTAGGGAAGAACACATTTAGTTTTTTGCTAAATAATGTGTAAAGTGTTCTAGCAAGATTAATAGTTGTTTCATCCAAGCAACATACACATCTCTACCAACAAAGTCTAAATTACAAAACACAGTTCATTTCCATTACCTGTAGTTTGTGGACAGGTCAGCTGGAAGGCTCAGGAGTAGAAATGTAAGAATCTGTGCCATATTTGTGTCAACTGTAAGTCCACAGAAACATCTAGGAATGATACAAACATATTTACTTGTATTTTAGAACAGGGCACATTTTAAAATCTAAGTACATTAAATGTCTGCATCACAGTAAAAAGATAGTTGCAAATTTATATTTGACCACAAAAGAGCAAACATAGCAAACAGTACCTAAGAAGATAAATAATATACCGCTTAGGTCTGCCAGGAGGTACCTATACAACTACTGGGTTTCTCTGGTCATACTATACAGTTGTAAAAGATATATACATATGAGAGAAAAAAAAGTGATTGATTAATTATGTCTTAGAAAAGAATGTACACATGGCTTTGTCTCTGCTACAGTCTTGTTTTGTAGAAAGAAAGAAAGAAATAACATCCCTCGCAGGTTTCCCATGTAAGCAAACAGAAAAAGTCAGAAGTGCACACTTGAACCTGTTAATGTAATTGTTAATGCATTATATACTTATATAATTATGAAAATTACATACAAATAATTAACTGAAAATTAAATGTGTAACAAAACAGCAATAACTGTAAGTTTCTAAGAGTTGAAAAGTCGATGTGTGTGTTTGTGATGACGTTTAAAGCATCACACACACGCACACATACACACACACACACACACACATATGCACACACACACACACACACATACGCACACACACACAAACACACACACACACACACACACACACACACACACACACACACACACAAACACACACTTATAAGCACTTGGCTAGTATAAAAAGCCCCCTCCTGGGGGCCCCTAATTCAAAAGCTTATTGCCTTCTGCCTGCTGTAGGAAATGGGTTTCACATTGCTTCACTCTCTGCCAAACACATGCATAGACACACACATTTTTGCTGGTCTACAACACAGCAGGTCAAGCTGTAGGCACAATTTTGCTACATTCTGCTCCATTCATTCATACAGAGGCACCCAGACAATAGAAGACACTGGATCCAGAACAGATCAGGTGTCTGTGACTGATAATTAGATTCATATCATAGTAAAATTATAGTATGTTAGTCAACCATAAAGCTTAAAAAGGAATCATTCACTTTCCTGTCCATGCATATAGTCCATAACTAAGGTGCAAACCTGGTGAGTTCATCCAATATGAAAAACATGCAATTGCGATTACAGTTTTCACTAAAGGGAGTCAAACAATGTTCTTGACTTTGGTAATGAATACTGGTCAGTGCGTTAACATTATGAAAACGACATAATTTTCATGTTTAGGATCATGTAAATACAATGTTAGTGACTTATTGAAAGGAATAAAAGCATTCTAAGTAAGCTTATTTACAGCCATAAAAAAGCACACAGATTTAAAAAAATATGAATTTCTTTAGGGTAAAAGCTGGAAAAAATCAGAAAACATTGTGCTTGATGTGTGTGCTAGAGAGAAGTATGTTTCGGTCTTGTCCTCTCAGCTCTGTTTTGGCACGCATGCCCAAATTGCTCAAAGCCTCAGCAAGTACACTGGCAGAGGGCACTAATTAATCGGAACACCTGTTCCCAATCACCTCTTCTTCCTCGGTGCCCTGGGGCATAGTGGGAGTTGCGGTCTTCCATATGTGCACAGTCAGACCAAACATAAATTTAAAAGAAAAGGACTCCCTTACTTTATTTTTAGCAGTTTTAATGAATAAGACATACGAAAAATAAGTTTTCCAAACCTCATAATGTGGCTGCTATCATAACAGCAAAGTACCACTGCAGTGCTGTATTTAACAGTAAAATAAATACTACAATAGTTAAGCATTAAGCAATACATCTGATTTTTCAATTCTTGTAGTCATTGGAGTCACTGGTGCTTAAGTAACTAATGCAGGCAATAGAAGCCTATAGCCTGTCAGTTAGCATTATGCGTGCTGCATACTTAAAGCATCCCACATTTACCTCACACTGCCCCTCAAAAATTGTGAAGTAATCTCAAACATACCTGCTTATGTGGTTTTGGAACTGCATAACTCACGGTCATATTAGACTAAAGAACACTTTTTTCCTGTGGTGAGGACAAAAATGACTGGAAAATGAGGGGGGCTGCAACAAATGGGCCACAGTCTGTCATTTTAATTGTAAAGCTATTTGGCCAAGGCATCCTTGACCGAATAACATATTTTGGTTTATTTGGTAAATGAAAAAAGAACAAATTTTCAAAAACAAAATTTTTCTGTAAATGATGATAGTAGTGGTCGTATGTGCAAATGTTGGACACTCAATTGTAAAGTCTCAAAACTTAATTAAGTCTTAACTCATTAGGTATTAACTGACTCATTAGAACAGGTTATGCAGGTCAAAAATATTAATCAAGAATTGTCAGCTGATGAAAATACTAGAATATAAGTTCTGTAACACAACCATGGGCTCTTCTAATAAGCGGACGGAGGATCTGAAAAAGAATCGAATTGATGCCTACAAAGGGGGCAAGACTATAAAAAGATATTTGGCTTAAAGTTTCCTCTGAAATTTCAGAAAATTCTACTGTGCAGCATGTTAAAAACCTCTACATAATATGTTAAACCCTCTAGATAAGCTAGGAGCATTTCTGAAGCAGATGTCATGGACTTCATGGACTGATAAAGTAAAAAACAATGCAGCACTTAATGAAAAGGACATCTTGTCAACCATTAAGCATGGGGTGGATCTAATATGCTTTGGGATTGTATGGCAGCCAGTGCACAGGAAACTTTGCACAATATGGTTTTCTGCAGTGCCACCAGCTTTCTATATAGTAGTTTTTAACAAAAACATTGTGTTAGGGTTTTCTCTCTAATTCAAACAGACACCAACAGATGCTGTGTCAAAACTGAGAGTTGTCTTTGTGCTAGTCATGCGTGAAAGCTGCAGGATATGCAGTGGAGGAATATAGGTACTTAGGCCTACATCTGTATGTTAGTCACTGTATGTAAAGTGATAACTGTGCATTGTTTAAATTACTATAAACACTACCACAACAAGCAAACTGGATGAGACAGCAAGTCAACATTGATAGAAGCGCTTTGACATGATTATTTGTATTTAGTTTTTTCTTACTTGTTTAGTTTGGCTAAGAAATACTTTCATTTATTCTCAAACAAATGTTCTCCTGAGAAATAGCTGGTCAGATCATTAAGAAAAGATTACCATTACCATTTTTAACCATATTCAACCAAGGGACATCAGTCCATTCTGAGAGTCTGGCAATAGCCTTTAGTACCTTTCTGGAGGCCCCTGGATAACTGTTCCACTGGCAGAAATATTTTTAATGATAAACTGCAAAAAGTTCTATGAATTTTCTGCTATATTAGATCATGCACTCTATATATAAATACAGGTACAGCAGCATTGAGGTCTTACATTGTTTAAGCAGATTAAACGGCAGAAATTTGCTGACATTTGTGTCAGCCTTAAAAATGATACACATGACTTAGGAACCAAAAGTTATGACAGTAAAATAGACAAAAACTGAAAGTGGTGGTTGTGAAAAACACTTGAAAGATAAAACTATTGTTGTTTCAACGAAATAACTTCATTGCTATTTTGTAGATATACACCTATTCAACATCGAATGCTCTTAAACACAAAATTAGGACACCAATTTTTGTAACTGTTCAAATGGAAGCTTTTCTCATTCTGTGATGTGGTAAGGTGAGGCCTACCCCATCACCAGTGCATACCAGCCCCTATACAGTAGAATGTGTGTGTAGATGTGCTTACCTGTGTCTTCCTGTTAAAGAGGATTGGCAAAAGGGGGTCAGCAGGGAGGCCCGCTTACCTTATCCTTATCGGGAGGATCCACCGGTGGGGAGAAAGGAGGTGGGGGGGGTCTATTCATCATTCATAAAAATGGGGAAAAAGAGTGAATAAATAACTTGTAAGTTGATGGGCCCAGACAATGGTATACTAGTAATGATTTGTTGTAACCTAGGTTGTTTGTATTGAGCGCTGATATTGGTTTTGTGTATGTCACTGCAGTATTGTAACCCCTTAGTAGGGAATGGGATCTCCAAGGGCGGGGCTTCGGGTTTAAGACCTGAGGGCTCCTAGGAAATGGGGTTCGCTTTTTTCCCCCCTCTCTCTTCCCAGGACACTAGACGCTGGTAGTGTGGGAAGTTATAAGGGACGCTGGGTTACAGCATCGCGGCTGCTTCCCATGCTATAGCTAAGCCTGATACTTAGTATGCAGTGAAAATACTTTATTTCTCGTTTATGTTTCGTTTTGTTCAGTGTTTGTTTTTTGTACAACGTCGTGTCAATAAACTACGTGTTCGTGCACTCCAGTTTTAGTCCTGTCCATCCATATTGGTCTACCCACCCTAACAGACCTTACCAGTCAGCCGCACATAAACCCTCAAATCCTCTTCACGGGGTTTAACAACTTCACACATTCATACTTACGGTAACACTCAAGAGTTTCCGTTGTCACATATTTGGCCATTGTGATATATCCAGCATCATAACTCAGCACACGTTTTAGTGGGTGACAGGTCTGGACTGCAGTATAACCAGTCTAGCACCTGCAACCTCTCTTACCATAATAACACATGCAAAATGTGGTTTGGCATTGTCATGCTGAAACAAAAAGGGGATGTGTAGAAGACATCATCTAAGTGGCATCTCATATGTACCCTTCAGAATTGGAAATAATACTTTTTGTTAGTTACTCTTTAGTATGTTACCCATACCATTAGTACTGATACACTGATACTTTATTATTTCCAAAAACAGTTTGAAAAATTTCTGAATGTTTGTAGTAATGGGGTCAAATACACAGTGGGCCAAATGCTTGTTCAGGAACGCTGTTCTTGTGCTGTTGATGTGGTAAGTCTCAACCCATGCCTGCTTTCCTGGATGCTTCTTTGACATCCAAGCATATAAGATGTTTTTTGGACATCACATTTCAAAATATCCTTAGTCTTTGCCTTTCCAGAGAATCTTTGGAATATGCAAGCATTAATTTTATTTGCCAAAAATAATAAAACAATATTAGTTTACATATCACTACTTTCTGTTCTCATTTGTGTTTCTACCACTGTCCCAACTTTTTATCAAGTGGTTTATATTAACTAAAAATATTTTTTTAATGTGCTAAAAATAGATACATAAATAAATATCAGGTGAAGCCATTTAATGCGGTAATTGTGCATGTGCAATATAATAAGCCCAAAGGATATTGAGCTAATACAAGCACAGTGGTCAGATTTGCCTATAAACATGATGAAGAGTTAATAAAGTCATCCACTGCCTTTGCCGACTTTAATAGAGCCTTGTGTGCTAAGGGGGTGAATCTAATGATCAGTTTTATGACTACCAGCATATTGGGATCACAGGCCATGAAGGGACTGTGAAGTGTTATTGCTAACACAGTCAATAAGGGGATTCACTTTCTTGTGGCCACAAATAGTAATTAAGTAAAGTTTCACTGAGAAATGTACAGTTCTCCTCTTTAATTTAAAATCTAGTCGATCAGCCATCTCTAGTTTTGCATTGGAGCTTTGAGGCTAATGTCGCTAACAAGTAATGAAAGCTTCTCTATATTAATTAGCATGGTAATAAAAGTGCACGTATGAGTCATCACACTTATTTCTTTAAACTGTTGTTAATTAATCTCACATGGACTTGACTAGGTGGTTTGTCTAGGACATTTTATTATCTACCACTACATTAGCTAAAATCAGTGGTAACATCCATCTTGAATCCTAAAATTTATTACCACTTTTGTCTATGTCTACATGTGAGGCACCGCATTCATCTGGCTTACTCATTTGTTCTTTCACGTACTCATTTACTCTTGCTATTAACACTCATTTAGCTTCATAACACTGGTGATTTGCATCAATGACTGTGTTCCCTACTGGGGACAATAACAAGGAGGTGAACCTAATGAAGTTGCCAGTGAGTGTTTTGCTCCAGCGAGGGCTCTGTATGTTTTGCAACATATTTGAAGTTAATGTCACTGATTAGCTACCCAGACTACTGTGGTCTACACAAAAAACTAAATGGCAAAAATAAAAAATAAAAATGACAAAATAAAATTACAATCACGAAAAACCAAATTATAAAAGTAAAAAAATGTACAAGACGGGAGACACTTTAACCAGTACCGAAACAGTTTTACCAACAGCAAATTCTGATGAAAGGGTATGTCTAACACATATATGCTTCTTGTGGTAGAGTATAGTGTGGGATAGTAACAACGCTACAGCATGTTTTGTCCATTTTGTAGGACGCATTTCAGCTGGCAATTTTGTTTTCTGAAATGTTTTCACAATTTTTTGCAACTAAATCATCAAGAAATAAGCAAATCAACGAGTTTTGACTTTCAACAAGTGATTTGATGCTCCCTTTTAGGGAAACTTGCAGAGTCAGCAGTGTTCACAGTAAAACTGATAGGAACCAGATGTCTGAAAAAACTTGTACAGAAATGTACAGTATTACAGAGAAAAGTTATGAACATTGTGTCTGGTGCCGGATACTTCTGAGAACCTTTAAACTCTATTCATGGCAGAGGGGTACATGGTGTTGTAGGGCTAAATATCCCTTAAGCGAAACTTAGATTTCAGTTCACTGGTGGTTTTGGATTGTAAATGAAATGACAATATATGTGCACTGCATTGATTAAACCCTGGGTCCCCTGCTGACATAAAAGACTGCCCAGAACAGTATGTGTTCTATGCTGGTCCAAACTGGTCTGCTGGCTTAAGCTGGTATAGTACTGGTCTGCTGCTGGTTTAGCATGGTCATGCTGGCTGACCGTAATACAAACATCAAAACAAGAAACAAAAACCGTGTGTCTCTAAAATAATAACTTTACAGTAGAAGAGAAATATATACTTTACCTTTTATGTCATTAGAATTAGAATTCTAAGTCATTAGAATATTTTTTCTGAATACTTTGGGCCATTACTTTGGGTCTGTTCGTCATAAAACTGTGATACAATGTAAGGGGCAAAAGAAGGGTTTTATTTTGCCCCAGATTATGTCAAAAGCTAAAAAACAAAGGACATGAGAATGGTTTTGTTTTGACAGCAGTGGTGACAAACATACCAGCACACCAAACACAACATAAACTGGCTTTGCTGTTATTTATCAGGTAGGGTCCTGTTGCCACCATTGTAAATTTTGTGAACATTGTGAATTTCTCTAGAATTGTGCATCGGAAATCAGGCCACTTTGGAATACTGTTTACAGTTTAACAGGTGAATTCTTCAGCATTAAAAAAGAGATTCCACTTTAAGAATATGACAGGGTTTGATACAAGTATGTGATGATGGAGCCATGCAGTTTGAACAAGAATTGGTGTAGCCTACAGAAACCTACATTACGTGTTTGCTGTATGAGAAAATTACACAGTGGTGATGCTTTTGTGCATAGACAAAACTGATTCTGTTTTGTTTGATATGTGTGCGAAGAGCAAACAGTGGGTTTTTGCCATTGTTATGCTCAACCTGTTTGCATCCGGCGCACTTTTATTCCCTCCATCCGTCTCTCTTCTTTCTCAGCAGGAAGAATAACATTCTGTCTTCCACAAAGCCATCTCAGGAGATAATACACGCACTGAAATAATGATGCCTTCCTGCTACAACACCACATTTAGAGATTAACAACACTGCAAGATAGTCTACAGAGAGAAGCGGATAAGAAAGAGAGAGAATGTGAATGAGAGGTAAAAAAAAGAGAAAAAAAAACAGAGAAGACACATGATAGACTCCATCTCGAGTCTGTCAACCTTGCATTGGTCTTTCTTTCTTCATTTATTATTCTCTTTTTTTCTCTTATCTTCTCTGGCACCCGCTTTCTCTCTGTTGCTCTCTCTTCATCAGCCAAGATTTACAGTCCTTATCAGCTGGAATGACAAGTGAAACCTTAGTAAAGGAGAATGTGTAGCTCACAAATACAGCATCATGTGCTCCTGTAGTGTGGGTTAGCATGCTAATCGCTAATCCATTTAGCAGTCACATAGAAAGTGTTAAAACACTGGCCATATATGCTCAAAGCCATTTCGTTAGGTACACCTCCTTGTATTTAGACTTTTTGTCCATTTTAGCAGAATTGATGTGTTGATTCACTCCAGTGCAACACATCAGTGTCACTGCAGTGCTAAAAAATGATCCATCACCCAAATAATACTTGTGGTGGTCCTGACCACTATAGAACTGAAATAAAATGTGCAGAAAAACTAGATGAACCAAAGTCTGTAATTGAAGAACTACAAAGTGACCCTAAATGACAAAATGGACAAAAAGTGTAAAAAGGAGGTGAACCTAATGATGTAACCTAAATGTGGCTGATGAGTGTAGGCTCGGTATGTTTTGCAACACATTTTATTTTCGTAGGCGGCATTTGGAAAAGTGCTGTTGCTCTACTTTGAACCATATCAGTCAGTTAGCACTGAAGTTTATGTCTAGTCAGCTACCCAGATGGATCATATTGAGCATCCTTACCGGAAGATCTTAAACTACCACCTTGATCTAAGCAAAGAAAACATCAGCCAGATTCCTTCCACTTTGTTAGAAAGCTGGTGTTACCTGGTGCTACGATTGACTGGCCCCTTTATGAGCTCCGCCTAGCTTATAAGCCCATCATATGAGCCACTCTTATAAAGTAACCTAGTTCAAACTGTGATTCCATGTTAGTATAGTGTCTGCACTGCTGGTACAAGCATTATGTGGGGTTTACCTCATGTCAGGGTCACAGCTTGGGTTGAGAATGTCCACTGCCCAAAAATATCCAGCCTCAAGGAACTCTGTGGTCAGAAAATGCACATTGGTGAAAGACAAGAGGATGACTAAAACAAACTGTGCATCCAAGCTACAGTTTCTAAGGCTGAGCTAGAAAAGAAGGATTCTCATAAAGTGGCCATTGAGTGTATTCACCTAAGATACCTCTAAGCATGCCTTTATTATGCTATCAAAGGAGGCAGGTAGGTGTACTCAGTGTAGAATGGCTCATGGCTCATAATGACACAAATAATGACACCAGTGCAAATGTCTGCCTGTGCAAGGCACTGGAACACCTATACATACAGTCTGCGCACTTTATTAAAGCAGTGGTTAGACATTTCAGAGATTCTAGCTGAAGACCGGATCCTTTCATACGACACTTTTTTTTTACTGAATAAAATGTCAGTGTAGCACTAAAAATGCTAATAATGTACATGAGTGCGATCACATTTGCTAGGTGTTTTGATCTCTGTAAAAGCTGCCACATACTGCATCTGGGTCAGTTTTAGCAGAAATCACCTCTCAGATCCACCACTGCAAGCCTATAAATAGGTAGAGGCAGAGATGGTGGTAGATGTTATTGAAAGATAGCTTCTGTGTTTTTTTTGGTGAAGAGCAGGAGTGCCTGGTCGTGTGGTGGAGATTTTTATTAGAGAAGAATGACTAACTTTCTTCACATCCTATATTAGTATTTGAGAGAGAAGAGTGTCTTAGTATAAGACAAAAAGTCTCAAAACATAGTGTTTTAAAATAATCACTAATGTATAAGGAATAAATATAATTAATGAATTAAATATAGTGATTATTTTAGCATACCTCATTATTTTGTCCATAACTTGATAAGTAGATTTTTTGAAAAAATAATTCATTATTTTAAGTCATAATTTCTAGATTCTACATCAAAATTAGGGAGAAATAAGTCTTTATTTTGAGATACTAAGTCAAATTTTTTTTAAAATACAGAGAAAGAAAATGTATTTTTCATCCACAGTTGCAGCAGCCATCCTGAAGTCTGAACGATTGTCTGTTTTCATAGACAGCAGTAGGTCATACAATGTCAGAGTCATAAGTAAACAAATGAACAAGCAAACTGTAGACATCAGATATGTTATTTGGTGTAAGTTGGGTGAAGTATGTACATTTGATTTATCACTTTAACTTGATTTGCATACATTCAGATGAAAGCATCTCCTCTATGCCTCCAGCTGCCCGTAAGATGAAGATGTGACTGCCCATATGTTGCCCCACAGACATACACATGTGTACTGAAATGATTTTTCCACATGTGTTCTACTGCAACACGTCTGTTTCATCACAGTATCATCTAAATAACTGTCTGAATGTTGGCCAATAAGTCAAAATATTAGGTTGATGTTTCTAATAGTGTCTAGTGAGTGAAAATATTGTGTAGGTGTTTCTATTAAAGTGGCCAGAAAGTGGATGTGCTGGAATGGTATATGTGATGAAGTGTCCAGTGAGTGGAGGTATATGGTAGGTGTTTTTAATGAAGTGTTCAGTAAGTAGAAGTACAAGGTGGGTTTTTCTAACAAAGTGGCCAGTAAGTGGAAGTACACGCTACCCACAGTGCTGATAGGCTGGATGACATTGGGTTGGTATAATTTGGGCTTGGGAATGATTCAGTAGCTGCTCATGTCGTTATTATTAATGGATACGAGTTTTTCTGCTGCAGGCTGAGGAGCAGTGTATCCTCAGCACACTTGTCATTAAGGTCACGGGTGTGATTAATGCCGTAGTTTCTGAGTAATGGAGCCTTTTGAATCACCCACACTAGAAACATGCACAAAAGCAGGACCATAGCAGGGGGCCTGAGTCACTGACTACTCCTTCTACCCTTCCCTCCACATTTCCATTTGTCCCTCATCTTCCTTTCATTCATCTCGTTCTCTGCAACTTCTTTTCTTCTTTCTGTAGCCTCGCCTCTTTTCTCTTTATGATTTTACATCTTATTTTCCTCTCTCTGTCTCTTTGTCTACACCTCTCTCTCTTCTCTCTATCTCCGCTCCGTATTTTACCTACACATTATTTTGTTTCTCTCTGTTTCCCCTTCTCAGTCTACTGTAATATACATCTCATTTCCCTCTTTCCTTCCTTGGTTAGTCTATCCTTCTCTCTCAGCTCTACCCCAATTTTTTTTTTCTTTTAGGTCTACAATTTTCTTTTTTCTCTTTTTTCTTCTTTCTTTCTTTTTATTCATTCTTTCTTTCTTTTTTCTTTCTATCTTAACATTTTACTTTATCTTTTTTCATCTTTCTCTCCGATACTCACTACTCTAAAGAAGTGTGTGTGTTTGGGGGGATTATCATGCTTTTAATTCCCTTGGCAGGCTTATGTGAGCTGAGATCATCCGCATCTCTCTCTCTCTCTCTCTCTCTCTCTCTCTTATGTCCTTCTCATTTATTTATTTCTTTCTTGACACATTCTCACATTCTATCTCTTTTTCTCTCTTTCTTTTTTTCCTTACCTCCACTCTCATCTCACTGTCTCTCTGTTTCATTTTGTCCTTTTTCCTCTATACTTTCTGGTTGTCCATTCTTCTCTCTCTCTCTCTCTCTCTCTCTCTCTCTCTCTCTCTCTCTCTCTTTCTCTCTCTCTCTTTCCGCACTCTCTCGCTTTCTCTTTCTCTCTTCATTCGCACTGTCTGACTAAAGCAGCTGTTTCAGGACTAAATTAGCCTGTAGCAGGGCTATAAATGAATTCCCTCCGTGTGCATAAAGCTCTGACACCTGCTGATATCAGCGATATACGTGCGTCACTTTTGACAAACGTGATTTTGCAGCTACTATGGGTATAAAAATGCTTCAGTTTATCGATGTGAAGGTGATGCTGCATATTCACCTCAGTGTCTTAGAACATTCCACCAGCCATTATGTTCCTGTAGCTAATACAAGCCATTTTTGTCTTTACAAGCACTCATGAAGGACACACATGCACAGGTCTTTACAAGCTTATATAGCATTTACTGTAAAATTGTTGTTGAATTTGTTTATATGGCATGCTAGACTGTTACCTAGAGAGTTAAAATCAAATCAGTAGTTCACTGCAGTAGTTAACACTAGTTAACTATATTTTACATTTTTATGTCTCAACAAAGCTCTGTTTTGTATCTTGCTGACAAAAGCTCAGCAGTGTTAAACCCTCTTACATTATGGCTTACACTAGTCTAATGATGGTATCAGTGGCGCCAATATATTATTGAATATCTAGGGATCCACTATTAACCCTCATAGCTGGACAGCTAGTCACCTGGACATTGGCTCCTCTTATATTTTTATTTGATTATTTTTTAATACATGGCTCATCAAGGCAAGGGGAAACATATATGTGAAAAGCACAGAATGTAACCTTTAGCGTTTGTATCCACTCACTCACTCAATCAATCACTCACTCATCTTCTAAACTGGTTTATCAGACTGGGTTGCTGAAGCCTATCCCAGCTTTCACTGGGGCAGGAAGGCAGGAAACACCCTGGATAGGCTGCCAGTGCATTGCATGTTCGGAACCAGACGTAGAGCTATTTTATATTAGCGTTTAGCTTTTGATGAGGTTTACAGGTTTACAGGTTTGCTTGGTACAAGAACAGCTTCAGGAGTTTTTGTCATTTAAAAAAAAACGCTGTAAAAATAATTCTGTATGTAACGTATCATTTAATTAGCCATGTATATTTTATATAATTCCATATAATTCTTCAGTAAATAGTTAATTACATGGGAATATGGTGGATTACATTTACACTGATTTATAGTCTGTATCTCAGGATTGAGTCTGTGCTTCTGATTTTTTCTGATGTTTTGTAATCAGTAATCCTCATTAAATTCTAATGTGGTGCAGACTGAAAGTTTGGAGACCTAAAAAGGTTGATTAAGTGCTGTGTGTGCACACTGGAGTGTGAGCACTGAGTTTGCGTTTAGTGATCAGATCAGGAGACTGACTTCATGACTTCTGGCTCCTCATTCAATTTAGCGGCCATCTATTTCACTTCTGACCTTTCTGAACTGCCATGTCTGCTTTTTTCTTCTCTTTCTCCACTGCCTGCTCCTGATCTGCTATCAGTCGCTAGATAACTTTTTGACCTCCATTAAACCACTGACACATTTATTGCTTCAATCCGACACATGCTGTATCTCACTATGAGGTTTTAGGTCGCAGGAGTCGACCTGCAGTTTAATATTTCCCTTACACTAACACACCTAATTCAGCTCTTCCACTAAGTTTATTTATCCTCTGCCTACAGATGCGGCCTTTTGTAACTACCGGTGAGAGATTGGACAAGCTTTAGAGAACGCTGGTATAACCCTGTTTAACCTCTATGGAAAACACTACATAGCAAGTATCTCACTCTAAATGTAGGTAGTGTGATATAAACTGAGTTGTGTACTACAGTTTCTCATTAGGTTGAATGAATGGTTCGGTTAGTTCAAAGATAAGATGAGCCTTTAGTGACAGGTATAACGGAGGAGCAGCTAGTGACTGTACTCTTTTATGGAACAAAATCATGACATACATAACAGCTTTTAATTTGAGTTGTTTTAACAGCATCAGATAAGCTAGTAAATTACAGTACACAAAAAAATATGTGTGTGCAGCATGACAAATAGACATGACAAACAGTAGTCCCTTCAGAATTCCAAACCCCTATTCTAGACTTCATTTACTGTGGTCAATCAATACCAGGTACTTGTTACAGGCTATTTGCATACCCAACACCTACACCTTCCACTCACTGGCCACTTTATTAGAAACACCTAACTTGTACTTCCACTCTCTGGACACTGCTTTGTACTTCCAGGAAGTGGAAGATGTGTATGCAAGGCAGTGTGTGTGTGGTACTTGTATGTGTGCACAGTGCTGTTGTTGGGTTTTTACAGACGCCAGTGCCTCTGCTAAGTTGAAAGTGGACTACCACCCGAAATTATCCAGTCAAGATCAGCTCTAATACAGAGTCTGTGTGTTTGTGTGCTGGGCTATATGCTCTAACCTAATCTCTCTCTATCAGGTATATTTCTCTGGTTTTGCTATATTTACCATAACTAATCTGGTTGTGTTTCAGGAACATGTCTGGTGCTGGGTTGTCTGATTTACCCTGATGGATGGGATGCGGATGAAGTGAAGCGGATGTGTGGAGAGCAGACAGATAAATACACCATTGGAGCATGCTCAGTACGCTGGGCCTACATCCTGGCCATCATGGGCATCATGGATGCCCTCATCCTGTCCTTCCTTGCCTTTGTCCTGGGCAACCGACAGGATGGCCTCATGGGAGAGGAGCTGCTAGGAGACAGTAAGAGACTAACCATTAACCCTTTATCAGTATTACCATGTAAACTGTAGGTGTTACCTGTGGTTTGTATAAAGAGGTAAACATTGTCTATTTACACTCATGTCAATCACAATGATGTGCCAACCTCATCTAATGTCTTTGACATTAAAAGATGTTGTGAAGGGATTTTTATTCACCACAGCAATCATTTTTTGATCATCCACTTCAGTTGGCTTAAAAGATCTTGCAGGTTTTTTGGTGTTCAGTGATGTTATTTGTACTTAAATGATTAATAATGCTTTTTTCTCTGCATGTAGTCGCTATCACTGAGTTGTTTGTACTGTCTGGTTAAAATTCCAGTTCACTTATTTTATTGAAAAGAGCAAACTCAAAAGGGACAAGCAATAAGATATGATGGGGTAGAGTTACCCAGAATTCCTAGGTGAAACTGTGACTTTGGATGCAGTTTACATGTTTGGGGCGTTTAGTGACTGTGCTAAGTAGTTGTAATAACACAGGAATTACTGCCAGTTCATTGATGTTAAGAATATGTGGTCCTGAAGACTCTGTATGGAAGAGTTTTCTTTTACATATCAGTTTGTGATCATCAGGATGATATCGCTGTTAACAAAATTAATGAAAAAATACTGATGTAGTTCTGATTTATTTATGTGATGTATGCTTTGTTAAAGGTTTGAGTGTATTTAACTATGCATAATTTAATAAGAGTTTTTAAAACTTAATTACTTTGAGACAACTAATTATTTCCAATGATTAGTGTAAACTTAACTTAGTAGGGGTAACAGTGTTCATGAGCTCACCAGTGCATTCTATCATTTTAACTTTTTTACTTTCCCTGCAGATTTTGCTGTCTCTCTGATAGGGCTGTTTTGTTTTCCCTCTTTACTTGCATCTTTGGAGCGCATATTGAGAGTTCCCATTAACTGCTAGCAAATGCATATTCAACACTTGTAAAGAACTCCAGACCTTTTATCTCCATCATCTCTCAAATAACAATGGAAGAGGCCACACCTGACCATGACACTCCTTGTCAGTCAACTGTCCAATTACTTTGGAGCCTGGAAAAAGGGAGGGACTAAGAAAGAAAAAGACACACTAACTGGAAGTACTATTCACTACCCACATTGTGCAGCTGAGTGAAGAATTGGTAGATGATGTTTTGTATTTCACCTGATTGATTTCATAGGAGCCCAGAGCAGCTCATTTATTTTTACACAGTGAACTGAATGCATTTATTGAATCAAATTATAGCACTTTGAAAGAGTTTGCAGGTGACGGCTGATTGGTTTTTGGCGTCTTATGCACCTACTGCTATATCATTCTTGTCTATTCATTTATTTTTTTATTATTAGGAAGAACAGGATGGGGCTAAGGCGGACAGGTCGGGGAAGACGTAATGAAAGGAGATAATGAGAAAGAGGAATAGTCATTAAAGAGAAAGTAAGATGATGCAAAATAAAAGAAAGAAAGTGAGCTGTATATGCATGGAGAAGTGAGAGAAGCTAAAGAAATAGGAGGAGAAAAAGAGAAAGAAAGAAAATGAGAATTTACTGCAGGCCAGGGTTAATTGAAGCTTGGGGCTCCGGACTGAGCCATGCATTACTAATGGCTGTTTACACAGCTCGCTGTCAGCTTGTCCACATTAATCACACACACACACACACACACACACACACACACACACACACACACACACACACACACACATGCAAAGCTCTGGCAATTAATGTCTGGATTCACAGTATTTATCAGAAATAACATTTAGTGCCCAAAAGCATCCACTATTACTTCAGGATTACTTTAGAGATGATATTAAAACTGATAGTGTTGGCTCATCTTACAGCAATAACTCTGCAAAAAATGTAATTCATACACTTTGCACTGGAGAGGTCAGGCTACTTAACAAGTAATGCAAAAATATTAGCTTTTTAATTAGCATCAAAACTTTTTGAGCTGTTAACTCATCTATGTGGTATATAACACTGTACGCACACTGTTACCTATAAACTTAATCATCAATATTAAACTGTTTACATACTCTGTTACTAATCCTACATCACTTTAGCTCCGCCCATTCACACTGCATGTGTTTCAGATTGAACTGTTTTTGCAATTTGCACAACACATTACAACCAGTCAGACCACAGGTCAGTGTTAAAGGCACACTTTATTTTTTGTCTTTCTCACTTTAAGGTCCTTTGTGGCACTCTGATAATAAAAAAAATCAATTGCCAGTAAATGTTGAAAATGATTAATAAAACTACATTTATGTGATGATTATAATGATTGATACTGATAATAATAATTTAAAATCATTAGTAGAAAATAAATAATACAAATAATTTGTCCAGTGATAATGGATTCTACAAACCGGATTCCAAAAAAGTTGGGACACTAAACAAATTGTGAATAAAAACTGAATGCAATGATGTGGAGGTGCCAACATCTAATATTTTATTCAGAATAGAACACAAATCACAGATCAAAAGTTTAAACTGAGAGAATGTATCATTTTAAGGGAAAAATATGTTGTTTCAAAATTTCATGGCGTTAACAAATCCCCAAAAAGTTGGGACAAGGCCATTTTTACCACTGTGTGGCATCCCCCCTTCTTCTTACAACACTCAACAGACGTCTGGGGACAGAGGAGACCAGTTTCTCAAGTTTAGAAATAGGAATGCTCTCCCATTCATGTCTAATACAGGCCTCTAACTGTTCAATCGTCTTGGGCCTTCTTTGTCGCACCTTCCTCTTTATGATGTTCTCTATACGTGAAAGATCTGGACTGCAGGCTGGCCATTTCAGTACCCGGATCCTTCTCCTACGTAGCCATGATGTTGTGATTGCCGCAGAATGTGGTCTGGCATTATCTTGTTGAAAAATGCAGGGTCTTCCCTGAAAGTGATGACATCTAGATGGGAGCATATGTTGTTCTAGAACCTGAACATAGTTCTCTGCATTAATGATGCCTTTCCAGACATGCAAGCTGCCCATGCCACAAGCACTCATGCAACCCCATACCATCAGTGATGCAGGCTTCTCAACGGAGCGTTGATAACTACTTGGGTTATCCTTGTCCTCTCTGGTCTGGATGACATGACGTCCCAGTGTTCCATAAAGCACTTCAAATCGTGACTCATCTGACCACAGAACAGTCTTCCATTTTGCCACACTCCATTTTAAAAGACCCCTGGCCCAGTGCAAATGTCTGAGCTTGTGTAGCTTGCTTAGAAATGGTTTCCTTTTTGCACTGTAGAGTTTCAGCTGGAAACGGCGGATGGCACGGTGGATTGTGTTCACTGACGATGCTTTCTGGAAGTATTCCTGAGCCCATTCTGTTATTTCCTTGACAGTGGCATTCCTGTTTGAGGTGCAGTGACGTTTAAGGGCCCGGAGATCACGAGCATCCAGTAGAGTTTTACGCACAGCGATTGTTCCAGATTCTCTGAATCTTTTGATGATGTTATGCACGGTTGATGATGATAACTTAAAAGTCTTTGCTATTTTACGCTGGGTAACACCATTCTGGTATTGCTGCACTATCTTTCTGCGCAACAATGGTGGAATTGGTGATCCTCTTACCATCTTGGCTTCAGAGAGACACTGACACTCTGAGAAGCTCTTTTTATACCCAAACATGTTGTCAATTGACCTAATTAGTGTTAATTGGTCTTCCAGCTGTTCGTTATGTGCTCAATTTCCTTTTTCCATCCACTTATTGCTAATGGCCCAACTTTTTTGAGATCCGGTTTGTAAATGTATATGTTATTTTACATATCTATAAAATAATGCTATTATTATTATTATTATGACAGTTGTAATTATATTTTCAAACAAGGCAGAAGTGCAATAAACACTGGAATAAAGCAGCAGGCGGGGCTGTTTTAGCTGTTTAGTTGAATCTGATCACTGAAAGCAAAAAAAACATCAGTGCCAGTAAGTTCAATGCAACACTGCAGACTGAGCTTGCTTTTTCATTTCAACAACCTGACAATCACTATTACTGCAAGCTTCTGCGGGAAATTATGATTTATGCCTACAGTGATAGGTGAATTCCCTCCAACTGTATTTTTGAGAGTTTTGATGCCCCCTAGTGGTGCAATAAGGGGTTATTGTAGGGGATAATTTATATATATCTATGAATATATTTTGTTTGATAGATCGATAGATAGATAGTATTAATGTTGTGATTAATAATGTTTTTTTTTTCTCCAACAGAGAGTGGAAATGCATAACTGGCTAAGCTGGAACAGGTGGGTGCAAGTCTCTGTAAACACTCAGACCTCAAACAGGCTCTGTGTGTTCTTTGTGATCTTAAAGACATTTACTCTCAGCTGCTTAAAACTTAAAATGCTATAATTATAAATTGTGCTAATCTAAAATCTACATGCTTATTTTCTAGATGCTAATAATTACTAAGTTAACAGAATGATACAAATCTATAAAGATATATGTGTGGTGTGGTGAATTATGTTACTAGTTTAAATATTAATTTACCGCTACTTTTACTGTAATTACAGCTCTAATATCGCAACATTTTAGCCGAACTGTTCCGGTGTATTTGGTGCAATGTGTAAAAGTGTAATATTATAAAACTCTTTAATAATGTTAAAGAACTGGAATCACATGTTGATTTTTGTATCAACTGGTAAATTCACATTTAATTATGGGTAATTATAATATGTTAGCACTATTCTTCTATACCTTATTATTTAGTGGCACCTAGAAAATTTTGCTTGTACTTTTCAGGTTAGTGCAACCTATTGAGATAATGTAACTGTAATTCATTTATTTACATCTCCTTTCCAGGTTTATTGTGCCCAGTGAAGGAAACCCAGTTATGTGATGTCATCATCCAGCTTTTTACCCGCCATCCTATGGGTGTGTGGCCTGTCCACTGGAGTTTGGGATGAAGTGAGGGATGAAAAAGAGGTCAATGAAACCCATTTCTGCCCATGCCAACCTTTCTAAATAGAAAAAGAAAGGATTTTATCCAAATGCCTCTGGCTGCTTATTCAAGTGCAGCTGTACTGACTGTATGAGGCAGCTAATTCAGTTTTCAGTGGAGTGGAGTGGAGGAATAAGAACACAGGGTTGGTTTAGGCATTTGACCATCTATTTGTCTTAATTCACTTACATTGAGTCTTTTTGTTCTCCGTTTACCGCTCTCTCCCTTTCTCTCTCACTCTCTCTCTCACATACACACACACACAGAAAAAAAACTTTTAGCGAGGAGCTAATTAGCACTGAACTGAATACATAAAGTGTATGTCCACTGGAGCTCCTTCATATTACTCAACTGAACTGGATCCTTGAGTCAAAGCCAAGTACACTCACTACTATAAACTTGAACTCTCAGTATGTAGCTTAAGCTGCTCTTTGGAGATTTTATTAACCTGTTTGTTTCCCTTTGCTATCACTGCATCCACATGCGGTCTTTAAAACCAAGCAAGGGTGCCAAAACTATTGTTGCAATCAAGTGTATGACCGTTAAGGAGTGCATCTAGTCATAAGATGCTGCTTTCAAATGAGTGTTAAGACAACAAAGCAGATAAAAACTAATAAACACTGCACATCAAACACTTGTGGACACCTTGCCAAATTCTGATCCATATAGTAAAACTATGAAAACAATAATAATAATAATAATAAAACATTTAATAAGTACTATTATATGTTTATTCAAGATGTAACTCATTGAGAACTAATTGAAGACCAATCAGAACTAATTCTGTAGCATTTTTCCATATCATGTTGGACATGAATGGCTTATGTAAGAAGGGGTTAAATATCATAAAGCAGCTATGTGATAATCCGCTGGGCTATATTTATCTTCAAAACTTTCTTCCTTGCCCAAATAATGACAATAATCATTTTCAAGTATTGTTAATTGTAGCTAATTGTGAAGCTATTTTGCCCCAAAAGTGTTTCAAACAGCTGATGAGTGCCAACAACACAACAGGGGAATCTAATGCATGGACTTTGGCTTTATTCCCAGCCAGGAGAGTAACTGATACATTATCTGTATAGAAATATCCAGACAGCCCTTCTAATATGTGAATTCAGCTACTTAAGGGTGCATCCACTGCTGCCACAAGCCCTCAACTGTGCTCTTACAGTTTGTATGATCTCCAAAGAAAAGCACAGCAAATAAAATGGGAAGTTCTGGAGCAGCCACACATGAGCCTATGGTTAGAGCTCCAGTTAGAGGCAACTGCCCTGCAACTTTTTTGTTCTGTGAAGTGATGGAGCTCCATCCACTGGAATGAGTTGGAGTGACACCCAGAACTAATCATCCAACATTAGTAGCTGACCTCTCTAATGCTCTTGGAGCTGAATGCAATCACATTGTCATAGCGATGTTCCAACATCTAGTGTAAAGTTTTCTTAAAAGAGTAGAGACTGTTAATGCAGCAAATGGTGGCAAACTCCCTGTTAATACCTGTGGTTTCAGAAGAAACGCTGGATGTGCAGATATCTACAGCCTTTTTAGGAGATGAAGTGTATTTAGTTATATGTGGTATATTATTATGCTTTGAATATATCTGATGTATGGTAATCTACTGCAAACCATCAAAGATGACACAATACATTTTGTTTAAAAAGTGTCCCCAAACTTTTGATGGGCAGTGTATCTGTAGCTAGGTCTTGATGAATGCTGTTTCAAAATCAGGCAGTTATTACAGGATTTGTTGTCTGTCTGGAATAAATGTGAAAATCAAACACAAGCAGAAAACACAGTGTAGACACACTATGAGTATTTATTGAAGTAGAAGAGTCTGAAGTGTTTATCCATTACAGTACCCAGTGCATACATGTTGCCGTTTCTGTATCTCTGTCTTTGATATTTTCTTCTTGCTCCTGTTCTTAGACAGTGTTAGTACAGTAGAGTCGTGTGTGCCATACTAATGCTGTGCTCAGCCGGTGCTGTAACGTTATCTTGGTATTGTCACTGTCTAAATGAAGTCAATCTGTAAACGGTAAAATGCACAGAACACAGCTGTAGCTGAGGTGACCTTGGACACATGCACACCTGTGTATTAAAGGGGAATTCCATTGATTTTTCAGATTTTCTGTATAATTAGTGAGTGAGATGTGAAATATTCCCATTTTATTTACTATCCAGAACCACAAGTGAAACTACATGCTTCCTCTGAGGTTTTAAAAATACACTGTATGCCCAAAGCAACTATACTGTCATTCATCAGCAAGCAAAACTGTATGCATTTGTGACATTGCTTTTAGAGCTATTAATCTCCATGCGCCCGCCTCCCATTACTACAGTTTAATAGTTTAAAAGGCAATATTGTTTACCTCTTGAAAAGTGCATTATGCAAAAATTTGGAAAGAATGGTGGCCTTCCCCTTTAGGCTGGAGCTGGATATTGGAGCTGGATTTTACCATAAGGGGGCCTGTAGTGTCAGTTGTCCATATTTCAGACTCACTCCATAATTATTAGTCAGACTCTAAGAACTGCACCAACTACAAATACATACTGGATCAAAATCACTCCACTATAATTACAGCAATCACGGTTATTACTGTCAGACTGTATAAACTACACACTGCAGACTCATACTGGATTAAAATCACTCCACAGTTATTACTGTCAGACTGTATAAACTACACACTGCAGATTCATACTGGATTAAAATCACTCCACAGTTACTACTGTCAAGACTGTATAAACACATTTATACTGGAATCACTGTCAGACTCCATAAACTCCAGCCCCACACTGTACATTTGTATCGGAATCATACTGTAAATATTATCAGAAAAGACTTACATTACAGAACCTCAGATGGTAAAACTTACACAGCTCCTATACGGGTTAGACTAAAGATGTTCTCTCAGCTGGAGAGTGTTCGGTAAAGAATAACACCACTATTATTGAAACAAATCTTTGAAAAAGTCAAGTAAGAAAAAACCTTCAAAAATGTCAAGTGTCTGTCTTGTCTGATGATCATGTACATAAAAGAATAAGAAAAGAACAATGTAAATATTCTATACAACTATAAACTGTATAAAAACAGATGAACTGTAGATCAATAAAAAACAGTTTGTGCAGATTTAAAGGAATAAAGATTTTCTCTCAGTAGCCATTGGGGTTTGGAAGGCTGTTTTGTTGAAAATGAATTGTGTTTATTTTTGTTAAAGTTGGGGAGCTACTCAGTGAAGAAGAATAAACCTTCATCTTTTAGAAACCTGCTAAGTCCAGACGCAGCATGCTGACCGTATTAAACCTGCCAGCTGCTCAATAGCACCATCTGGTGGACTACAGCCGTGCTCAACAACTTTAAAGGAAGTCTGGCAAAAATCTAATTCATACAGTTTCCCCCTCCAAATGTAGTCGGTCAGCCAAGACATAACACGAACAACTAATAACAACCGTGTGATTTTGGAAATAGTCTTTTCCACAGATGCTTTCATCCTCGGTTCACCCACTGTTATCATTCTGCTTCCACTGTTCGTTGCTTCTATTGCAGAAAATAATCACATAATATTTATTTTTTTACATCTGATATATATGACCATAATGACTGAGTACAGAACGGAAACAACCCTTAAGAAGCAGGCAACATATTGATAATTAACTATTAGTTAATTATTATATCAGTAACAGTAATCATACTTAAATTAAATAATTTCTAATGCAACAAATTAATATATTTTGAAACATAACAGTACATTAAAAGGTACCATAGGATGCATTCATTAAGTATTTTGTATTGTATGTTTTGTATGTGACTTCGGTTAGGGTGAAAAAAGCTCAGATGTGGTTTTACATGCTCATTTACACACCTGTGATTTGGTTTGGAATGAAGGAAGCAGCATTGCCACCTGGCACATTTAAAGGTTAGATTGGGCTCCACTGGGTCAGTAATTATACTTTGCTGAGTAAGAATTACTGGTAACACGTTACTGTATGATGCTGTTCATATAGCTACACGCAGTTGGTGTGGCACAACGGATAACCACTACCTGCCAGTGGGCAGTCACCCCATGTGGGAGACTGGGGTTTGATTCCTGGTCCCGTGCTACATCAAGAAGAGTCCTTGGGTAAGCCTCTGATCACTACATTGGCCCTATCCGTAATATGATTACACAAGAGCATCAGCTAAAATCCTGTAAAAATGATAGCTACATAAGCTTGCCATGAGAACTTCCATAATTATGTAGAAATGTTTATTCTGATTAAAGGTCACATTTGATCAAACTTAGCGAAAGCATCTTTGAAGACAGGTGACTCCAGCTGGCATAAATGTTTGTCAGTTATAATGAGAGGCCTATGTAGTTGTCATGTAGCCTTATAAACAGTATCCTACAGTGTTAATGAATTACTTAATGTAATTAGACATAAGAATAATAGGTCATATAAAATCTGCATCATAGCTTAATGTCACAGCCAGTTTTAGGGATGGACCAAGTTATGTCTTCTCTGGGAGGAGGCTGGGACTTGTGGACATGCATATAAGTGGACACGCATGCCTTATAGTGAGGGGATTGCAATGTTATGGGTAATAGCTATAGTGGAAGTGGAACATTCTCATGGATATGTATAGTCTGACTGTCAGCAAACATGCTGGACCAGATATGAGAGCACTGTAGTTGGGCTGGAGTCTGATGTGATGACACTGTGGCACAGAAAGCCTTTAGAAATTGCAACTATCACATACACCCCCACAAAGGCCACGTTTATTTCTACACCTGGGTTAGCATATAAATCTGATTTGATATTGTATAAGTGACTTCAGCTAACGGATATTTTTCTGTTTAAATGGGATTTGTTTTGTCAATTTTACCAGCATTCCAACACTCTGGCTTCAGTAAAGAGTGTTTGCTAAATGTCCTTCGGGATCAATAAAGTGTCTGTCTGTCTAGCAGTCTGTCTAAAGAATCCTGGGTCTTTTACCTTCTACAAAACAAGCTGTATAAGTAACCTCAGGTTATGTTCATTTAAAGGTGGAACAGGATCATTTAAAGTGATAAATTAATCAGAACCAAAAGCCTCTATGTTGGTTGCTCTTTAGTGCATGTGTCGGAGGTGGGGTCGAAGAGTTGCATACATTCATGAGCTTATTCAAAAACCTTAAAACTGTTCAAGTTCAGCTCAGACGTACAAGAAGAGACAAGATGGCCGAGGTGGTATAAAACTGTCATTACAGTGATTTATTATAATGAACCATGAAAATATCCAACCAGTGTTGTGTCTGTGAGCCTCTGCTCTTCACACACACATACACTCACACACGAATAATAAAAAATAAAAGAGAGAGACAAATTGAATAAATCCAGAGAGAAGGAAATAAAAATAGTGCTACGGTCACAGAAACATTCAGCTTTTTTTTCGTTTGTTTGTTTTCCTTTTTTTGCCAAGAGCCGCTCATATTTACAACCATATTCCAAAATGGGATGGGAGCAAATTGTACAAGCATAGAAAAGAAAAGAAGCCAATATTTACACCTGTTTCTGGAGAAAGCTGGAGTAAACCACCTATACATTAAATTACACTTTCTACAAATAACCATTGATATTCAAAAATAAACCGCTTACGGCCAACAGGAACAAACTTTCAATCAGGCTAACACAGCCTGGGTTAGCTTACTCACCTTCTCTCACACACACGCACACAACACATTAATACAGACAAACAAGCACATACAAACCCTTTTCATTCCCCCTTTCTCCTCATTGCTCACACACTCTCACTCACTCACTCATTCGCACTCACACACAGAGAAGTGCACACTCCTGGAGCTGTGAAGCGGCCTACCAGAAAGGTCTCTTCTGAATTTTTCTGCAGCCGTGCAGATATTTTGTTTTTTCTTTTTTTTTTTGTCTTGTTACATGAAGGATTAAAAAAAATAATAATTCTGTATTTTGTTTTCTCTATACAAAAAAAACATTTCTTTTTGCTATAAATGAACCACTAATAAAACTAAAATGGTGGTGGGTTGGGAGGGGGTTGGAATGTCCATCATACAGAAACAACAAGAAAAGGAGGGGGGGGTCCACAGGAAGGTGGAAAGAAAACAACAAGGGGAGGGGGGGAAACAACAGACAAATAACCTAAGCCTGGACGAGAGAAAGAGAGGGAGAGGGGGGTTGTGAGTAAGTAATGAAGCACCACTAATCCACCTTCTTGTTTTACATAAAGTCTTTCCAGATTGTTTTACAGTCCTGTACTTTTTCAATGTTTTTTTGTTTTTCTTTTCTTCTCTTTTTTTTTTTTAAAAGGGTACCCTTCTGTTCTTTCTCCAAGTTCCTGTTTTTCATTCGGCCATGTGTAAAATAGAAAATATTTACAAGGTTGAGTTTCATATGTTAACACCATGTCCATGTCCACTGCCCAGATCTCTCCAGGTGAGTCTTTTCGGGGCAGAAGTAGTAGGTGTGTCAGTGCCACCCCGTTCCCATGTAGCCTGTGTTATGGAAGGCGGCTGAAGAAGAAGGGGGTGGCCCTCGGTTGCCGCTGGTGATCTGTGGAGCGTTGGGATTCGATGGAGACTGAGGGGGTGGGGTCTGTTGAGGGGGAGGTGGAGGAGGGGGCGGTAACACAGTCTGTTGATACGTTGAGGGCGGTACCGAGGGGTTGCTGGTTGCCGACTGGTGGATTAAAGTGGGTTGGAAGCCAGCCATATTTTGAAAAAGGTGTGGTGCACCACCAGAGGGTGCTGGCGGTGGGAGGGGAGGAGGGGGCGGTGCTTGCTTGATCGACAGCAGGGTGCTGCCGTTAGCCTGCTGTGTTATAGGAGGCTGAGTGCTCTGACCTTGAGGGGGTGGAGGAGGAGGAGGAGGAGGGGCAGAGCTTAGAAGAAGCTGATGCTGCTGGATTGGAGGTGCCTGGAGATTGACGTGCAAAAGGGTAGGGCCAGGTTGAGGATGGGGCGGAGGGGGAGGTGGTGGCGGTGGCGGGGCTGCGTTACTCTGGAAGTGAATTGTATGGTGAGGTTGCAATAACGGCTGGGATCCAGGAGGAAATGGGGTTGACACGGCTGTTTTAAGCCCAGCAAAAGGTGCTGTGGTTGGGGAAGGCTGCGGCTGGAAGTAGTTGGCTGAGGTTGGAGGTGCTGGAGGTGGTGGTGGTGGAGGAGGAGGGGCATTTTGAGGATTGTACTGTGGAAAAGCTGCAGGTACAGAGGAAGCCTGTGACGGTGGGGGCTGGCTTTGAGGCGGTGGAGAAAGAAATGCCCTCTGGCCACGATACGGAGATCCCTGGGGTTGAGATTTTGAAGATGGAAGGAGCGACGGAGTTGTGTAGTGAGCCTGGGGGCTGGCAGAAGTGCTGCAGTGAAGCTTGCTAGGGGTCAAAGGGGCCGGTTTTGAAAGAGGCGGCTTGGAAGCGGGCTGCTGGACGGACGGAGGCTGGGGTTGGGCCGGAGGACGAGATTGAGTATCGTTTTCATCCTCTTTAGATGAGCGAAACGATGACTGGGGCACTGCACTAGGGCCCGGAGAGCAGAACTGAGGAGAAAAACAAAGTTAGCTTAATTATTGTTGTCATTATTAATAATATTATTATATTTATCAGCACAATAATGAGTGGATTTCTCAAATACACGTGTAAATTATTATTGATATATTTCTGTTAGAGACACTTGTATACACTTCAAAAATCATTGTTGTGTGTTTGTGTGCAACTCTTACTGTATGCGTCGAGGGGCTCTTGCAGCTTTTGGGTGAAGGACATTCCCTCAAAGGAGGCTCACCAACTTCTGTCTCGCCTCCATCTGGGGAAAAAAACAAACATTTTAAATAATAAAATATTTGTGTTTTGGCAAACAGCAGACAGGAAAGTCTGTGTGAAACATGAAACCAAAACAAGCATCAAATTCAGTGTGTCTCTAACCTGTGTCCTTGCGATGGTCACTCAGCAGTAATGCCCTGTGGTAACCACGCTCTCTGGCCTGCTCAACTGAAGTTGATGATGTCCTGAGAACAAAAACCAAAACAGAAATATATTAGTTCTAATTAAAAAAACACGATAAACACTTCATCAAACAACAATCAAGTATAGTGACATACCACTGTCCCTCTCCCCCTTCTCTGTCCCCCTGTGGGGTGCCGTCTGGGTCTTCGCTTGGCTGAGGAGTCCTGGGGGCCAGCGGAGGCGCAGGTGGCACTGACTCAGGAGCTGTTTCTACAGCAATTGGGAAAACATCCACTGGGGGCATAGTGGAAACAGGAGAGCCGCACTCCACCTTAGAGCCACCACTGCGTCTGGCTTCACGCTGCCGCTTCCTGTATTCCAGCAGAGACACCTGGAAAACACAAATTACCTTATACCATCTGCATGCTTTAAAAGAAACCTATGCCTCATACTTCCAGTCACTGGCCACTGACTGCTCCACCAATAATAATAATAATAATAATAATAATAATAATAATAATGTTATCATGATTATAATCATTATCTTCATTTTTATTATATATAGAAACTGCTGTGGTGGTGCCTATGATGCTGGTTTGAGTTTATCAGACCTTGTAGTTTGCTGGGGTTTTTTAGTGCCCTCCTCTGGGGGATCTATCCTCCTGTAAAGTTCACCTCCATATCATATCTAATACACCTTATTTAGCTAATCAAGAACTTCTGAAAACAATTAAAAGGATCAGGACCACTGGATCTGCATCAAGAGATGAACTACAGTTTATAACTGTACAACAACAAGATGGAGCTAGAAAAAAAGGCTGAACGTGGTTTAACAATGGTATATCTTTAATCTATAAAAAAATGGAGAATCCTCCTAATGGCCAGTATCTCACCTTTTTCTTCTGTGGTGGGTTCTGAGAAGTTCCCCCACCCTCTGAGCCATCTCCACTAAGTGATCGTGTAAAAGACATTGCGCCTCCTTCTTCAGCGCAGGGATAATAAGGCGCCCCCTCACTGAAACTCCCTGTCGCTGCAGCTTCGGGCCTAAACGCCCCAAGTTCTAACGTGTGGGATGGCGTCAGGTCCCTCAGATTAGAGTTAACAGGAGAGAACGAGAGGCCACCACGCTCCGGGCTTTTCATCCATGAATGATATGATGATGTTGGAGGCTCAGAGGTGGTAGGGGTTTCCGTACTGCTTTCAGCTTCCATTCCCTCGTCCGCTGCTGTGTCATGGGCTTCAGGGAGGTTGGGGTCAGGGCTTTGCGAGCCAGCAGCAACCTGTCTGGCTTCTTGGGGAACGTTTTCAGAAACTTGTGGCCGCATGCTGGGAGAGGCCAATAGCGAAGGAGGACGTTCAGCCTAAAACCGAAAGTAAAAAAAAAAAAAGAAAAAATAGAAGGTCAGCTGCTATAATTAAAACAGGAACAAAACAGTTTATACTAAGGATGGGACATGATTTTAGGCCTGCCCAGAAAATCCTGAACACATATTTCAAAAATCAGTTTTAACACACCAATTGTCAATGACTTTGTGATGGTTTTTAGGTTTGCAGCAATAATTTTCCATCATGTAGTTTGTGTTTGAAACAAACTATGATTTACTTTAGACATGCTGTAAGACAAAGAAAGCTGAATAAAAAGGGTCCAATCAAAACTTGTCAGCTGTGTATGACTTTTTTTAAGCACAGAGTAACAACACTCAGGACGTGCTCCTTAATTTTAACAGTGCTATCTTGCATTTCGTATTAGTCCCATCCCTATTGTGAACATGATTGTAGAATTCCACAGGTCTAAGTAAGCTGACCTCTTGTGTACTGGGTCTTCGGCTAGCCTCCGGAGAGCTGTCTATAGATGAGTCGCTCTGTGGATGCAGATATAATAGTTTAGAGGAAGAATCAATATTCCTATAAGAACATGGACACCACCTCTGACACAAAGAGGCTATTTAAAGGTGTCTTCACACTCCTATTCGAAAGTTTGGAATCGCTAGTCATATTAACCAGTTTGGGGTTTTTATTTAATTATAACTGACATCATGTAGATGGAAATATAAAGCAGATACAAAGGGGTATACAGATTATTATTGAATTTCCACTTTAAATGCTATGCAAATAGCGCTGCAGCTCAGTTCACAAATCTTTCGCAGCCATTATCTCACAATATATTACAGTTTCACAAATCATATAATGCTATAAATCACATGAAACCACTTTGCAAAATTTGCAGTAAAATACTGGTCATAACACTGGTCCCAATTTACACTTGTCATTATGACTGAAAACCGAGATTCCAAACTTGCGAAAAGTAGTTATAGGAATGCTCTGGCTCCAACAGTTGGTATAAACAGCTGATGTGTTTGTTGTGAATGCTTACTTCCTGTGGTGCGGTGTGTAAGGGGTTAGGGTTATTGTGTGTGGGTGTAGAAGGTTCTGTGCTGGCGTCATCTGGGCGGAGACGGGGCGGCGTGTTCAGTAAATAAGGCGTTCCTGGGGTGTCTGTGGATTCCGCACGCGTTGGGGTCGCACACGGAGATGCGTATGGGGTAGACGATTCGGACATGCACGCATCCAGCGGACACAAACGCCTCTTTTTCAGTGGGGTGGGAAGCTCTGCAAAAATACAAAAAAAATATATGTACTTTGTAAATAAATACATAGTAAGTAACTGCTAAAAGAAACTGAATATAGAATAAATAAATATATACTTTTATATAGATATTAGCTAATAGTGTTTACAGGCTCACTACAGCTTCTCTACATGGTGAGCTGTGCGTTCATAGACACTGACCTGGCAGAGGGCAGTTTCCGTTGAAAGGGAGGGGGCTGTCCGAATCTCCATTAATGGCAGGGCTGAGTGGACCCTCGCTAGGAATCAAGAGAGCAGTGCGTCCTCCTGGACTCATCGAGCCTTCCTCTTCTAATGCCTGCTTTAACCAGCGCTGTACAGAAGAAGAAAAAAAAAACACGCACACAAAAATTTTATTTAGACCAACTGATCCATATTACAGACTACTTTCCTGGCCCTATACTGTGCTTCAAACATGAATATACTTTAATTTACACTTACTTAAAATGTATTAAAAATATTCTTCAAAATACTGTTAAAAGTTAGGAAATGTACAGAATAGTCTGTGCTAATGAACTGTATCAAATTATTTAGAAAAATCAATCAAACTAACTTTTTTAAAAAATAATTAAATTTTTTGTTTAACCTTTTTGCAAGATCCAGAGGTGGGGGGCATTTCTGGAAGCTCTCTGGAGCGGCGGCGGCCCGTGGGAACTCCGGGAGCACTGGGGCTGCGGTTGGCCAGAAATGGTGACGAGAAACGAACATAGTGCTTGGGCGTGCTGTAAACGTGGGGGCTACAAGACAGTCCAGGCAGAGAGTTCAGCTGAGTGGCTAAAACCTCTGGGTCACTGCTGATCCTCAGTGGACGCTCAGGAACAGGCTCTGGGGTCCGGCTCACTCGTTCCTGCTTCTCCACACCCATCCACTCACTCACTAAGTGCTACAAAAAAAACACCAAAAAAAAACCAAAAAAAAAAACCATGAAAGTTGTTTAACACTTAGAACTCATTATTATTGCTGACAAACGGTGTAAATTTATATGAAAATTTGTTTCTTAGTCAAAGCTCATGGAAACAAGCAGAGAAGTTCTGTTTCTAGGAAATGAAGATATTTTATTATGGTTTGAAAGTCATAAAAAGTAAATCATCCTTTTCAGTTTTGCCATATTGTGAATTTTTTTTTTTTACAGGAAAATGAGGCCAAAGTTTCTCAAACCTGCCCATTTACAATGTTATAGCAAATTTGTTAACAAAAAACGTAATGACATACATGGATAGCAAATTTTACCTTTTTAGTTTTGGGGTATTTCTGCCCACTGCGGCAGGATGGTGCAGGTGAGCCACTGTGCGGCGGGCTAACATCAGGGGCACTGGTGGGTGGGACATCGACCTCAGGTGCTGAGGGAGTTTCCCCATCCTGTGTTTCTCCAGCTAAAGGTTCCAGAGCATCACCAGGGGATCCCGGGGGCAGGTCAGAGCAGGCGCTGGCTGTGCGTGTGCGACGTCTTTGCTGACCGATGTGTGTACGGTTCCGGGAGAAACTCTTCCTCTGCTTGTTCCTGTTAACCTTTGCTGGCTTCTGACCTGGCTCCTCCTTCACTGGTTCCAGCAATGGCTGAATATTAAAATAGCAACAATAAACACATTTTCAAATCTGCTTTTCTGTTTTTAAAGACATCATCATTATTAGAAAAAAGAAGTCACAAGTACAATAAAGTTAGTATTATATTAAATAAATAGCAACTACTTAGCCTAACTCATTTCACTGTTACTTTTATCTCATCTAATATATCATTTGTCTTTTGATTACACTACTACTTTGTATTCTTTGTCTCCAGAATATGGCACTTCCTGAAGCGCAGAATGACATGTCAGAATGACCCTGTGGATACGAACATTAGAGTATTAAAAGCGTGGTGGCTTTACTGCTTTTGCTTTGTCATACCGTAGCAGGTGATTCAGCCTCAGGTGTAGCAGGAGGTTCTTCCTTAATATCACTGCGGGTCCCAACCTCTCCTTTAGTGCCTATTCTTTCCAGAGCCTGTTCCCTCCGTTTTTCTCTCTTCTCCATCCGCGCAAACGCCTGCAGGATGGCCTCCATCTTCCTCTCCTCACGGGTCTACACACAGATAAGTGGGTATATGAGTTTGGGTAAGGTACTATGGAACTTGCTTGTCGTGTAGCACAAAGGATATCAGAGAGGAAAATGCCAAAATGATGCAAAACACTTTCCAAATGTACATGGAATCCTCAATAAATGATGCATCCACAGGTTATCTAACCGCAGTTTCTTTTTCAGATTTAAAAATACCACTAAAACAACTTTGTTTAACTTTTTGTTTAAAATAACTTAAATTATTCTAAACATACCAAAATAATTTCAGATTTCAGGATGCACAATGAATCATTACATAAAAATCCATAACCACACAGAACAGTTGTGACATCAGAGGTTTTAAAGCCTAGCTGCTATTAATGTGTGTAGGCTGCTTTCTGTGTGAATCATAATCTGTCAGTTTCCTTAGCCTCAGGAGGGGACCTAAAATTCTGGATACAAACCATAATGCGGATCCATTGCACTTTGAATTCCAGTGTTTCCCTCTGTTATAACACAGTGTTTCCCAAATCTAAGTTATGAATAAGGTGCTGTAGCAGCAGACAAACAGAGCATTTTAATTCGCAGTACTGGAAACAACCATAGTGAGCAGCAGCCTAAACACTACTATTCAAAAGTCTGGAATCAAGCGTTTTCAATGTCTAGTTTACAACACTTAAATCTATATTATAGATATATATAGATATGTAACAACTAATTCCATTATCAGACTAATGCACACTAAACAGTGTTACCCTTCACATGTTAGTCTGGCTACAGCAACACACAGTACAGAAATGAATGAGAAAGAGGACGATAACAATGAAACAACACACAGCAAAGGGTTCTGGCAGTTTGAATGTGTGAGAGAAGGGCTAAGAAGGTAAAAGGATGAAATTGAGAAATGTGCATCCCCGGTAAGGACAGGCAGGGTTATTCAAAGATACACGCATCAGAACTAGTCTCGGAGTCGGGTACTAATATTAAATATTTAGCTAAATAAAAGTGTTTAAAGATACAGTTAACAAAATATTAATATGCAAATCATAAAAATGAAATAATTTTTAATGAATTCTGTGTTTGTTTGTTTTGTTTTTTATAGATTTTTGAGTAAATGTATGACAAGCAACCGTACAGAATGTGGCAACCCAAGCAACTGATAGAGTGCATCACAACAAGCAAAACGGACACATCCACGCAAAGCTAATGTTAAAAATACTGTGTTTATATTAAAAAACAAAACATAAATTAAACAGGATGACCAATTTGAACAGGGTAATTTATATGATAACACACATTAAAAAACAAAGGATACCTTTGGTGTTCTGATTTTATAACAATATGGGAAAAATATTTGTTTAACAAAGCCAAAAACTGTCACTGATATGAAGCAAGCACCAAAAGCCAAGTGAGCAGGGTTGCCAGGTTCAGCAAAAGTCTCCAATCTAAACTGCCTTTAAGGCACAACACTATGGGCAGAAAAAGGTTCTGGTCACATCATTATTTTAATGGTTCATTGTGATGACACCGATTTGTCGCCTGTACTGTCTCACTTTATACACCAAAAACTACATAAGCACTATTTTGGCAGCCCCTCATGGAGAATCTTCATCCTCCTAGACACTGGGGTGTGTAAGTTACAAGCCAGGTTCATGAGGTGATTTGTATGTATAGATATTCAAACAACCAAACATGATTAAATGTGCCCATCCCTAATCTCCAAGCTACAGTTGGACAGGTTAGGCTACGCAGCAGCAACAGCAGCAGCAGAAAAAGCGCTAGCGGAGGGGCAGCAGGGGGTGGGCAATAGTAAGCAGCTCAACAAATACTGTTGAGCTAAACTCCCCCAAAACCCCCACACAAACACACACAGGGCAAATAGGGGAAGCCGCGGAAGGGAAGGGCAGCAGAGTTTCCATGGCAACCGTGAGCGCCACCACGGTGACAGTCTACCCCGGAGACACACTTACCATCTTCCTCCTCCTTTCTGCCATGTGCTCCTCTGATTCCATCTCTACTTCATTGCTAACGGAGGTTTTGTCTTCTAGATCCTCAATTAACTCAGGATCCTGCAAAAGGGGGAAAGGGGCGGCCTTATTCATCGTCTGGCTACAGACTCAGGAGAATAGGAATAATCAAGGGAGAAAGAGGAGGAAGACCATGGGGAAAACGAAGGGGGGGAAGAGTCTGGCTCAGTTTGGACCAGGTGCTGGCTCTGTAAGGCTAGAGTTAAACAGGAAGTGAACTGATAGCCTAATGGGATTGATACGTGTAAAGACTTAACAGTCAAGGTCTGTTCACACAAGCTTTTTGGGAAAGAGTGAAATGATTTTCATTTTAAGGGATGTTTGAGTTACAGACTTGGGAAATTATTCATTTCACATGTAAAATGTTGTTTTAAGTTCAACTTGATAAACAACAAGCCATACTACGCTTGGTAAACTGGCAAACACTTCATTGCCACTGATTTAGTCTGGCCCCAGTCATTCATATAAAATTTCTAGAGTAACTTTGGCATTGAGAGGAATTCTGTTAGGACATTTAGTGTTTCACAGTACAGCGGGTGTCAGGTTGTTCCCATCAATGTTTTTTCACTGCAATATGCAAATACGTCACACAACATTTGGGAATTCCTGTGGCAATCAATCAATCCTGACTGACAGCCTGGACGCTGTAACGGCTAATAAACACAACCAAGGTAGGATTAGTGCAAGTTGTATCTTGTTTATCAAAATAAATTGTAAAGAAGCATTTCTATCTTTATACAGCACAAATAGACACCAGAGAGAAAAAAAGAGGATAAAATGGGCATATATATGTATATATACACCTATGGTCCTTCTGCACTGATTTAATCGATTTGCCTGTCCTCCATTGGCCTGTCTATTTGTTCCAGGCATTTCTGGGATAGGCATCCCCCTACTACTTTTTTTTTTTTTTAGCTTCTTTAAATGCTAGATAATGTTTTTAGTCAGTCACAAAAACAGAGAAGATATACTTCAACACAACTTGCGTATGTAGAGTGTTTGAAGGATGTCGATCTCTCTCACACACACACGCGAAAAACGCACCTAATTCTAATGACCATTTTAAAGCTGTATTTTATTAAGATTCTATTTGTTTTGTTTTTTTGCACTGCGTTCTATAGGGCATAGTCTAAAACAGCGTGTCATATTTAATTTATTGCATGAATAATGACAAAACAAAACCACTTGATCTAGATCTGTTTGTTAAACAATCAGCAACACTCAACAGGGTGTGATGACTCCTTGCGTCAATAACAACTGTAAGATCGTGCTGTACAGAAACACAGGTGCTTTGCTTCAAGTGATAAATACAAGAAGAAGGAACAAGAGAGTGAGGAAAAAGGGGTGATCAGAAGACAGATAAAACGGCAAATAACGAATGAAGAAACACACATGCAATCAGTAGAAGTAAACAAACTTAGTGACAATACGTGGAGTCACATGCACAGGGCACAAATGCTGCGAGATCTCCCTTAAAAGTTGGTACTGTATTCATGAAAGCAAACTGATGTATATGAACACATGTAATACTAGGGGTGTAAATTTAATTCGACCACAATTCTTTAAGACATGATTCAGTGCATAATGAAATCTCAAATTTTATTACAATTCAATCGATTTGAATATTTAGATATTACTTAGGACAACTTAGAAACTCTGACACACACACACACACACACGCACACACACACACACACACACACGAGTGAAGGAACTATCGAAATACAGGCATGAAGCTAAACATTCAATATACGCAATATAGACAATAAGCAATATGTCAACAATGGTTGGCGGCCAAACTGCGGACTGGGTCACTTTAGATAAAAGCATCAGCAAAAAGAGGTTTTCAAACTCAGTAGTATTCATTTACACTATTTCAAATTCAATACAGTGGAATTAAAACCTTTAGTCTGCAACCTAAGGCATTAAAAAATCCAACACTACCCCTAGTGTGCATAAAGGCAATCTAGAGTGTATTCCACTGCAGATTGTGTTTAGATACAGCGTGTGTGTGTGTGTGTGTGTGTGTGAGAAAGTGTGTGTGTGAGTGTGTGCACGCATAACATGTGCATATACATGTGTGCATTCATATTCACACTGTACCTGGTTGTTCGAGATGGACACTCGTAGTGGTGATAGTTTTCTCTGTTTGCCATCATTGCTTGTTTTCCCTTTCGGACTATCGCAGTCCAGTGTGAGGTTTTGGTTCTGTCCGCTGTCATCCCGCAGCATCGGCTCTTTATCCTTTCTACTCCGGCGCCGTGTACCTGACCCCAGGTTCTCTGTGGGCTCAAGGTTGTGCTTTAGCACAGGGCACTCCTGATTCCCTCTTACACACGCACAGTCCACCTTATATTTACTTTAAAAAAAAAAAACCAAAAAAAAACAAGCAGATATTAAAAATATTGATCAGAGTGTCAAATTGCTGGAGAACATTGACGTTTGGACAATGGTGATAATGAAGAATGAACAATGTTAAGAAGAACTGTCTGTGATATGTGTTAAGGCATTAATGGCGTTTGTCAACTGGACAAATATTGATGTTGAGAAGAAGGAAATGTTAAAAAATGTTGCGTCAGTGTGCCCTCACCAGCTGCCATAGTCGTAGTCAAAGCCGATGGTGATCTCATTTCCTTTAGGGATGGACCTTATAGAGTAAATGTATAAGTGCAACATGCCATCCTCTATCACGTGTCGCACCTGAGACACAGACAAAATCAGCATTTACTTATTTGCTTGTAACCGCTTGCTTCACGCAACCGTTAAACTGCACAGAACTTACAAATCTCACAACACTCACCTCCGCGTTTGGGGTACAAGATCGGCGAATAAAACGTGCTTCATTTCCAAAGTTGCGTGCATCCACACACATTTCCAAGCCGTCAAACTTGGAGTAAAACAACACAAAAGGGTACGGCCTGTACGAACAGGAAGAGAGGTAAGTTCTTCTTGATGTATGAAATTCTAATTCTAAAACTGAATCCAATTTCCAAGAAGACTTTAGGACGCTGAATTTGAGCAGTATTTCTATTGTACAAGTCGTTTGAGCACATTACATGGTAGTTTCTGGTCATTTAGTGTGTTGTATTTTGTATTAAATTTAAAAATAAAAAAACTACTACTAGGGTTTTAATATATTATATTATTTTAAATATCAGATAAATGCTCAAAACAAAAAGTGTCTGCCTACTTATAACTGTGCAGACTGCAAACAACTCTCACATAATGTAAACAACACAGTCTGTGAGGTTTAAGGTTCATGTTTGAGCCCTTGAAAAAATAGGCCACTTTACCCCTTTTAATCTTATGTATTTTTACAGTTAGGGTGGACCACTGGCTATTAAGCTCTCATTAAAGTTTAGAACATGTAGTATGATTCTGCAGGATGTGGCTAATCTAAGTAGGAAGTAGCATCTAGCTACTCACACAACAGGGCACCATAAACAAGCATTTTAAATAAACGTAAGTACAAAAAGTTCATGTTTACTTTATTTCACATTTAGCATAGAATTCTAAGCATCGCGCATTTGCACTAAAGACACAAGCAAACATTTAATGTCCCACCAATGCTGAAGTGTAGATCTCTCACCTTTTAAAGAAGTAGCCGTTGGCCTCAAACTGTTGTCTGAGCATGAACTTCCCCCTGTACTCTATAATGAGCGAATCTGCAGCTAAATCCCGCACTGCCTTCAGGATGCGCTTGTTCTTTTGAACATGACTCTGGAGCAAGGAGAATTTTTTTTATTTATATTTATTTATATTTATTTATATATATATATATATATATATACATATACACACATACATACATACATATACACACACAGACACAGTCAAGGCGCAATATATACAAGTTACTAGTTACTTATTTGTCAAATATGTGTAGTAAATATGTGTCAGGAAAACACTCTTCATATGAAAATGCGGCGATGCTTCTTTTTACACTCTACTAAATCATCTACAAGTATTTTTATTTATATGGTAAAATAGAATGTGTGGGAATGACAATACCTCTACAGGTGGTTTGAAGGCTGCGGTGTGTGTGTTGTAAGCGAGCGTTTTTCCATCTCGAGCCTCTTTGACTCTGAGCAGCAATCGGACATCCTCACTGTATTGATTACTGCTGGCCTCCTCATAGCGCTCCATCCAAGACTTTACTTTATTCTCCCACAGAGATGGAGGCTCCATTGGTTCACACTCCGGAGCAGAGCCCTAACACACACACACACAATACATCATCAATATGCCAAACAGGCCAAATAAAGGCAACATAGACGCTCACTAAAGGTGTTCATGTGGCCTTTACTGAGTTATTTTGGCAATATCGTATTTTGACAATATCATATGCAAATAAACATCAACAATAACAAGAATAAACAAACACACATGGACACACACACACACGAGAACATGTGTGAGAACACGAGCCCAGGAATGACACATACTAAGAATGATTGGTTTTATCATGGGCCTGATTTGTGTGCTGTCGGTATGACACTCACCTTTACTCTATTCGATTTCCTAGAGCCTTCACGGAATGCCTGAATGTGGAAAGGATAAAAATAAATAAATGAATAAATAAATAATGTTACAGCAAAAGCAGGCCTTGCTACCATTTCACCTCAATCCCCACCCCAAGGCTCACCTGTTAACAGCTACAAAGCAGAGCAGCCCACCAGAAAACTAAAATCAACTTTTTAAAAATACAATTTCAGTGCTGACACTGAATACCTGAGAACTGGGGCCTGTAAAAAGACTATTATCCATGACTATTATCCCAAAAAAAAAAGTTAAGTTAAAAAATGCAAAAAAACAAACAAACAAACAAAATAAAATGTTTGAATCGATTTAAAAAAAACTGGGCAAAAAGCAAAGAAATGTACAAGTGCACATGGACTGTGGTTGGGAACTGCAGTCTATTTATCTGAAACACTCAGACACCACCTGGTATGTGGTAAAAGAAAAGTATACTGTCTTAAGCTGAAGATGCTAAATTAGCCTGCTTCGGCAACATTTTACATGTGAACATTAACGTGCGCATATTTATATTAACATGCTGAACCTAACACTAATATGGTTACGTATGACATACTGCTGCCCACTACAAACTACTGCTTCCACCTGACTACAGGCCCAAGGCCCATTAGATATGGCCCACTGGTGTTCCCCTGCCCACAGGTTATGGGAAATTATGAAATCTTATCAAATTTTCTCCTTTACCAATAATAACCCTAATCCTAACCCAAAGTCAGAATTTAAAGTTGTTTAGCCATGCAGTATACTGTTGTATGTATGTATGTATGTATCTGTAGGTAACAGTATGTACATACAGTGTCAGAAATCACATAAGCAAGTCTAGCTGAGTATATTGAACAACTCAACACTGGAGTGTGATCAATTAGGCATGAAGTTATGCTAACTGGCATTTTAACTGGCCTCATAGCTTCAGTGCTAACATAGACCAGAAAACTTTACACTGACTACAGGAACTGCATGCTGTCCCCACGGTACATTTGTTGTGTATAGTTGATTTGAGGCGGAGCTGTTGCTTGAATGTTAGTGACAGTGGATAGTGAGCAGACCTTTTTAGCCCGGGCTGGAGCTGCAGGCTCCTTGTCTCCACTCTTCTTGCGTTTCTTGTCAGCCTGCTTGTTGCCGAGGCGACCGGTGGTGAGCGTGATGCTGGTGGGTGTGTGCTGAAAGGCTGTGTAAAGCTCCAGCGGAACCTCATCACCACTCTCTGTGGCACTGGTGTCACCGTCTAGAATACACAAATACAGAGCATATGCTTTCAACCCTTGCATCTTCAATATGTTTTATCCCCATTAACAGAAGGAATCTACACTTTACATCTAATTAGCTTCCAAACTCCTAATGATCAGCTATCATGAAATGTAACATTTAAACAATGTAAAGAGCAGCTCCAGGGCAGGCTAAGTTCAGGATTCTGGACTATAAAACAGCCTTTTGACCAATCGGGGATGATCTCCTGACCAAAGAAGGATAGCCTTCTGACAGAAAAAGAGCCCACCAGGCATCTGTCCATTACACATGTAGTGTCAATCATGTGCACATCTACATTAATTAACAAAGATAATTATCTGCCATTGCAAAACAAGTTACAAGGTTTTCTTATGACAATCTTATATGTAAGCCATATTCACAAATGTGACAGGAGCACAAGTAAAATAGTAACAACAGAATATACATAAAATATTTGCAGCCGTGAAATTAGCTGAACATTTTGACTTTACTTAATACGGCTTGAACTGATAAACCCATGGTGACCATAAAACTGTACATTTTAAAATTTTAAATAATAATAAATAATAAGAAGAAGAAGAATAAGACGATTATCTGCTACAGTCCTCTGATGAACCAAATCTCTGTGTGTGTAATTTAAACCTAAATCTTTTAAGCACAATGTAGAGTTCAATAAGAGTACTGTTAAAACTAAGGAAATATGTTAAGAAATTTTTATATAAATGATTTATATATCTTTTAATTTCTTCAGATATCTGTGGGCTTGTTACTGAGGTAGCCAATCCAGTCAAGCATGAGGCTATTTAAAGAAAAAGACTTCAAAAATAGATTAATTTAGCAAAAAAGAAACACACCCACACATTTAAATGACTTGAGTCACACATGGGTTTTGCATTTGTACAGCAAAATCAAAGGCACTTGATTAGAAACTCAATTAATAAAAATATATTATAAACAACACATCCAGAACTTGTCATGCAAACGGTTTACAGTGATCTAGTGTCCTTTGGGAGCAACTTGACATTGAAAATATCTGCAGTTGTTATGCCACCTTGTCCAGTAGGGGGAAGCACAGTGACAAAAAGCTGCATTGAAGATTGACAGGCTTTATCCTTTCCTCTATTCCTTGTACCTGTAAGGGTGGTGTTTTGTGCTTTTTAAAAGTTTGGCATCACTTTTTATATCAATAGAGATTTAACCGCTTGTACAAATGCAAAGACTAAACCGTAAAGAATAATTTACAAACATTTTGGTTATCTTTGGTATATCTAGTCATTTGAAATGCAAGGTTTCTAGGTGTTAGTTTTATAGGTTAAACTTCATTCTGGATGTTCCACAGCACTGTCAGACAATTCAGATTCCCCAGCAGCTCTGTTCTGGGACACATGAATATTTCTTTGTATAAATTTCACACTACATGATTTTGTTTTAGAATCATTTTGTATATTTATCTGCAAACACAATGACTTCTAGTACGACTCCAAACTATTGACCATCAGTGTGCATATGCGTGCATGCGCTAGACTCACCAGACATATTCTCTCTCTTTCTGGTCTGCAGTAGGATAGCCCGTTCTCTGTCTAGGCTCCGCGGCTGACACCGCTCACACAGGTAGGTCTCTGGTATGTGCTGCCGATCAATCCCCATACAGTCTATATGCTGCCACACGCTGACATGACACAACAGGGTTATTACAGATAATGTTGTTAAGAGTGTTTACAAGTCTTCCTAATAGCATTACACAATAGCAACACAAGTAAAAGCACCACAAGCAAGCAAAAACATCACATACACCATTAATGAACTGAACAAGCCCTGAAGTGCATTTTTTGGCTATTACCTAGACAACATTACAATCTATATGGCTTGCTGTCAAAAGTCAGCAGTAGTAATTTGTTGTACCGCAATTAAACTTTCACTGCAGCTTGGTCAAACCATCAAGCAAGTCGCAGTTGTTGTCTGCACTTCAAACTATTTCTTCTTTTATGGTGCAGCAAAACAATAGAAGCCATTCTACATTCATTCACCACATTCACTTTGTGTTTTTACCAGGTGTCAGAAATACCACATGGATCATATGAACATTACAGTGTTTTTGAAAGGTTGTTTACAACTAATTGACACGGCTGTCTATTTAATGTAGTTGCAATGTTTGTCCCTTACCTGCATTTGTCGCAGCAGATCATGTAGCCATCGTCATGTGTGAAGCCGCAGATACAGCGCGTGATGTCTGCGCCATAGCTGCCGTCCTCAGAGGTGCTGAGGGTGGTTCCTCTGGACGCTTCGTCCTGACCTCCAGGCACATACACACCTTCTCCTGCTCGCCCACCGGACACAAACACACTCTCACCTGGTCGGATCAGCATTGAGGGAGGAGGGGACGCCGGCGGCGTGGGCGGGGGACGCGCCCCATAGTTATGATCCTACACGGAAATGACCAGGAGACAGGTTAACCATACGTCCCTATGAGTACTACTGCTACCAATAACAACAAAAGTAGAACTGGACAGAGAAGTTTGCAGATTTGAACATGAATATGATTTTAATACTGGCAATAGCTGGCAAAAAAAAAGTAGTTCCAGTAACTTATAGTAAATGTGCCCACTGTTTGGGTGTCCACAATTTAATTTTACATTAACCAAAAGCATTCCAAATATGAATGGGTTTTGTACGGCCCTTAACTGCGAGAGAGAGAGAGAGAGAGAGAGAGAGAGAGAGAGAGAGAGAGAGAGAGAGAGAGAGAGAGAGAGAAAGAAATGTAGGTCAGTGTGGAGAGGGTGTGTGAGTGAGTGTGTGGAGAGAGTGAAAGAGAAAGGTGGGAACATACAGGCTAAACAGCATGAGAGAATGTGTGTGAGAGAGAGCAAGACAGAAATAGAAATGTGCTCTGAAGTGATATAATTCAAAAACAGAGTGATCAGTTTATGAGGATAGACTTTTGTTTCTTTGTTGCCTACAGGATCTAATTATGTGGTTTCACCAGTACCTCTTTATGTAATGTGGAGTTTCATAATAATACTATCATCCATCATCTTTAAAACCAATATGTTTAAGAAGATCTATTTGTAGTCTTGGCTACATAACTGAGCACCAAAAACAGAATAAAGTGTGTAAGAAAAGAAAAAGTTATTTCAGAAAATGAACTTTTAGTCAAGTTAATGTTTACACTAATATGTAAAGATAAATTTGGTGTGCCAAACTGCCCAGTCAAAGCAAGCTTTGTTTGTACCGAGTGTGTTTTACTTACGGCATAGGGCAGGCCGATGTAGCTGTGTGAGTGGTGTGAGCTGCTGTAGATTTGATGAGGGTAGCTGGACTTCTCCACTACCACAGGACTGGCCTCCACAGATTCAGGTCTAAAATATATAAAACACAGAAAGAAGACAAGCAAATGAGGAACAGGTTTGACAACAACAAACTGCAGTGGGTATACGATAGGTGTGTGCGAGAGAGAGAGAGAGAGAGAGAGAGAGAGAGAGAGAGAGAGAGAGAGAGAGAGAGAGAGAGAGAGAGAGAGAGAGAGAGAGAGAGAGAGAGAGAGAGAAAAAAACTGGTTTGGCAAAAACACAAAAAGGGAGCAGAAAAAGAGGGAAGAAGTAGGTAAACCTGAAACACAGAAAGAACAGACCATCTTAAAGCAATGGTTTTTAGATGTCTGGTATCTGAATTTTGCTTTTGTCTTGCACTTGAGCTAAGAAAGTGCACAACGAATGCTAACAAGTAATGGAATCTTAAACCCCACCAAACAGCATGGTGCTAAACACATAAGAAGTCAAAAGGTTAAGAAATCACATACGGACCTGATTAACTATCATTTTGTGAAAAAAAAAAACTCATAAGCTATGAATACAATATAACAGCAGAATATTTGTTTGTAGCACTGTACTATGCTGTCTCAAGTGTGGACACAAAACACTGCTGTAGCTGAACTATATTTTAATCTTCACTGTTATCCAGCTCAAATATCCGGCTACTGTACAGCTATTAAATTACATCTTGCTTGTTTGGTCACAGAATACAAGCTCTCAAACCAGAGAAACAAGCAGGTGTGTATGATCTTAATAGGTGTGGAAGACCCAAAGTACCAAACTAGAAAAGAACACCTCCAAAAGAGTAATTGTCAAGCCAAACATTTTGTCATTTGCTGTCCAGATCGGTGCTGCTATAGTGAGTGAGGTAGCAGCCAGCTAACGCTGGAGTACCCAGCCAACATGATGCACCCAGGTTACATCAAGCTCAGCCAAACAAATCCTGCAGCTACAAATAGTGGAAAGTTATGAGCTGCATAACTTTTAAGATACACAAATTACACTTCAAGTACAGCACCATTAAGTGGCATCAGCACATAAAGCAAAATGGTGCAGTGCTATGCAACAACATGCTCCCACACAACATGACAGAGATGAATTACTGATTTATTAAGTTACTAAGACATCACTACACTGTAAATGTAAAGCTTAAAACTTAAAACTAGCACTGTGTGCCACACTACCACTTTAAAAGTCTAACGCTGAAAGCTGAAACAGTTTGTACTGGCAGGCACTTGCTTAGTTCAAACTTGACTGGCAAACAATGAAAGGAAGACAGGTACGTACACACCCTCTAAAATAACCTGCATGCCTTTGAAAATACATGTCATGTATTGCTATACATGAATTCACAAGGGTGTCCCAGCTGAGTGCAAGGAGCTGATAGGAAATTAAATAACAGAACTGCTTCCTATCTCTTCACAATAAACCGTTGGTAACCTAACTCCATATCGGTACTTTTCACTCACACACACACACACACACACACACACACACACACACACACACACACACACACACACACACACACACACACACACACACACACACACACACACACAAACGAATCTACTTCCTTGATGCCTGTGAAAGAAAAAAAAAAAAGTCAAACCAGTAAAACCACCCTATGTAGTAACAAACCTTTTTTTTTTTTTTTTTACTACAGCAGCTAAATATTATAAAATATTACATATAAAATCTCTCCTACACCAACAGTGGGAGGCAGAAATGAAAGAAGGGCTGGATGATACGGTCAAAAAAAAAAAAACAGCATGATTCTTAAAAGTCTTCACAATACTTAATACACAAGTACTATACTTTTTTTTCTTGACATCTGATAACTTGGAACAGAAAACATTGCCACATTTAAAAATGCTATGGATACAATGAGTTGAATTAAGCATTTAACATCCTGCACTAAATTCAATTATTCACTATATACACTGATAACAGTGATAACTATATTATATTGTTATGACTTTGTCATTATTGTATGATGGAAGAAAGGGTGGTCAAGAAGAGAGAGAAAACATGGACAAGAAAAAGTGTCCACAGCATAGAACTGAACGTATTAAATACACGTTCAGAATTAAACACACCAACGTTTCCAAAACAAGACAGCAAATAAACAGATAACATATTCAAGCTGATACCAAATACTGTAACATCCAAAATCTACCTAAACCAAATACTTCAATACCTTATGTGCAATAGTACAAAATATTTCAAGATCCAAAAAACAACAATACCAAAATGATATTTAAGACAAATTTTGGGATCAGAAATTTTAAAAACTCTAAATCTAAAAAGTGTGAGCTTTGAAATTAAACTCTTTCAGCAGCCAATGTACATTAGTACTCATTACAGAAGCCAAAGTAAACACAAAGACGAACCCATCCCAAAAATGTGAATTCCTCCGATAACAAATATGCCAATATCCAAGATGTAGGAATAGCAACACACAATTTAATAAAAAATTTAATACCTAAATCACCAGTAAGGGGGTTGAGAAGTACTGAATATAGAACCAGTAACAGCATGCTCACATAATTGCTTGTGAGTGACACAGATGTGACGGGTTACTGTGATTAACTATACAACACAGTGTAAAGTCCAACAATAATCATACCGATCATTCAGAGGCAAACAGCTCCCATCAGGTGCTACAACACTTTACCTACGTATTATCTGACAGTAAACAGGATAATTAAACTTTGGTTGATCTTTTTTTGTGGCAAATAAAATGTATTGTTGTTCAGAAAATCTACCAATAAAATGTGTGTGATTATTTATACTGCTGCTGTCAAAAGAAAATAATTTAGCGCCGTTTCTTTCAGTACATTCAAATAAAAATTTACACACAATATAAAGGGCTACAGGAACGTCAAATCTTGTAAAAACTTGAACAAATAATTTAGGTTCTGACAGCACTGATACACTATATACCAAAAACAATATGTTACCATGACTCCTTCCTCACTGTTTAGTCCATACCTTTCACATAGTATTCATGATGCTCTGATACACCTGCCAATTAAAAATCTGAAAGAATGTACAACCTCAAGGTCAAACAAAGTGTGCTCTGTGTGAACTTCGGATTGTACCTTGAAGTGACAGTATGGCCAAAAATTCATACTTTTTGTGTTAGCCCTTACCCAAAATGTAGCTAAATCAGTTGAAGTTTGCCCTTTCTTGCCTCTATTTTTGTAGTTTTGATAGTGTCTATAAAAACAATTAGTCTTTTAGCCATCTTTTGCATTTCTGTCCATGTTTATTCATAACATACAGTTCCGGAAACTAGATAATAGCTTTATTTGCGCACAAACTGCTTTAATTTACCCATATTCAAACATACACTACAGCAGATAAACAGAAATACACTTACCTATGCTAACAGCTGATCTGACTGAAACAGACGGCTCAAAATAAAAGCAGCAACATCACAAAGTTAGACTAAACCAGTCACATGTAGTCACATGTTTACTTCTGTATTTTTTCCTCACTTTCTTTCCCTTTAGCTTTTTATGTAGACGTATTCTACCTGTCGGTCCTTCTCCTCCTCGTGCTCCCTCTCTCGTATACTCACACTTCCTACTCAAACAGTTTGCCGCGTCTGCAGAGCAGCTCAAGTGTCAAAGTGAAAGTACATGGCCACCTAATGGGGGGTGGATCCTGAAGAGGGTGTGTGTGTCTGTGTGTGCGCGCGTGCGTGTGTGCGCGTGTACATGTGTGTAAAAGTTAAACATGAATAAAAGCACGGGACGAGAAAAGAGCAGTTAAATGCTGGTCGACAGCTGATAAATGATTAACACATATCAAGGATGTCTTATGTTTAAAAGTATGGGGACAGTAATCAATAAAAGAGGGACACAATGAAAGAGAGAATTAATGAATGAAAGAGAAAAAAAGAGAATGAAAGAAAGAAAAATAAGAGGGGGAAATAGAAAGAAATAAGGAGAGGAAGAAGTAGATAGTGTGTGAGTGAGAACAGAGGAGACAGCAAGGCACTGGGGGATTTCCTAAGTTACTGACACATAAAAACAAGAGAAGGCAAGGAAAACAGCAGATATGAGAATGAAACTGAAAAGGCAGTCACAGAACATACACGAGGAAAGAGCGGAAGAGTGTGAGACACAGTACAAGAATAAAACAAAAAACAAAATATTACTTAAAGAGCAACAACAGCAAACAGAGATGAGTGAGAGTATGAGGGAAGGAAGAGAGCACAAGCGAGAGAGAGAGAGAGAGAGAGAGAGAGAGAGAGAGAGAGAGAGAGAGAGAGAGACAGAGAGAGAGAGAGAGAGAGAGAGAGAGAGACAGAGAGAGAGAGAGAGAGAGAGAGAGAGAGAGAGAGAGAGACAGAGAGAAAAAACAAAAAAACCAAAAAACAGATACATAGATATGACATAGATATGATTAGACATGTGCTAATCATAGCCAATAGCTAAATCAGGAGCTTAATATGGAATAGAGGTAATTCTCTGCACACACGCAAGCAGCTATAAAAGGCATTGAAGCTCTGATGCAGTGTGAAAGCAATGCCGGTCCACATCACCAAGATGCAGGATACCCCGTAACCATGGCAACCCCTGCAGCAGCAGCACGGTGACCCTGACAACCAACCTCCACCACAGAGGGAAAACGCATACGCACACACCCGGCGGCTCTGACTGTAACAGAGCTGACCACAAATCAGACAGCAAAAATGATAAACCTACACGAGCATCAGTTACCAAACATGATAACTTAATATAGTTTACACACAGCGACTACTACACCCATCGACTTCATATCTACACTCTGCCCATTTCATCAGACACACTTAATACACAGGTGCCCTGTCCAGCTGGACAGCACAACCAACAAATCCAACAAGATAATCAAGACAAAACGATTAGTGTGGTGCGTACCTTTTCAATCATACTATTGTGTTATATATGCAGTGCATCCTAAGGCTTCTGCCCCTCCATGAAAGGGCCAAACTCATTTTCAAACAGGCTGGGGCATGTTTAGGTCAGCTTTTGGTCAACAACAACAACAAAAAAAAAGTTAAATCAAAGCAACTTTGTGCAAACACTGAATTTAAGACCAATAGAAAACACCAACAGCAGCAAATACTGTGCAGAATGAAATGAATTGTCCTAGAGAAACGTATTGAGTCTGATTTTTATTGTTTCAATCTTTCAAAGAGATAGATGGAGAAATAGATGGAGAGAGGGGGAGTGTGTGTGTGTGTGTGTGCTGTACCAGTACCATACACATTATACAAGGACAGTGATGTGACTATGCAGAGATGCAGTTTTTCAGTACTGTGGGTCAATCTGTTCACACCAGACCCAATGAATGATTCAATTTATACCAATCAGCCATAACATTTAAACCACCTCAACGTATGTACACTCTTTACCCATTTTATCAGCTCCATTGGCTACACATGTGCACCTTGTAGCTCTACAACTGAATATCCCCTCATCAGCATTTTATGCCTTTTTATAAAGTAGTCTCTGTCTCTCTCTGTCTCTCTCTCTCTCTCTCTCTCTCTGATGAAATCTCAATGACTATATACTTTAACAACTGAACACGTTATTAATTAACACTGAGGACTTCTATCAACTATAAATCTAACATATGTAATATATAATATCTATAACGGTGCATAATATTATTTAGAAATAAATTCTATCTGCCTAATGACCCCTGGATAACTATTCATTGAATGAAAACTCCAATGCACAATAATAATAATAATAATAATAATAATAATAATAATAATAATAATGTCATTACTACATACATACATACATACATACCTCATTAACAAGACATATGCAGACCATTTTTTGTCTGTCCAGGTAGCAAACACAGCTCAACACACACCACCCACCAAGCAGACACTGTGCAATCACATGCACCTAATCAGAAATCACTACATAAACACCTGCGGTGCACACGCGTTTATTATTAACTGGCTTTGCCAAAGCAACATCAATATAATTCACAAACTCCCCTCTCTTGGTTGTTATTGTTATTACAATGATTTTGGAGTGTTATGGTGTGCTGAACTGAACAGATACACAGAGAGAGATAAAGAGACACCCACTCTGATCCGGCAGCCATGTCGAGGTACGCTGTGTTGGCCGTGTCCACCCCCGCAGGGATGGCTAAGCTCATGACGCTCGGTGCTCTCTGCGCTGCTGCTGCGAGTCTCGAGTCCTACTGAGTCCAGAGCACAATCCGAAACACTGACGCATGCCAGCCACAGCACTCATTGCACACATCTAAGTGCATCCACAGGGCCTAAAGGCAGAAAGAAAAGAGAGAAGTCACATTAGAGTAACGCACATACTTAGGAAAAAGTCCACATAATACAGTTTACAGGTATCATTAACTGGGGGGGGGACCTTATTTACTTTTAAACCCATTGTAAATACTATTAACATAGTGTAAACACTGCATAATGAATGGACCAACAGAAATGTAATGCAATCAGATCTTTTTTTTAATAAAATCATACATCAATGCCAACAATTTTAAAAAAGTGTAAAGAGAAATTAACATTAGATAAGTTACCCAGTTTGCAAAAGTCAGCAACAGAAGTTACCAAAGTTAAAGAAGGTAATTTTACAGAAGACACGAGCATCAGAACACTAGCATTACAAGTTTAAACTAAAAAAAGTCATCATATAAGATAGAAAACATACTGAGATCAGTATTAGCACTAGCCTGTTTACACAACAAAAACACTTTGTACAGCATTTTAAATAGTATGATGTGAGACTTTGTAAAGCCAATGAATATGTGAAACCCCCTGAGGAATTTAAAGCAGTCCTGTAAAGATTTGGCATTTTAAGCGCCAGGAAAAGAAACTATATATATATAAAATCAGATGAACACAGATGCTGATTATCAGCTTACATTGACCCGGAAGAACTGCCCCCTCTTTAAACTTCCAACAATAATCAAATACATATCAGACAGCGCTACTATTAAGAAACTGAGCAAATTCAGATACCTCACGGTGGCCTTATCGCTGACATAGCTGATCACTTATGTACACAGCATGTTTGATCTATAACTAATTATCCAACGTCAGCACCCGACCTCACTAATGCTACTGGGGTTAAATGCAATCAAATTCTCACAGCAATGTTCCTACATCTAGCAAAGGGGGTTAAACTCTCTAGCAATATCTTTGATTCCAGAAGAAATTGATGAAGCAGACGTCTACAAACCTTAGGACATTTAATTAATAGGGGAAAAAATGGCTGAACAAACTGCGCAAGGTGAACGCAGCCACAACAGCAAAAATAAATAAATAAACTGCAGCAGGGTGCAGTGGCACTTCACGACCACTAGGAGGAGGGCCTGCACTTTCGGTATGAGCCGCCATGAATGGAGAAGAATGAAAAACAACATGGAGGCAGCCTTTCTTCCCTTTATCCATCCTTTCAATACGATCACTGTGAATGATCTCACCAAGACTGAGAGACGGAGACGCCCCCTCCCACGCCGCACACATGGTCTTTGTATTTGGGTATTATTTGAGTGTTTCTGTGCCTAGCTCTAAAGCTCTCTGCTCTGCACTTCCCAACCTCAACGCTCATCTTGTGTTTTACTATTTGCCATCTTTTAAATGCTGATAGTGTTTCCCCTGCCACCCTTTACTCCCCTTTGAGCACTAAACACTAGCTCAAAATGTCCACAAAACGACATTAAAACATGAAAAAAAATACATATATTACACAGCATTATGACATATTAATGCACTTTTATGACTTTTTTGTAGCTCTCTTTCCTTTTGAAAAGTGATTTCATTTTTTTTTATTCACTGGAGTCTAACTGATATCTAGGTCAATGCTTAAAGGTCCAACAATGCCTTCTTTTCTTTAGGAGGTTGAGATAGGTCAACCTCCAACATGAGCTCCTTTGTAGCTTCTATGGGTCCACAGTGGAGAGCATCCTGACTAGCTGCACCAAGGAATGGGAGGCCCATCAAACTGTGGTGAAAACTGCTCAACACATCAGTACATTTATAATAAACGTCTAAGAAAAAACACTATCACCTCAGACCTCACACAACCCAGCCACTGCCGCTCAACCTGCTGCCATGTGGGACAGAATATCAGAACATTTAAGCCCGAACCACTCGGCTCTAAAACAACTACCGTGGAGCTGCTCACACCATCAGCACAGACCAGATCATGAAAACACTACTTGAAGTATATGAACACTGCACTTCAATATTATTTCCTACTGCTGTCTGACTTCATATACACTTGACAAACTGTTACACTGTATAAAGCTATGACCTAAAGCTGCAATTTTGCTGTTTCTTTTAGTGTGAAAAGTACACGCACGCACGCACGCACACACACACCCACCCACCCCTTGGGACCCTAGCTTATCTAGTGTCTGCTTTGTTTATGAAAATAGAATTATTGGATCAGAATTGGCAGCTACTCAATTTTAAGTACTCATATTTGACTGGACAGTTCCATATTCATGAAGACAGACAAATTTCTCATATGTGCTACTGTCCTTGGGCTAATATTTTCCATCATCCTGGGGACATCCTGGGTGTTACAGGGCCCCACACACACACACACACACACACACACACACACACACACACACACACACACACACACACACACACACACACACACACACACACACACACACACACACACACAAGGAACAGCATGACTGTACGTGTAATAGTGGGACTGAAAGAGAGAAACGGATGGAAAGACAAAAAAAGATAAATAATTTACTGAAGCCTGGTGTTAGACAACGAGAGATGGAGGAAGAGAAGAGCTGTGCTGCTTAAATGAGGCAGGATTACAGAAGAAGACAGATAAAAAACGACCAGCCAGCCAATCAGGAGCTTTGCTGTCAAGTAATGTTTAATCCCAGTCAAGGGGAGGCTAAATATGTCATACTGACACACTCCCCTGACCCCCTCGCGCCTCCCCATAACAACAAACAGGGTGGCAATAGAGGAATTACAGCATAATTCCAAATGTGGGCGTTTAGAAACTCTGTGTGTGTGTGTGTGTGTGTGTGTGTGTGTGTGTGTGAGATAAACAATGAGAGATAAGGGGGGTGGATTAAAGGAAGAGGCAGATGCCAGGACAGAACAGGCCCTAGATTACACCTCTATTATGACTGGATCATACATCACAGACAGAAAACAGAGGGGGAAAAAATTAAGGATGGACAAGGATGTCAAAATCATACGTAATAAGATTAAGAAAATGAATCTTTAACTGGACAGATGATTTGGATTAATATTTTAAACTAACATTGAAAATGTATTCATTGTACAAAGATGCTGGTGACTATTGCACTTATATATCTGCAATTTATTCATTTTATTAAGTGAATTAAGCCACGATTTTCCTATGTTTACTGGTACCAGCATATACGTAGACCTAAAATAACTGATATTGGTCTCTTAAATTTCAGCATTTCTAGTTAACATATCAGTGCCATGATGTCAGACCACTTTGGCTTTAGAGATAATACAACTTATTCAAATTGTATTAGCACATTTTTTTTTCCACATTTCCCAAACTCCCATGCAACTGAGACAGCACGAGATCAGCGAGACAAACGGCGGAGGGGTTACAGAGACGGCTTTTAAGAGCGAGAGCGAGCATTAAGAGAGAGAGAGCAGAGAGTGAGTGCAGAGAAAGGGAGAAGGAGAAATGTAAAGAAAAGGGAGGTTTCTGTGTTTGGGTGTAATTGAAGTGTTTTCTTCTGAAATTAAACGACTCGTTGGTTTTCACACACACACACACACACACACACACACACACACACACACACACACACACACACACACACACACACACACACACACACACACACACACACACACACCTTTTCTCTGCTACAGTGCTGTTAGCCTTCCGTCACTGCTTAAGAATGCACGCATGCGCACTCCAACACACTCTCTCTCTCCCTCTTACATACATCCTTTTAATGGTTAGACGATCTTTCCTCCAAGATACATTGCTACCGAGTTCTCGCACATAAAGAGCCCACTACAGAAAACACAAAGACCCTCATGCTGAAACACACATGCTGTTCTATCACCAGAAAGAAGAAAAAAAAGATTAAGGGAGGGTAAAATGGGGGTTTGGGCACAAACCAACACAGTACTCAAACTGTACAGTAGAGCATTTGTGCCTAAACCTAAAAATTAGCCCTACTTTCCACCACACTCGACAGACAGACAGACAGACAGACAGACAGACAGACAGACAGACAGATTTTAGCTTCACTGTCCATCATTTGGTTAGAACGCAGCCCAAAGAAAAAGGAGGAGGAGGGCAGAGAGAGCTAGCAGAGGGGGAGAATGGGGGGGAAGGGACACACACACACCCCTCTCTCCCTCCCCCCCTTCCCTCTATCCAGGCCGGATTTCTCTCCCTCCCTATTGCACTTCCTAAATAAACCCTACACACATACACACACAGGGGAGGGGAGGGGTAAAGAAAAGGAGAGAACGAAGGGTGGACGTAATCTAGAGCCAAATCAAATAGGAACGGGTGAAGAAAACAGCTATTTAAAACACACACACACACACACACACACACACACACACACACACCTAAAAATTCCATCAAGGACGACGGAGAATGAGTGCTTTAATTTTTACAAAGTAAACAAAATAAAAAGGATAGTGAATGAGAGAAGTTGAGATAAAAGGGTAAAATAAAAGAGTGAGTGAAGAGGTAGAGCACAGACAAGCACAGTCCAGTGGGAAATCATGTCATCGCAATCCTTCTCTCTCATCCTCGTTGATTTCACAGCTTTAGGTCTTCCACATGATTTATCCACATCTTACTCAAAATGCTGCCTGCAGTAATCATGTATGTCTTTATACACACAGTACTTACACATGTTTCTTGTTTATAAGTGATTCACCATTTCATTACACATGTACACTCTGTAGGTTTACATTTACTATCTTTCCCCACAATGACGCACACTGATACACCCATCCGTCTCTAGACATGCGCAATATGTTTCTCTGTTACAGCAGGCAGGGAAACCCCTCTCCCCTTCTGTACTCTCTCTCCCTCTCCTTAAAAATTACAATCTTTACTAAAGAAGGAAAGAAATGAACTTTTAATGCAAGTTAATGTAAGCAGATTTTGAAAATGAAAGAAAGACAGACAGACAGACAGACAGACAGACAGACAGACAGACAGACAGACAGACAGACAGACAGACAGCATTTTTCTTTCGTTTTTCAGAAAAGGATTACCAACACAACAGCCTATCCTACCTGTCCATATAAATAAAGATTCAGTATTACGGAGGGGGGGGATCCTGCTTCCTGTGACAGCAGGAGGGAAACCCAGTCATCATCTGTAGCTTTCTCTCTCCCCTCCTCCCTCTCCTGCTTCTGTTTGATTTTCTGCACAAAAATAGAGTGAAATTCCTCTGTAACTTCAAACCCCAACTGACATGACTTCACACACCATTCAGTCGCCACACATTCAGCTAAACACAAAACACATACATATGACAGAAAATAAATATACAAATACATTAATATAGGTACAGAAATAGTATGGGACTGATACGGTCTCACTCATACACACAGACTTGTGTATCCTGCAGTTATTTACCTAAGGGCCCAATACATTTACAAGGTTTATGAACCAGAAAAAAAATTATGCATTTTACATGCTAATTACAAATTATCATTTAGGCCCTCACCGCATTTACCAATGCAAATATGTTATTTCAGTGCTTGTTCATGTACATGTTTGGGCTGAAAGGGCTTCTCTGAGCTAATGATAAAGTTGACGATTTACCTTAACGAAACAATCCAAAAGAAAAATCTTGTAGGATTCAGCAATACAATGATGTATGTAGCACGCTTGGCTTAGAAAATCAAGCCTGGAGTGATTTACACCAAACAAAAACCAATGCCAATAAAATAACACCACAAACAATTGTGCCTGGCTCACACCATTACATCACAGAGGACAGACCGGGGTGCATCAAATTAATATACACTAACAGTGTCTTAACATAACAGACTAGCCACAAGCTGATGTGTATGTTCAAGGGTAGTAGAACACCCTCTGTAAACACTAGCCATGACACACTTCTAGCCTCAAGCTATAGCAACAGCTACACACTAATATGCCACTGCAGAGCTAATACACTAGTCAGAAGCTAATATGTTAGCCCCAAGCTAATACACCAGCCACAAGGTAACACAAGTTACAGTAGGAAATGTTGAACTGTTATACCAGAAAAAAGGTAAACTTATATGATACTATTTTTCTGATGTGAGATAAACAGAAAGAGCAAGTCTGTTTTTAGCCACCAAAACACAAAACAAAGAAGCCTTATCTTACCCAAGAGAGAGACAGAAGAGACAGACAGAGAGACAGAGACACAGAGAGAGAGAGAGAGAGAGAGAGACAGACAGACAGAGAGAGACAGACAGACAGAGAGACAGAGACAGAGAGAGAGAGAAAGAGAGACAGACAGACAGAGACAGAGAGAGAGAGAGAGAGAGAGAGAGAGAGAGAGAGACAGACAGAGAGAGAGAGACAGACAGAGAGAGAGAGACAGACAGAGAGAGAGAGAGAGTCCTCTCTATGAGCCACCTGTTGTGCAGGTGAAGCTTGGCTCTATTACAGCATTACAGTGCAGAAAACCTGTCACCTGATCTGCTCACCTCCCTCAACGCTACTCACCAGAGACCAGAGGCCCATCGGACCCCATTTACCTGAAAACAGCACAGTATTAAAGCGATAGTTCACCATAAACTCAACTTCCCACCCCATGTACCTCATCAGCCAATGTCTGAAGGTACCACCGTGAGGAGAAATAGTTTTGATGCATTTCTATACAATCCAAATTCTTTTCTCCTTTTCATATCTGCTGTCAACATTACTTTCCAGCAACCATCCTCAAAAGTCAAAGCTAATTTTGAGGTAATCGTTTCCTTGAACTTCAGAAACACTAGACATTTCCTTTTTATGATTTCGTTTTTATGTGTGGACTACAAACATCTACAACAGACATCTTATTGCCTCATATCTCTTGGAATTGAATTAGCATATACTTTAAGCTTCTTAGCCAGACTAGCTAAGGTAAACACGTCACACGACCAAACTCGCTGTCCAAAATTTAAAACTATAGCTTTCAATTAAAGTATACACACCAACGTCAGCACTTAAACATAAGCTCTGCGACTTCGAGCCATTTCAAAACCACATTTCTTTCAAATGTGCATGAAGCAAATCTGATGAACAAGCTTTGATAATTCACTGGGGTTATAAAACGTCCTTCCCATATAAACCTAAACATTAGTAAAAATAGCCCTGTACACAGACATGCCTTGTATTGTTAATGAAGCCATGCAAAAGGACAGGCGGACTTCCATCTTAGAAATTTCTATTTATATAACCGCTTGCTGTAATCAGTACCATTAGTAGACATGTGGTTTATTTTCTGAGTGCACAGCTGCCACTTTAATGTTGGGATTGTTTGAATGTAGTGTCCTCACAACTCATTCATTCATTGTACTGTAAATTGTACTTTGGAAAGCTCAGAATTAAGAACTTATTTCCTGGCCTGAACGACTGCTGTACTATTTATATCAATGTACAGTAAAAGGTGAGAAAAAAAAACCTCACTTATATAGTTACAGTTTAGAAGTTTTGTTTTAAGAGAGATGATATGCTTCTGCTCAGGTTTCAGGTTTGCTTGAGCTCTGGTTTCAGAACGCAGGTTTACTGCTCAACCTGCTCACTTCCTCTGAGAGCACATTTCCCTGTCCAATCGCATGTCTCAAGCAAAAGGGCCGCCATGCATTAAATATGGCAAAAACATGCACATGGCATGTAGGGCACGTATGTGGCTCAAGATGTGGTGTAAGCGGCCCATACACATGTTGTGTGACCACACATGACTGTGTGTATAACGGCTGTGCAATGACAATGACGAATTTATAGTGAAAGGTTCAGTAATTGTTTGCAGTTGTTCTTTTTTTAAAAATTAACAAAAACATACAATAGTTCTAGTTATCTTAGGTTATACTGTAACGTTATGGTTGGATGTAATGGTTAAAAACTTTAGTATATTAAGTTTATGCTAATTAGCCCATACTGAACTGCTGGATTACAACATTTACACTATAGAGTTTTAGCTATCTTAGATTAGCCTATGGAAATGGTTATAAGCAGTAAAACAAGCAGTTCTTGTTAGCCTGTTTCAGTATATATGCAAAATTATTTATTAATTAAAACATCAATTTCAAAAAAATATTTTATAATAAACATACATTTATTAATTTTTTCACCTACATAGCTTATTCTGAACACTTATTAAAGGCATACCTAAAATGAAATGGTCATATTAAGCAACATTTTCCTTTGAAAGACAAAATCATAAGATGAAATTATATATATATATTGCACAAAGACAAATGCAGCCTGAATAATTCCACTGCTCCAACTGTAGCAGTGTAGTGAAATAAAACAAGGCAGAGCCTTCATCAGGTTATAATTTCTAGACATTGAACTCATCATGTCCATTAAACCAGTTTGACATGACTTTTGCTTTGTTGCATGGTGTGTTATAATGTTGGAAGTAGCCATTAGAAAATGGTGAATTGTGCTCATGGTTAGCAACAATACTAAAATAGGCTGTGCGGTTTAAGCCATCATCCCGAGGTCATGATTTGTAGAGAAAGACTGCAGGTCCTCCCAATGTTCATTTTGTTAATATATTGTTTTATTGTGAAAGCATATAAATCAACAATTATCACTTTACAAACTGCATGACTAAACGTACTTTTAAATAGTCCAGCTTATGTGGTTTCTGACATTGAAGGACTTTATAAAAAAAAAAAATTTTCATTTATAAAAATCAAAAGCAACAGACAAAAATCAGGGCTTTAAGGTGGCTGCTGCTATTGTTTTTAGCGCCTCTTACCAGTATGCCAAACAATTTAAGAAACCACATTAGCAAGTCTATTTTAGATTACACAACTTGAGAAAAGCATGTGATGATTTAGGTATGCAGGTAGCTCAGCGATTATTAGAAGAGAACATCTACATACTAGCTACATTAGCCTCTTCCAGTACGAACTTAAAGCTATAGTTTAGTAAAAAAAAAAAGAAATTCTCCTTTTCTTCTTTAAGTTAAACAAAGCAGAGAAGGGAAACACATCTTTACACACACCTTCAGCTCCTGACGTAATACCAGCATGCTCCCACTCACTTGGCTTTCCACCCTCTCCGGCTTAAACCACACTCCGTATTTCTCGCCACAACCTGCATACCTGAATCCAACAGTGAAACAGTTGGCACTTGCACTACATCTCTCTGCATGGAACGCTCGAGCCAACAAAAGACCAAACAAATCCCGTCCAGCGGCCTCTTTTAGCTTCAGGCTTAGCTGTGTGTGCCTGGCTTCGACCAAGAGAAGTTTTAAAGCAACAAGAGAAAACAGGCATGCACTTGGCAACTGTCTCAGAGCAGCATTTTACAAGAGACAGACAGGATTTGGAGGTTTAAAGGAAGAGTTCAAACAAACATCATATCAATACATGACAGCCACTAGCCACTTATTAGCATGACCCTACACTCAATGTTAACCGGCATCTATGAGCTTTGCCTTTATTTTCATTAGCTTCGCTGATGGAGCAAATCCTTTATCTGGGTTCCGATGATTTTTCAAAAGCTCTAAAATTGTCAAGTGGTTAAGATGTGAGGAGTCATTCAAAGTGGTTTGATGCGAAACGCTACATTCCTAAGAAATGTCAGAACTGCTAACAGTGCTGGTGATCGGAGACAAATGTCAGAAGTATTTAATACCTTTAAATCATTTTCAATTAAGAATATATATTTTTTGAGAAGCACACAGTCCCCATTGGAAAAATATTTATTCAGATTTACCAATACGTCACTTATTCATAGGTTCACTTATGGTTACATACGGTAAATATGTTAGTGTACATTTTAATGCAAATGTATTAGGGTAACAAGATATTGTGGCACCTGGTTCCCATCACCACCACAGAAAAGAAAGAGACTATAAGTTTCTCTGTAATTTCACATCAAATCACTCTGAATTACTTCATTTACATCTCAACCACTCAATTATGCAGACAAATATGCAAAGTCTGTTGAATTCTAGTTTTACATTCAAGCTGGGGATGTGTTAATGCACAGAAGACAATTAAGCCAAACCAAAAACAAAGTAAAAGTAAGCTTGTCTAGCTTGTTCATTTTTGTAAAGCTATCTAGCCTATTCTAAATACCCTAACCAGTAGCGTTCTTAGCACAGATTAACAAAGACTAAAGCAATACTAATGTTATTTTTTATTTATATTATAAAAACATTTTTTCTTTTTTAGGTGAAACCAGTTTATATAGGTTAAGTTGACCACAATAACATGAACCTGCTGAACTTGGTGTTTCTGCTTCATTGTTTCTTATGCTCACACACTTCACATCTGGACTACATGTCTTTTCCAGTCAGTTTTCTCTAAGTAGTACATCAGCTAAAGCTGTTTATTCAGTGCAGACAGTTCAAAGACATGTCCAAAACACAAAACAGGAGGCTTTTAAAGTCAAGTTTCTTATCCAAATTATTATATGAATCTTGCAAAACAATTTTTTGCCTTATGCTACAAAACATCCGCAGATCTGACAATATTTTATGTTTCTTATCCGCACCTTTATTACCTATATTTTATCTACATTGTAAACCTGTGGTGCACAGAAAGAAGAAATTCCACTGTACAGTGAAACTCACCTTTTCTGTGTATGTGAACAATAAAGCCCCAAAAAACCCCCCAAAAAACATAAGAGTTGCACACAGACGACCAAATCCATTCCACAATACTGTATTGTTACTGGTAGACCATTACCACGTATGCAGCTTTACAGTCCAAAACATCCCATTAATCTTAGAGGTGGCAAGTATATTTTATCACGACCGTGATCAACAGCATCCTTATACTTTCGATATTGTCAACACTGACCAACTGCATGATCTGCTAAAAATGAGCATAACTACATGCAAAAACTTCATGCAGTGCAATACAGAAAATGCAGAACAAAAATTGTTACATTGTTTGCGACATTTGCTGTTGCGTCAGAAAGACTCAGTATCAATTAGCCCACTAAGAAACCCATATTCATAGATTATATATGAAAGTCAGGGAAGTCTGTGCATCAAACAGATTGTGTACAATATGGATAGACCCCATTCAAGCACACAGGAGTCTAACTGGTCTAGGATGCCTGAAAATAGCTTCCCAGGGGGTGCATCTGCTGTGACCAGTGATGGAGAGAGTGAGAGGGGGAAGGGACCAAGGTGGAGAAGGAGGAGGGCAAAGGGTCTTTGTCAATGTCAAAGGGAAATAAGAAAGATACAGCTGGTGTTTCAAACTGACCACTTCAGTAGTGCTGGGTGGTACGGATAAAATCCAATATTGGCAGCATCAGCAAAGCACCACATAGGGCCGCACAATTATACCTCACACATAATCGCTACTGTTAACTTCAGTTAACTACACAACTAACATTAAAACATAACTACACTGTTTGCTGGGTACTACAGGCTGTTTTGGAAGAACTCTTTAAAAAACAAACTAAATAACAGAGTAGAAGTATGCAAGTTTTAGTCTGGCCTCAAATTTTGGCCAGTACCAGAATACAGCCGAATAACCTGCCTAAGCCTGACTTAACCCACATCATCAATATCTGAGAAAAAACCCAAGAAGCCCCAAAAATTCTTACTGAAACTCTTTATCTTCACAAAAGCAAAATAAAATGTTATGGTTAAAATGCACTGGTTAATTGCCATGTGGTGACAATAATAGCCATGACAAGATCCTGGATTGGAAAAATAAACATAAACACAGTCAGGAGTCTGACAACCCTGCATTAACATTATGACAAAATTAAATTGAATCGAACACGTAATCGTAGATAATTAGGCGTTTAAGAATATATTTTGTTTGAGAAAATACTAAAATCAAAAGGCTAAAATTTTGTGATACTGTTTTAATTCTCAAAAACACGGTACTGTGATTTTTAATTAATAGTTCACACCTGCAGCAGTGGTTCATATTGTGTTGCGTTTAAATCTAGACAGCAGCGTTCTTCTCCGTTAGATTCTTTCTCTTCAACGTAAAAACAAACAGCATAACGGCACACCGCTGATTTGAGAGTTAGCACACCTATAGTTAGTATGTTTATTAGTATTATGACAGTTTTCTTAAAAAGGTACTTTAAACATCACAATATATTGCAATGCTTTCTGTAACACAAACATTACATACATACTATCATTTTAACACACAAACACACACACACACACACAATATAGTATTGCCAGGTTCTTGCCAATGCACTGCCCTACAGATATAAGGTAACGGTGCCAGCCCTATTCGTGCTATGTAGAAAGACAATCAAGTTCCCAATCAGGGTCATAATTAACTACATATTACTCTGTTAGCTTCTGGCTGGAAATCAGAAAATACATAAAAAAACATGAAAACATAAACAACATCTAAATGAGGTATAACTGGAACATCCAGCCATATAACAGCTGCCAAATGCACACGCCACCTCTCAAGGAAGATGCAGATGACCTTTCTGCATCATTATCATTTCTATTCATGAAGCATCAGATGCTGTGTTTACTCCATTAAGCCATTCAGATGAATAACCACTTTCTAGCGTAGAACAAACAACATACAATATCATGAGTATATCATGAGGGCTACTCAATACAGCAGTATAGTAACAATGGGTGTATACTATAATTCTCCCACCTCCCTGAGGTCCTGTTTGATGTTGGTATTTAGCAAAGCCATAATTCATTCATACAATGGCATTGATCTCTTAAAATTAAACAGTGTATGGCATATCTGTTTCACAAAACTGATATGCAAATAACCTCAATTCTAATAGGCTACATTTTGTTGCCCCTTGAACTTAAAGTAGTCCAGAAGGAAACACTATTTAGAACTGTAGCATAAAACATTAAGATAAACTATATAGGCTGACTTACAACTTAGTTTCCATTTACAAAGTGCATGGACTGGTGAGTGTACAATATGTTTCTGGTGGAAATCAGCTTAACTTTCTACGGTTTCGGCTATGGGGTGATGACACATTGCTATTACTTTCTTTAGAGTGTCATCTATAGTTGAAAAAAATAAATGACATGATGCACTGAATCAGTCAATGTGGATAATCTGAAAATGCCTTTTGGGTGGGCCCTGGGTCAAAATTTAGTTCAATAAATGACTGTTAGGTGATTTTTCCATGACAGAAAGAGGGAGTGTGCTAGCATGTGCACTTCGAAGCTGTCTCATTTCCTGTTTATTCTTTTGACAACCTTATAACTCACATGTGACTCCCACGCACTTAGAAAGTGTAACACACTTGACAGAAGACAAAGCAGGTCAATCCACTACAGTCTTAAGCAAAAGTTTGTGCAGCCCTGGTCAAGATACATGTTTCATACATTTTCTAAATAAAAACAAGTAGCATATTGGTCCTTCACAGGATACACAATTCTCCACATTTGAGTGCAAAATTACAATTGATTTGCTCAAATGACCAAGAATTATAAAGTTTAAGCATCCCACCAATTCATCATCAAACAAGGGGGTTAAGTAACAACTGACAGCATCTCCAAACTTTTGCACAGGCCACATATCATTCCCCAGTAGGTTAAATTCATGAACTAAATTAAAAGATAGTTAAGGTAAAAGAAGTTTGCTCCTAACAGAGGACGTTCTTTGTAGAAGAATATATGCAATCAAAATTAACCATACATGTTATTTGACGAGAGGTGCACAAATGTATTGTTCCTTACAATATTCAAATAATAATAACTTTGTCTTTAACTATGGATAAACCTTTGCTGCATTAAAAATAAAGAAGAAAAGGGGTTGATTAGTAGAATTTTCTTTTAGCTGTAGTGGATGACACAGCATGAGTGAGGGCAAAGTGATTTCAGAGGCCACAATAAATCCCCTATTGTTCTTTTCACAAAGTGCTGCATATTTATGCCTTTATGTAACTCTGCCATACGAGAATCTGCCAATAACAAGCTTCAGTTCAGCACACTAACACAAACCAACCTACACTGTCACAATGACACACATTTTCTTTTTATTCACCTTCGTATGAATTAAAAGTGCTAACCTAAGGCAAATATTAGAGATTGTGAGAATCTGTAGAACCTCATAAAGGCAAAAAAACTTATGGAAGCTCTTTTCTCAACATGCTCTTAAAATAAGGAATTCAAAACCTCAACAGAGGAACATTACTAGCTAGCATCATTAGCCCTGAATTAACAGCAGAACCCCAAAGCGGTGAATTACAAATCAGGTAAATCTGCATTACCTGTAAACTGAAGGGGATATATTAACTCCTATAATACTACTAGAACTAATGATGGAGTTTTAGCCCATTTTATTCCAGGCACCTGTCCATGACTTAAAAAAAAAACCCCACAGCAGCACATATTTGGCAACATCAATACACAGGCTGACTAAAAATGCACAAACTATGTACAATCACGCAAAAAGTAAATGTAATTTTCCAAATCTGCGGTTTTGTTGAACAAACTCCAGTAGACACAGTCACTGCATTAACAAAAACGCTTGTACTGTGAATAAATATAACAATCTACTAATAACTGCGCTGTAACTGATATGAGGTGTGGAGGGGAAGATCATATGTAGTCTTAATAAAAAGGAAAATTCAGGCAAACCACTAATACTTTAAGACTATGTGGCACACATGCACAAAGATGAATGAAATAGAAAAAAAAAACAATATTCTAATAATGTAATATATATATATATATATGTTTTAAAAAACTGAATTTAACAAGAATGCATGAAAAAGGTAAAAAGTCTTTAGGGAAAGTAATCATGTAATAACTGTGTCGCAGCTGTGAATGTTCGAAGTGCAGTCTGTAGAGAAAGTTAAAAATAATACAAAATTTTAGGTTACAAAAAATGCAATAATATAGCCGGAGTGTCCCCACCGGAGCCAGAAAATATCAGATCCCCATTCCTGCCTGGAAAGGCCAAAAACACAAACATAAACTAAGAGCAAGAGTGTTCTTAAAGAGCCTGAGGTCTGCAGATTATGTGTGAATAGTCTGCTCAGTTGATGTTTCAGGTAAGCCCTCTCTCTCTCACTAGGAAAGGGTTTTTAAAAAGAAAGCACACACAGAAGTGTGAACTAAGGGTAAAAATCCCAAAGTGGAGACAAAAACCTATACAAATGCACAAACCATATGGATGAAAATGCCTGGTGTATGTGAAATGTTGGTGTAAAATGATCCTGATGAGAGGTTAGTGTGCTGTAGGTGTAGGGGTGTGGGTGCAGTGGAGCAGCAGCAGCTTATTCCGCTCCGCCATTTTCATAACGCTTTCAACATACACAGAGCGAAGAAGGAGAAACAGCCTCCAAAAACCCATCCAGACCCCATTTACAAACATGTTTTCTTCCAGTGACGACCTGTGAACGCCGCATACGGATTACTTTATTCCGGATTAGGGCTTATTTTCAGCGCCAAACACCTCTGACGCTAGTAAGCAACATCAGCTCTAGATTAACAAAAACGAGAGAAAAAAAGTGGCTAAGCTACTTGTTGTTAGCCAATTGCTCGGATATTCGGGGAAAATACGAGATTATTAGCAACGTCTGACAAATACCTCAAATATTACTGTATATGCGGAACATTTAAATATTAGAGACAAAAGCACATGTATAAAGGTGGGCATTTCACGATTCAAAACAGGAGCTAACGGCTAATGCTAAACGGCTAATGCTAACCAGCTAAAGTTAAATGCGCAGACGAAATCCAAGCAGTTATGCTTAAACCGCGGGCACAAATTAAGCATTTTTGCCCCAAATGTATACAAAGTTACGTGTAAGGTGAGCATACGTTGTTTCCTTGTCTAAAAATGAAAAATACTAGCGTTTTATCTCCCTCAAATCACATAAAAACATTGCGCAGTTGGCCGCCTGAACGCGAACTCCGAGGTGGTTTAACGTTACAAAGCTAAGCGGCTAGCTAACTAGCTAGCTAACTACTATTTTTATTTTATTTATTAAATCTTGCTGCTTTTCAGTTTCTCTTCCTTCATTTGTGCACTGACAAGCATATGTTTAGTTGCACCACTACTCACCATTACATCTAATGGGTGTTTAATCATAAACCAGACAAAAGTCGTGTTTATTTTTATTCATATAGGTTAATTTGGTCACTTACAACAATCTCTCGGTGGATATTAGCTTCTTACATCGTTCATCTTTAATATGAAATATTAGAATTATTTTAAGTGCTTTCGTGGTCAATGCTAAAAAACATGAACAGCCTGTGGAGGAATAAAGGACGATTCAAATACGATCCATTTTCCGCCCCATAGGTAAACGAAGCCTGCTATCATTTGTAATAGCATTGTTCAGTAAGTGTGGTAAACAAAAAACAAACGACAAAAACAAAGCCCTCCTTTGGGTAACTGATCCACCAGGCTCGTCTGTCCGCTTTAATACTTTTTTAAAAAACGGAGCCTCTCCTCTTTCACATCCACATTGCTCATGTAAACATTAAAAAACACAGCCTGGCTTAGAGACGATACTCGTAGAAGGAAGGGAAATGTGTCAGTGGGGTCTGTAAAAACGAGACGCACGACCTAACCCTAAAATTAAAACACTGCTTCAGTCATTCCTTACTAAATTAAACTACAAAACCTCGTCTTATTCAGCCAACACTGCCCACGAGAGTTGCTATGCTAGCTAGCCCTCCAAAAAAGGGAGAAAACCGGGTGAGAAACGAGAATATCCTGGCGGCAACTTTTCCACCCAACTCTAGAAGAAAGAGCACATTCCTGGTTTTTCATACTCAAGTCAGTAAGACATAAATGACAGAAATTTCCAGGGCTTACAAGTTAGCCAGCTGGCTATCTGCCATGCTCAGTAGCCAAAAAAACACATGAGAGGTATTTATGCCACGAAATAAGGTCGTCAGCAAGATAACCTTTAAAAAGGCACAACTTATGCATTTAGGAGATTTACAAAAACTGGACCAAACGTGATCATTAGCGCACATTATCTCCAGCATCCACACACAGCCACAGACCTGGCCAGCACAAGTCAGGTTAACGTTAGCCAACAAGATAAAGCTGTAATGTGATGAAGGGGATAAGAGAGAAGTAGTTTAGCTGCAGAAGAGGGAGTCAGTGTTAGATTTTAATAAAGCACTCACCTTTAATGTCCACTGTATACTAAAAAGCCTTGAATGGAGAAACAGGGCACCAAAACAATTACTCTTCAGTCTCACTGCGGATGTAGCAAGGAAGATTTATGTAAAGGATAAAAACTGATACTAAACTGCTATGTACTCTCTAATTTAAGATCACAGTCCGGGGAGTCTTGTTCTAAACACAGCCTATAGTTTTGCTGAGTTTTATTAATTTTAAACCCTCAATTTCATATACTAAAACCGACTGATAAAAAATTGGATCCCTTCAATCCCTGTGCAAAAATGGCGGCCCTGGCAGAGCTGCCCCGGTCACGCCCACCGCCGTGAAACCACGCCCACTCCCTGTACTGACCCCGCCCGCCCAGCGCCGCAGGTCACGCCTACATGTGCTGCGGGGATGCAGACGAGAAGTCGCAGGGGCTTCAGGGGAGGGAGAGTTCATCCACGGTAAAAACGGGTACACATATTTCGGCTGTTTTTTCCTCTCTGCAGCACATTAGGGATGGACGACACCCCTGACTTTCGTTTTAATCCAGCAAGTAATACTAAGGCAAGTATCGCGATACTGGTACTTAATGAAAAGGACAAATTTGGCTTTCATGAGGGGCTAATTCAGTCCACAGCCTTCAGGGTCGGGTATAAGAAACAAAACCAACTTAACAATGAAAAAATTATTAGTAATAACATGCTAGAACGAAGAAATAATTCCAAACGTATGATATATATATAAATATATATATATATATATATATATATATATATATATATATATATATATATATATATATATATATATATATAATTACCTAAATGATCATTTTTAACATAGTGTATGAAAAAGGATGCAAGTGAAAAGGGGTTGTTATATGTATATTTTAGATATTCATTAAATATTGCATCTCATATGGTCGTGTATCTATGTATTCCATCAGTCTTTGCCATGCTCAAATGTTGATCTGTTTCCACATGAACAGCCCCCCGCCCCCCCACACACACCCCAACACCAACGTATTTAGTTATAAAGATACTGTTCAGCCACAAAAAACACGATGAAAGGTAAGCAGCAGTGGTCAAATGATACGCACTATTGAATTCACAGGCTTACTAATGACCCTGGAGCTGAGGGGCAGGAGAATTTCTGGAGTTAAATGTTAATTGGTGCTGATTGTTTGTAAATTGTTTGATTGGTGTTTAAAAAGTGAAGCTTTATTAGATTGCATAATTGATAAAATGTCCATGCTCCACGATGCATTGGCAACCTTCCACATTATACACTGTCACAAGGTTGTATCGCAATTTCACAATGCATTGTTACACTGTTAGTAAAGACCACATTTCCATGTTTTATTTTTTTTCCAGCATGTTACATTTACAAAATAAACTGCAATTGTGCCTTCAAAAGTGAAGTGTGTTTTCTGTAGAGAACTTATTAAAAGTGAAACCCATGTATTTCCTAAAATTGTCTTTGAATATGCACAGTGGGATTGTGGGTAGCAGTGTCACATCATAGTAAGGAGGGCTTGCGTTTAATTCCCCTGGCTAGGCGACTGATCTGTGTAAAGTTCTGCCACTGTTTGTGCGGGTGTCCCTCCATAGTCCAAACACATGCAGTCAGGTGAATTGGAGATACTAAATTGTTTCTGAGTGAGAGAAGATGGATATATGCCCTGTGATGGACTGGCAACCTGTCCAGGGTGTTTTCTGATGGGATAGACTTCATTGTCCCAGGCAGATGAGTTGTGATGAGTGAGTGTATAAATGTGACTGTTCAATTGTTTCTCTGCCTTTTACAAGCTATTTATGACATTCTATTAGTACCATGTCTGGTAGTAGCACATCTTGCCCTCTCTATATGCAGTCCATATATACTGTGTAGATAAGCTTTTTTAATGACTTACTTTCATTTTCACTACAAAATATAATAGTTACAATACATCATGCATTTATTTTTTGTAATGCACTGTGGTAGATAAAATGCTATATCTAGTATAAGTAGGTCTTGTCTTCTCTATAAATCAGAATCAGAATGTTTATAACCATGCAGATTAATGGCCCTTCTAAATGGTTAAATCACACAAACTACACAAATAGTTTATCCTAAGAAGTGGTGAATATCAAGCAAAACAACCAAAAAAGAAAATGTAATAACATTATGAATTACATTTTTTTAGTTTTAAAGTTAAAGGCAGGCACACGTAGTATTGAAGTACTTCATTTGTACATTATTTTGTAGATGTGCGCATAGCAATGCCAGAAATTAGGACATTTACATATTGGTGGTGATTGACTAACAGATGCTGATATAGTGAATGGTAAACACTGCGATATTATGTGTGCATTTAAGTACTTCATTATTATGATTTTTTTTTCATACATGTAGGGATGCACCGAATGTAGAAATCTAGAATAGATTCACCTGGATTACTATTAAATACAAGTATAAGAATTATAAATCTAGGATCACAAATACAGTAAAATGTGCAAACAACTTACCAAAGCACTGTATTGTCATCTAAATGTTCTACTCTTCAAGAGTGCAATAAATAAATCAAATATTAGTTTATATTAGAAGTATTAGCTAAGTGTAATGTTGCGTTTACATATTTCCATTGAAAACCTTTCGATCTGTGTCTCTTAGTAGAACTGTACATAGAATAGTACATAGCTGATGGCGGCATGAAACCATGTAAACTATTTAGCACATTAAGTGTGCATGATTATGCTAATTGTTTCAGTGTTGTCAGAATCAGCAGCAGCATTCAAGTGCACTTACCTGCCTCATGTTATTTACCTCATAAAACTGTAATACAGATCTGCCAAAATAAAAACAATTAACTGTCAGTTTGCCAGTTTTGTATTTTGAGCAGATTCTGATTTATAAAAATGTTTTAAACACACATTTCTTATACATTCAGTGTTTTTATTCAGGGTTTTGTCCCACTTCTGCAGCCAATGGCAAAAGCTGAGAAAACTGAACTCTCGTCAGAATGTTCTAATGTTCATCCTGGCTCCATTGAAAACAAAGGCATAGCCAGTTTGCCATAGTTGATCTACTTCTAGCATCTATATGCAGCAAAAATATCTGACCTATGCTGATATATTTTTTGTGCACATGTGCCAATACCAATATTATTCTGATATTGTGCATCACTAATGTAGTCTACATTGTCTTTATTTAGAAAGTGAAAGACAATACTGAGCTGCTTCCTGAAAACTCTTTTACACCCATGAGTGCTAAACCTTGTGCAAGCCGAGTATGAGTACAGCAGTAGTAACATGAGCAGAACTTAAATTAGACAGCAGTAGCGAGTCTCAAGAGATTTTCTTTTTGAATTTGTACAGATTTACATTTTACTGTTCTCTGTCTGCATGTCCGCAACGACATGTGGCCTTTATGGTTTCATGAAGAGGAAGTTGAAATTCAGGCTGCATGTTTCCGCTTTTGTGCCCTCTGAAGATTTTCTCAATTAACTAAACAAACTGTTTAAAAGCAGTGCCTTCTATGCCATGAAAGTCATCTTGGTAACAAAATGACTACCTAAAGCACAGCCTTCAGGCTGAATATGAACAGCGCACCTAAGACCCAACACAGTAGGAGGCTGTAAATCTCTGTTATGTAACCCCTTATACAAGCACAGTGCCTTACTGAGCTAAAGGTAGGTGGAGTGAAAGAGTGACCACTTATTGTGAGCACAAACATCTGGCTGTGAAAGCAAGATATTTAAATATTTAGATTGGACGCTTGCTCATCTGCTGTCTGAGGTAGTTTGATCACATTCTCACATAAAATAAAATGCATAAAACCTAATGTCTCGCCTGTGGGTCACTTATTCAGACCATCTTTGGTCCATTTTCATTGGACCACCAGTTTGCAGTGACATGTAATCATCTGCCACTTCATCAGCAGCTCTCATATATTACTGAACGACACGGGCAACTCTGGTTGTCAACCAGAAGGCCTCCTTCATGTTAGTGCCTCAATCCCAACCCTGATACAGCTACCCCCTCCCTTTTCCCTCCCTTCATCAAACCATCTATCCCTCCCCCACAGTAAAGCCAAGCCAAACCGCATCCTCTTGCGCCTGCGCATTACAGAGCGGTGACTATTGGCTTTCACTCGGAGGAGAGCAGCGCTGAAGGTGAAATAGCAGACAGCTTCGACCAGTACAAAGACCTTCTTAAGGTGGAGAATAAGCAAAAAAAAAAGAAAACAAAAAGATATACAGATACGTCGCGCAGGACTTATTTTCACATTCGCAACTCAGGACGTTGAGGAGACGAGCAACATCCGACTATTTGGTGGGAGACCAGGCTTCTTTTACAACGCCGATTTTAAGGTTTCTCTGTTTATTTCGCACAATAAACCATAAAAGCGCCGAATTTTCTTTCTTTTCAAGCATTTTCCCCAACCCAAAAGCGCTGCTTTTAATAGACTGAATGGCCAAATAATGCTCCCATTGTCCTGGGGTCTTTGGATTACGTCATCCCACCCTGCCCGTAAGGGGCGTGGCTTGAGCTGTGAGGAGAGAGCGGCCCGCCCGGAGAGACTAGGCGCCATTAAACCACCCAAAACAACGACGGAATTACGCTGCTTACGCGACGTTTGGTGAAATAAACGTTTCGTTCAGGACCTGAGGAATGCCTAGTGATTGTGGTTCTGGGGTTAAAGGGTGGTATTCGTTTGTTTCTTGAATAGACATAAAGCACTAAAATGTAGCTTCTCTGCTGTAAACAGTGGCTCAAGTGGGTGGGGGCTGGTGTGGCGTCACACTGGAGAAACGTGCAAGGAGCTCCGCAGCTGCGCATAGTTTGCGCAAAAAATGTTTCGAAGCCAATTAATTTCCAACAATATGACAGGCCATGGTGATGGCCATTGTTTTCTGTTTTATTATACTGCCATTTTCATACTTTCAATCACAATCAAATTTGGATTATTGTGGGTTTTTTTTAAATAAAAAAAAACAGTATCCCCTGTGACAAATAGAGTCAATATAACAAGAACAAAAGAAAAAACTTTTTTTTTTAGTCATATTGTTTGATGTCTAAGCTTAGAAATCGCAGACCAAAGAAAATGTCAAATTCCAGCTTGAATAGAACAGTTACAATAAATGATAAAAATAATTTTCAGAAGAAATCTATCATGAAAAGTACCCTCAGTATGAAATAATGCATACAGCATTTGAGGAAAAATAAAGTAATCTTAAAGTCAGTGAAATCTGCCCAGAACTGCCTCAAGCATGCTTTACAAATCCAAATGTGACCACCATGCACCATCTAAACAGTCTTTAAATAAAGTGAATTAGAATTTTTATTTTAGTTGTATATATTTTGTATCTCACTGATTGAAAAACTACAGCCTACAGACACATAGTAAACAAATAAGCTAACAACAAAGGGCTACATCAATACTGTATGTAAGTGCATAAGCGAAATTAACAGACATTATTAAACAAACCAACAAATAAATAACACATACACTGAGAATCAAAAAAGGTAATTTGTTTCAGTGATGAAATAATGTGAGTAGTAATCATGTCTGAACGTTGTGCACGATCGACCTTTCACACTGATGGTTTCATGCAATAAAGTCTGATCTCGCGAGAGTTGATGGTGTTTTTATAGCTGCAATGGGAACGATAGTTGATACTTGTACTACAAAAATATGGGCTTAATTTTTCATCGGGATGTGTTGTACACCTGTGCTTTTGTACACACACACACACACACACACACACACACACACACACACACACACACACTTAAAATTACCTACACATAGTCCTACACAGTTTTGACAGAGTCTATGTCTCATATGAAGCTCGCCTTACACGTTGACAATGGTAATGTACGTATGATTTCAGATAGGGCTGTTCAGTTCCACACACTCTGGAGTCGACTCTGCATTAGATTCAAACCTATGGAGTCGATTCCAAAAGCCAATTAAACACATTTTCCAATAAATAAAGAAATGAGAAGAATATATTACATTATGAAAAAGGTTTACAAATATTACATATATGGCAGTACCAAAATTAACGTAGCTGATAAGTGTAACTGATTCATTTGTATTTCCAAACCAGAGAACTTATAAGTTCTCAGCTACGTTCATTTTGGTACTGATATATATGTAATATGTACAAACCGTTTCATAGTATAATATATTCTTGTAATTGCATTTTTTAAAAATTGAAAATGTGTTTAATTGGCTTTTGGAATCTACTCCATAGGTTTGAATCTAATGCAGAGTCGATTCCAGAATATATTTCATTATAAATTTACACATGACAGGTTTATAGTTAGTTCTTACGTCTTGCGTCATTTTCCAAATTCTCAGAGTAAGACACAGCGGATGGATTGGGGTATTGTGGGTATAGCGGAGTATCTCTGGCTCACGCATAAGTAAAGGTTAGCTACGTCACTACGCAAGTTGAAGTTCAGATCTTTGGAGTCGACTCCCGATTTCCAAACAGTTGGAACTGAGGCTTCGACTCGTCGTCCTCTTGGAATTACATACACATCAATTCATTTCGTTTCATCTTGGATAAATAGTCAACGCTTCTGAATAAAATGAGGGGAACTGTGGTAGAAAAAGACAGTTAGTAAACCATGTAGAGGAGTTTTGGTCTTAAATCGGGAGTTTTGCTTTGATGCGACACATTTTCAGATGTTTTTGGTGTTTCCTTTGAAGATTAAAGAACTCGACACGGTCGTATCTTATGTACATATCGACGAAGATCTTAACTACACGTTTATTTTTGTTGTAAACTTTATTGTACTGTGACGTGGCGGGTTTACTAACAGTACGCTGCTGCGTCGCCCTCGGTAGGTCTCTGTGGTCCGTTGCGGAGCCGCCATGTTGTCTCTGTCGGAGCTCTCGGGTGATTAAATGGCGTGTTGGGGCAAATCCACTGATTCCTGTCAGAGAGGTTTCAGGGGCTGTTTCGGCTCTACGGTGTAGTGTGTGGTTATTTTTCAGTGTTTTTACTCCTCCCTACATCTGATACAGACCGCTGGGGTGCCCTGTAGCTGTTTATATTATGTTTAAAAAGGACGTTGAGCAGAATCGGACTTAATCTCAGTTAAAAGTGTTCGGTAGATGATAATGGTAATGATGATGGTAATGATAATAACAATTATTATTATTATTATTATTATTATTGTTATTATTATTATTAAGTCGTTGTTATGGTTTTTTTATATCATTTTACACCACGTAAAATTCATTCTTGCTTACTCACGTTTCCATTTACACTACATTTGTGATATTTATCCATGTATATTGAGAAACACCAGTGAATTTTAACATTCCTGTCTACAAAACAATTTCACAATTTTAGATGTTCTAAAGTGGTCGCTGCACATTCAGCACAATCATCAGCTGCAACATGAACAATTCTGTCTGAAAATATTCGGCATTTCGTGGTTTGATGAAACCTTGATGGTAAATACCGGTATTATAGTTATTAATACTGCTGTTTAGAAACAGCCTTTGTCGCCCTCTAGTGGACCAAAAGCGCGACTACATTTTAGCCTACCCTAGTGCGCCGTGTGAGCTGTGTACAGTTGTAATGTAAGTACGACTAACAACCACGACACATAATTTTAATGAAAATAAAGCCAAGACAAACAGTATGACTAACTGACGTATTAAAGAAAAGATACAAAGACTATCTTACACTAGGTCAATAATTTACTGTTTATATACAGCATATACAGTATATATAACAACCATTCATAAGGTTACTACCAAAGGTATGGCCTAAATATAATAGAAATATCGCCTTGTGAATGTTAAATATTTTCTAGCGTACGAAAAAAGACATGTCTTATCTAAATCTATTTGTTTAAACATTACAAATCTGAAATTCAAATAGCGGAAATACTAAACGCGAGAAATAAAATATAAAATAAAACTCCAGATAAAAAAATGATGGAGGGTTTAAACTTGAGTACAGTGTATTGACACTGAAATTTTGTTTTGCTGAAAGGTAAAACAGATGCAAACATAAAACCGTACAATACACATATTAAAGCCAATTCAGTCCAAACTTAGAATTATTTACAGTGATGGTAAAGGGAACTAGACGTCTGATGAGTTTAGCGCCTTATCATAAAACTACATCACAGGTTATTAGGGGAAGGGATACAAGCACAATCTGTCTGATGCCTGAGACCGTGTTTTATGATAGAAACACAATAGGTACATTTCTCTACAATGGACCCTTTCACATCAAACCAGTCTGAATGACTTTGCCTGCAGTGCTTCATGTAATTCATGAAGATTTGTCTCCCTCTGGTGGATAAAGATATATTACACTGACGAAAGCGCAGTGCTGTTCTGACCAATCACAGTACACGTTACTGTCCCGCCGGATAATCGTTGAGTGACCAATCATGGACTTGAGTTATTGGTAGGCCTGTTTAAGACTGTTTTCGGAAGGTGACATTTGCTGTGCTCCCAACAGATTGGATCGTTTATAAGCAGCGCTGCGTTAAAAATGTCGACTATCGGGAGGACAGTGGGGGTCCTCCGGGCTGGGGCTCAGATCCTCAGGCGCAGAACTCAGCAGATTTCTGTCCGAAAGTAAGTACTGTGTTCAGGGAAGCTAAGCTATCGCGCTAACAGAGGACGGCTGTAGAGAATGTGAATCGGAATTAGAGCGCCTGATGGTTGTGCTTTATTGATTAGTGAGGAATATAACAAACCCTGTACCGCACCCCTCATTCTCCGCACACACCGTAGAATGTTAATGCGTCTATCTATCTATCTATCTATCTATCTATCTATCTATCTATCTATCTATCTATCTATCTATCTACCTATCTGTGATCCTTTTTAAGACCACATTATTAATGTTGTGTAAACTCATTGTGAAGTCTCAGTGTGTACTTTGGCAAAGTCGTCCATTAAGTAGACTCATAAACGGATATGGGAACCAATCCGAGTGTAGCTGTTACTCTACTCTTCTTAACTTCACTGAGTATTTTGTGCTGTGCTGTTTTGGAGTGATCTAATGACCCACTTCTAGGTAAAGTAAATGCAGGACTGAGCTGTCTCTGCTTCTGTACAGTTTATCACTAAACTGTCTTTATACATACCGTCAGTATTGATCATGCCACTGAGATCCAGATTAAAACTGATTAAAAAAAGATGTTTCAGATTGGTGAAATTAGCAATCCGGCCAACTAAAGAAGACTGAAGACTTCTCTGGGCTCAAGCCTGTTTGAAATGGATGCGCTGTGGAAACACACCTCATGGTCTGATGAGGTGCTTTATGGATGTAATGGACGTTGTGTTTTCTTGGCCAGTGAGGAAGAGGACCTTTTTACGATTGTTTGCAGCATCTGTCGTGGTATGGTTGGGTATTAGTGGGTAACCTCCACAATCTGTGAAAGCCCCATTAACGCTGGACACATTTTACAGGAACATGTGCTGTCTTTTTCAGGGATGTTCATCCTTTTTTTGACATGACAACCCCAAAAACATTCTGCATGTGTTACAACAACATTGCTGTGTAGTGTAAATGTGTCCTTATTCAATCATAATGCACTAAGGCTAATAACACAATGAATTCTGCTGTTTATGGCTTGCACATGCTTTTTATGTTGTACAGACCGTCTTTGGATGTAATGCATGCATGACCCTGGGTCATTTCACTGCATCTTTGTCTGGTCTGTGACCAGGTCAATCCTAAAGGTGGATTTTATTTGACTTATTTTAATTTTATTTATTTATTTATCCCTCCATCCATTTTTTCATTTTTTTAAAGCTATTATGTTGTACGTACAATTGAGTGTTTATGGTTGTTGTCCTGTTGCTTTATCAAGCCTCCACTGAGCATCAGCCAGAGGGCAGCCTCCCTCATGTGACTCTCTGAGATACCTTAAGCTTGTTGTGGGTGCTAAGAACGTTTAAGAATGTTTTGTGTTATGCTACTCAGTGTGCTTGAAATCAGCCTGGAGTGTATTCTTAAATGTTAAAGCGCTAGTAGATTTAAATGAGCCATGATTTAGCCTCTAATCAGACTAGCAAGTCATGTACTCCAGTTGGTGAGGCTGGAAGTCAATCTAAAAACGGATTCTCCAAAACCAGGCAATACTAAAGCTTTGGAGTCTGTTTACATAGTGATGTGATGTTTAAACTTTGCTAACACCTGTGGACTCAGAGTAGGAGATACTGTTGTTTGAAAAGCCGGTCTGAAAAAAGGCATCCTTCAGCAACACATGCGTGCAGTCTGTCAGTATTTTACTTTGTACAAAACTGAAACCAAAGGACCGTGTACACTTTGTAACAAGAAATGGACAATGTGAATCTTCTTGAGGACAGTATGGTCAGAACATGCTGGATGGGATATTCTGTATAATGTCTTTGTGCCATGTTGACTTGCTGTTATATGTCATCAGTGGTCAGTGTATACTGTCTATTACTATCTGATTTTGAAATATCGAATTTGTGTGTCTGTCTGCTTTTTAAAAAAAAATTTCCCCCCTCCATTTTATAAATGTACCTGCTCTTTATTTTACAGAGCAGGAGGAGGTCCACACATCGAGGCACAGTACAGGCAGCCTCCACAGCTGACGAAAAGACAGCAGTTCCAGGCTGAGCTGCTGAGTGGAGCGATGTGGTTCTGGATCCTGTGGCACACATGGCATGACTCAGATGCCATACTGGTGAGTTACAGTCAAGTTGGGCATTAAAATCTGCCTTGTTAGCTCATTTCTCTTAAGCATAATTCGTAAAATCATATTTAAAGGACGAGGTTCTTGTCCTTGTTAGGCAGATCTTAAGCTCATCTTAAAACATATTATTCAGTTATTAGTCGGAAGCTGTCAGTGAAGACTGTATTGAATTATGTAGTCATAATTATGAATTCTTCAGGGACTACAGTAAATAATTCAGGATATACCGTAAATGATTGGGTTAGGCTGTTCTATAGATACTGCCAAGTATCTACATACTATAAAATAACCAGGAACTGCAGTATTTGGTAGCTATGAAACTAATCTCCAGGTTCTGTATTTGAGAGAGCAGAATTCAAATCTGGAACTACATATGCTTAACTAATACCCTTAGTTAAAGGAACCAAATTTAGCTTTGTAACTGAGAAAATGATTCCTCTGCAGGTTGCTAGGCTAGCTCTGTGGTAAAGTTAGTTTGTAAATACATAGCATTTAGTGAGTTTAATCACCAGTCACCAAACTAAATGGAATTGGCAACTGGACATTTATGTTCGTCCTTAAAGCACATCATAAAGATAGGAGGGGCATCACACATATTTGGAAATGCTTCAGCTTGTTGATTTGCATGGTCACTAAGCTTCCGCATGAAGGATGATTTGGTTATTATTGGTTATGGTTTATTACATATTATGCTATACTATATTATTTTGAATATTTCCTAGGGGCATTTCCCTTGGCCAGACACTTCTGCATGGACAGATGAGGAGTTAGGAATTCCTCCTGATGATGAGTAAAATCATCCACAAGTGAGTGTGCACCTTTTCAATTAAGGTCTGATAGACTTAAACCAAAGGCAGTAGTTACACATGGTTAACTCATTGTATGACTGTAGTTACTCGGACTGTAAGTCAGGCAGCTTACTTTTACAATTAAACACTGGAAAGGACAGTCATTATGTAAATGTGTAGAAACTGAAGCATTTACAATGGTTTACTGCCAGCATGATGGTCAGACATGTAATAACTGTTATGTTTCTGATTTTAGTAGGGTATTTTTTTACATGATTAACACCACACACAAAAAAAAAAAAAAACTAAAAGGTTAATAAAAGGTCTCCATATACACTAACATCTGTGGTGAAAGAATTTCAATGTGTATTGGTGCACACACAGCTAGCCACTGTTATTCATGGGGTCTATCACAGCGTCTGACACTGAATCGTGGCACTGTAGAAGTGTTTAAATTGGTCAGCTTGACGTTTTGATAGTGATGATACAAAGATCTGTACTACTGGTCAGTGACATCATAGTGAGACAGTATCGTTACGGCTGAAGATGACAGACTGCTGTGCAGATGAAGGTCTCTAAGCAAGCATGTATTATCCTTTCGATCAACTGTTTTTTCCCCTCTTCATTCCTTTCTTCAGATAATCAGTCTGGATCTGAACACAGGCTCCCTAAACTCTCCTCTTCAAGATTTCAGAGAGTTCGTGCTGTACAGAGACTTATTTATCAAGTCTGATTTACTAAGTGTTTGAAACCTGCTGCATTATATATACACACACACACATCTGTAATGAAAAATAAAAAAAAGATACGAGCGGTTTGATGCCTCCATCATTTTATTTTCAAACTGTTTTGTCACTTAACATTAGGTCAAAAAGGGATGCAAAAGAACATGACCTACAAAATCGTCCCCCCCCCATGTGTATTTACATTTCATTTTTCACTGCATAAAATTTTAATTGAAAATCTTAAGGAATCCCCACAGAGTTACTGATAAAGATCAACAGAACACGGCATTGAGAACATTTACACACAATCCATACCACAATTGCAAACAGATGGAACAGCAAAAAAAAAGCGCACTATATTGTACAAATTCTCTACAAGGCTTACTTCTTTATGCAAATAGGGGTAGTAGAGCAATCTAAAGCCAGTTTTCAAGGTTCTGAGCATAAATCAAACCTGGTCAGCATCAATCAGGATAGTTTTTTCTGAACATCTGTCCTGTTGAAGGATTTTAAAGATTTTTCTCTGTATGCAATACTGCGCGGACGTCTTAGACAGCCAAGAGAACGATTTTGCTGCAGTCTGTATTTAGGCCAGTAAAAACACTAGTACTGAAGTAAACATGAACACAGTAAAGCAAATGGAGAACATTTTGATTTGATAAAGCTACTGGTTAGAAGAACACAGGTTTTCCCAGACTTCTGCACAGTACTGTACATGTTTATCCTTAGCCTACATTAAAAGAAAATGCCAATGGTGATTCACCACCAACATTACTATTTAGGCTGCACTAGGTACACAGATGATGTAATCCTAAACCCAGGTTTAATCTAAGTCAGGGAAAGAATCTTTTACCTCTCGGTTAAATGCGTAGGAAGAAGCAAACAAAAATGAACGTTTTTCAGCTCACAGTTTAAGCCTTTTCTTGGTCTACGTGCTGCTGTACACAGGGATTGTCCACTGAAAGCCCTCAATAGTGTGTCTAAAAAGCGAATATTACACTATATAAGAATATGGCCCAGACTAGCGCTCCACTCTTGCGGTAAATGCTGCTTCACCAAACTAACAATTGAGGCACTCTGCAAAAAAATAAATAAATTACTAAATGGACATTATAATTGACCTCCCACAAATAGTTTCTTTTAGAGAGATGTAGTGAGTTCTTAAAATTCAAAAACAGTGGTGGCAGTTCTATAGATATAAACACTGACATCACTATCAATACTTTTGTACAAAAACAATTAAATTTCTTTACCTTTATAACTTTATTTAGCTAGTTTTTTTCCAGTGTGCTGGAGAACCTGTCCAACCTCACGAACAATAGCTATGAAAGAACACATTTGTGGGCGGACTCTGGCTAGAGAGAGATGAGCTTGGGACATTAATAATTCCCAATTTAAATCCATTTTATCATCTACTGTATATGCAGTGCTTTCACACATTAATGAAAAGCTTGATAATTTCCCTACGAGTCCAATTAGATGCATTACACTCCAGAAAACACTAATATGTGTGAAGCACAACAGTTGCAAGACCAAGAAACAGCATTATACACATGTATGGACGGATGGGCAGGCCCACTTGTGAGCCTGACCCATAAAGAGAGAGTAACAGTGCTGGTGGCTAAATTAAAGATGGTACATCGCTTGTTCCCTGAGAAACACTCTAATCTTCCATCAAAAACACACTCAAACATAAGTGTCACAAGAAAACTTTCAGCCTCTACTTTGTTTTTGCTTAATGCTGTTTGATGAAGAGTGATCACAGAACAGGCACTAAAGACGTTTCAAATTAGATCTTTGTTCAGTTTGGACATTATAGAGATTATGTCAGGCAAGTTGAGCTGAAATGGAATTTTAGCTAAACATTTTAGTCAACCAAGACTGCCACAAAATTTACATTGCTTAGAAAAAAAATACTTGCTTGTCTTTTCTAAATTTTATATTTACAAAATTCAGTTTAAGCAAAGGTGGTGAAACAACAAACCTTATCGCAGGAAGCACAGAATGTAATAAATCATTTTTCATCTCTTAGAAATTAATAAGTTAACAGCCAACAACAAAAACATATACAATTAAAACACTGAAAAAGGAACAGAAATTAGGCAAGGAAACTACATCATTTCTCCCTGAGCTTTTTTGCTCTCACCATGTCCTGACAGTCTACAACACAGCAGAATAAAGGCAGCACTGCCCACTACAGTTTACCTGTCTGGCCAAGGTGGCAACAAACAGCAATTTAAATTTAACACCAGTGTAACATTGACTTTGTGCTTAATTACTTCTTTTTTTATCTATGTGGGAGCTTTATTTGAAATTTAATTTACTGCCAAAAGATGACCTACTTAAATGAGTTGATGTCTACACATATTCCAACATAGGCCATTAGCTGAGTAGCGTTATGGGTGCACTGCCTCTAATATATATATATATATACATATATATATATATATATATATATATATATATATATATATATATATATATATACACATATATACACATATATATATATATATATATATATATATATATATATATATATATATATATATATATATATCAAAAACTCCATCAACCAACCAATCAGTGCTGTACAATTATTGCTTCAAGGGCTTGAAGGGATAGTGTACGGCTTACAAAAACGTTCAGCACCATTTAGAAACCTCGAAACCAGTTTTCCTCCACACAAATTAGTTCAACTTGCGAGATTAGATCCCTCACCCCCAGTCTTAGGACTGGTCTTTTTTTTTTTTTTTTTTCAGAATACCAGCCCCCAGTCTTTTAACCTCATTGTTCACAGCCACAGACAGACAGCTACAGGTAGTTATTAAAGAGGAAATATTGAGAGAGAGAGAGAGAGAGAGAGGAAAAAAGGAGGAAAAGCCCATGACCGGGCTATGTAAAAATACAAAAAGCCACCATTTTCACTTATGCTACACAACTTTATGGAGGTAGGAGATGGGAGGGAAAACACTCTGGCCAAGCTGAACTCTGACAAGTCTACAAATGTTCATCCATAAAAAAGAGGGTTAGAGCTGGCTAAATGGAAAAACAAACAGCTTTGGCCATACCGACACCTATAAGCTATAGGCCTTACCACTGGAGTAATGCGTCTCCATATTTGTATCAGAAATGTTGCACAGTCTCTGTGCTAAGGAGACCCGTTTTGGCTATTTTTATTTATTTGTTTTTTCTTATTTTAAACTTTTTGATTAAAATTTCCCTGCACTGTTTTATTTTTGAGGAAGTGTGAATGAATTTCATTCGCTCCATTTGAGCTGTGAAGCAGCATGCTAGTGCCATTCAAACATACCTTGCTGCCTAAACATGCACAGTAACGAGTGCTGAATGCCTGTATTGAGTCTGTGTGTGCGTGTGCGCGCTTTAGGTAGAGTAAATAGTGGTGTTGTGTATATGTGCGTGCATGTGTGCGTGTATGAGTGCGCTCTGGTCCCATTGTTGCTACACAAGCAGCCGTGTGTGGCTGCTCATCTTTAGCAGTTTCCCCAGCCTCTGCTTTGCAGTTGCCATGCCTTTCTTCGGGCGTTTTCCTACAAAGACATCACAAAAACAGCAGACTGTGAATGATTTTGTTAGACTTTGTTAGATGATACAGTGTAATCAGAGTAGAATTCCGAACTAAGCTGGAATATAGGGTTTAGCCAAGTTAGGGATCATGTCATGTCATGTCATTAGCCAATATCTCTGTTTAAACAGTAGCTGTACTTTGTAACTACTACTTAAGTATTTCATTTGATAATCAAACCAGAATATAAGGAACAGAGTTAGAGAACAAATTACTAGGGCAAGTGTGTATATTTGAATATATTATACTTGAAGTCTTGAAATGGGTAAAAGAAAATACATTTTAGTTAAACAGGGGAGACACTGTAACCAAAGTAAACAAAAGTAGCAGTATAGCTAAAAATCCAACTGAATTATGTCCAGCAATGTCAGTGTCCGAATACTTGACTTTTTTTTTTTGCTTTTTGATTATCTGCATGTTATGTTTTCTGAAACTGTCACACACAGACAGGGAATCACCTTTAGTGGCCTGGTTGCTGATGGGGCTGGGGTTGTGTGAATGTCTTTTGGAGGGATGAAGAGGAGGAGACAGTGAGCTTTCCCGGTATAAATATTCTTCTCCCGGGCTTCCTGACACTCTGTCCGGGCTGCCAGCTTCATTGCTGCTGTTGCTACTGGCCTGGCCAGACCACCAGACCGCCTGAGAGACAGCGCCCCCCTCTGGCACCTGCTGGCACATCAGCCCAGCTACAGATAGCATGCCTTGCAGAGCCTGCTCTGGGCTGGGTGAGGTAGGCCGTTCCCTGGGGGATGAAAACCTTTTTTAGCAGCAGCTAGCAAACCAGATACAAAGAAAAACCAACTCAATTCAAATGTATACAGAAGTGACTGTCGAAAGTGTCTACAGTGTTCTCCTGCATTTATATTGGTCTATGAGGTTTGTAAATCCTTTTGCTTAACATTACTACTTAACATTATTTACTTCACACATTATCATATATATATATTTTAGATATTTTTGGCTATTTATTTGTTTGGATAAAGGATCTGTAGAGCTTTATTTCTACAGATGGTATATGTACAAAGTCAATTAGCAGCGTCAATCACACCACGCAGACAATCATGTATAATCCATGCCAAGCTATTTACAAGCTTTCTTTGCTACCACTCTATCACCCTCCTTTAGTATTCTCAGCTAAACAGAGAGCAATATATTGTCTTAAAGTAAAATAATAATAAAAGTATTAAATAAAAGTGTGCAGTGAGTATGTACATCGAGCAACAGTTTAATCATGTTACCGTTTGAGTGATTTGTGATACTGGCTGTGTGATTGGCCCGTCACACAACTCCCTGAGCCTTTCCGTTTCTGCCTCACATGCCTCGCCTCATCCTCTGAGCTTCCTGAATCTGAAGAATGCTTCTACAGAGAGAGGCATGAAGAAAGCAGAGAACACTGTTAATAAAGTTAACATAATCTTTAACATTCAAACCAATCCCAATACATATGTAAATAAAATAAAAATACATGTAAATAAAATAAAAACACTATTTAGTCAAACAGAACAGGAAAACATTAAAACATTTGAAACTGGAGCCCAGCTTTGTCATACTACTCATTATGTATGTATCATGTTTGTTATTTAGCATAGATAAATCTTTAGAAACTGTAATGCAGTTAGCTAGAAGCTGCATCTCAATAAAGAGAATAATGAAATTAATTTCTTTTCTGCTTTTGTATAAACAGTAAGCATAGCAATCTAAATGTAGTTCAATATGTTACCACCAGTTTCCTAATGATGCAAAACCATGCAAACTGTGTCTTCAAAACAATGGTTGCCTCAGTATTAACCTACTCATAAAAGTGTAATTTTGGTTTTACAGAATAAAGTAAGTCAATACCATACTATGATATAATCCTCTTTGATGTGTCTGCGTGAAACAAACAAGGATTTGGATGCGCTTAGAGTGGACTGAGAGACATTTTTGGGCATGTATTTATGGATATGAGTTTGGAAACATTATAAAAAAACAAAAAAAAACAACAAATTTCAGTAATATTTGCCTAGCATCTCTGGCTGTAGACCAGATCATTTTTTTAGAGATCAGACATCTAAAAAACATATTGTATAGGCTATCATTGACTACATCAGGGTCAGTGTGTGCCTCACGTCACTTTAATTGTACCTCTGCACTGGCTGCATCCTCTTTGCCTGACCTCAGATCTGACACCAGCAGGTCTGTCCTGAGTTCTGTTCAAAGGAGAAAAAAAAGGTTTAATTATGGCAAAAACAGGTGTTTACTGCAGGTGATACTATGAGTCACAATATTCTGAATTAAGCAGCATTTATAATGATTATTTTTTGTTAGCCTTCAAGAATCTTTTTGATGATCAAAACTAATATTTAATAGTGACTCACTGGGATTGGTGGCTTTTTTGTGTCCCACAGTGCACTGCATCTCCAACCCTGTCTCCACACTCTCTGTTTTCACTCTCTCTTGTTGGCATGGCGATGCTTTTTCTGTCTTAATGTGGTAGAGTTGGCATGGCAAGGTCTTAAGTCTCTCGTGTTTCAGCACTCCTTTGCTGAGACACCGCCTCTCTCTATGAGGACACACCCAGCAGATCAGTATAAAACATCACAGCTAATTCCAAAGCCTTACACATATGACCAGTTATCGGTTTCCCTGCAGTACTGAGACGAGCATACAGAACCTTACCGTGTGATTCGACCATTACAGAGCACCAGCCGCAGGGTGTTGTCCGGACTGCCCTTCATAGTTACAGATAATATCCTCTTAAACTTCCTGTTCATCTTACCCTGCTGATAAAGATTACATTATTGAGGTAATTGTAAAAAAAATTGCTGTAAAAGCTAAATAAAGTTTTTAAAAAATCTTTTTTTATTTTTATCTTCAATAACCTGGTTTTCAAGCCTGGTCCTGGAGGCATTTTAGTACTTCCACTGTTCCTAACACACCTGATTCTATTTATCAGCTCATTAACAAGTCCTTTCAGAGTTGCAGGGAGCCATTAATGCAGGGAAAAGAAAACGTGTCGTGCAGGATGCCTCCAGGACTGGGGTTAAAAAACACTGGTCTAAAGCATGTCGTGTCCTAACCTGCTCCAGAGGGTCGACCTCCAGTCTCTGCAGGACTTCCCGTGTGTGCAGCTCCAGGATGTCCAAGTTCGTTGGGGGTCTGGGGCTGTGGTGATGATGGCGATGATGATGATGGTGGCGTCGATGATGGTCCCGCAGCTGTCGAGCTGCCCTTCTTGCCTGACACCGTCTCTCGAGAGAGTAGCGAGTGGGCAAACACTCTGAGATTCCCTGAGATTTCACTGACTTGCTTGGGTCCTCCTGTAAAAGAGATTAACTGCTTGTCAAATGAAAATTTATTGAGATAAACTAAAAACAACCCATGTACAAACTATTTATAAAATGTAAAAAAAAAAAAAATCTATTTTATGTATATGTTATATGGGAAAAAAGCTTAAAATGTATTTCCCCATAATAAACCACATGTATTTTCTACATCATAAACAAGCAAATAAAACAAAATTTTCAACTTTCAACTGTACCTATAAATGTAAAATAGAACTTAAACAATATCAGAACATTCAATATTATATTGTTAAATATGATTATCCATGACTGTGCACTACACATACACAATTCTACACATTGTAATGCCATTATTATTTTACCTCTAGATGGCGTATCTCCTTGGTTAACTCCTTGATGAGAAGGGTTGGCTTGATATTATCTGGAACCTCACTGTTTGGCTCTGTTAACTGAGAGAGAGAGAGACAGAGACAGAGAGAGAAAGTAAAGAACACAGAGAAAGAGAGAGTGTGTGAGAGAGAGACACACACACACACACACACACACACACACACACACACACACACACACACACACACACACACACACACACAAACACAAACACAAACACAAACACAAACAAACACAAACAGACATACAGACAGACAAACAGACAAAACATTTAAATTAAATTTGATAGAACATTAGCCTTTTTATATTCAAGGGTAACTTAAGGCACATCATTTCAACCCAAAAGGTTGGGAACTCTCGCTCAAACTGAATGTGTATTTGGTTCGCCTCAAGCTGATGTGATTAGCCCATTTTCTCACTCACCTCCCTCCTCAGCCAAGTCTTCAGTGCAGAGATTAAAGCTTTCACTCCTTCCACCAGATACTCCTTAGGCTGGCACTTATCCTCCCGTAAATCTGCCGTAGACAAAGACGTAGACGAGTTTAAAATAATGCAGTTTTTACTAATTAGTACTGCTCAATTCATTTGTTACAATTAATTCTGTTTCATTCATAAGGCAAAATGTAAAATACCAATGTCCACATCCATCTGCTCTCAGGATGACCGTTTTAAACCGAACCAGACAAAAACCTCACAAAAAAACCCTCCAAAATGCTTAATACCACTCCCTCCAAATGCATGAAGAGACCAGTTTGTAAACTGTGTAAACTGTGCAAGTGTATTCGAGTTTACTTATGTGATGTATGACATGTTTCTTATTGTTAATTGGTGATGTATAAGCTACTATTTCTAATAAGCTACATTAGCATTGTAGCTCATGTGCCAAACTATTGTAATCTGGTTCTGGCTGATCATAGGCATTGAGTGAAGGGGCAAAACTGCACAAACTACACAAACTGTTTTTCCTCCCCAAACTATTCCTTAACTGCCAGGCTGAACACCTTTCAGCAAAAATATTACAATAATCAAAAACAAACTAAGCCTTTAAGAAAGCGGAATATTTGCCATTGCTTACCTTTTAGTGTCTCTAAAAGGTTTTTGGCCACGTACCAGGAGATGGCCTCAAAATAAGGAAACTTAAACAGTTCTGGAGTCTTAAGTCGCCGTTCCATCTCATAACACCTGAAACAAGAAACCAATGTATTTGACTAGTCTGAATCTTTTGTCTTTGCAAAGAAACATTTTATGAAATGCAGCACAACAGTACTGCCTGACCAACAGATAAAAGGGTAAAAAAAAACAAAAAAACAACAACAACAACAACAGGTAAAATGCCCATTATTACTCATACCCAGCTTTATTTTTAAAAAGCAATATATAAAAGACTGGAATAAAACAACAGTAATACACATGTTCAAAAATAAAATCAATGAAATACCTGAGCTGCATTCCTATGTTCAAGTTGTGTAGGAAGTTCCCTCCAAATGCCATGCAGTCCTGAGAAGTGAGCACAGCATGGATCCAACCTGCAGGGGGCATCAGAGACAACATAACTAAGCTTGACAGCACTGTGTAATTTGTAGAGGAGTCTTGAGGCCATGAGGTCTACGTCACTGTCTGGCTGAAGTGTGTATTGTTCTCGGAGTGCAGACGCACTGATAAACACACACATCTCTGCTCTGTCCAAATGTTATTATTGTTCACGACAGAAACCAGGGGAGGGTAAAAACAAACAAACAGTCATGCACGAGTGGATCCCCACTTTACAAGGCATCTCCACCCTGTGGTCAGTTTAAATCATATGGTACGACACACATACAGCACTGAGCAGTCTTAGGCATCTAAGCAAATTATTGAAAAACATTGTCTTTGCTTGTAACAAAGCTTGGTTTACATGTCTGCACAACCACAGTCATCACACCGATTTGTTCAATCCCATAACCAGTCCATACTTTTATTTTTTGTATTTACTGTAAAATAAGTGGTTTTCACAGCAAATATTGTTTTTTTATTTTATTTTTATATTTAATTAAACTTTTAAAATAAGTTCAATAAAACACGTATTTGAAACGTTGTATTAGAATGAGAGGATTAAAGTTACATTATGTGAAGTACATTACAGAAACATAGAGGATTTTTTAAGGATTTATAAATCAGACAAATTGGAGAATACAGAGGGACACATTTTCTTTTACTCATGCCCCAAGTCACTACATTTTAGATTTTGGCCACTACAAATGCAGAGAGTAGAATAAATGGCCAAGGAGATTTAGACTTGAGAACCTTTTTGCATTTTAGCTGTTGGCATAACATAAAGAGGCTAAACAGTACCAACCAACATAACCTAGTTCAGATGGCCCTTTTTTGTAGTTCTAGTCACTGCCAGCTGAACTTCTGTAAATAAAAATTTTATTACAATAGGCTTACATTAACTGCCACACATCAATACTATACACTTACTAGTTCATTAGTAATAGTGTAAAGCATTAGGAATCTCCATTCACGAAGAGGTCAAACATCATGAGCAGCAGGTATATGTTTCCATTTGTAACCTTTTCCAATTTTACACTGACTCTGTGCACTGTTTATGTTTCCCGGGCTTGGGCAGACTAAATTTACTTCTGTCTGTTCTGAGGCCTTAGTGACTCCCTGCCCTAAAAGGCGTGTCCATCAACTGTTAGATAAGTACGACTCTTATCTATTGCCCAGTGTGTACGTTGGATCTGTTACGTAAGGTAAAGTTGCACAAAGGAAATACTTTCGATTTTAATCACATTCTTTCCAGTGTATCAGCTTGGCACTAGCTGTATCTGTGTTGTGCTGGTATTTACACTGTTGCCAGGCAAAAACCTCTTGCCTAACATTCCCTCTGCCGTTCAAATGCTGAGCCGGGATTTTCCTGGCCACCGCTCTAGGAAACTGTCGAGATTATTTCTGCTTGTAGTACGCTGTTGTGTTTTTCTACAAAAGCACGTGAGTTGCTTTTTCCAGACGGAGGTTAACTGAGGCTGCAGTATGAGCTAACACAGCACCAGCATGAACAGTGCATTGAATTTTATCAATTAATTATCCAAGTGTATTTTTAAAAATGCAAAATTGTAAATCTTTTCCTGAAAGTCATCCTTGCCTAAAAAGAAGCACCATATAGTTGTGATGTGAAAAGTGGTTTTATTAATTAACCATTTTTCTCAAATAAATACAATTCAAATGTCATTGTATTCCGTTTTTATTTATAGTTTTGCAAAGTCTCCCAACTTTTTTTTAAAAAATGAGAGTTGTAAGATCACTTGTTCGCTACATTAGACTAGTAATTTTAGGGCCAAAACTAAAGAATCAAATTTCAGGCACAAATTAAATGACTACATTTGGAGTAAGGGAGTAAGTTCTGTAATTTCTTTTCTTTAATGTTGTTTTGTAGTTATTCTCCTTCTGTGTCATTTTGCATGCAACCTCACGTCAAGTAAGCCAATGGTATCAGCAATGTTTGTACATTCTCATTCAACTGCTTCTGAAAAACACTCTCTCTGCCTCTCTCTCAAACATCTGACACTCTCTGTAGCTAGCTATATATCTCACTGTCTCTCTAATAATACATAAGTGTGTGTTGGATTTGTTATATATCTAGCCATGTTCAAGAAAGATTCTCACCTGTAGGAAGCAGTATAGTGGTCCCCTGCTTCACCACACACTTGTAGCACTTATCCACCTTTTCGCCAAAGAACACCTCGCTCTGATTGGGCGATGAGCTCCAGGATTCATATAGTGCAAGGTTAGCCTTAGTTGGCTTAATTAAGTAGAAAATTTTCTCTCCCTGCACAACAAAAAGGAAACAACCGTTTTCAGCTATATACCAAAATACCATTTTTTGTAAATTATCATCTGAATGGTTTTGTTGGAGTTCATCCCCTACTTTAACATAATTAATATTTTCAAGTCTCACCCAGAGAACATGGTACCAGACAGAAGTTCCCCCGAAATCAATGTGGAAGTCTGTGTAGCTGTCCTTCACACCCATCAAACAGTACTTCTGAACAAATGGTTTGGGGAAGAAAGAGTCATCTGGCCAGTAATTCTCCACCCAGGACATTTTACAAGCAATATCAGGAACCTCGACCAGTTTAGCCATCCTGCACAAAAAAAAAAGAATAATAATTAAATATTAAATTTAGTCAATTAAGAAAAAAAGTGTATGAACATCAATACCATATTATTTATAATTAATTTAAAAACTGAAAAAAACAAACAAACAAACACACTATTAAAAACATGGCAATCCGAAACATATTAGTGTGCTTCTCAAGCTTAGAGAGAGACTTACTTAGAATCAGAGAACTCCAGGCTAATAAGGTTTAGCACCTTTGGCCGTACAGGCTGGTAATAATACTTCACAAACTCCTTCAGCTTCATCTTAATGTCTGCTTGTCTGGCAACATCAATCACATCAACAACTTTGTCTCCGCCTGGATAGAGCGTAAGGGGAATAAATGTATTGTGAGAGTTAGAACCCAAACCAGTATAGACCTTAGAGCTGAACTGCTGTGTGTCAACACAATCAGTCTATGCATATTCAAATTCAAAGATTTAAATACACTTTCTAAAGTAAATTATAGACGGTTTTCTTTGTCTACAATAACATATCAGATTATGGTCTAAACAGGGTTATGAAAAAGAAAACTGTATCACACACATATTAGCATAAACATTAGCGACAGTATTAGTGGCATCTCATTATTGTGATGTCAGCAAACGTAAATCACTTTACGTCACAAAATCACAAAACCTTACTTGTTATACCAAGGAAGGCCTTATTATGAACATGAAGTTAATTGATAAAGTCAACTGTCACATGCACAGTACGAGCAGTCTTGGTCAAATATAACATTACTCAGAAAGACAGGTTGTCCCCAAACGTTTGACAAGCACAGTACATTCTACAGCCATTAAAACAGAGCTTAAGTTCTCCTGTAATAAACTCAGCATATTCACTTTTGAAGAACCACAAACCATTATTACCAAACATAGACGGAAACAGAAACAGGCAACCGGGCACGCACACAGCTGGTGAACTTCTAATGACAGGGAACAGCTGGACACAAAAGATTTACAGACTTTCACATGCACATGCACTCCAACGATGGACCCAGAACTGCAATACTTGCAGAAAACTGATTATGAAATTGATGGAATTGATTATGGTCAATTCCAATTTCTTAACAGGCAAACTTTTTTGCAGGGCTTTATATATTTTTTGCAACCAGCAGTTTAAAGTCTATTTAAATAACATGAATTAAATAAAGTATATTGTATTGTGGGACATCAGAGACTACCCTACTTAAATTTAATTTCTGATCAAAACAGCCACATTGCTTGAATGGTGCTTAATGTTTTCATCTTAAAGAGACTGGAAAAAATTAAGAGCAACTTGTTTCAGAGGAGAAAAGAAGAAGAAAAAAAGAAAGCCAAAGTCCCCTCTTACTCCAAAAGCTGTAAGAAGCTATTACTGAGAAAAGACAAAAAAGAAGACAATTTGCAGATCAATCAAAAAAGCTGCTGACCTTCTCAGAACAATGCACTGACCACCTCAGAGTCCATATCTAATCTAATCCAAATGTGTTGGGATTGCTTATATTATGAGAAACAGCAAATACAACCAACCTCTAACAGTGAACTTTGGAGGTGTGAAAAAAAATATCCCTGTATATAGTTGGGAAAATCTGACAGCAAAATTTAACAGATGAACAGTGGTCTCTGACTCTGTAAACAGTACTGTAAAAATGGTTTGTCATATGAACATAAAATCCATTTTTCTGATAAATAAATTAATTAAATGTATTCAACTTCAAATGCTGGAAGTAACCACTGAGAGTAAGATGCAAGTGGAAACTCAGAATATACTTCCCAAATTATGCCATGAGATTTTGGTATTAGTGCAGCAGAATCACTTAAATACAGTCACACAACTGCAATACATTTTAGCCATTTTATTATTTTGAATACAGCCATTTTGATTACTGCAAATACAGAATCACAAAAACTTTGCCAATTCATTATTGGCCATCTTATGAACACTTGAATTACAATACCATTTTGATTACTGTTCAGACTATGATTTTGGTCATGGCCCCAGTTTGAGTTTTACAAATATTTGCATTGCTGCTTCAAAGTCCAAAACTATAATCATCTGAACACTCCTATTGCTTATAATACTATAGAACAGATACTGTTCAGACTATGATTTTGGTCATGGCCCCAGTTTGAGTTTTACAAATATTTGCATTGCTGCTTCAAAGTCCAAAACTATAATCATCCCCAGAACTCCACATATGCAGAAATTGTTTAGCCTGTGCATATGTGTGTACACTTTTGTGTGTTTCAACGCTTTTGCAATAAGCAGGATTAGGGGGTTATAGTTCACAGCTGTCTGGTTCTTGATACCCACCACACACAAAGACGGTTCGTTTGGTTGGCCTATTGTTTTTATTCAACCATCGGAGAATATGATCAGAGAACATGATCTCCACTGAGTGGTCTCCATCTCACACACACATGCCTCACAACACCTGTTTCCATCAAAATGAGCTCAGGGTTAAAGCTCATTGGTGTGTGAGGGGAGTGTGTGTAATGTGAGCTGTCTGATGGATCAGCTCTGAAAGAGGAGAGTTAATAGAGCTTTAAAACAGGAGAGACAAGCCAAGCAATAAGGCCATTCAGTCTCTCCAGCAACCGGTAAGCCATTCTCAACCTTAGCAGCTTCACCCACAGAGCAATTTTAAGTGGTTGCCACTACACCATCCCCACAAAAAAAAATCTAATCAACAATTCAATGATTTAACCATTGTTAACTTTAAAGTTCTTATTCAACATATTCATATATGCTTCAGATAACAACAATTTTAGCACTATATTAAGGATAGTCAAAAGGACACAGGATTTATAGCATTGTTTTTCCATACACAACCACTTATTTTTTAACATAAGCGTTATTTTCATAGTTTTTTTTTTTGTAAATTTCTACAAAATAGGCCAGTCATGAGCAAACAATGAGGCAAGCTAGACAATCAAAATAACAAAAATAATACAGCTATATACAGATGTTATATTATACAAAGTTGTAATTAAGTACTGTCTTTCATTCCCAAGCTTTCAGTTATATTCTACCTTACATTTCCTTTTACTTTTGCATTTCTATGCTTTTGGATTTGGATGTTTCGGATAGGGAAAATCATTACGCCCCTAACACACAAATGCCCTCTTACCAACGTACTGCTCCACGTCTCGGACGGAAAATGATGGCGGAGGTAGTTTGAGTCCTAGACCCTCCAGATCAGGGAGCGCTATGGGGTAGTGAAAGCCTTCTGTCTCCAAGTAACGCTGGGTCACCTCACTGCCCTTCATCTCCACCAGGATCTCATCCGCACTGCAGAACAACAGAGACAAGGTATTGCAAATAATTACACAAAAACAAAATTAAATTACTCTTGGTAGTAGTTCGCATATGTAAAAGGTTGAAATTCAGCTGCATTCATTTTGGAATTTTAAAATAATTTACAAATAAACATAATGACATTTAATAAAGTGTGAGCTCATTTATGGACAAAAAAAAATCCCCTGGGCTATTTTGTTCCTTAGAAACAAAAATTAGAATCATAATTTATTTTTCATTCGTTCATTTATTTTGTAATAACTCATTCATTCATAAACTCACTAACACTGATTCAAGTATTGCTTCATTTTTGTGTTTGCTCATATCAGAATGAAGCAACAATGAAGAAATGAAGCAATTTGGAAACAGTAAATGGTGTATGTGCAAAGATACATTCCTTTAATAAGAACTTGTTTGGAATACTGTTTAAAAATTAAACAGTCTGATCCAATGATATTTTTTAACTGGTGTTCTTTAGTGTGCTGTTTTGTCTGGTTTATTAGACTTTCATTAGAGGTTTATCAGATGCTAATAAAATGATGAGTAATGTTTTGGTACAGGTGGACAGGTTTGAATGTTAAATAAAGTTTTGGTACCTGGGAAAAGTCCTGCTCTGGAGTTCCTTTACGAAAACGGCAGTTCCAGCCTGAACTGGCCGAGTGCCATCATCCAACTCTGTGTAATCATGCCTATGCCAGTTATTACGCTTTTTCACTGTGAGAGAAAGAGAAGTCAAACATAAGTTTACACAAATTCTCTCACTCTCAGACGCACACACTCTCTCAGACACACACACACACAAGCCACATGACAGTTTACATTGTGAAACAGCAGGCGCAGGCATAGTCCCACAAACATGACATGTTATTAGCACAGGATGAGCAGCAAAATTTCTGTAGTTGATTACAGAGCGGATAGGTGCATGTCTCAGACATTTAACCAGAATTGTTTAATTTTGTGCCATGCCACACAAGCATGTGCTACAAGCCATCTCCAAAGCAGTAGTCATGCTGTGTTCAGGTATTCATTATTGGAAGGTTGTATATACCAGATAGTTAACTAGTAAATATGACTCAATTTAGGTTTTTGTTTGCAGATATGTCCATCTCGAGGCGAAAAGAATCAGTCCAGAGACAAACATGGTGACTTACTAATGTATGTTCTATGAAAGAGGGTACAAGACAGAGACACCATTGTAGACAGCAGTGGTCTGTCATTTGTAAACTGTAACTCACTGCGTGAGGGTCCGTGGATGGGTTTACAGTTGGGGCAGTGGTATAGGTCAATATCAGCAGCATGGTGCTCCTCCACCTGAACACAACTAAAAACAAAACAAGAGCACAGTTAATCTCTAAAACACATACAACATGTAAAAGTGATTCAGAATTGAACACCTTCAAATTTGGCTCATCATTCACTCCATTAATTTAGTTTAAAATGTATTAGGTCTCTAACAAGTTCACTACTTTATAAATACTTCCAGTAACAATGCGTTTTTAAACTACAATTCTGAATTGCATTAAAGTAATCGAAATCAATTTAGTTTGATCACAGAAAGAATCAGCCAACAATGACACAGTCATGAACACAAATGATACAGTGAGAAGATTCATTTCCCAAGCTTAAAGTGGACAGTGTAAAACACTAAAACACATCCATTACTTTCAACAACAGAACAATGACGTCCATAGCACCCTCCGAAATGTCCTTATGACGCTATTACTGTGGAGTTTCGTCATGGCTGTTATAATTCATCTCCCATCCCACCTACAAGCACACCAAGCCACAACCTCTAACTCTCTGTCACACACACATTCTTGGGGTTCATAGCAAGAGCTGCTGTAGACACTGCGTGGGCTTAACTTGTTGTGTTCTGACAGGCTTACAGAAAGAAACTTATCAGAGACCAGAGACCTGCACTGACAGCTTCTCAACACAAACACACACCCCCACATGAAAGTGTCTAATACTGTGGTCTACATTTTGTCTTGATAACTCAACTAAGGTCCTGTACTTCTCAAACAGCGAGTGAGAGTTTAACAAGCTGAGGTTCCCAGACTGGTTAGTAGGGCTGTAGTCAAAAACACCATTGTCAAATCCAAGGGTGCTGAGTTATAAATGAAATTACAACTGAGGTGAACTCTCAGGACCATCTTTTTTTTTTTTTTTAAGTCAACAGGCCACACCTGCATTTAAACTCTGCAATTTCGTTGCTAAATTATTCAAACATCAAGGAAAATGGCCATTCAGAAACGGGTTTCCTCTGTGGTAACATGTCAGATAAACCACCACCATAATTACAAAGCAACAGAGGATTTAAACGCTTATGGTTTGATTTAAAATGGGCGGGAACAATTCTGGACAGGAAAAAAAAAAAGAACAAAAAAAAAAAAGTTACTCCAAGCCTTCTGGAAATCCTACATTCGTCACTGACTGCACACAAGCCACAATCTAATCAGTGGGTTGCTGGTAAAGGAGTAGTAGCAGCTTTGCACCAAGACTCACTTTAAAACCTGCTATATGTTGCTAATGTGTCTGTCCCGGATTTTTACAAGCTTCAAGTGCCTGTGCTTTATCAAGAAAGACCAAAAAAGATTCATGGGAACTGACATTAACATAGCAATAACAAACTACTAGATACCCTTAACAATACTAGCATAAATGAGCCATTACTGCAGAGTTTGATATTTATGGCTTGAATTGAAGGCCTAGTTTAAAACTGTTCCCCATTATTATATGAAATTGATCAATCAAGACAGATGAGTCATATTTTGTTATATATGTGAGAATGTAAATGAACTCCTCTAAACTGAGCCAAAAACCAACTGAATTCATATGACGGTGATTTTTTTTTTTTAACCTGTGGGTTTGTGAGATCTCATCAAGTGACAACTGCAATAGCATACTAAAGCAATAAGTCACTAAAGGCCATGATTAAAGCTAGGTATGCCACAACAAGCAGCTTTTCAACCATGATGATATCAAAGGCACATAGCCTCACATGGCTTACTGTTCTCCTGAAATAGATACAGTGTGCAATATAATTCAAGGCAATAGTGGAAAAAAATTATTGTTTATAATAACTGCAGTAAACATTTTTCCACCAAGAAAATGTAGTTGTTAACAGTAGTACTTGTAGTGCATTCGGTCTTATGAGTTTATATTTTGAGCATTCTATGAAAGCTTCAAAAGGTGGAACAATCTGTCAAAGTAAAACAGGCATGTGAGTAAGTAGTGACCTAGCTGTAATCAAATATACATGTGCCTTATATGATAGTTCTGTGTTACCCAGCTTGTAGTCTTGCAAGCTGGAATTCTGCATAGTGTTCAAGAGTGTGGGATGTTCAGTCCTTTAATGTAGCCAAAACCTCCAACCTTGGCAGGACATGGCCGTTTGACATGCAAAATAACCAGCCACACACAACGCAGGGATAGGAGATTTTAAAACAATGGGCAGGGGGCAGGGAACACATTGGTATTCTTTACGAAACGCAAGAATAAAATCTAAAATGTGTTAAGAAAACCATTAAATAACATGACATAACTTGAACCATGCAAACAATGCATACAAATTCATATAGTTGTGCCCAGCTTAGCATGCAACGAACATCAGATTCTCCCTTTGCTCATGGCTGGAGTGTCTGAAGCTGAAAATACTCTGCTAAGGACCAAAATCCAAAAGAGCTGAGGAGTGAACAACTTGTCTGAGATCTCATTAATGCTAAAGAGGACCGGAAAGAAACTGATACTTCTTTAGGGTGCACCTACATTTTGAACACGGTTCCAGCTGATTTGCTTTTAGGTTCACTTTTGCCAAAAAGTTTTTGTTTTTTCAACCAAAATTTTCATTGCATTTGAACCAAATTGGGCTGCATATTTTAAAAGTCACAGTTAATTATTATAAGATGAGTGCAAGAAAAACAAGGCATGGGGGAGTCATGACTGGAGTACAACAACAATGCTGACAAGTAATTTTCTGTGAACAAGTGAACAAGTGAAATGAGCTTGGAGCCCTCTAAACTAAGTCACTCAGACGTTGGTGGCCTTAGTGGAGGTTGTTTGTGGATTGTTTTTGTGGTCCAAAATGACTCAGAAGAACTGTGACCCCTAAGTTTGTGCAATAGCACAGACTGAGACAGCAGCAGTGACATGAAAGAAAAGCTTTTTAACCATGGTGAAATCATCATAACACTCAGCCTCAGGTGACTTACAGCTTTCATAAACAGTGTCCATATTCTTACAGCCCTTTTATTTGAACTGTTGGTGGCATTAAAGCACCAAAGTTATTTATGCATGTTGGATAATGCAAACACACTAGTTCATCAAAGCACCCACAGGAAATCACCTGGAACTGTGAAAATGCTAACAGCACATGGTAAAACACTTATTAAACACCTTAACTGGGTAAAGCGTTCATTTCCACTTTGTAGCCTTCCGCCATTACATTTTTCAAAGATCTACATGACCATAACAATTAGGAAACAACAGACTGTGTAGCCCTATGCGAAAATGTGTAGTACTTAACTTACCCTGCCTTACACTCAAATTCATCCTCTCTATACCTCCACCTTTATTGCCTCTCTGTTTATACATCATAAACCACCAAATATATTAACAGTCCAGTTCACCCAGTTACATGCGTGGAAGTGCTACATCAGAGGTTCACTTTCTCTCCTACTTGCTCTCTGAATAGAGGGTGGGCCTAATGATCTGTTACTGCGTTTTTATGGGTGTTAAAACCAGCAGGGTGCTGTCGTTGAATGGCTGAACAGTGAAAGAGTGAGGCTTTGAAGATGGGTTCAACTAGCTGCAATCAAAGCTTTGATCTTTCCATCACTACAGGAAACAGTGGCAGAGAGAGGATGTGCTTGCTTCACTCAGACACTTGCATTGTGAAGGCCTTGTAGAGGGAACAGCTAAAAACTGTACTACTAAACACACTGGCTAAACATTTTATAGCAGGGCTGCAGATAATGATTATTTTCATAACCAATAAATCTACTGACTATTATTAACAACCTTCTTTTTTGGTTTCTTGCTCTTTGCTGCCGTCATCATTCAAAGTTTAGTAAAACACAAGGTTAAACCAGGGTTTCAAACAGACTTACTTATAAGGTGCACCATATGACACATCTATCAGTATAGGCACTGCAGATCCAAACACAGTAGTTTTATGAATAACAGTATGTTGTAAACTGTGTATTATTTTCTGCATGGGGCTTGCACAGTAATAATAGGTTAGCAACATTGGCTTAGTAGCTCCAGTGAACAAACTAAATAAGCAAACTTCAGATAACAAGTACATGACTTAGCTAATCAACTACATTTGGCGTAAGGGAGGAACACAGCTCATGACCACTTGAGCCACGGTCAAGTTCTATGACCACGGAGCCGCCACTGTTCCATAATGAGTTATGTAATGACACAGTGCTCATAGATGGTGGAGTGTGTTGAATGAAGAATAACTCCCACTGCTTCCTCTAACTCATCTATTCACACTGCACATCCTGACCCAGTACTCCCTTACTCCCTGAGGAGCGAAAGAGAATTAGAGGAAGAACGGAGTGATAATGTTTGGTCTGAGAGATCAGGACAGCCACATAGGAAAGCTCCAAGTGAGAACACCACAGTGAGAGTTCTCAGATCCTCTGGACAGCTTACATAAGGCCGGCTGCCAAATTGATTAGTTCCAGTTCAAAAACCTGAGAATGCTGGAAAATTTAATATATAGATATAAATATGGGTGCAAACACTGGATAAGTTCTGTATGTGACAAAAATTAAACTTGTTAATCTTGTGGAATAACCATCGACTATTATGTTGCTTGACAATGGATGCTGATTTTTTGGAAAGACATGGGCAGCAAACGTCTCATTACTGCAAATAAAATAGATAAATGTCCTGCTTTTTTCCACCTTAAACAAACAACCTACACTGTTTAAGCTCTACTCTTAATAATCGTCCATTTTCACCAGTACCATTGTGATATTGGCAACATTTACAGGACAATAATAGTAAATTATTTACTGAAATGTCCCCATTTTATAAAAGCAATAATCCATGTGAGGCTTACAGTCATATTAAGATGGTTATTTTTTTCAACTATTTATTACTGATATGTTAATATGATTAATCAAACTATTATTAGTTTGTATCCTCTCTGAATCCTCTCTCCTTATCATCACCATAATTTAAATCTTCTTTTGGCAAACAAGCCACATTTCTGTCTCACATGCAACTGCCACTGGGAGGCCAACGGCATATTTCTAACAAAAAAAATTTAACCACAAAGTATGACAGTACGAGTTACAGTATCTCTCTGTAGGGCTAATGTTATGTATGTCCTGACATTTAGGTGGGCCTGTGCTTATAAAGTGTTGCTATTTATTTGGCACTATTCACAATTAGCACTTTTCATCTAAGCACTGACATAAACCTGTGCTAGTTGCCATGGCTGCTAACCCGCACGTGCACAGCAGCCTCCTATGCAGGTAGGGGCTAGGAGCGGAGCGCTGCGGAGAGACCTGGAAGCTTCTTATTCCCTTCTCAGTCCTACCTACTGAGTTTAAACTAATCCCAACGGCATTGGATCATATGTGGCTCATTACAAAAAGCCCCCTTTTACTGCTGTTTTAGGGACTTCAGGCAGATTCCTAACCCACCATTTCACATGTTGCTGTTAAGGACAAACAAAGAATACTCAAAGTTTATGCAAAAGTGACCAGGCCAAGGAAAACAGAAAAATATGGAAGACAAAAGGTAAAGGGAAGCAACAGCACTACTGACGCTTACTGGTTATAGTTTTATAACCGGCCATTAAACCCGTCTAAGGTGAACTGAAATAAGGTCAGTGTGACAGAAGTTCAGTTGCGAGTCAGTTACATTAACACAGAGAGGGATAAAGAGGGATAGATAAAGAGAGAGAGAGATAAACCACCCTTATAATATACTGAAAACCTACTAGCGAATCATTTTCGCTCAAAAACATAAAAACATACTTTTGCTTTATTACATGAATATACTGATTCATCAAAAACACCCACACAATAAGGGTGTAATAATTCCAATACAATATTAGAGAGAGAGTCAAAAAAAAGTTTAGATAAGTGCAGGCTTTTACTTCCAGTCCTTTTTCTCCTTCAATTAGACAGTCCTACAGAGGACCCACCTTTCTTAGCTGCAGCCTCACTTTCTGAACACAGATTACGGGACGCTCACAGCACACAGCAAAAAACCCTGACTGGTCAGACAGTACTTTAGATACTGCTGCCTTCCACAGTATCAGTACTACAAAAGCCAACATCACAATAACAATTAACAGACCAGGTATTACCCAACCCTGACATGACATTCACATTTCTGGTTGTCTCAAAAACGTTTCACTTCTCCAGTCTTGGGCAGTCCTGACGACAACTTCACGAAAGTCACACAGATTCAGCAGCTCACGGTGACGCAAAAGAGTGTGTGGGAAAACTAGACCGTCATCCTACTTCTTGCAAAATCACCACGTTTTCTCTTCCCCCGAGCACTCCCACTTAGGACTTAGCCAAAGGAATCATATGGTGAAACAACTGTTTCTTCCCATTACTCCAAGTGACCAGTCAAGCGAAATGGAAAAGAGGACATTACACAGTTATAAACCAGCAGTAACAATCATGAACCTGCTGAAAGGACAAAACCCTCCATGTTCTTTTTGTTTTTTTTGCTTTTTTATTACATTTTCTTTGTAATTTATGCTTTTCTGATTTCTAATTTGTAGTAACATATGACAGGTCCTACATATATAAAGCTTTTATTATTACTTGCATCCTTGTTTATACTATTAGTAGACATTCACAGTTCATCAGATTATATTTGCTCAGTTGAAGAACCAGATTTTCTGTTTATGATTCTCAGCCGTTTTGAATATACAACACACAGTAAATCATCAGGTTTAAACCCGCATGGCAGAACAGGTTTGGCAGACCATAGATGCAGAGAAGAAAATGGTCCAAGCTTAAACTTTAGGAATATTTACACACACACACACACACACCAGGCTTTGCCTGTTTTATCAATCACAAAATACAAATGCCATGGAAAGTCATATTTGTTTTGGCTTTTTGTTGTTTGTTATTTTAAGTAGTCCTTTAAAGGAAATGGAGAGCCTGAAAAACTGTTTACACACAACTGATCAATGAAGACTATTTTTGGTGCATAAAATGTCATGTCATGTCAAGGGTATTACATAACAAGACCAATATAGTATATGGGCCATTTAAATATGGGCTTGTCCACTTTGGCAGCTTGATCTAGCAAACACACAGTGTGATCTAACTAGTGGCAGCAATTCAAAGCAATAAACTACTAAAATGCGTAGATCATGACCCACAAAGCGAGCTAGAACACAGCTGAAGACATATCTCTATCCCAATCACAGGGATTAAAACCCTGCTCTATCTGAGGACACACACCTGCCTAACTAACAAGACTCAGAAGTTTGTTGTCAAAAGAAACATTAGCATAAAATATACTCGGGTACGAGTATAAAAGCTAACCTACAATTACACGATATAACATTGAGCTCACACATATTTAATATACCCTTCTGTTTAAAAATGATGTGTAGCTTAAATGCGTAGTTCGTAACCTGATGTTTAAAGATCCACATCACAAAGGCCCATTCAAACAGGTCAGTTTAAATGTCCGGTTTAAATCCCCAGTTTAAATGCCCCCTTTCCCAGCGTGGCTGGGCTTTAACATTTATTGCTGTTCTCAACTTTCTAACTCAACAGAGACTGTGAAAATCTTTTTACTAACCCACAACTCCCTAATTTTACACATGCGTTGTAAATCGGCTGATGATCTGATATCGATAAACATTAACGTTTAAAATTACAGCAGCGGAGTAACGGCGCTACTGTCATCTAGAACTAGGACAAGTCGGCTAGCTGGCTAGCTAAACACGACGAAAACCAGCTCAGATGTACTGTAAGAAACATCAGTACACTGGAGAGACATGTTACCATACTAACACATTCCCCTAACAAAACTCCTGTGAGGTATTATATTTTAAGACTAAGCTGGCGTTAGCTCGGCTAACTTGCGACATGACAGCTAGCTCGACAACTAAAGGTTAGCCAGTTCAGCTAACACATATTTCATTAAAACACGCCATTTCTGTTTTCAAAGCTGTTGCTGTGTCGGTTAGGGGTTAAGCAAACTCCTTACCTCCCGTGAAACCAATCCTTGCAAATGTCGCATTCAATCATAAAACGGCTAATATCATAGGGCTGCCGGCACACACAGTACAGCTGGGCAGCCGCCATCTTCTTCTGTCCCCCTTCTACTGCCGAGGGCAGGTTTAACGCTTACGAACAAGACCGAAGTAAGACGCAAAGGGACGAAGTGGAACGGAAAGTCCCGAAATAGTAAACGACAATGTGCGGAAGTAGCAGCCCATATTTAGGCTTTTAGGGAAAAAAAGATTTTTAGAGGAGGTCATTTAGTGTCGTGTTCCGTTTAGCGTCTAATTTGCCATAAACATTATCATAAGTAAACAAAACACGGCAAATAAACGATTACTGCCGAAGACAAACGGAAAATGACGAAGTAAGCATGTTCGTGGAAAGCGGTTCGTAATTACGTTCCTAAAATAAATGACCTTTTTCTTAGGGTATTTGCCATTTCGGTTTGTGGCTTTGCCTGACCAGCGATTAATTTATGACAGTAATGTAGAGATGTCTAGATTAGATAGAATGAAGCGATTAATGCCGGTGTCAAACGGAAAAGGCCGAGTGGAAACGACGAAGTAAGACGGAAAATGCCGAATTTAACAACAGCTACATAAATAAAAAGCAGTTCATGTCTTTAAAGCAGAAAACGAGTAGGCTTTATTTCCAAAGTAATATTTTTGTGTTAAGTTGGATCCATCTCACTCAACAATGTTTACCCCTGATTATAAACAAAGCGCTTCTTACATAAATAAATAAAACAAAACAAATAATCTCCTTTGTTGGGAATAATAAACGATTCTAGTATCGTAGGGAAGTGAGCCTCTATTGAGTCCTGATCTGGAACTGTCTGTTACTTACACTGCTTCACAGACAACTAATTACATCAAACACAAATTGTAACCTGTAAAATTCAGCTATTACTATAGGGTTATTATTTTAGGACGAGTTAGTACATAAGGAAAATGTACACACGCAGTCCTGATAGCGTCTATTAAAGTGTTTTAGCTCAGCACAGTCTTAAGACAAAGATCCGCTGGACTACAGATATTTTGTATTATATATGCAAACAGAGCGTGTTGGACGTGATGTACGTGCTGAGGAGCGCCGCCCCCCTCCATCTGCACCCTGAGCCAACATCACACAACATCAGGAGGCATTACATGGAGATGAAGACACGTGTACCACAGCATCACATTAAACTCCATTTCATTGTATAAAAGGGAAGAATCCACGTCGTTTATTAAAATAAATGAATAAATAAATAAATACACAAAACAAATACATAAATATGTATTTATAATTAATTTAAATTAAAAAGACGCATCATATAAATAGAAATCAGGTATAAAAAAAACTCATTGCAGATAGTAAATCATATTACATCATAAATATTCTTTGAATAATTAGAAACTGAACTGGAGAAAAACATTGAGAAATAGAACATTTTTTTTGTCTAGGTGTTGCGCGCCATCTAGTGAAGAAAAAACGCATTGCATAGTTGGTGAGTTGTATTTTGTCAAAATCTGAATAAAAACGCAAAATTATTTTCACTTTCGAAGTATTTCTAATTAAAAAGATAAATTATGTTAAACACACACACGCGCGCACACGCACACGCACACGCACACACACACACACACACACACACACACACACACACACACACACACACACACACACACAATACATTGTGGTGGAGTAGCGCACCATCTAGCGCCTCGTTTTGTTAGTAAGTTTCTAATGTGTGGGTTTTATTGTAGCTCCCCCAGCTGACGTAAACTGTGCCATTGTGCCCATGACACTTATTGGTAAATATGAAATTATTAATTTATTCCTACCAGCTGCTCTGCCAAATGTTGTTGTGGTAACTGTTGAGTTCTTGTATGACTATATTTGACCCAATACATGTGCTCATCAAATCCTATCAGTCACATAATATTTGAACTTTGAATTCTGGATGAATTCCACAGTTCAGGTCCTGCTACAACATTTCTATTACACTAAGGTCTGGGTTTGACTGATTTATGCTGGTGTTTTTATGGTTATTTTCTTGCTCCAAAGCATAACTTTAGTTCATGGATATACGCCCTGGTACATTGATACTGTCACCACTGGGATGTCACTGGTGGGATGAGGATTTTATGTGGAAATGAAAGGTGCAGTTTCCCATTTAAGCCATAAATATATCTTACTTTTTACTCAGTGTGCATAACATTATTTCACACACATTTTATTTCATGCTCTTTTATGTGTTTTTAAAACTGGCAGCAATGTTATTCTTGAAGTAAATTGGGCTTTTCTGGTATCATTCCATATCACACATTTCTTGTTCAATGTTTGCTTTATTGTGGACTTAGTCATACTAACATTAGCTAGAGCAATAGAGGCACACAGGTCCTTTGATGATGCCCTGGGGTTCTTTGTGTTCTCCCAGTTATACACCTCACTCTTGGAGTTCAAATCAGATGAAATCAAATCTAACGGAATCAGATTTTTGTTGGACGAACGTTCCCTTTTAATCTCCTTTTTGAGGCTGTTGGAAATATTGTTTGACCGAATCATATCATACACTCACAAAGATGTGTGGTGAAGACTAGACTTTGAAGTTGACATTTTATATTTGGCCTATTCAAACTGCTGTCATACAGCAAAACAAAATTTTTAATATTAAAACAGTAGTCAGTATTAAACCTTATATATTTATGAAGATCACATGAAGATCTAGATAAACCCAAAGTATTGATTTAGATAGTAAAAAGCAATACACACAATATACACTATATGATCATTATGTATGTGTATATGAGTATGTGTTTGTGTATGTATGTGTGTATATATATATACACAGTGGTGTGAAAAAGTGTTTGCCCCCTTCATGATTTCTTTTTTTTATTATTTAGGGAGGAAAAAATTTCAAACCTACATAGCCCTGTGTGAAAAAGTGTTTGCCCCCTAAACCTAATAACTGGTTGGGCCACCCTTAGCAGCAACAACTGCAATCAAGTGTTTGCAGTAACTTGCAATATGTCTTTCACAGTGCCGTGGAGGAATTTGTCCCACTCATCTTTGCAGAATTGTTGTAATTCAGCCACATTGGAGGTTTTTCAAGCATCAAGGCCATGCCACAGCATCTCAATAGGATTCAGGTCAGGACTTTGACTAGGCCACTCCAAAGTCTTTACTTTGTTTTTTTTTCAGCCATTCAGAGGTGGACTTGCTGGCGTGTTTTGGATCATTGTCCTGCTACAGAATCCAAGTTCATTTCAGCTTGAGGTCACGAACAGATGGCCAGACATTCTTCTTCAGGATCTTTTGACAGACAGCAGAGTTCATGGTTCCATTTATCACAGCAAGTCCTCAAGGTCCTGAAGCAGCAAAACAGCCCCAGACCATCACACTACCACCACCATATTTAACTGTAGGCATGATGTTCCTTTTTTTTTTATTTCAGTGTTACTTTATGCCAAAGGTAATGGGACACACACCTTCCAAAATGTTCAACTTTTGTCTAGTCAGTCCACAGAGTATTTTCCCAAAAGTTTCAGGGATCATCAAGATGTTTTCTAGCAAAACTGGCAGGAGCCTTAATGTTCTTTTTGCTCAACACTCGTTTTAATTTTGGTACTCTGCTGTGCAGGCCATTTTTGCCCAGTCTCTTTCTTATGGTGGAGTTATAAATGCTGACCTTAACTGAGACCTGTAGTTCTTTGGATGTTGTTGTGGGGTCTTTTGTGACCTCCTGGATGAGTCATCGCTGCGCTCTTGGGGTAATTTTCATTGGCTGGCCACTGGGAAGGTTCACTGTTCCACGTTTTCGCCATTTGTGGATAATGACTTTCACTGTGGTTCGCTGGAGTCTCAAAACTTTAGAAATGGCTTTATAACCTTTTCCAGACTGATAGACCACAATTACTTTCTTTCTCATTTGTTCCTGAACTTCTTTGGATCTTGGCATGATGTCTAGCTTTTGAATATCTTTTGGTCTTCTTCAGTTTGTCAGGCAGGTCCTATTTAAACGATTTCTTGATTGAGGACAGGTGTGGCAGTAAACAAGCCTGGCTGTGGCTAGAGAAATTGAACTGGTGTGATAAACCACAGTTAAGTTATGTTTTAACTGGGGGCAAACACTTTTTCACTCAGGGGCATGTAGGTTTGGATTTTTTTATTCCCTTTATAATAAAAACCTTCATTTAAAAACTGCATTTTATGTTTACTTGTGTTTGACTAAAATTTAAATTTATTTGATGAACTGAAACATTTAAGAGTTACAAACATGCAATAATAAAAAACCATGAAGGGGCAAACACTTTTTCACAACACTGTATAAGGAAATTAACAACAGGTGCACTAGAGGAGTAACAATGAGATGACCCCAAAACAGGAAAGGTTTAAAAGGTTTTGCAGGCTTGGGTCAGCATCACTACTAGTACCATGGTGTGGTACCTGGACCCTACAGAGGTTGTACAGGTAGTCCAACTCCTGCAGGATGGCACATCAATATGTGCCATTGCCACGTTTGCTGTCTCCCAGGACAGTCTTAAGAGTATGGTGGACATTTCAGAACACAGACAGTTACTCTAGGAGAGCTGGACAAGGCTGTAGAAGGTTCTTAACCCCTCAGCAGGACCAGTATCTGCTCCTTTGTGCAAGGAGGAACAGGATGAGGACGTCCAGCGCCTTACAAAATGAACTGTTGCAGGCCACTGTTGTGAATGTGTATGACCAAACAATCAGAAACAGGCTTCATGAGGGTGGCCTGAGGGCCTGACGTCCTGTAGTGTTGTGCTCACTGCCCAGCACCGTGGAGCTCGATTGGCATTTGCCATAGAACACCGGAATTGGTAGATCTGACTCTGGCGCCCTGTGCTTTTCACAGATGAGAGAAGGTTTCACCTCAGTACATGTTACAGACGTGACAGGGTCTGGAGATGCTGTGGAGAATGTCATGCCACATGCAACATCTTTTAGCATGACCGGTTTGGTGGTGGGTCAGTGATGGTCTGGGGAGGCATATCATGTGGCCTGGCCTCATGTGGCGAGAGTATGCAGGCAGTTCTTGGAGAATGAAGGAATTGATTCCATTGACTGGCCCACCGGCTCACCTGACCTAAATCCAATAGAACACCTCTGGGACATTATGTTTCAGTCCATCCGACGCCACCAGGTTGCACTTCAGACTGTCCAGGAGCTCAGTGATGCCCTGGTCCAGATCTGGGTGGAGATCCCACAGGACACCATCCGTTTCATTAGGAGCGTGCCCCCACGTTGCATACAAGCGTGTGGGGGCCATACAAACCAATACCATTGTGAGTTGCTGTAATGGAATTTGGGTTAAATGGACGAGCCTGCTGCATCATTTTTTCACTTTGATTTTCAGGGTGTCTATATGAGGAAAGATATTCTGCATGGTTTTTTTCCCCATTGAGATCTGATGTGTTTTCAAAGTGTTCCCTTTATTTTTTTGAGCAGTGTACTGTATATACAGTATATATACATATATAATGTTCATTAAGAAAGGTCTGGTGCTTTAATGAAGTAACTGCAGCCCACACAGATGGCAGTGTTTATGTTCTAGAAGCTGCTCCTGTTGATCTAATGCTCTTCTTTACTTCTACATTCTCCACACGTTTACTGGTGCATGCAGCCACAGATGAACACTAATCCTCATTGCTGAGACTTTGGCGCTGTGTGACTGCTCTGAACACACTCCACTTCAGCTCTCTGTGAGAGAGAACATACTTCCACTGCCTGTCGAGAGTCTGGGGACAAGTTTTTCAATTAAGAGTTTGGACAAAAACTAAACCTACCAGATTCCCCACCTTTAGTCTTGATCATGCCTTCTTCAGTTTTAATGAAGGCTAATGTAGCTAAGAAGTGATAGAAGCTTATTCTTTGTCCACATATTAGTCTATATTTATAGATACATTTCTGTGCAGCATCATCACAGAGCACAGCACAGGGTACAGAAAGCAAAAGAAACATGAGTGGAAATGCATCTGCTGAATGGCGACTACCAGGTGAGATTTTAAAAAAGGAAAGATGGAGGATACACAAAGTTGAAGCTTACCTAAACAAAGAGCCTGCATGCCCTTTAGGCTGATGAAGGCATTCAAGCCGAGCTTGTAACAGGGAGACCAGTAAAGTAAAGTTTATACAATATGGCAAAGAAATTATGTACATGTGATTTCTAACTAAACTATCTCAACTTATAAGGAAAAATCTGTTAAGCATATGATAATTATTTGGCTATTTAGCATTAACTTTCAAGTTAATTAAAGTGTCTTCCTTCCTTGGAAGGACAGATTTTGTCTGAAAACAGATTTGACACTTTTCTTTTTCAAACAACTTGTAAAAGCAAATATTGAAAGCCCAAAAGGGGTTTAAACAACTGACAAATACTGTATATACTGTATACTGTATACTGACATCACAACAAAGGCATAACAAAGAATTTCCATTGCTTATTCTATGGTCAAAAATATTTCTTTTAAAAATAGACTACTGAATCAATGTTCTGGAAAAGTTTATGATCATGATTATTATTGTTAGTTATGCTTTCTGCGGTTAATTCACTGTTGCCCTATCCTTCTGAGAACCAAGGGGAGTAAATTAAACACATTACCAGCTACTTAGAAAAAGAGTTTATTATTTTATTTATTGAAGGTCTGCACCACATGCAGCCATGAACACACACTGGTGGTGTGTGTGTGTTTACTGGGACAGTGGATTCCTGTAATCACATTGGTGTCAGGTGTGGGCTTACTCCCATTGGACTCGTGGAAAATAGCATTGCTTCAAATAAACAAAGACAAGCAAAGAAGAGGCCCAAATCCGGCCAAGAAGTGCAAAAAACGTGGTGGCAGAATGAAGCTTGACACCAAAGCAAAGCTTAGCAGCTGGGCTGGAGGCAGGTCATACAAGTTGGTGTGCATGGGCAAGGGCTGAGCTTCAATCAACTCTTGCTGGTGTCCATGATGTGGTGGGCAGTAGGAAAAGGAGAGCGCAGCAGAGCGAGTACCTCTGCTGTGGTTGTTGCCCTGATTAGAAGCTGAATCACAAACTTGGGGAGATCTGCCATGCTGGGCAGTAGGATGCAGTGCTTGGTCTCTCTCTGGTACCCCATAAAAGAGGATGCAGCCTTTGAGGGACGACTGGCGATGCATGCAGGCTTGAATGAGTCCTATATGCAAATTCACAGGAAATAAACAACATTCTGGATCTAAATAAACCTGTAAATACATCCTGGTCAGTATAGCTCTTCTATTGCCTCCTCATCAGAGCTGTCTCCTTATCTGGAAATCTAAGGCTGAATCTCTCTGTATTATTTTTATTCCGTCTCCTAAAACAATGTGCTAAAACTTGACAGTAAAAGGCTATTATTCAGTCCCCTCCTAAAAATCTGCCTTAATCATTATAAAATAGTTCTCAACAACCTATAAAATAAAAATGGTGTGGGCCATTTTGTGGAAACAGGAAATGGAATTTGTCAGCTTTCTACGCCAAAACATTTGGAATCACTAGAAAGCCCAGGATGTCCTCATTAAGGTTCATTAATTAGTAGTTTAACTTAAACAAGTAAAATGAGAGAAGCAAAACCAAACGTGTCTGCTACAGAGGACACAAATGAATAGTCGGGATAATGAACATTTAGTTAAGTGGGCCACGCCACCCAGTGTAATTTAGAGGTATTTATGATATAAGTAGTGCATAGACATTAGATATATTTTGTATATAACACTAGGTGGCACTATTACACCACTAAATAAGGAAATTCCATCATGACCACTGGCTGTAGGATAATTTGATACCTTCCAGACACCATGACCAGCATTCATGGAAATCCAGTAGAGGAGCCTTTATGAAGTGAAATACGCAATAGATGGCCTCTAGCTGAAGGTGATGACTGTGTCAAGACCACAAGTTCAGTCCCAGTACAGTCTCAGCATGATCTGTATTACTTGTTAATTTACCATCACCATATTTCTGAAATACATCTCAGCTGTCTGTCTTATTATTTCATACTCTCTCACTTATGTGCACTGTACTTGGATACCTTCTAGGTAAAACTGCAGTTCAATGAGTCTAATCAGTGTAAATGTATCCCATATGTATCATATACATTTCCTAAACCCTTAATTAAGAACACCTCCTTGCATCCCGTTGTTCATTTTATCAGCTCCACTCACTTTATAGTGACACAATGTAGTTCTACAATTGTAGACTGTAGTCTGTCTGATTCTCTGCATACTTTGTAAGTCTCCATTTAACCTGTTCTTTAGTAAGTGGACCCCAGAAATGACACTAATGGTGGTTAAAGACTTACAGCACCACAGCTGAGCCTGATTCACAAGTACTAGCGCAACACACACTACTGTAGCACCAACACATCAGGTCACATTCATCACCTATATAATATCTGCTCTGTGTTGGTCCTGTGAGAATTCTGGCCATTAAAGAACAGGGTGAAAAGGAGCTAACAACATTTGCAAAGATACAAATGGACTACAGTTTGTAATTGTAGAACATTAAAATGCTTCACTTCTATATCGAGCTACATCAAGCTAATAAAATGAACAATCAGTGAAGCTACAAGGATATGTTCCTAACATAAGTTAGTAGCTATATCTACCAATAATATGTCCCTGGTGTATCACACATGTGCACAGACACATTTTTTCCTTTGTCAATAAGTGCAGTATTTGGCAGCCGTGATGAACGTCCATATGGGACGGATTGCCCCCTTTGAAAATACATTGAAGGAATGTGTTCCCTTTAAAGACAAATAAGGGGAAAGGCCATGGCACATTAAGGCAGGTTCAAAGGCACATATATGTATCAATCATTCTTTCTCTCTCTCCCTCTCTCTGTCTCCTCTGTCTTTCTGTTTCTCACACAGTTGCACAAAAGACTGTGTGAATGGTTATAGTATAGAGATGTTGTCATGTTAGTATATGGACAAGTTTAATCTAAGTATATAGAGTGGATTACGTTAGGACCTACAGGATCTAAGACAAAAAATATGTTATCATTATATTGTAATGATGTTCTCCTCAACAGAAAGAGGACTACATCAACACTATATTGTATTGATTAAAGTCTCATAGTTTCTTAATAAATATAGCTTAAAGGGCAGAGATAGAGAAGAATTTACTAACAGCAAACATCAAATAAATAAACATTACTCACTGCTGCCCTCTAAGAGCGTTATTATTAAACATCATATAAACAAACATTACTCACTGCTGCCCCTAAAGGCATCATTATCAAACATCAAATAAACAAACATTGCTCACTGCTGCTCTCTAAAGGTGTCATTACCAAACATCAAATAAACAAACATTAATTTAAATAAAGATTTTGTCCATAACTTTAGTAAAAGCATAGGAACACAATGTCATCAGGGAACATATTCATAACCATTTTTAGGTCATAACGTTCTGTGAAAGAGCTTTCAGAGGCATTACATTTTTCAAATGTCCAGTTCTTATGACTGCCACCAAAAAAACACAAGTCAGTAAGTTTCTGTCATGTACCATTTTACAGTCTAATCATGACTTGATGACTGAATTATGTAGACATTCTGAAAATTGTTGGAATTGCTTTTTAATGACACCCCTGATAGTATATCTAAGAATTCATGATGTCCAATAAATCTGCCCAAACACTGAGAATTGGTCCAAATAGTAGATTTGTGTAGAGGGAGTGCTATGTTGAGTGGACAGGAGGAAAAAGTCAGTGATAATTAATTCTATCAGGGAACCCATTACATATCGTAAAGAGGTTACAGAGAGTGCTACTTTTAACAAGCCAAAACCCAAAACACCTCCACCCAAGAGCTTGGCTTTCTTTGCCAGAACAACTATTACACCCTCGCAATACCAAATTTGTTTTTGCAATTTGATATTTTAATGGATGCTCTGTGATCTCCATGACATTTTAAATGCACCCCCTCCACGCACACACACACACCCTGTACCTTGCTCTTAGAGCATTTTCCTGTACACAAACATATGAGAAAGAAGTATCTGTTTCTAAACTCCTATAAATAAAGGTGTCAAAAAAGGATTCTTTGGAGTGATGCCACAGAAGAACTGCCTTTGATTCCCTGAAGCAGTAATTTTCAAATCAGGCCTTAGAGCCCTGTGCATGGTCCACTTCTCAATCCCAAATCCCAACAGATAGTAAATAAGCAGAAATGCGGGATACTTCTTTCTTCATACCCTCTTAGGTTCTACATAATTACTATTTAAAGGTGGGGTACAAACTCTAAAGGACTAGAAAGTTATTTTGTCATCTTGTTAAGATCCAAGACAGTTTAACTAAATTACACTGAAATGCCCAACATGTTTCAGCTAATAACCAGGTGATTGTGTTGAACACACCACTGTTATTTTTTTTCGGTGCAAGGATGGCAGCCGCATAGACAAACTAAATTACACAGATATGCCCAACAGGTTTGAGGTAAACTTTGAAATACAGTGAAAAACTCTAAGAGGACATTGAGTAACAATGTGGTATTTGATTGATTCAAGTTTCAGATGATCAACAAATCTGTGTGTGGTCAGCGTCAAGATGGACAGTTTGTTGTCCTGCGCCACATGTCCAGAAGGCCTGGTGTCACTCCACCTCCACCCCTACTACACAGTCTACAGTGTGTAGTACAGCATGAGATAGATTATCCAGGGACACCATTAGGAGCCTCTTCAGCTCCATGCTGAGATGTCTGGCATGTTGCGTTACCTGACGCCATACTGAGAGACTTTTTTATGTGTAGCTCAATAAATATTACCCATATCAGTCTAAATTTATCATCATTTATTGTTCCTGGTAACATTTTTCTTCCTTCTGAGTAGCATTGTAAACACACACTTCCTTTTTTTTTTTTTAACACTTGAGTGTATAGTGTTGGGTTTTGTACCACATATTTTCCTAGTTAATATCTAAAATCTACTGGGCAAGTGTAATGTAGTTAAACTGTCTTGGAAAAAGTAATTATTTATTTTTGTTATTAATGTAGTTGTTTTGTGTTTTAAGAATATTTTGATTTTATATTTCATTTTTTTGGTTTTATATTTCCGTTTCTTCTCTTATGCTGGCTTACTTTTGTGTTACTTCTTGTAAAATACTATTTGTATTTTGCATTATATATGTATATAATGTATGAAAGGTGCTATATAAATTGGTTTATTTATTTAATTAGTTTGTCAGTTAATGTAAAAACTGCCCCAACTCTCCCACACTTATACCCTACATGTTTCCCTCTGAACACACTGACATGAACATATGCGCAGTTAAGACTGTATTCACTGGTGAGTAGCATGTGGGCACGGTTCAGGTCAGCTCGCTCTTGCTTTAGAATGGACCCCTTTTACACTAATCCCTCCACAGGTGCCAGCGTCCCAGTGGGAGCTCACTCTCTTCACGCTGAATCTTTTTTGGCACTGTTAGTGCAGATTAACTGTGACTGTGCACAACTGATGTCACGCTTGTGCGTCAGCATGCCGAGGTTCAGTGTAGTAAAACATGCCATGTCAACAGAGTTAATAAGGATTTCTTTCAGTGACCTCTAAAACAGGACCAAACAAGCACAGTCATGGGATGCATCATCAGGGCATCTCGGTTTCTCTGTTTTCACACTAAATCACTAAAGACATGAAATAAAACCTTCTACAGCTACGGAGGTTCAGACTGTGCTAGGCCTTGCCTGTAAGCAGAAATGACTCCCCTTTGGCTGACCGTACTAAGATAAGATAGAACCTCTGAACTGTTGTGATGACAGGCATACACGATACATAATACAGCAGGAGTGTTGTACTTTGCAGAGTTCATCACTAAAACATGTTAGCATATTAGACTGTAAGAGTAAACATGTCTTTATTAGCATGTGCTGCTGCCTCTACTATGTACTTGGCATGCCTTGCTAGCTATATTAGCCTTACAGATCCAGTGTAAAACTGAAGAACTAAACTTTAAGCATCAAACCTGTCTTGGCTAATCAATGACATTTCCTCTTTACTGACTGTTTTTGCTGGAACGGGTCCAGATCGAAAACCTTATTAAAAAAACTACATCCAACATCAACACAAGCTAACTTGGTCATGTTTTTCAGCTGCTTGAAGCTGAGTGAAGTGCTGAGTGGAACAATACTCTTCTCTCTGTTAAAAATTGCTTGCAAGTTTAACCCATAAAATAAAACTTTACTATTAAAGCAATTAAAGTGAAACGTTTTCCATGCTAAGTCACACTATCTGTTTGTTTAATGATTTGTTATTAGAACTTTTGAAAGCCTAATATTTTAAATAGACATTTGTAGCCATTTTTCCTCATTTTCCCTCAAAGGTTCATATGTAAAAATCTTATTTTTCAGCCTTCTATTTATTTGGCTGATACTGCTGTGTTTAGCCATGTCATGTACTTTTCCCCATGTTTTTATATGGCATTACATACAGTCTCATTTTCTTATACTATACAGTTCTCTAAAACCCTAAAGCTCTGTATACGGGCCCTCATTTAAATGTAATCTCTTTTTAATGATCTTCTTTAAGTGTATTAACAGTCTAGCTGTTTATGTCCTTCATGTTGCAAGACATCATGCAAGACCATCTTTAATTCAGCTTTACTTCATTAACTGTCATTATGTATAAACTCAAATATACTGTAAAATGAAAAACCTTAGACTGTCCTATCCTTCATATTCAAATCCAGCAAGTACTTCAGCCACTCAGGATAAAACATTTAACAGTAGCTCATCTCTTTAGTTTCTACAGCACAGAGGAACAGCAAACAGAGTGCAAAGCTCCAACTGATCTCTAAAAGCCCTCCAGCTCTCCTCCCATCCTTCTGTCTTTCTCTCCTTCCCTCTCCCTTTGTCTCACTCTAACCCCAAAGGTTAGTGTAGATTTGGAACCACATTATATATTCATTACATTCATTATATTAGCTTTAGCAGTGAAACATTTGTTGTCATCAAGGCTGTCACTTTCAGTCTTATTCTCTTCTCTTCTTTCTCTCTCACAACAAAAATGAAGGGTTAAAACTGAACCACCCACTTCATAATGAAGATAAAGAAGATGTATAGATTCAAACTATTTTGCATGGAAAGAATTACAGTAACAGAAATATTACACAGTGCATTCCATATATTAAACCTCTGGGGTCTAATTGCATTTTCTCAGTTCTCAACTATCTGTTTGAATTTGCTTTTCAACACGGTTCAACATGATTCCCATATGTTTCATATCAGAATGTTCAGAACACTCTCACCTCTCTCTATAATGAGAAACCGCTGCAGCAACTTCAGCAGCTGTTTTTGCACACCATTTCATGTGTCTCTGAATGAAGAATGTAGGTTTCCTGATGTGAGAGAGAGGTCTTTAGTGATTTCCTGACTGTTTAGTTCCACACAAATGTACACAGAAGAGGTGTATCTTAAACTTTCGTCATATGCTCATAACTAAGGATTGGGAATCACATATCATTTTTCCAGACTCTCTGGATTCAGGAAATATTTGCACACCAAGTCTTCTCCAGAGCATCCCAAAGACTTTTAGCAGGGTTAAGGTCAGGACACTGTGTTGGCCAATTCACTCCCTGAGCCACTCTTTCACAATTTCAGCCAGATGAATCTCTGCATTGATATCCTGGAATATGTGCATGCCAACAGGGAGGAAAAAAACAATCGATGGAATAACCTGGTCATTCAGTCTCTTCAGGTGGTCAGCTGACTTCATTTATTACCACATAAAATGCTGAGCCTTGACCTAAGCAGATAAAGCAACCCAGAGGTCATAAACCTGCCTCCAGAGGCCTGTACAGTGGAAACTATGCATTATAGTCCATCACACTGGAACAGGGTGAATTTGGACTAAATCGGACCTTTTTCCATTTGTCCAATCTTTTACATCTTTCTTTTACAACTTTCCAAGTATTTCTTCAATTCTTGAGATCACCTATATCTCCTCTATATCTCTCTTTCTATCTGTTCTTTAGCTCCTATTTTTCTCACCCCTGCTCTTTCATCTCTTCTCTCTCTCTCATTCTTTCTTTCTTTCCCTTTTGTCCATGTAGACCTCTCACACTCTCTTCTTTTCTTCTCTCTCATTTCTTTCTCCCCATCCCCTGTCTTTTTCCCTTTTCTCTCTTTTTACTCACTATTCTCCTACTCTCTTTTGTCCATCTACTTCTGTCTCTCTCCCTCTCCCCATTCTCCCCTTCTTTCTCTTCTCTCTGTCTAGTATCTCTCTTCCTCTCTAACTTGTTTCTTTCTCATTTCGCTCATTAACTGCAATGTGTTCCAGATGAGGTGGATGGCTTGATCAATGGATGAATGTGTGTGTGTGTGTGTGTGTGTGTGTGTGTGTGTGTGTGGCATGCCTCAGGACTTTAAAGTATGGTCTCTGGCGGGCCTTGATTGACTCACTGAAATGATTGTTGTCTTGAACTTGTGGCCTGATGATTAAAGGTGAAGTAAGCAGGCCTGCAGTACTTTTACTTTAATTACTGCGGTGTGTGTTATAAAACCTCCCAAAATTCCAAACTACCCATACTCTAAACTCAGTAAAAATGTAGGCTACATTAAGCCTACTTAAGTATGTTACCTACATTAAGCAATTTGAGTAATCAGGGGGGAAAAATGTACATGAGTTAGAATTAGCTGAATAGCTAAGCCTAAAATGCACAACTGAGACTGAACATGTGGCAACAGAAACTGGAAAAACAGTGCAAGCAGTACACAGCTGGTGCTGTTTACAATTTACAATTTATGAAATCGCTTCTATTATTTTGACACTTAAATGTATATGGCTGGCCATTAGTCCAGTAGAGTAGTCTTGTGTCTTTTTGAGTATATCATGTGGGTGGTGGATCATTCTCAGCACTGCAATGACACTGATGTGGTGGTGTGTTAGTGTGTGTTGTGCTGGTGTGAGTGGATCAGATACAGCAGTGTTGTCGGAGTGTTTAATCACTGTGTCCACTCACTGTCCACTCTAGACACTCCTACCTTGCTGATCCACCTTGTAGATGTAAAATCAAAGATGATATATCATCTCGTACTGCAGAGATCGTGTTGATTATCCTTTAGTCCTTCATCAGTCATCACAGGATGGTGCCCACTGGACACTGTTGGCTATACAGTTTTGGTTGGTGGACTATTTTCAGTCCAGCAGTGACACAGAGGTGTTCAAACTCTCCAGCAACACTGCTGTCTCTGATCCACTCACACCAGAGCAATGTACTCTAACACATTATGTCAATGGTGCTCTATTGCTGAAAATAATACCTGGTCCTGTGGGTGTCCTGACCATTAAAGAACAGTTTGAGAGGGGGCAGAGAAACGGATAGACTACAGTCTGTAATTGTAGAACTACAGAGTGCACTTTTGTAGTAGGTGGACAATGAGTGTAGATACAAGGTAGATACAAGTGTTTGGTGAGTGTATATTGATCAGAGCACAAACAACTGTAACAATTATAAATGTAAATAATTACAAACAAGAAAAAAAGAAGAAACAAAAAGAAAGGAAAGAAGAAAACAAATAGAGAATAAATATCATTACTACCTCCCAAAAAATAATATTTTTTTGCAGTCATTGAATTTAAATGTTACATGTTACAAAAATAGGAAGAAAAGTAAGACAGAATGAATGACAGGAAAATGGACGATATGAGGAATTAGCTAATCCAAAGGGGAAATATGGTTAAATTAGAAATTATAAATCAGCATACAATTTAACATAAGTGCCATTAAAAACAAGAAGACAAGAGAACAACAAGAGAAAATAAACTGAATCTGTATAAATTGATAGAATGATTCTGAAAAAATACTATAAGCATGTAGATTGGATTACTGCCTATTGCCCCCTACCTGTGAGTCTGCTATTAAAATCAATTCAGTTTCAGAGAGTAGTATACTGAGAGCAGCAGGCTGTCTGAATGATTCCTCATCTCAGTGGATTTCTGGTCCAATTCCACTCCGTTTACTCTGCAATTAATCTTTAAATGACTCATGGCTTAGTGAGCAGCAGGCCTTGTTTTTCAGCCCATCTACGGCCACTACTGCAGCTCCAGGTTAACTGTGCATCGTAGGCCTGTATAAACACCTAGTGGAGAGAAGACATTATGTAGTAACTTCTGGAGAATGGTGTTAGCGGGAAGTGTTTGTTTTACCAAAATCTTTTTTTCACCTGAGTGCTTGAGTGAAAGTAGAGAAAAAGACATCCCCATGGTGGATTGTTTAGTTTAGTACTTAAGTTTAGATATGCACTGGTTTGCTATGAAACATAAATAAAGGGAAAGACTGTAAATCAGAGAAATACTGATCAGGAAGTATAGCTGGAAATATAAATATAGCTTAATACACAGGCCCCTCTGTGGAATAAACAATGCCCGTCATCTCTATGTGCACACACACATAGACACATACACATTTATTTCTGTGAATTGTGAGACCATAGTCTTCCATTAATTTCCAGGAGACTTACTCAAACCTTAAAAATTACTGCTACCTGCTGATTACCCTAACAATAACCCTAACCCTAACCCTTACCCTAAGTTTAACCTTACCCTAACCCTTACCCTACTACATCCTTAACCTTACCCTAACTCTAATATTACCCGTACTCCAACCCTAACCCTAATTTTACCCTTACCCTAACCCTGTCCCTTACTCTAATATTAACATTAGCCTTAGCCATACCCTAAACCTAACCCTAATACTAACCCTAAACCTCCCCTGACCTTATACTGTAATCATTTACACTGTGGGGACCAGCCTGTGGTTGGTCAAAACATGCCCAAAATATATTGGCAGGTCCTCACAATGTGGCATAAACCTGACACAAACATACACTCTGTGGGCCCTGGCTGTGGAAGTGATTAAGCCTTTAGTGTTAAACAGGCTATGAAAGGTTGGATTGGACCTTTGGGAGCCACAATGTCTCTTCAGGCTTCAGGGTGTGACCAAGCTTGCTTAAGCAGAACTTGTAAAAGTACAGCCATGCCAATTCAATTGAAACTATTTAATTGTTGAGCTGTTTGAACTTACTTTACTTGGTATCACTGAAAACTGGAAAATTACTAAGTCACTGTAACTTACATATAATTCATCTAAATTTGACATGCATTTTTGCTTTGTGTGCTACAATTGTTGGTTTTGTGCAGCCTCCTTTTGCAATGATAACAGTTCTAGCTTTTAGTTGTATTCGTTTTAATAGAGAGAGCTGCCACATATGCTTGGTGCATGACGAGATGAGTCTAGCTGGGAGCGTCTTTGATGTGATGAATACAGCTGCCTCGTTGCGTCTAGCCAATGGGGCAAGAGTAGGTTAGTACATCATACAAGCGGCACACACAGAAAAAACCTCTTTTAAACATGAAGGAAAAGTTAATTATGGCTATATCTGGCAATTCAGAATGATATAATGCCTCACCCTCTGTTTATAAAGACAACTGATGAAATGTTGCTTGGCAGAAAGTAGCAGAGTGTGTTGGTGTTTTGGTTGGGTGTGAATGAGTGAACTCTATTGTTCTATTTTACAGTATAGGAATTAATTATTGGCACTTCTATTATCTTTTTTCTTAATATTTAAGCTATAATATAACTAAACTAAACTAATGTAACTGGTATATGTGATATTCAACCAATATCTTAGCTTAGCAGTTTAGCTTTATGGGACATTTATAAAAAATAAATGTTTCTTAAAACCCCAGTGTTATTCTGGAAGCAGCAGACAGACTACAGTGATACTAGAGAGAACAAGAAAATGGATGAAAAAGCCAACAAGAGAAAATCTACTACATAAATAAAATAAAAAAAATAAATCAGAGGCCAATATGACACCTTAAAAAATCAAGTCAAAACCCTGAAGGCCCAGGTCAGGCCTCAGTACGGATTAAAAGCCTTGAATCAGCCCTTTCCAAAGGTTTTCACCGCATGTTTCAATGAACTATGAGTCGGAAATATTTAATGCCAAACTTTGCACTTTTCAATGGTGATGAATGCAGCTTCTGCATAACTCTTACATTTTCAGTCATTAAAATGTTTCCCAGTGTAGCAGCACAAGCAGCTGCTCCATCGTCAACTTTACATTCCCTGAAATCCCACAGATGCTTCTGAGCAGCACTAAATCAGATTAACATATCATTTAAGGACCATACATCTGCACAATCATACGCTCAAATAAACTCAGGATTTTTTTAGTATTAAATCACCCACCACTGACGACTTTATAAATCACAGGGGACTGTATCTGGACAGTCGTTACTCTCCAACATTCACCCATATATCAGGCTGTATGACTGTAAGTTATACAGAGATGGTGTGTAAAAAGCTGCTGGTGGAATATATTAATGATGAGGCACAGCCTAACCATCTATTTTATGAGCAATGAGAGCAGCAGGCTCTCGTAATGAAGAGCCACACTGCTGCAGAGTTTAGTGTCCTGACTTAAATCATCTCCTCTGTTAATTAAGGCTTGACTGAATTTAACTGGGTTTGTGGAGCAGTGATGTAGTGCACTAGGACCTAAACTTGATCCCTGGGCAAGTACAGGATCTGTTTAGACACTTATACACATGGCAGGACAACAAGAAAAGAAAATTACACACCAGAATGTAAAATACAGTTAAATGTTTGAGGTTAATTATGCTTAAGTGATAAGAGGGAAGCCCAAACAGCAGCAAACTATATAAAGAGTATCCTATTTCTACCAGTGGTGAGACTGCTTTTCACTTGTGATGGATGTTAATCCAAATGTTAATGTACAATTATTATATATTTGACAAAAAAATCCTTTCCATCATAGAAAGAATAGTGGCACGCAGAAAGAAGTGTGTGATTGCAATTGTATTCGGAAGGAAGATAAAGATTTCCAGGAACAATAAATGATGAAAAGTTTAATGATATGGGCAATACATTTGGAGCTACGCATACAATGCCCTGTGAAAGTATTCGCCCCTTTGGCATTTTTGTGTTTTGCAACACATGATTTTTTTATTGGGAAGCAAACAACAAATAGAACAAAATAACAGAAAACTTCAGTGTGCATAACTATTCAGCCCCCTAAAGTCAGTACTATGTAGAGCTGCCTTTTGTGGCAATCACAGCTGCAAGTCTGCTTTGGATAAATCTCTATGGGCTTGCCACATCTTGACACTGGGATTTTGGTCCATTCCTCCAGGCAAAATTGCTTTTGCTCATTCAAGTTCGATGATTTCCGCTGGTGAACAGCAATCTTTAATTTTGACCACAGATTCTCAATTGGATTAAGGTCTGGGCTTTGACTAGGCCATTCCAATACATTTACACGTTTCCCCTTAAACCATTTGCGTGTTGCTTCAGCAGAATGCTTTGGGTCATTGTCCTGTTGGAAGGTGAACCTCCGTCCCAGTCTCAAATCACTCACAGATCGAAACAGGTTTTGCTCAACAAGATCCTTATATGTAGCACCATCCATCTTCCCCTCAACTCGTACCAGTTTCACAGTCCCTGCTGCTGAAAAACATCCCCACAGCATGATGCTGCCACCACTATGTTTCACTGTGGATGGTGTTCTTGGGGTGATGAGATGTGTTGGTTTTGCGCCAGACATAGTGTTTTCCTTGGTGGCTGAAAAGTTCAGTTTTGGTCTCACCTGACCGGAGCACCTTCCTCCATACACTTAGGGAGTCTCCAAATGAGCATTAACATTTTTGTCTCTAAGTAATTATTTTTTTCTGGCCACTCTTCCATAAAGCCCAACTCTATGAAGTGTACGGCTTATTGTGGTCATATGGACAGATGCTCTGCTTGGGAACTCTTCAGCTCCTTCAGGGTTACCTTTGGTCTCTGTGCTGCCTCTGTGACAAATGGCCTGCCAAGAAACAGCCCTCTCTTGGCAGGTTTGTTGTGGTGCCATGTTCTTTCCATTTGATAATAATGAATTTGATGGTGCTCTGGGGGATGATCAGAAATTTGGATTTTTTTATAACCCAACCTTGACTTCTCAACAACTTTGTCCCTGATTTGTTTGGAGATCTTCTTGTGCCATTTGCTAAGTGGTGTTGCAGCCTCTGGGGCCTTTCAGAAAAGGTGTGTATATACTAACAGATCATGAGACACTTAGATTGCACACAGGTGGACTTTATTCCACTAAGCATGTGACTTCTGAAGGTAATTGGTTGCACCAGAAGTTTTTAGGGGCTTCATAGCAAAGAGGGTAAATACATATGCACAGGCAATTTCAGTTTTTTCCAAAAAATGTTTTTATATATATTTTTCTCATTTAAGTTAACCAACTTCACCAACACGGACTATTTTGTGCAGATGCATCACATACAATTCAAATAAAAAATAAAAACATTTAAATACATTTTGTAATGTAACAAAATAGGTAAAAACCCTGGGTGGGTGAATTCTTTTGCAAGGCACTGTACAGTGTCTCTCAGTATTGTGTTGCTATTAAGCTGCCATTAATTGTAGTCTTTATTAAAGTCAGTCATCAAAATGGCCTGCGAGCATGAAGTCCTGTATTGTGCAGCTGTCTGCCAATGGTGCTGGCACTGGATGACTCATAGGAGCTTAATAGCTCTCTGAATGCACACAGTCGTGAGTCAGGTACAATGGTACAGCCCATTCTTGCTTACTTCACACGAACAGCTGAGCATGAAATTTAAATCATTAGCATGTCTCACATTGTAGCATTCCTGTCAGTTGATTTCTTTTGGGTGCAACTCTTGGTGAAACTATTCTTTTCATGATTAGTGTATTACTTAAAATCCACCAGTGGCTAAATGCAATAAAATCCTCACAGCAATGTTCCAGTACCTAGTGCAATGCCTTAATAAATATTACTGATTTGAAAAAACAACACAGGATTAGCAGGATTAGCAGATGTATACCAGCCATTGGACATTGGTGTATACTGTCTGTCTTCAAAATGCTTCCACTTATCAATTTCTTTCCATGTGAGTCATACATTACGATACCGCAGATATCCACAGCACTGCAAAGCTTAGTATTAGCCCTGCTCCTATAAATCATCCCCTTTGCAAAGCTGAGTCTGAAGCTGACCTATTAATGCTGTAAGGCCTTGATCGGCAGGGTGAAGTGTGTTAGAGCTAAACTCGGGTGACCTGTCTAGAAACAGGGTTGGACTTGCTTAAAGAAAGAAAGAGTACATGTTAACACTGCTGAATCAATCAGGCTGTGAACAGAATTGCATTAGCAAAGCTTGGGCTAGCCTTTATCTTAATTAGCCACAACACATCTTCATTGTGGTTATGATTCCCTTGAGGCACCTAGTATGGATCAATTGCTGGTATGAAAACAAGAGGGTTCACACACACACACACACACACACACCTCCAGACACAAAGCAAGACAGCAGGTTTCCCTTGCTATTAGTTTAGGTTAAAGTCGTTTCTCTTGTAGGTGAGGAGATTAGCGAGAGGTCATCATTAAGAGTCATATAGCTGATTGAGTTCGCTCAGGTCATATCCATTTAGTAATTACATTGCAACAGTAGCCCCATGGGAGAGGGCTTACTTAACACTACAACAAAGTAGATAAGCCAAAGGGCATAGCGTAAATTAGCTGACAAGCACTGTTTTTCATGTCTTAAAGGGGAAGGGCACTGCCAGGGATTTTGAGCCGCTTGAAAAGGTATCACATCTATCAAAATAAATCATCAAACCTAAATATATATTAGCCTCTTCAATTAAAAAATATCATTATTAAAAGTGAACACGGAAAACGAATAATACAATGAAAAGGCCTGATGGAGGTGCTAGGGGAAATTTAAGTGGTCACTAGATCTATAATTTTTTCCCCTCTAGCAGGGGCAGGGACAACTGACTTAGAATGAATAGCTTACTGAAAGTATGCCTGCATTGATTAAATGTCAGCTGAAAGAGGAGTGAAATGTAAACCCAATGCAAACACAATTATCGGCTCGAGGTGCTAAGCAGCAGTGGCACTTTTACATTTCGCTCTTCATAAGCTTCCAGTAAATTGCATGCAGGTCTGAGCTGTTATGTGCTGGTTTAGACTTTGCCCGGATGGGAATACCAAAATTCAAAACATGACAGCTGTTTGTTTTGTTTTTTTGGCTGGGCTATGCTGGATTTAACAGGGACATTGGCTTAATAGGTCCAGAGCAAGAACCAAATATTGGACACTTAACATTTCTTGACTGATCGTCTTCATTATGATTGCTGTAAGCAATGACATTAGTAATGGGCTTCTTGAGTTGGTCACCATAACTGCAACAAATCACAGCCAAAAGAGACACTCATCACCTCGGTCTCTGCACTAGTCTGTGCTGACCACATATGTTTGTAATCGTGGGCTTTTGATAGGCCTGCCTGTTCGTTGTAATGAGCCAATTTTGCAGGAGGCACAACCCAGGGCCTTGGACAGCGTTTGAACTTTTCCTTTGTAAGGTAATGACTGAATGTATAAGCCTTCCAGTAAGGAGCCAAAGCCTCCTGTAAATCAATATGTGATCCACACCATCTGTGTGGCTTGGCTTTTCTGAGCCAAAACCCTTATCTGTGTTTTTAATAATAGTGGATTTTTGCATGAAGGATGGTGGTTGGTGTGTGGTTTACTCTGCTGATTGGTGATGTGGCTGATTCAGGGATTTTGTGCTGGATAAAATTATATGTTCAGTTTGCAATATGAAATAGTTTTGCTAGTGGTTGCAGGTTTAGACCATTGTGGAGAATCATATTTGTTGGTGTTTTGAGTTCACAAGTAACAAACATTCTTCAACACATTAAAAAAAACTTGTGGCTAGTGAAATTATCTTCATTATGTATTAAATTTCAGTAAAAAATATTATAAGATCATAACAATAATAAGATTTTTGCACCCAATTGTCCCAGTTCTCCCAGTAATCATGCCTGAAACAAGCAAAATGTCCTGCCTATGGAAAAAGACCATGTTACTAGTTATAATTACTGAATGTAATTAAATATCTATAAATATACAAGTAAATGTCTACAAATAGATGGATGATATTACTTATTAGGCTGGCTTACTGTCCTGTTTTCTTTTTATCATTATTCTGTAGACCGACACTTGCAGTGCTACTACTTATGAAGGAATTCCATATGAAGAAAAGAGGATTGCTCAATATCCTGAAATTTGAGTTACTATATTCACTTATATAATATTTAACATTACCTATACCACCTATTCCACTAACGCTTCCACTACATACATTCTATAGATGTAGGATTTTAGACATTTGTTAGACATCCACCTGAGATACATAACAATGGTGACTGCCTATTAAGTGATCAAAAACAATAAACAGTGTTCTGCAAATGCTTTAACTTTGGCTTTCTCATTTAAGACTACTATCAAGTTATTTCCATTTAAGATGCAAATGTAAAATAAAGGGCTATTATATCAACACAATTGTATCTACTTACCTCTGGCAATAATTGTGTTACATGCTTCCTTTTTGGGGAAACAAGGCCCACGCTTTAGCCAAATGAGAATCAAGACAACCAGAAGCTTTTTCCCACATGCCATCACATTCATGAACAGCTGAACATCATAATGCACATTACACTCCACATTTGGGACACTTTTATCATTTCATATTCTGCTGTACTGCACTTTTAATTGACAGTATCACACAACACCACATCCTCCGTACTGGTTGTCTCAGACTGGTGTTTCTTCTTGTACTTTATTTTACACAAACAATGTAAGGTTTACATGTATGTAAGGTGTGTGTGTGTGTTAGGAGTGTGTGTTTGTACTGTGTGTAATGTTGTTACTCTCTGTGCACTGTGAGTGCAATGCAATCAATGACAAATTCCTTGTGTGTGTGAACATAGTTGTCAAATGAAGCTTGATTTTGATTCAACTTCTGATTCTGAAATGGTGTACACATTTTAATCAAATACGTTCAATACGTCACTCTTTCAATATGCAGTTTCCTTCATGATGAATAAAGTTTGCACCTATCTGTCTATCTATCTATCATTACACACAGCACAGTAATGTCTCACTGTGTGTATTTACCATGCACGCCATTGGTATTTGAAGAATGGGGTTTGATCCATGCCTGGCCAGCGTACCTCTCTCAAAAATTAACTCCTAATCTCTGGTGTCATCTTAGAGCAGGGGGTGATATGGGTGTGTTATTTGGAAGGAATGAGCGGAATGATGAAGGCTAATGGTAGGCGTTTCGCTCATCAATGCTCTTTTGTACCAGTCCACCCTTGAAGTTTCAGAGTTAGTACTCCTCTGGCTGCTTCAAATGTGACCAAAATAGGTTTTTGTAGCCAAATAGTACACATCGGCATCTGGGCCTTTTTATAGCTAATGAAGGTGATTATAGTATAATCTCATCATTGATAAGAAGCCTGTGTTTGCCAGTGTGGAGTCATGGAGGATAAATAAAGGCATTGCATGCAGAATAAAATCTTACTGCTTGATTATTGAAAGATCCTAAGCGGCTATTGATTAAACTGTCTGGAACTCAAAGGCCTTTGAGAGTTCTGGGTTAATTGGCTGGGGTCCTTGGCGACTGCTGATTGACTTGCAGGTACAAATAAATAATGATCCAATAGAGGAGTTCAAATAGCGGCTGGAATAGGGATAAGGAAACAGGGCCACCTCAGTGTCGATAACTGCCATGTACGGGTGTACATTGCGTCTGTTAAAAATCCAATTCGTCAGCTCAAATCAATCAAAGCATATTACTAAAAAAAGTGGAATGCACAGATTATGTTTTGTTTTGGCAGATTTTTATGTCTTTAAAGCCAAACTGGCCATAAACAAACACATTACCACATTTGGAATAATTTCTATTACTAAATGTTATAACAATAAATAGCATGATTTGTTTTTTATCAGTCAAATAAAGAACAAATAGTTTTTTTGTGATATGGACCTTAAAATATTAGATTGTACTATAATAAGGGGCAACCTGCTATTTATGTATTCACAGATTAGGCTACAACATGTTAGTATAGGTGTAGTAGCAGCATTCAAATGCAGCACAAATGGCACCTACCTGCCTCATTATTAACATTATTACCCCATTAATCGTGTATCCCTGTTTGTCACTTAATGCATAGTAGTAAATTCATAACTAATTTGAAATACAGATATTCAGATTTTTAACAAAGCACTAGAACATGCTGTTTTGATTGTGAATTATTTAAATTTCATGTAATTCAAAAATTCAAATGTGGCTGTTAAAAGTCTATCATCTGAAACCAATCAAAACGAGCTAGGTGGCATTTTTCCATGTCACACATACATTTAGTTGTTGGACATGGATGGGATAAAGCTAATTGAATTGCGCAGTGCGGATGACAGGGTCCCCGGTCAGATCCTGATTTATATAATGATTGGTCATGCCCTGTCTCCTGCAACCTTTGACCACAGGAAGCATATAAAACAGCAGGATGTTTGTACAGAGCAGATTCGTAACAGCTTCCAAAAGTGGGCCTGATGTCTTTTCTCTTTAAGTGGGCTGTACCTGTGAACCAACCCAGCGAAAGAACTGTGGCTTTGTTGTAGGCTAATTCATTCAGCATGTAGGAGACGGAGAGCGTTTCGTGACATTTTTCTGTTCCAGCCTCTATTATGGAAGTGAAGTAAATTGCATTGCATTATTGATTACCTGACATCCAGACTGTGGGCCATGTTCTAGGTAAGAGGTAATTCATAGCCTCAATACAATTCAATTTGTCCTAATTAGAGTAATTCACTTCATTTTCATATTACTAGCTGAAGGCCCGAATCATCTTTCATGGAAACATTTCCTGCTTGCTTCCTGGAGCGGAACGTTCCTGTACAGCTTTGCAGTGAATAATTTTATGGAAAAAGTGAAGCTTTAAAAGGGGAAAATAACAGGAAAATTATGGCATTTGTGGAAATACAATATTTGGCATCATGGTGTAAAAGCACAACCAAATCCATCCTGCAGCCACGGGGGGAAAATGGCACCATGTACCCACTGATTATTCAATAATATTGTGGACTAGAGTCATTGACGGACTATTTGGAGTAACACTGTGCAGTTGACAATGTGGTTAAAAAGAGAGCCTCTCTGTCTGTCTGTCCCTCTGTGCGTCAATCTTCATGGTCCTTGGAGTCTGGTCAGTGGAGGAACTGTAAACAACCTTCAAGAAGGATAGTGGGTTCAAACGACTTGAGGCCAGGTGTCATCTGAACCCGTAAATCAAGATAATCCCTCAAAATTAAACTGAAATCTGCTGTTTTATTAACTCTAGACATCTTTCATTGGTTAATGCTGGTTATCACATTTCAATTTTTAGGGTGTTTGCCATATTTTAACAAAAGAAAACAGCGCCTTTGCCCATGACGACCTTACATTTTGTAATATTTTCTCTGGCATCGGAGAACGTGTTTTTCCAGGATTACAAATCTGGGAAGGCCTGGCTTTGAAGTAGGAGGGCCTAGGCCTCCCTGTAACTATACTCCTGGGTGATCTACCTGCTCAGTAAAGGTCTTGTGTTGATCATTTGAGAAGAATTTGTTGTGTAAGCAACTTAATACATGGAAGGAATTATATTTTTGATATAGACATCCTAGGGTGTATCTGACTTGGCTTGTTTAGTTACATTAAAATGAATCCTGTTGGTAATGTTGATTAGAGCAAGTGAAAATGTTCTAGTGTGTACCAAATAAGTTCAGATCCTTGAGCATGTCGGCATGTGCAACAGCTTCTTTCCCCAAGCCATCAGACTACTTAACACCCAGAGTCTGGTCTGAATAACTGCACACATTCAGTGACTGGACTGAACACACACACACACACACACACACACACACACACACACACACACACACACACATAACCTCATTTTTTAAATCTGTCCACACATAACACTTAAAGTATAAAATGTTTACATGTATACCAAATATGGACATAACTGCTGCTAAAAACAATGTTCATCTTTAAAAAAAAAATGGACACAACCACACTTTACTGCACCCACTACCTATGCGTGGGCTATCTGCACTGTCCCCTCCCTGTACTTACTGTTTGCTGTTTCGTGTATTGTAAATTGTCTTGTGTATTTATTGTATTTATTGTTCTATGTAGCACCTTGGTCCTGGAGGAACGTTGTTTGGTTTCACTGTGTACTGTACACCACTGTATATGGTTGAAATGACAATAAAAAACTACTTGACTTGTTGATTCACTTTAAAACAAACTCTGGTGCAGTCCATTTAAATCATGAACAAAAACCAGGCCAAGCTGTACTTCATTGGTACATAATGTATCCTTCTACCTCTGTTAATATAGGACATTTAGCTTTAAAACAAGGCTGAAGCAGCTATGGGTAAGGCTTATTTATGCAGATTGATCACAGGCCATTACAATGAAATTAGTTGCTTTTTCTTACAATCTTTTTGGAATTTGCTGTGCGAAAATGTCCGAGTAAACATTTACTTTGCTTTAATGCATCAAAAGGAGGAGAATTGCCTTGATACCCGATGTGGCAATATGTTTTTGGCTTTGATGATTAGGTTTAGGTTAAGTCAAGGGGTCTTTAGGTCTTCTAACTCTGGCAGCATGCTTAAGGCTGCAGTCATTAGGTTTAAGGTTTTAAGTTTATTGTGTTGTTTTTCCTCCAATTGTTTGTCTTAGCCATCTGATTGAATCTTAGGTATGCCTTCTTCATTGGTCAAACATACCTGTGGTGAGTGGATGGATGCTTGTAGTCTGCATAGTGGCAGCCACTGTTATGACAAACTCAATATAAGTAGTTACAGGAGAATTCTCTCCCTGGTGAAGAAAAACAGTTGGCCATATCAAAGCGTGTAGGCGGATCTGTGTCAAAGTCAGCAATGCAGAGAAGAGTTCACCAGAGTAAAATACAGAGGGTTTGCCACAAGATATAAACCATCGGTGAGCCTCATAAACAGGAAAACCAGAGTTAGCCATGGAATATCTAAAAGCCTGTAGTGTTCGAGAACAGCATCTTATGGACAGATGTTTGCTTGTGCCTGAATGATGTGCATAGAAGAGTATGGATAAGGAACTGCTTCAAAAGCATATAGTTAAGCATGATGGAGGTAGTGTTAGGGTGTGGGCATGTATGGCTGCTAATGGAACTGGTTCTCTTGAATTTACAGATGACAAGACTGCTGACAAATGCAGTGGCATGTATTTTAATGTACATAAGCCTATACCAGTTTAGATTCAGGGAAATGTTGCAAAACCCTTTGGACATCACTTAACAGTCCAAATGGGCAATGACCTGAAGCATACCGCGAAAGCAACCCAAGTCTTCTTTATGGCAAAGAAGAGGAATGTTCTTTAAAAAAAAGCACCTCCAAAATTCCAACTTTACAGGATGATAAAACAACTTCTTTAACTTTCAGCAGAGGTTGATATAACAAGATTCTAGGCAATTTTGGATGAATTCCATTGGTCTGTCCACCATAGATATTCACAAAATTGAAAGGGTAAATGGTGCTTTTAAATTGTGCAAAACACAGCTAATGTTTTTTGTGCAATAAAATACGCAGTATGTTATTAGAGGCCTTGATATGTTCTAAAATATAATATTGTACATCAAGAGTATGTGGTATATCAGAATATTTATTTTTGTTCAAATATCTCAGTTGGAACTGTTGAGGGTAAGCATGTAGGGTTTTGAGATAACAAAAAACATTTAGTCTAAACTTTTGATTGGTATTGTAAATTTACATGACTTGTTAGCTATTTTAGCTGTGTAAAGTCACATGCAAAGGTCTCAAAATAGGTTTAGTTAATTTTTTTTTTAAATAAGTGAAGATAAATACACATTCTCTACAGAGAACACACTGTTCATTAGAACATGTGAAAAATGTATAACATATTTACATTTGTTTTCTGGAGGATATGTGTTAACTTATTTTCACTACCCAATCAACAAATGTGTAATTTGACCAGGAGTGTTCTTTCTGTAGCTCCAGTGCAAAACTAAAGCCAGACTAGAAACCAGACATCAAACATGCTACAGAGTACAGAGACTACTAATGAGAAAATTATGCAAATGAAGTTTTTTTGATTTGGCTAACTTATGGTAAAAGAAAAGAGGGGTGGCAGTTTTACATGGGGGGATGGCAGTTTTACCTGACATCCTCCTCTTGAATCTAACTTTGGTTCTGATGAATCATAGGTCACTATGCAATAAATCCTTGACCTGGTTTTTCCTCCAGGGGCAGCAGAACCAGGGGCAGCAGAACATCCTTTGCCCGATAGTGCACTCTGCTCTTCTGCAGGTGAATAAGTTTGGTGGGTAACCTAGGGACAGTGAAGCTGGATTTTAAAGGGTATCTGGGGGATAGCACTGGTCTACGTAGTTTTGCTGAGGTCAGAGGGTCAGTGACTGATTAGAGGAAGTACTGGTTTGGGTCTATGTCAGTCATTCCACTGGGATGTTTTTCCCTCTCCCAGGCCCAATGGACAACTCATAGAACAAATGGCCTGACATCACCCCTCTGTACTCATTGGTAGGAGTGTTAAGGGATATGTTTTGATCTTTGACCTTTTGCTCAGAGTCTAGCATTCGTCACGGGGGTATTGAGCTTCTGGAACATCTGCAGACGGGCAGGTAGCACACAGGGCCTGAGTTCACTCTACTCCTGATGAATGGGGCCTAACAAAGGCATGAAGGGGGAGCGTGACCCCTAAAGCAACCAGTCTGCATATCTGAATATACTATTAGACTGAAAGAGTTTGGCTAAAGTTCATGTTGGGGTTACGTCTGAGTAAAATGGAGATTCTCTGAGTGTCCTGGCTAAGTTACATGCATACATTAGAAACCAGAAGCTTGGAATTTGCTTGTATTTTCACATTTTAGTATTTATAATTTAGTGGATCTTTAAACAAATGCAAAATGTTTATGTGGAAAATTCATACTTTCCGTTAACAAATCCTATATCCAAAGATCTTACATTAATAAAAATTCCATGGAGGGGCCAAATACAACTTATATCCCACAACTGCCTGTTACAAATGGTTGATGGCATGACATTTCTACAAAATCTAAAAACAACGTATGTGCCTGTAACAGGTCCCATGGAATGGTAATCTTTAATATTTGAACACTTAATGACATTTTAATGTTTAATATTCATTTTCTGTTTCTCTCCATTTAGAGGTTGAACGCAAAAATAAAAATGCATTAATCAAAAACCAGCTTGGAATTCACATGTATTTCACAAAGAATTTCATTAAATCTTACTGCTATGGAATTTAAGGATACACATGAATAAATTCAATTTATATAAAAAATGACAAATGTTTAATTTTATGACACATTGTGTTGAACATCCACAAAATTGTAATTACTTATATGAAAAAAAGGGACCCACCAAAAACGTGAGATGAATTTTAGATGAGATGCAGAGCCGGTATCCAAATTCATTTCATGTCTGTTTCAAGCATCTAAAGTTGCATACATTTTCACCATGCCAGTCAGTTAAATGTGTACTTACATTTATTTTTTGTAATTAATTTTTTTCTCTCCATGGCCAGTTAATCCACTACAGCTAGGTCTGAAACTGCATTCCTATTCCTGTTCATACCTATTCAGTATATAGTGCACTACTTTGGGGTTTTCTCCACAATTTAGTGTGGTGTCAGAAAGCGTAGTGCAGTAGATCCAGTGCACTCAAAAACTCCCACAATGCACCTCAATAAGTAGTGTACAATCAATGCACTCTGGGCAAGGAGATACTGAACAACCCACATGACATGGTGTTCAAAATTGCTTACTACCATGACAAATTCTGTTTCCTGTAATAGTGTTGTATAGTGTAAGCCAGATTTTTGAATGTAGAGAATAATAGCAAGGGGATTCCTTATCACACATCACTATCAAGCAGGGACGGTGAAGGCAAGCATGTGCTTCCTGAAACATGTGCAGTGCTCGTGAATATTTCCATCTGCCGCTAATGCAATGTCATCTTGCAGCTCAACACGCTTAGAGGAGAACGCTAAATGCTAAAATTGTTACTATTATGTTGCCAAGTAATGGACAACAAAGACAACAATGACAACATGTGCCAAGAAAAGCAACAGTGGAGAGGGAAGGCCATCCTGCCCAAGCAGAGAGAGCAAGGCCAATTATGCTGTCTCCACATCCCAAACAACTACTGTGGCATCGCCAATGATTTAACTCACATCTAACTGCCTAGCTTACCACTGAGGTGTTACTATGGCATGTTTATAAAGCAAAGTTCTTTTGGGATATTAACAAAAAAAGGTACAATCAATCCTGCTGTGCTTGTAAAGGAGTTTATTAAAGCATTGTGTGTTTTGTATTGGTAAACTAACAATTTATAAATACATAACTAACAAACTCTTACAAGCTCATGCTGGATTTGACAACTTTTAGTTAGCATAGTAATTAGCATTACATATTACGTAACCTGTTTCATTAAGCATTTAACTGAATGTCGCTTAATGAAATCAGGGCATACTGCAGTCGAGAATGACTTCATTCTTCGATTTCCCTCTTGGGGTCAATGAGGTCACCCCCCGAGACGGACTCATGGATTGAGACAGGCAGGTGGCCTTTGACTTTTGATCTCTGGCAGGGCTCAATACTCAATAGGACAATCAAGACTGTTCAGATGAATGTGATCTATTTAAAAGAAGTGATCATGCAGCCCCGTATTGACAGCGTCAATCACTCACATCACAGATGACCATGGAAAAACTCAAAGTAAAGGTGAAGGCGAGCAGATGTCTGTCTGGAAGGTTTACGCTCATTAAAATTCTTTGGGAGTCTTACTTTCAGCTGCTGAAGACACAAGCAGTGATGCTCGCTGACAGGCAAATGAAAAGAATCAAGATGCAGTAGATAAGAGTGAGGTCTGATACTCCCTTAGGATAGCTTTTCATTAGTTTAACAGTGTGAAATAATAGCGGGTCAATTATGACAGATGGATAGATGTGGAATGTGCCGTCTTGGTGTTTCCAACTTCAAATGGATCTGATTGGCTTATGGAGTGTAATGTGAGTGAGTGTGTGATTTGGGTAACAGTCATCAGCTCATATTGTAGCAAAGCTTTGACCCTCGTAAAGAATGTCAAGCAAAATACTGAGGAGTTTCAGGCCAGATCATGCAACAAACTGTAGAGGAATGCGTTCCAGTTTTCCATGTGCAATTGTTTTTGTGCATTACAGGAATGTTTTTCTCATTCAATCTAAAAAAGACAAGCAATTGAACTGGTTTCAAATGCAAGTAAATCATTTTAATGAAACAATACAAATAAATAGGTTGGACGAACAAAAGAAATACATGACATTAAATGAAACCTCAAACATACTAAACACGTCAAATCATCTTTTCTTTTCCACTTTTCATGGTGAAAGATTATATTATTCAACATACTGTACTATACAAAAGCCAGAGACCATCCATTTATTTCATTTCCAGTCAAAATGTCCATTAGGTACTAGGGTATTACACAAATGGGAAGAAAAATGATATTACACAACAAGCCTTAACATCTAAATAAAATATAAACGTTTTTAGTAATTAGCCACCCTTTATCTTTACTACACTGATCACTCCTTCTAGGAGACTTGCTTTCAGTTTCTCAGAAAAATGTACATTTTCTATTGCTTTCTACTACCAGGACGTAGGCAGGTCACTTCTAACCACACAACTCTTCTTGTCGACCATTCTAGACACGTTACCCACCCAACTACACCCAACTCAGCACAGATTTACAAACATGTAAAGACTTGTGACAAGCATCAGCAACTTGAGCAACAGTAAATGTCTCTCCTACCACGAACATGGCTCAATGGACAAAGGGTTACTTTGCACAGACATAACTCTAATGCTCCTACAGGAAAGAGGCCAGTTGAGTCCAGAATATTTTAAAATATGTTTTAGGTCAAAAACAACTTTCAAAACTATTGTAAAACAATGTCTCAGGTATCGGGTATCAATGTATCTACATTCTGAATGATTTTTACTTTTATGCATCATTTGAATGCAGCAGCTGCTGTTTACATTGAATGAAAATCTCATGATGAATGACCCGACATAAATGGCCCAAACTACACAGAAAAAAGTCTGGTATCATTGATTTACATTAAAATTAAATTAGATTTCTGGCCTCTCCTGTAAAGTTAGAATTGTTTTTTCTTTGGACACCTACCATTTCCATACTACCAGCATAAGGATAGAGGCCTATGGTCTTGAGGAAATACATTTAAAGTGCATTTAATATGGCCATTAGCATTAACGATCACCCAGCCAGCACAGCAGCAGGGTAAAGCAGATAATAAAATAACCAATAGAATCATGATTCTAATTAGTATCATATTCCTAAAAGTATGTATCTTTCTGCTTTCCCTTCAGTCTACCCGTCCCCCAATTAGTGGTGTAATTTGTTGGGAATGCTGTTGTATTTTCTGTCCTGCGTTTCTTCATGTTAGGTGAGATGGCTGAACGCCAGCACAGACTAAGAGAAAAGATTGAGGCTAATAGAGATTATTTACAGGTGTCCACTGTAAAGAGAGAGAACGAGAACAGAGGTGTGAGAGAGAGGCAAAAGCAAAGAGAAGGGATAGAGATGGAGAGAAGAAGGGAGAAATAAGAGAAGGACGAAGAGAGGGAAAAGACAAAAAGAGGGAGAAAACAACAACATTGTTTATAATGTGGCGGACGATTTCAACTTAATTATCAAGCTGCTGAAAGTGTGTGTGGTGAAGTTCTGCATTGTGGTGGGGTTTAATGAGGGGTGAAATGAAATGAAATAGCTCCCCAGAATCTGCAAATCCAAAAAATAATAAAAGCAAAAGAACAAAACCAAAATCAGTTTATTTGCAGTGGATGTAATGATGCGCGTCAGTGAATTTGTGGGGGAGCATACAGAGCATTCTCTCGTTTCTCTCTCTCTCTTTTTCTCTCACTCTCTATCTCTCTCTTTTTGTCCTCTATTTCTCTCTGTTCCTTATTTGAATAACTCGTTTTAGAGTGGGTAGCTGTACATCCGCTGGAGTAATATCATGCAGATGTGTTTCTGGCCTGAAAGGAGCTCCTTTGAATGTGTGTGTGTGTGTGTGTATGTGTGTGCGCGTGTGTGTGTGTGTGTGTGTGTGTTTGCGCGTGTGCGTGTGTGTGTGAGATGTACTAAGGGCCATTATAGAGAGAAGGGACTCTATTGTTTTGCTGTTTTGTACTACAGGATGTTATGTGAGTGTATAAAGATGAATTTCCCCATTTATCTCTGTTCCATTCATACTTTATTCATTTCTTAACATGGCCAGTAACCACCCACTTTGACAGAAAAGGGCCGCTTGACTGACATGGAAAGTAACCAACCACAAATTGTTTTTGAGTTGAGTTTTTGAGGGTGCAGTGGCAGGCAACCTTCAAAATTTGATTTTGTATTGGCTAGTGTGAATATATTTCACTTAAAAGCCATGGTGATTTCAAATGATTTCTATCCTGAGGGAGTGACGTTAAGGATATGAAGCTGAAGGGAACAAAAGGTCAAATGAAATTTGTTCTGAGGTGTCTCCAGCGTTCATCAAACACCAACAATCCACACCAATCAGCAACTCATTCCAGCACTTCTACTGCCTCCCAGCTAGAGAGCTATCATTAGAAAGCTGTGCAACTTGGTCATAGTCATATTTTACTTCATTCAGATTTTGTTCAAAATATAATAAGACCTAATTGTGGAACCAGAAGCATGGACCGAATCAAACTGTGGGACATCCAAGCTAGCAAGGAATGTTTCCACAACTTTGGCTACCATTGCCTACAAGTTTTAATAAAGTTTTTTAAAAAATGTTCTAGCCCGTTTTAAAAATGTTACTAAGTTCAGATAATGTTCCTATACGGTAAATAATAACTAAGACATAATGTTCTTACTGCAACGTTCATTGGATATTTTGATGATGTTACTGATGCAGATTTTGTTACATGATAACAAAAGAGGAATTTATTCTCAGTGCAACATTCAGACAGCGATTTATGCATGACCTGAGATGACAGAATATTTTTAGAAAACATTCTCCTACACTAAAGGAACACTGTATTGCATATTGCATAATTACTTTCTAGTTTGCATGTGTAACTTTACACCCCTACCTACTATATTTCAGGGCTCAGTAAAAATGAAGGAATTTTGATGCTGCTGTAGATGAATCATCGATAGACTATGCCATTTGCAGCTGAATGCAGAGGAAGGCTCCTCCACGGACTGCTCTTCCTCCACAGACATGTTCTACCAAGCAACAGCCCTTTAAATGGTTCTTTAAGTGAGACATGCTAATAGAAGGATAACAAGTAAGGTGTCCCCATGCAAAATATAAATAGAGGGGTGTGTAATACTGTATGAGAAACCGCATAAGCAAGTCTATTTCCAACACGATGAGGCAGGTGTGTGATAATTTAGGCATACAGTTAGCACAATGCTTGTTGCTTTATCACTTGCTAGCTTTATTAGCATTGTAGCTCCGGTGCAGTGTGGTGATGTACTGCATTAGGGACTGGAGGAAACCTTTTTCGCTGAACCATCGCTTTAATTGAGTCTAAATAAAGCAAGGATGCTTAGGGGAACTACTCTTTCACAGTTTACAACCTGGCAGTCACCACAGGGGTTAGTCACCAATTATACCAAATTTAGACTCACTCCACAGTAACCTTCTCACACACAATGGTGCCCAAGGGGCGGATATTATTAGACACTAAATCAGCAGCTATATCATGAAAGTCCTAAAAAGGGCTGCTTCCTGAATATAGTTACATGGGGCTAAGCAATACTACAATATTTATTGCAATACATCATGATACATTACGTCACAGCATGTCAATCTGCTTTTCTGACTCATGTGTTATGAGCTGTTTAGTGACCTTGACGTACTGACGAGTAACGCCATTCAGACAAAACTTCATGTCAAGTCATGCTAATGCTAGTGCAAGTCGACCATACTGAGTGCACCGCATTTGTTATGCATAAGCATAAGAAGCTAAACATAGCAAAATGCAGTATCATCTTGTTTAGATAAATGTTAATTTCACTGAATTTCTGTTTTCTGACATCTGATAAGTTGGAAAACACAGAAAACTGGACTTCTTGTGCTCTCTTTGTCACAAAACTTCTATTAGCATGTCTAACTTAAAGAACCATTTAAAGGGCTGTTGCTTGGTAGAACATGTCTGTAGAGGAAGAGCAGTCTGTGGAGGAGCCTTCCTCTGCATTCAGCTGCAAATGGCATAGTCTATCGATGATTCATCTACAGCAGCATCAAAATTCCTTCATTTCTTACTGAGCCCTGAAATATAGTAGGTAGGAGTGTAAGGTTACACATGCAAACTAGAAAGTAATTATGCATAATGCAATACAGTGTTCCATTAATGTAGGAGAGTTGTTAAATGATCTTTACGTTTTGCTGATTTTATGCATGATATCAAACATAATTAGTCCTGTTTAAATCGATTTCTTTTTTCCAAATTTTCCACATATTTCCACCTTGGACACTCAGTATAGCCAACTTGCAATTAATCTAGCAAGCACTAAGTTTCAACTTTACTGCTCAGCAATGAAGCTTTGAACATGGTGATATTGGGTTCCATGTCTCTGGTTTCCTGAAGGTTAGAAATGTGTTAAAGGCTCCTTGGAAAGGACACATCCTGTTCTACTGACTTTGGCCTTGTTCTAACATTTTCCTTCGGTCCTACAGTGCTTCAGATATTGAGAGTTATTGGTTGTTGTTGCTTCAATACATGTGCATACACACATTTCCTCTCCCTTCCCTTTTTTTCCACAGGTTAAATCAATTTTCGGAGGTAAATCATGTAGTGCTAAGTAACCAGCTGGATTGCTAATGTTTATTCAAAGTCATTCAATTAAAGATACTAACTATTAGAACCACTAAGATACTATTGTGATAACAAAGATGTTACCAAAAATCACACATGAGCATTTCACATGAGCATGCTATGTGGTTTGATGTTAACTTCTTTGCCAAATCGGAGCTCAAATGGCAGGTAACACAAATAATCTCTTGTTCTTTTTTGTACCTCAGGTCAAATTCATACATTAAAATTGATTCTTGTTTTTTCATAAACTTGCACATTTTGGCATTAGCCACAAAATTTGATTGATTGTTTTTTTTTTGCTGGTTTTGCTCAAGTACAGGCCTCAGGTCTGATGAAGTTTAAACTCGTTTGCTCTTTGTAATCACAATGCAGGCACTTCATCATCAAGTGTAGCAACGTGAAGCCATGCAAATCTATGTTTCAGTATTTCAGTTCTGTTTACATGCTGTTTTATTTAAGATTATTAATGGATCTGTCTGCTTGATTACTTGCCAATGGAAATCATCTCCACTCTCCAAGGCAAGAGTTTCTAATACAGAGTCCAGCGACTGAAAGTGTTTCTAATGAAATTGTCAGTGAGTAGAAGTACATGGTAGGTGTTTCTAATAAAGTGGCCAGTGAGTAGTTGTACTGGGAAGCACAGGTTCTCAATCCTCTGAAAATGTTTTTCAGAAAGATCTTTAGGGCACCATGTTGTTTATCTGAATAGGTCTGTAAAACTGTTTACAGATTGACTCAGCAGTTTCAGTTGACTATGTAGGCTCAGTAAATAGCTTGAGTATTTTGAGTATATGGGGTCTGTGTGTTCCCGGAACATTTGGAGATCGAGCTGGTTTAGGATGCGTGAGAGGGAGAGATGCGCTTACACAAAGGAGCCTCACATTCATGCTGAGCTTCTCACTGCATGAGTCAGAACCTAACAGTCCTAAACTCGATGCAGCCAGTGTGCTGTTTCACTCAATCATGCTAGCATCTGGATTCCTCTTTTCTTTTTTCAGTTTGCTTTTACATAATGGACCACTAATGGCTGCAGGGTGCGATCAAATGATCAGTTTGTTGCACATTGTCTTGTAAGTCTAACCGAAGTACACACTGATGGATACAATTTGCTTGTTTGAATGAGTGGCACGGATGTTGAGTTAAACCATCTCCAACATAAACCACTTAACACCACTGTGACAAACTCGACACATCTGGAAACAACCATTTGGACACACACATGCAATCCCGCCCATGCACACATGCACACACAAGGGACATGAGCTATATCATACAAGTGTAGGACTCCCCTACTGAAATTAATCAGCCTGGACCAACATGGAATTCATGCTGGTGCATGCTGGTTTATGCTGGTTGGTGCTGAATGACCAGCAAAAACTTGATCAAGACACACACAGTATGATGTTGGTTGTTAGTTGTGTTTTGAACAAGTGTTTCAACAGAGTCACTCTGATGTCTTGCCAAGTGCAAGCTGTAGTATGTTTGCTTTTGTTTGTTTTGTTTACTGTTCTGTTGTTGGTCAGAACAGGAAAACTGTGCCAATACATGGTGCTGTTGCATCATGGTCCTATTTATTGGCTGGCTCACACCATGGCAGAGGAAAGTCTGTTTGAATGGGGTGAATACCTTATAGCAGGACTTGGCTGAGCAGAAGTCTATAGAGTATCTTAAACCCATAGCTCAGTAGGAGCATTGTTACTGCAGTGAAACAATTACAGCAGTAAAGAAATTTTCCAAAAAGCAACTACAACAGTGCCAAGACTGCAGTTTAAAAACTACTTTAGAAATATGTGGCTCTGCAAACATATTCGATTTATTAAAACATTGTTGACACTAACTGAGTAAAAATGTAGATGACTTCCTCCATAAATCAATTTGAAAAAAAAAATTAGTTGATCAGCCAAAACATGTTTGGTGTCTGAAGTTGCACTTGAACTATGCAGATGATGTAGATAACAAGTAATGAAAGCGTGTCCCCCACCAATTAGCATTGCACTAAACGCACGCCTAGGTCAGCACACACTTGTCTCTAACTGCAAATGAAGTAATCACAAACAGACTTGCTTATGCGGTTTCTGATGCTGAATGACATCCTGAGGCAGTTTACACAACCTTGCATTGAACATCTGGTGAATGTCTGGATAATATCTGGATAAACTGCATCTGATTTAACATTCCTCTGTACAAAAACACAGCAACACATTACTGGCAGATAATATGGCCAAAAATGCATATCATGGTTATAACCAAATCATAATGTTTGTAAACAACAACAGTTGCCTGTGCTTACAGGTGGATAACTTGCATCCAGTCAGCATGGAAGCAGCTCAATTTAAGCACAATATACAATGAATGGAAATATAGCAGGCAGAAGAGTTAATACTAACAGTAAAGTCTTGTAGTGTTGGAGGCAGCCATGTCAAATGTACCTATGTATGTAATGGATCTTATGTTTATTCCTCATTTTTTTTTACTCCTCAATAGCAGGTAGATCTGCTGAATTAGTACTGACACACAGAACACCATGATTCTGTGGCAAAACGTGCTCTTTATTAAACACACAGCAGGAAAAGCACATACAGAGGCATGAAATAATGGTGTAGGTCACCATTAGCTATGCACTTACCCTGGTGGTGACCAGCCCCCAACACAAAATAGACATAAACAGTCATAAACAGACCCTTTGTTGGAAGGCACAAGCCTACCATGGGTCTTTGCGTGTGGCAGTCTGCATAGCCATGTCTTCAGAGTCAAGAGCCAACACCAGCCAGTTGCAGCTCAGTATAGTGTTAATCCAATGAGAGATATGATGTCTTTGGTAATTCTTGCAGCTGACACCAACGACAATATAGCTAATCATTTACTTTCCAGATGATGATGGAGATGTACTATTACATGGCCACGATGAGTGCTCCAGAATGTAGACTATGATGGTATGTTGATTTATTGATTGCTATTTTTAGAATTATTACTAGTTCAGCATAAGATAGTTGAGAAGCTAATGCTGTATTCTACTGAGTATAGAATGAATGTTTTTATTCATATTCACACTTCACAGAGAAAAATATATGGTTAATTATTTTTTCTATCTAGTTTTTTCTATCTGGTGTTCAAGTTAGGCTAAGGCTAGCCCTAAAAATGTATCCACTCTCTAATGCCTGATGCCTCAGAAACAAAGTGGACAACCTGCAGATGCAATGGACTAGATGGCCGAGGGTCTGTTGCATTTTCATTTTTATTTGAAATGTGACCCGAAACATCCTTTTATGTGATTCAGCTAAAGAGTCTAACCGTGGTGTGGTTTGCACAGTTTGTATGTCACGTTATCTCACTTATTTGTATCATTGCGGTACAACGATTAAAAAAAAACCCATCCTGGATTCATAATTTTAAGCAAATTGACCTTATTATTAATTTCAGCCCACAGCAGACCAGTCCTGCCTATTCACGCTGAAGTTGGTGATGAAGAAGTGTTTTACTGGTTTTTAATTGGTTTTAAAATAAAGGACTGCCAATCAAAGCAATGGGTATTTGCATATGCCAATCTTAAAGACGCAATAACAAAATAAGCCTCTTTCAGTCTAATGATAAATAAAGGCTGGAAAAGGCTATTTATTACTGGATTATCTGTTTTTGCTACATAAACATACACAAATGCTGTACATGGGAATAACAAAATAAGAAATAACACAAATAAACTGTAGGATAGAAGTCCTTTATTCCCAGGACTTCCTTGTATTCTTACTGTGTTAGGTAAGCTGATATTGTGTCAGACAGGCCTGCAAGATAGTCGATGCAGATAGAGTTTTCACACCATCTAGAACTGTCTGGTGTTTGTTCTCGGAATTGCATGTCTTCAGTATAAATAAAGGGTTGGAGGAACATGTGTGTGTGTGTGCATGTGTGAACGAAAGTGAGAAAGAGAGAGACGCTGAGGTGATGTGCTGCCTGCCACATCCGATGCATTAGTGCAATTTACAGCTTTTGGTGTGTGCTGTCACAGTGCATTCTGTATCTGTGTGTGTGTGTGTGTGGTTTTACAAGTACACGGCTGGCAGCTCTGACAGTTTCACTGGGAAACCGTAAATCACTTCATGTGTCAGAATGGAGCTAATTATTTCCCCCTGCCTCCATTCCACGCACACACAGTGGCTTCTCCCGGGTCCCCGCACTGTGCTGTACAGCAGTAGAGATGGTGGTTTTAGTGTGGGTTGTAAACTGACAGGAACACTGAGGAATGCTGTGACCTGCCTATAATTAACACAGTATGTGTGTGTGTTGTGTGTCTGAAAAAAAGAAAGTAAGAGACATATTAATATTAATATAATATAATATATAATACATATTAATATCTGGTAGTGGCGTGAATCTTGACAAAATGGAATGTTATGAAATGACATATATGCAAATATTTGACTCAAGCTACCCTACAGAACAGAGCATGGCTAACACCACTGTTGAGGCTATTAGCTTAAAGGCTTAGGTAAAATTAATTAATGCTGTCATTAAAACGACTTGATTTTGATTTTACACTTGATTTAGTTTCAAATGGCAGGCTAACTCCAATAGCTAAAACTAGCTATATCTAGTTTAATAAGGTCCATAGTATAACAAATAAATATAATATATAAATACATATTCATGTAGTATATTTATGTAGTGATGTAAAGTAATGTAGTGGGTGTATGCCTACATATTACAATATGTATACCTTGCATTCAAAGTGTGGTTAACAAGACAACAAATGAAGAGATATTTATAGAAGACAATCATAATTGTGTTTTTCTGATCAATATTGCAACTGTGATTTGAAATATAATTATTATTTTCTATAAATTAAGGTTCAGGCCTGATTCCAGAATATCAACTTTTTCGACTTGCGATTTTTGGATTTAGGGCTTTAATTCTGAATATGCTATTTTGTGCTTGACTGCGAGTAAGTTAAAGCTGTGATGTCACAACACATTTTTGGTTTGATTGGTCTAACCCAACTAAAGGCATTTTACAAGCTATTTCCCCACTTATAACCTATATAAAACCATATAAAGTGATTAATCTTTCAGCCCTAGTTCCACTCAAGTTATTGGACTACGTTTGTGTCTTTGTGGTCTACAAAGTGCTAGACTTAAAACTATGGTAAGACTACTTGCCAGTTTTTTAATTCCTTTTTTCCCACAAAGTTACTTTGATCAGGTAATGAGGTAACTGACAGGGATCTACTTTGTCTATTGTTCATAGTCATTGATTGGTACGCCAACCACACCATCTCTTGACTTTTTTCCCTGCGTAGCATTGCTTGGTGTAGTCTGTTCACTGAAGCTTTTGTTTCCCTGTTTTTACTGTACTTCATCACAACCTTGCACTTGAGCCCTGTCTGGCTTTTATATAAATGTATGTGTGTATGTAAAACATCTAAATAACTGGCTAGCTTAAGCCTGATTTATGCTTCTGCAGAGATGCATGTAAATGTATCTGCATTGATGCACAGAGAGGGGGTACATGGATAACCATAGCAGAGGCCATGACATACACAAAATCTGAACTATGCATTACTTTGTGAAGCTGTGTCTCCTGTAGACTGAATCTGTGCAGTGGCTGTCCTGTAGAGTGACCCAAGCAATACTTGACCCAAACTAGAATTTCCAGATAACATTACAGTTTAAGAAGCCATACATATCTTTCTTACCCAGGGTAAGGACAAATGTCCCAACACCCCTACACATGTGCACATAACATTTTTAAAGGCATCCCATAATTCTAGGTTTCTTAACTCCACTCTGTTTTCCATCATCCAGGTCTCATATCTGTGTGCCAGCTATAGCAAACGTAACCCTCACGTTGTTCATCGCCTGCAATTAATGACTTGGCAGAGGAGCATAGAGGAAAAAGCCGTTGTAATTCCTTTGCTGAGGCGTGCAGCTTTTGTAAAAGGGTCGAGCCAGGCTTCCAAACCAAATTATCCTTTTCCAGTCCAAGAGTGGTAATATTTCACCTTCACAGTGGATGCAGTGTTCCAGCATTGTGTGGTGACTGAATATCTTTGTGACTGCGTCTTTTGTTGGTGGGTGGACATTTCAGCTTAAAGAAATTATTACTAATAACTAACTAAGCCCTAATCAATATTAAAAATATATAATCAATACATTTAATAGAGCAAAACATTTTGCTAATTAATATCTGTTGTAGTAGTAATAAGATGGCTTCTTTGTTTAGACATTAACCAGGTTTATTTTACTTTGACTGGAAGAAATCCATAAGGTATTTTATATTCTTCAGATTTGGAGGCGTTTTAACCACTTACTTTGAGTCTTATTTTTCAGTTATTATTTTTCAGGTATAGACTCACTACTCTTAAGGCTTTTTGTTCATTAGCTCTAGTTATCTAATATGAAAGTGGAGACATTGACTTGTGTAAACATATACATGTCCTTTAAGTTTAAGGGCTTAAAATGTTTTTGTAAAATGGGTGTTGTTCTTTTTTAAATTTTCTTGGATGGTAAAAGTGGACGTTTTTTAATCATTGAAACAGCATACTTTTTATATTTATAAATCCTAAGCTTTATTAGTATGTTGTGGGTTATATTTTTTATTCAATAAAAAACTAAAAAACTTATATTGTAAATAGGATAAAAAAGAAGTGTTGACTAGATATTATCAAATATTATGCCACTATATTTAACTAATTATATATACTTTATTGCAAAGAGTGGACAGTCTTGTCAAAAGTGGACAAAATCTTGGGTCCAAGTTTAGCAGTTTCACAATATTCTGGTTGCCAACCAAACAAAAGTCTGTGTATAGTTACTATTATGAGCTATTAAGCCTCGGAAGAAACTAAACCAGGATCACGATGATGTGTTCATTGCAATAATTCTGAAACACTGAGACAGTGAAAAGCGAAGAACAGGGCAGTTTTGGGGTAAAAAAGGATTTTTCCTTGAGGAGAGCAGCCTAACGTGCCCACAACCACACCCTCACTTTTTCATCAGACTTTGGGGATTTGGTCCCCACAAGGGACTAAATACACACGCACACACACAGGGCCTGGAATTGCAAAGAGTGGATGATCCTGCTGCTGTCTCGTTAGAGGGAGAGAGAGAGAGAAAGAGGGAGGGACATTTAAGAGAAAGAGATAGAGAGAGAGAGAGAGAAAGAGAGAGAGAGGGAGGGGGAAAAAGTGGAGGGGAGGCTCAAGTGGAGAAGTGTAATAGGAAACCAGCTCTCCTTCTGTCGCTTCCTCATCTTTCTCTCTCTTGCTCTTTCTCTCTATCTCACTTGGTCACTTACTCTCTCTTTTACTCACTTTGTCTTTTACTCTCTCTATTTCTCTGTCAATATTTTAATTCTCTCTTTCTTTCTCTTTTTGCACTCCGCCTCTTTCTCTTCTAACCCTCTCTCCCTTAGCCATCCCTCTTTCTCCCCTCTCTCTCCATACACTCTATCTTAGCCGTTTCACCCTCCCTTCCTCTGTCTCTCTGTCTTTCTCTCTCTCTCTCTCACACACACTCACTCTGTGGTCCTGTAGAGGCAGCTGGATGGATCAGCACTCCTCCTTTTTCACTTTCTCCCCCCTCTCTCTCTCAGTGTGGATTTTACTAGTAGCTGAAACTCAGTAGGAGTGTAGAGATCACAGAGTGGAAAAGACGGACAGAGGAAAAGACTGAAGGTGAGTGCAGTTTGGAGAAGATCTCTGTTTGTAGAAGTGTTTGTGTGTGTCTGTGCATATGGATCTCCGGACTAACAGGTGCAGAGTCCCTGTGGAGATAGAGGAGGAAACCATAAGCCCTAATACGGCGGCTAGTCAGTCATAGTAAATCAGCCGGCCACTGAGAGAAGTGTCTATATTTAAAACACTTGTTTATTGTGAGATATGTGTTCAGATTTTTTGTCACTTTGGCTCTGCGTTTTCACTAATTCTCTCTGATGTGTAAGATCTGTAGTTATGAGGATGAGATCTTGAAATGTGGACCCACAAACAGACCTTAGAGTGTATTATTATTTATAAGCAGCTACGAAACTAATATATGAGGTAGGAACTGAAATGTGGACCCACATATGAACCTTAAAGGGGCTGAAATGTTTGTTTATGACATTATAGTTTAACATTTCAATACTTTGGATGAATGAATCCATAAGTCTCGCTGTTCAGTTATTAATCAGTTAATTATACCTACTTAATTTAAGTATGAATAATTATTCATTAGATACTATACTTAACAGATACACTTGTGGATGGAGTTGCTGTTGTTGTTGGTTTTAGGTTGGCTATCCTGTTATCCTGTCATTCCCTTTTCATAATCCTGTTCAGATGTGGATGTGTTTAATAATGATTTTTGTTCTTCTGTCTCTCGTGCTGTGTTGTTCATTTCAGTAGCGTTAGGTAAAGGTGAAGCACATTAGTTTAACAGACAATCCTCATTTAAATACAGTCAATATACCTTTTGAACAGAGCTTTCCAGGTTTGTAGTATTTTAGTATGTTATATTGGGTTAATATAGTGATTTGTATATGACAATGTTGAAATGCCCATTTAAGATCAAACTACATATTTTTACAGAATCTGAGTGTAAATGTGCTCTATACCTCTTCAGCTTAGTTGTGTGCATGTGTATGTGTGTGTATGCTGTAAGTGTCATGTTTATGCCACATTGTTGGGACCAAAACCTGTTTATACCGTCAGTATTCATCTTTGTGGGGACCACAAACAAGCCCTACTGATGTAAATTATTCAATTTTAAGGTGAGGATGATGTTAAGGTTAGGGTTAGGGTAAAGTTAAGTGAACGATTAGGGTTAGGTAAATGTTAGGGTTAAGGTAAATGTTAGGGTTAAGGTTAGGGTTAGGGTCAGGTTTAAGGTGAAGGGTAGAGTTAGGTTTAAACTAAAGGTTAAGGTTAAAGTGAAGGTTAAGGTTAGGGTTAGGGTTACATTTCAGGTTACGGTTAAGGTTAGGTTTAAGATTAAAGTTAAGGTTAAAGTTAGGGTTAAGTCTAGTAGTAGTTGTGGTTAAAGTTGGGTCTGCTGAAAATGAACGGAAGTCTATTTAATGTCCCTACAAGTCACAGAAACAAGATTGTGTGTGTGTGTGTGTGTGTGTCTATGTGTGTGTGTGTAAATAAAGTAGTGTTAGGCTTAAAGCTTTATTACCTTTTATTACATTCTTATAAAAAGAGAATTAGGAATTGGCTTAAATGTGATATTCAGTAATAAAGGAATCATTCTTTTTATAGAGGTTCTTTCCACATGTTATGCCAAGCATGTGACTCTAATCTCTATCTCTCTCTCTGTGCCTCTCTCTCTCTCTCTCTCTCTCTCTCACTCACTGTGTATGTGCAGATGTGTGAAAGAGCATGATGTAAATAAAAGCATTAAAAATATCATTATAAGCTCCTAAGACAAGCACATCAGTCAGGTCTAAATAGATCAATTGTAACTCATCACTGACTGTGCGGTCTGCTCATTCGGCTTGTTTCCCTAAACTGATAAAACGGCATTTGTGTCCGCAGTGTTAATAGTGAATGGATCAGCATGTGGAGCTTTCTGTTTGCTAGTGTTTTCTATAACTGTATAAAAGAAGCTCCATACTGCATTTATTGTTGGACACATTGTGATCACTTCTGAGTGAGTGTGCACATACTTCACAACACTATTTACATGGCAATGATAAACAGCCCGTGTGGTATCAGCAATCATGTTCACGGTCAAAGTTATTGAGATCAAATTTGTTCTTGTTCTGATGGCTGATGTCAGCATTACCTAAACCTGCACTTGTTTTTATGCACTTCACAACTATCACATGTTTGGCTGATTATAATCAATAAACTGTATAGGTTTTTCTAATAAAGTGTACTCACCTATACTTTATTAGGAACACTGATAATGGATTCCTGTAGCTCCCAAAACTTTCAGTTTTTCATGGTATGGATAAGATGTTTTAAAAATTCCCATTCTGGTTTATATTGGCATGACTGCATCATGCTCATTTTTCTGTAGCACTTTCATGCTTTGAAACTCCTGTTCTTCCCTATCCCAAAAGTGTTCTATTGGATTCAGATCTAGTGACTGGGTTTAAGGTGTGCCGAGAAAAAAACATTACCTATACCCTTACACCATCTCCACCAGCCTGGTCTGTTAATACAAATCAGGTTGGACCTGTGATATCATGGTGTTGGGGCAAAATTCTGTCCCTACCATCTCTGTACCTATGCAGAAATCAAGACTCAGTCAGACCATTCTACTCTTACAGTTGTCAACTGTTCAGTTTTGGTGAGTGTGTGGCCAGTACAACCTCAGCTTTCTGCTCTTGGCTCACATAAGTGGAACCTCACATGGTCTTCTGTAGCCCATCTGCTGTTGTAGTGGTTATCTGAGTTACTGTAGCTTTTCTGTCAGCTTGAAACAGTCTGCCGATTCTCTGTTGACCTCTTGCATGAAGCCTAAACTCTGACTGGTGTGCCTTAAAGTCCCAGGAGATCAGTATTTATAAAAAATACTCAAACCGGCCCATCTGGTACTGACAGTCATGCCACAGTCAAAATCACTGAGATCTCATTCTTTCTCTATTCTAACTGAGGTGAATATTACCCAAAGCTGCTGCTCCATATGTGCATGATTTTATGCACTGCACTTCTGCCACACCATTGCCTGGTAATTGCATAAATGGCTGAATACTTCGGCGTACATATATTATGTGTATTGTTGCGGTCAAAAATTCATTTAAAGGGATCTTAATTTGTGTCATTTGAACTTTTTTGCATCATTGGATCACAGAAGCTGCTGTTTACATTATGTGAATTTTTGTGACAAATGGACAGACAGAAATGGTGCAGAAATGCCTGGAAAATAAGTCTGGCTATTGATTTACATTAAACTAAACATACTGGGTTTTTGCACTCTGCTGTATAGTTGCCATTTTACTTGTTTTTATGTGTTTTGTGCATATATATTGAATACAATTCCAAAGTGTGAGAAAATCTTCAATTAAACAACTAAATTGAATGTAAAATATTTTTATTGTGCAAAACTGACATTCAGATAAACCTGTGTTGTGGACATGTAAGCATGCAGCAACTTCTCTGGCTGGAAGTCTATCATTCCTCAGTATTACCTGTGTTAATTAATCTGAATTGGACTTGTAATCAAATGTAAACCATAATTGCAGTGATAAATGACTCCAGGAACAAATCTGGGTTCACTTATCTAGACTGTAGAACTATTTAAACATAGCCCAGACAGACTTTTCCATCAGTTAATGTTGTTGAGGGACCACTACAATAGGCCTTCTGCATGACTCAAACCTAATAGCTTTCATTAAGCTTAAAACAAAAGGATCTTTTAACCCATTCACCAGTTTGGAGCAACACATTCTTTTAGGATGTATGTGGTATGCTGGAAGTAATCATCAGTAATCACTTTTGAAGGTAAATTCAGAAAATTCCAAGAGGGAAAAAGCTGGAAACATCATCAGGCTTGAACCCAAAACTTAAACAGTGAATGTGGATTTGTGTGAAAGTCACTACATAGGTGGATTTTGTTGTCTGTGCCACTTTTACGTGCTGGGTGATGCACCACAATAGATTCTAACCACCCTTATTTAGATGAAGATTATAGAATATGCAAATCCGCTCATTGCAAAGCAACAAACTGCCAATTGTTTATACATTTAGCCTCTTTTGTTTTGCATGGCAGTGTCTGTTTATATTGTTATAGCATTTTGTTGCATCTGGTCTGCAACCATGAGCCTTCTCCATGATGATCTTCCTCACAGGCACTGGTCACATGCCCAGTGCTTTATTGCTTGGGGAGGTGTTTTGGTTGTCCTGGGTGGGGTCTTGGTTGTCAAATGTATCTTGGGAAGATGAATGCATTTACATTGCTATAACATTACTGAAACATTTCAGGAAGTGTTTTGAGCAATTGTGTTTAAATCTGTTTTAAAGCGCTTTGTGCTTACCTGGTTTTCTAATGGGTGTGTTTGTGGGCAGAGATATATATGAAAGTGAAATGTGAAAACTAATGGCAATTAAAAGCAAGCGAAGAGGTTACTGATGTACTTTATTTTTTGATGCAGATTGAATTTAATGAATTTAATGCTGACGTAATTGGATAGTTTTTGATAGTGATTTTAAAATCTGGCAATATTTGTTTTTTCTTATTATTACTTATTAGATGTCAGAAAAAAAACATTGTGAAGACATCCTAAGTTACTTGATATTTCATTATGCCATATTGCCTGCATTGACTGGCATCCGCTGTCTGTCAATGCATTGTTCTCATTAAAAACAATGGCAACAGGTGCATTTCATACAGCTACATAATGTCCACATTGTTCATTTGTATTTTTTTTAAACATTGCATCATTAAAAACAAAGCTAGCATCGTGTACAGGCAGACAATGTTATTAATGCTTGTTTATCTTGAGCAAAACAGAAAGTTCTCAATGTAAGGTGCAGTAAATTTTGGGATATCCAGGGATTCCTGAAGAGGAGATTAATGCTGTAGCGGTTAGGCATGTATGTGAAATCCATGACCACAGTTTTGGAAGATGTGGATAAACCTTTATGGAATGACATCATAGTACAGACAATGGTACCATTTATTAGCGAGTTTATTGTACAGTAAATATATCTAAGAACTATGTGCTCTGCCCAAAATTTAGTCACTTCTTTCATTTTATGAAGTTTTTATGAAGCTTTACATAACACCAATAATAATCCAAATCATATTTACTTTGTGAATATGTAAAAGCTAACAGTGCTAGGGAGTTTAATTAATTACAGCAACAACAGTTCAGCTCTGTAGCACAGAACTGTACACTGAGAATTTCAATAGACAGCAAATCTAAACTCCAACCTGAATTCATTTTTAGGCTTGTATTATAACAGTTGCAACCAGTGAACTAGAAAAGATTACAATTACTTATTTGACAGTTAATCTTCAGATAAAACTGCATGATGAGTGACTGTCCTATATTCCCCTTCATTATCAGCCAGTGAACTGTCTCCTGCGTTGAAATGTCTCTGATTATTTATTTATTTATCTGTTTTCAGTTCAGCTGATTTTAGTGTTTAGTTTTAGCTGTGCTGGCATGTTAATAATGCTATAAAAGCTCCTGAGATGAGAGTTCTTTAAGTTTATAACAGCAGATGTAATGTATAACTGTGAAATATCTTCATTTGAGAAACATTATCAGATGGAACAGCATGTGAGGGGCCACATGAGGACGCAGAGTGCCCAGAGTAAATCGGATCAGATGAGATCAGATCAGTGAGATATATGAAGGCGGGTTGTGTGATCTCAGGTTTTGCTGAAGCATTGAAGCTACTGTACACTCAACACCATGGCACTCTCAGCGTTGGGCTAGAGATGACCCACTGATGGCTTTAGCAGCTGTGTGTGTGTGTGTGCGTGTGCGTGTAAGGGCTACAGGCCAGTAAGAGACAGTGGAGCAGCCGCCGCCCAGATTAGGCAGCACTGTTTGTCTCTACCGTTCACTGCCAAAGACATTTCAGTGAAATGTTTTGCAGTTTTCCATATGCTTGCACACATACACACACGCACACCAAACCCATATAACTATGTGGAGACACATGTGATGGGCAACCTATACATCACATACATATTTACAGCTTCAGGAAGAATTCGGCAGATTTCACCAAATTCTGGAATAATTTTGTGGTTGTGTGGAACGTGAAATGATACATAGTAAAGAAACATACACAAATAAAACACATATCTTATTTTATATGTAATGCTGTATAAAATTTTACATTTACATTTAAGGCATTTAGCAGACGCTCTTATCCAGAGCGACTTACAACCGTGCTTAGTGATCTGTTGGATAATATTCCAGTTAGTAGAGGAAGTTTAGAGCCTAAAACTCACCATGAGCTCAGACACTGCCCGAACAGGGGGTCAGTGCTGGTACCTAGAGAAAGGTCATTATAAGTGCAACACAATATACATTGACAAAGGTCATTATAAGTGCAATACAAAAAGGTTATAAAATTGTCCATCTGCTCTCCATAGCCCCACCCTCCACAGCAAATGGACCTAGTTAGATAGATGCTAGTAACACAAAACTCAAAACCAACATGTAAAAGTATATATTACCCCACCCCTTACAAAACTCCTTCACCCCAAGGACCCCAAAGTCTTTGAACCCAACTGCCCCCTCCTCCTGAGGCACGCTTGGGTAGGCCTGGCCATTGCCTTGGCCAGCACAAGTGTCGCAGGTTGCCATCTCCTCCAATTCTTCTCTTGACGCCAGGCACAGCTGGTCCTGGCAGACAGCTCAACACCGGGTCTGTGATGTCCTCTTCATTGGTGTGCCAGACTGAAGCGGGGCGTGTCAGTGCTGTGGGAGGCCTTTCTTGCACATATAGCACAACAGGGGGTGGCGACAGCAGCCGTGGCATTCCGCAGCCACCTTCTGCTTTCTTTGTCATCCTCTGTGTTGTCAATGTGTTGGCTTCTCCAGCACTGGTGGCATCACCCACAAAATTCCATGTTGCCCTTGACCTCACAGCATATATATCCTTATAACTTTAATGCTGCAGGTTCATCTATACACTGGCATCTTGGGGCCTCCTTATAACTACATGTCTACCTCTGACAGTCAATGAGGCTCCTGTTTTTTCTCTAAAGTCCCAGCCCAGAAAGCACATCATGTATCTCAGCTATCTGGACTAAGAGGCGCAGCCCCCGACAGTCAGCATCAGCCATCCTCCCTCTTTATCAGTGTTAACTCACTGTATGGAGATAAACTGCTGTGTTTTCCAGTTTGAACACTGCAGGTCTTACTTACGGCCCGTCCACTGTGATTGACAGCCGCATGTGTACCTGTGCAGTGCAGGGAACCTATAATAAGGATGGAGATGTGGCAGATCCTCCGCCACAGTCTGTTTGCCAGAGGTGCTGTTTGCTGAAAGTACCAGTATTCATGTGGGACACAGATGCAGGGCCCACTAGTGTTCCACTTTCCTGTGACCCCCAATAGACAAGCCCTAGCCAGATGTCCTGACTGGCCACATGTACAGCACAGGCAGCACAATGCTACTGGCTGTCTGGCTGCGATTTTGGCCAGCCCTCAGATCAGTTCTGTCAGCTCTTTCACCCACTCCAGCTTTGATGACTCACTAGACTCCTCCACAGCTCTGACCGCAGGACTGGTAACATCTGTGCACTGTGAAACTCCTGACAATACCATCTCTCCTCAGTACCAACTCCAGGCCCTCAAGTAAGTTGCGTGGGTGGGCCAGCTCACATGACTTGGCTACCAGTTCACAATGTGCATGGAAAGCCTCCCAGTCCACTTTACAGGTGTATTTTGGAGTCCAAAAGCTTACTGCTAAACATGGCTGTTGGACACCAGCATCTTTGTTTATATCTACACCTAGATTTCCAGCAGACAGCACAACAGCTGCTAGCCTCTGGGCTTGCTGACATCTCCAAGCTTGGCCACTACACAGGTTCTTCCTTCACCACCACTGGTACCTAACAGCTTTCCTGCTCAGTATTAGTGCATTGCCAAAATGCCTCCAGTCAGCAAGACTTTTACTGAACACCAATGGTAGAGTGTTCATGGTCTAATAAGATAAATGCTAGTGAACAACAAAACTCTAAATCAGTATGTCACAACATTTCTTCAGTAAACTACTATGTTTTAGACTAAAACCTTATCACAGAACTATCATAAAACATTCATGACTAGCTCATGAAATACATTTCAGGGAGGGAACTTAAATGGAATCATCTAACAGCAAGAAGAGTTTGGGTTTGATTCCATGACTGGGCAGTCACTTTCTGTGTAGAGTTTGCACCTAACTTGCCCCTGGGTGTGATTGTGTGAAAGTGTATGTCAGAGTGTCTCCCCTGTGATGGACAAGCGATTGGCCTTTTGCCAAGGGCTGCTAAGATTGCCCCGCAACCCAGAAGGATAAGTGATTTAGATAAATAAGATGTCTGGCTCCTGTCCTTAAACACCCTCACTTAGTAGGTTTCTCTATAATTTTTTATTTATTTATTAATTTTTAATCCCTTGTTGATCCCACAGTGGGGAAATTTAGTCTCCGCATTTAACCCATCCGTGAAGTGAAACACCCACAAACACACTCACTAGTGAACACACTTACCCCTATCCACAGCGCCCGGGGAGCAGTTGGGGGTTAGGTGCCTTGCTCGAGGGCACCTCAGTCGTTACTGTCAGTTCAGGGAATCGAACCGGCGACCCTCCGGTCACAAGGCTGGTTCCCTAACCTTCAGCCCACGACTGCCAAAAAAAAAGCATTTTATATTTATTTATTTATTTATTTATTTATTTATAGCATTTTATATATAATTCTGAAATAAGAAAAAATGCACTCAACATCAGTCCAGTCAGTTCAATATATGATACCAAAAGCTGGAAGCTGGTCAGTTGAGATTTAGGAGTTGGTTTGGCATTCATCATGTTGGAATATATAGCAATGTGTTTTTGTATTGTACTTGTTAAGTGCAACTGTATTGTATTTTGAATGGACTTTTATGAACAATGTATTTTTAAATAGTTACTTGTATTTAGTTGAACAAACTTTACAAAATGCAAGCTTAACAAGCCTGTCAATGAGCCTGTCAACCAATCTGTAGCACACTTTCTTTGAAGTTGCTATGTAGCACCTAGTTTCCAGGTATAAAACTAAACAGGTTGGAAACAATGCTGATGAATTTACCATCAAGCTAACATTAGTCTGAATACACAACATCCTGTAATTTCATGAATTATGTGTGAGTGGAGCATTTTACATCATACAACTTGATTCAGTGCTTTGAAGGAATCCAGAAAGTTTCACAGAGGTTTCAGGCTGCCTGATATTTGCTCTACAGTGCGTATTAATCTTTCACATTCTTCATGTATAAGCCATGAGGACAGAGGACACTCCTTATTCTCTCTCACTCTCTCCATTTGGTCTTCTCTCTCTCCTCTCTCACAGTCTTACACACACACACACACACACACACACACACACACACATATACACAGTAGTGTGTATTCCTCTCTTTTCATGTGAGTTGTTGTGGGTGAGGGTCTCCTGGATGAGGGTGTGTATGTGATGATGTACTCCACCAATCACAGCCCCAACGTTTAGGGAACTGAGATATTTTTAATATTACTTATTGGAGAGACAGGAAAAACATGAACATTTTCTTTATTTGTGTACATGCTCACTGTATATAGTCGCTGTCCATAGAAAAAAACAAGTATCTCCAAAATGGCAACTTTACAGGAGGACAAAAACCTAATTTAAAAATAATGTAATTTTAATATTGGCTGATACTGATTCCAATACCATACTGGGTAACCTACTTAGTAATCTACTAGAAATAAGTAACTGTTGACATGTTGTGCAATAATGCCAATGTACCTTAGCAGTGAAATCATTTAATTTAGCTGATTTAAAATGGTGTGCATTATCTGGGTATGTTAACTGTAGTAGTTACCATGGATTAAGTAGCATCAAGTAGAGGAGAAGGGTTTTGTTGCATCAGAAAAGCACCTCTGGACAGTAATAAGTAAAGTACATTTCATAGTGTTGATCCCATGCTCCTCATCTGCCTTAAATAAAATGAATATCTGTATTGATGCATCCTTCATCATGCTACTGCAGACATTTTCACAAAACACGATATCCATCCTGATATTTATTACTCCTGGGGTTTGCGAAGTTGAAACAGTCAAAAAGCATAAATAGCATCACATTTAAAAAATACTATCATGAACTATGAATACAGTGGTGGACTAAATGTTTCACACACTGCAATGAGCTAAATCAAAATACGGTTTCTTTGTAATTAATATCCGTGAGGTGTTCTGAGAAGCATATTGTGGCATAATAGGATGTAATTTAACACAGTATCTTTGAAAAACTGGAGAACATATTTAATATCAGCAATCAAAGAGTCAGCTTTGGTCTCTTTTTTCTGTCTCAAATAGAAGCTGCAGTTGTTTAACATTAGGAGCAGTCACATGTCCCCACAAAGATATAAATACACACACATTGCCATATATTTATAAAGCAGGGATTGTGATGTTATCCAGTTTCCCTGAACAGAGAAAAGTGAACTCTTCTTCATGTATTATTGATCTGACATTGTAGTGTAATGGAACATAAGAAAAAGAGTGTGTGTGTTCTTGGCTTCTTCTGTCAGAGGTAAACGCCATTGTTTCCATTTGGGCTGGAAGTCATGCTTCACTACGTCTTCTAATGCATATTACAAGACACATTTTTGTAGAAAAGGCATGCTGACACTAAATGTTCAGTGTACAGAGGGTGATTGTGGACAGAAGCTTTATATATCAATTGTTGGAAAGACTGAGCTTGTAATATTTTTGCCACAATATTAATCAAACATAAAAGCTCTTTGTGTAACAAATCTCTCTGAAGGACAGGGGAATAGATGTGCTTCCTTAGGAATTTAGGAGCCTGTGTTTGAAAGGGCTTTGATATAGCACTTTGCTAAAGATATTTCCTTACTTGAAGTGGTTTGTATGTCTAGGAAAAGAAAAGCTAAACGCTTAAACCTTTAAGCTGCTGTTTCATCTTTTCGATGGAGACATTTAGTTACATAGTGTTTCCTCTATTTCACTAACTCTTATTCTTTCCTGCACTTGCAGAGTCTGCACTTCTGTAACCCTTTGCAAGTCCGGAGTTTTTTGCTGAACATTTGATTTACATTGCATAGTTTTTAATATAAGAATGCATAGTTACATAATGAATTACATTAACATTCAATTCAACATTTAATCAACAGCAGTAGAGGACCATGCACACACACACTTAACTACACACATTCACAGGAAATAGAGCTGTTTTCTATGTAGCATAATGTGCAATACTAACAATGTGCAATATCTTTCCATTCCCCATGTGCAATAAAGAATAAACGTGCAATTTTCTGTAAATCTTCTAAGCTTCTGCTGCTTTTGATGTTTTACGCTTTTTATAAACACCTGATTTGTGTACTGTCTGCAGGTGTGCTGATCCAGGTGTGTTTCTTCACCACTGGGGTCATGGGAAGATTGGTGGGGTCCATAATGGTAGGGCAGGCGGTCCTTCCTCTCCTCCTCTCCGTCACATTTATTGTTGCACTCTCTCCACCACAACCCAGAGTCTTTCTCCCTTTTCAAGGTAAGTTGTAATCTGTAATTCCTTTTAAGGACCACTTCCTGTTTATGTTGTTTCAACATAATTACACTCACTTGCCACTTTATTAGAATCCCCAACCTCATACCACTCACTGGCCATGTTATTAAAAACTCCTACCGTGTACTTCTACTCACTGGCCACTTTATTAGAAATATCTAATTTGTACTTTCACTCCCTGGCCACTTTATTGGAAACCCGATGCAGGATGGGAATGGAGTGTCTGTACTTACATGCTGTAAATACATATAAACTGTTGGTTGGACAAATGTTATAAATGCTGAAATCCAAATTCTTTAACTTCTGTAGTTGATCAATCAAGGCATGTTTAGTTTCTGAGGATATAAAATGATGGAGCGGTAGCATCTTTGTGGGTGACACAGACATCTATTATGTTAGCCATGTAGTTTTTATTGTCTTTATTGACAAATCTTTATTGATTAGTTTTTTTTGTTTGTTGAATTCCCCTAGTGATGTAAATTCATCCATATCGCTACATTTAGTGAGCCTAAAAGTTAGCCTTCCCTCTGTTCCCCCTAATCATGAGGCATCCTAGCCATTTTTAGAGCCACATCCACAGAGAATCTTCTTCAGACTTTTCTGAATATTCTCCTAAATGATTTTCTCTAAACCAGCTGTGAAATGCGACGTCATCTGTGAGACTCAGTAACAACCTAAAACAGCTGCCACCCGCTCCCCGCTGGGTTCTTTTCCATTAGGATGTGCTAATGTGGAACAAATGTCTCCAATTCGACAGCCGTCATTGCTTGGAACCCTTTGGATCGCTTATGCGGGCTGTTTTTATTTCTCAGTTGTTTCATGCGGCGAATGACGCCTCTTATCACAGAAACAGAGAAAGGCTGGCTGGTAGATTTATGACATAGTTCTGATGTAAGTGAGATTGTATAAAGTGGTATGAAAATGAGCTAAAATGAACATCAGATTAGGCCAGGAGTGGGTTAGTTCATTGTGATTTCAGTGTAAAAACAACATCTAAATTACTCTCTCTCTTCTTCACTTTCATACACAGCATTAGGGAGACTCCTCTAAGGTTTCATTTGAAACAGCTTTGATTAACCCATTCAGACCTACATTAAAGCCTTTCTGCTTATGCATATCTATGTGTTTTATGGTTATATCACCATCTTTTCATATTAACACTTTTATCAGTTTTATGACATATCAGATGTTGTATTATGGTTGTATGATGGTTGGTGTAGCTCAGCGGATAACACCACTGCCTGCCAGAGAGCCACCACCACATGTGGGAGACTGGGTTCGAATCCCAGTCTGGATGACTATGCTGTGCTACACCAATAAGAGTCCTTGGGCAAGACTCCTAACACTACATTGGCCTACCTGTAATATGATTAACCTTGTAAGTCGCTCTGGATAGGAGTGTCAGCTAAATGCCATAAATGTAAATGTATTACCACTACCACCAACAGTAACGTCCCAACAGTAACATAATCACAGTTCAGTTCACACCATGGGCATTGTGGTTCGGTATGTGTTCAGTAAAACCAGATGCACCACTATGTATGAGATCATAGCCGGTGACGTGTGAATGCCAATAGCTTCAAAAACGCTTTTGGTCCTGCTTGTTTACGCGTCTAAAGGCTGCTTAAAAGCAGCAGGGATAAGTAGTTGGACTTAGAAGGTGATTGGCACATGGAGGTGATTCCATCATGTATTCATTAGCATATCTGATGTATTTCTGCACGCATAACCTACAGCTGTCAAACAATGCAGCCGCACCGTCTTTGTCACCACTCGCTTTCCATTGTTGTGAAAGTTTACTAGGAACCCAGAGATTTACCACACAGCTGATTTGAAAGAAGCAGGCTCTTCGAGATCTTGTGTATTATTTGCACAGGCCATAGTGTGACTGACTCAGACTGCAGTCAGTTTGAGCTACACTTAACATGGCATGCTGCTACGCACAACACATTGAAAGCACAACACGTCAAACCATGAAGTAGATTGCAACAACTGGAGAAGACCATGCCTGACATCTCTGTCAGCCAAGAAACAGAAAGCTGAGGCTGCAGTGGGAACAGGTTTACTTGTTTAAGACTGGACAGTTGAAGACCACAAAAAAAAACATAGCCTGGGCTGATGAATTCATGAGGCACACAGAACATCAACAGTATGATTTTATGGACCCATCTGGGCTTGTGTCAACACTTTGGGCCTGCTAATAGAAAAGGACATATGAGTCCATAAACAACCTTAGTATAAATGTCTCTGTACAGTTGATTAGGAAATATAAGCCCATAAACAACTAAATGAATGATTCTACGCATGAGAATAGGACATACTGACAGTAAACAATCTCATTTCATAGTATTTGATTACATAATAAAATGGGCTCTTAGTTTGGCAAGCTGCAACTCAATTAGAACTTGTCTAGTCAATATTGGTGCAGCTACAAGATGGATGAAGACCAAACAAAATAGATCACATAAAATACAAGCATAAACTATAAGCACAGCTAAAGACCTAATAATAGCATATTGTTCTATTGTCCTTCTGGTCTGATAGAGTTAAACTGTACTATTATGCAAAATGCATGGGGCTATATCAGTATCCTGACTCAAGTTGTACCACCTTGGAGAATGAAAATTCGTCACTCTGTTAAATTTTAACTATCATGGAAAGTTACAGACCCCAGTGGCTTCACTGAAACTAGGTTTTGATGGTGCCCTTTCTGAAAAGCTGTGCCGGCACGGATGGCTGGCTGAAATGGAAGTGATGAAGGGGGAATGTAAGCACACTGTTGGATTTTGCCCCAATCCAAACCCCCCCTTTCATACCCACACTGTTGAGTTTGCTTTGATCCATGTCCAGAGCTCCAGGACAGATGCATTAACACAGTGCAGACACTGCCAAAGAAGTTTGAAGTTCACTTCAAATATGGATGCAATGATAATGGTGTGTGTTGTGTTTAGGTGGCTGCTGTAGCCCTGTCTGCACCCTGCATTTATTATATACAAGTGTTTATAAAACAACTCCTGAACAGTCACCATCGTGAAGAGGCAGGTAGTTGAGAAGATATAATTACCAATTCAGACTTTTTTTATAGTGATCATCTGCAGTCAGAACTGTCCCAACGCCTTATCAGTTCTCTAGGGATATCGAGACTGGGGGTCATTTCTTATGGTAAACACTGATTATTAGTAATCAAAGATCTTTAATATAATGAACATATAAAAAATAATTTAGATATCTTAACCCTAAATAGCTTTAATGTATAGTAATCATTGTCTTTAACAAAAGGGGCTAAGGTAAATGTATTGCAATAACACATTCTGTATCTGCACCGACACACAGTAACCTCATCTCACCAAATGCATGGCTTGAGCTGCACACAGGAGTCACAATTGTTTGGCTAGAGTGGGTGAAAATATATGACAAAGGTCATTGAGCTTTTTGCCCATTATGTTGTTCAAGCTTGACATGTTTGTACTTTTTCCTGTCTCTTTACAACATAATGTGCTTTTTGTAAGGAGGCAAGATTGTAAACCATAATAATCTAATAATCTATAACCTAAACTGTAATTGTAGTGTTGATGGTTGGCCAGTGGTTCTTATAGGAAGTCTGGGAATTAATTTAGACTTGACAAATATAGTAGATAGGGAGCTAACAACCCTGAACATAACCAATCCTCAACACTGAACATATGAACTGAGTGAACTTACTCTCTGCAAATGAAAAAATGTCAAACCTCATTAGACAATATTAGATTTAAATTACCTTAAGACTAGATAACTAGCCAGCCTGCCTATTTAGGTCTAAGACAGTGTGTCAGGTGTATCAGATCTTACTATATACATAGCAGATATTGCTTTCCAGTTAGCTTTGAGTTTGCTTTAAAATCCCATTTATTCATTCATCAATTGTCTTAAGGTTTAGATGTATAAGACTTGTTAAGTTTTGACCAAGCTCCTGGTCAGGAGATTTTACCTTAGATTAGTTCCGTAAATAATATCCCCAACATGCCAGGAAACTAATTTTCTATTGTGGAAAGAACTTTTAGAAATTACTAATAGGCTATTAGACTGTTTCTCATATTTCTGACCTTTTCTGCTTTAGTCAGAGTGGAACATTTAACTTCTTACATTCTTTGTTACTCATTTTAATGATGAGCCTTTCCAGTCATCACAACTTTCCTTTTCCCTCACCCCTTTCCTCTCTCTATTTTTTCCCTTTTATTCATCATTTCCTGCCCTCTTTTTACCACTCACTCTGGTGGTTTGGCTTAGTGGCTCTTGTATCAACAGAAATGATGGTGTTAGGAGTTTGGCAGCTTGGAAGAAAAGAAAAATGCAACAAACGGAGAGCAAAGACTGACTAGAGTTCCTTTTTGGTTGCTGAAAAGTGCCACGTTACTCTCCTCCTGCCCTGCTAATCTGCATGACCTACTTAGTCAAAGGTCACGGCGATGACAGCCTGTTAAAGCTCAATGGATGGCTTGAAGTGGAAAGCTGGTCCTGGGTCAGTATAGACATTTTTGGACACAAAAACTAGTGCAAATTAGCTGTAGCCAGATCAGATCTATTAAAATACTACAGATTGAAGAGCTTGATGTGAATTCAATTGGTGTTTTTTGGCTGAAGGAATAGTTTTATACAATTTACACAATTGTCCCTTTAGCTCTAATCAGTCAGTAACCCAGTACATGTTTAGTCTCTGCTGCTTTTTTTTATTTAACTGGAAATATAAAGTTTTTAGCATGTAACAGAAGCTAAGGACGCCAAGTAGCATGGTGCAAACTGCATGTTTGAGTCAATAAATCATACTTAAATCATATATAAGATGGGCAAAAGTGTGTCAGATAGCTACGAACAATAGTATGATGAAATAATAATAGGAAGAATACTCAGTCATCACTGGTTATAGGGTGTGTCTTCTGAGGATGTACAGTAAGTGAATTATCTACTATTGTCATCATGTCCTCATAAGTATGATGCTGATTTTGCATTTGAGACCTTTCGTAGGACTTGTTTCAGACCGAGTGTGACGTGGTCCAAACGACTCCTACAAAACTGTATCTAACACCTCTTATACAGTGCAGCTGCAACAGCTTAAAGCAAGTGTGTAGCTAGTGCAGAGAAAAACCTGTTTCCGGATCAGACTAACACAGTCCATGAGTGAATGGCCAGATGTGGATTGGATTTGTCTCTCTGTTTTGGCTACACTATAGTCTGCAGAAGTTTTTAAGGTGCAGAAAGACATCTTGAGAACAATTCATGGTAGAAGGAAGTTAGGATGAATGAATATTCACGCTGGATACCCTCAAGGTGATGGCTTTGTCTTTGCCAGACTACACTTCGGAGATGCTGAAAGATGTGATAAGTCTGTTACTTTGGCGTCAGCTTTATCTTAGGTTGACATGCTTCGAAACTCATGATAAGCATACAGTACATTGTGGAATTGCATATATTTACCATCGAGTTTAATAGCAGTAAAGCTGTTTATTTACAGTATTCATACTGTATTATAATGCTACCCATTCATGCATACTGCTACATGTACTAAGAGAACAGTCATGTTGTTTTTTCCAACTGTGAAGTGTTTATTAACACCATTAATCACACCATGAACAGACTGTTTCTGACTGACATCAGACTGACTTATTGGGGACAAAATGCAAAACTTGTGATGTTGCCTTGTTTTGCAAAAACTGCATAAAAAACACATTTTTAGCTAAAACTAAATTGAATGTTTTGTCAACATTCATGCAATGTTACACAAAATTACAAATTTATGAAGTGACTAATTCTTCTAGAGTCTGCATTGACAAACATTTTGAAAAGTTTTATAAAAAAAATCTTGAAAAGTGCTAGAAAACCACATAAGCACAACTGTTGGACATTTATCAACTCAACATCGTTTGAAGCAAGTGTATGTATATCAGCGTGCATAGTTTTCATTACTTGGTAGCTACATTAGCCTTGTAGTGCCAATGTCAACTAAATAAGCATACTTTGGGTTGCATTCACAATGCCAATTGGAAATGGGCATGAATCCGATTTTTGCACTGCTGACAATACGACCCTTTCCCATCTTTGTCTCGTTCCAATAATGAGCACATGGTTCACATCATGTTAGAGAGATCGCATCTGACCAAAACATCAGGTTTGAGCCTTGAGTCTTGGATGCACTGCACAAGTTTTAAAATCCTAACAGATTATAAAAGAGATTATGAGAGGAATTATTAACAGATTCGTCTGAAATGCAACTGGGAGGTGAAAAGTCTCCATCTCTCACACATTGCTTGATGTTGACTAGAGCCAGCTAGCACAGACTAAACCAGTTTGAGAGTCTGGCTGAAATTGGGGTTAACGTCATGTATTGTCACCCTGGCTTTAAACATTAGGCATTTGTTGACTGCTTGGCTAAATTTGCTTTAGGGGAAAACTGAGTATATTTGACTTTGGGCTTAGCAGTTCCTTTAAACTGTGGCCTGAAGAAGTCCTTAGGGCTGGGAGAAATCTCCAGAACAAGTCATGCAAGAGGGGAGATGTAATGGATGAATCTCATTGCAGGATTACTTCATGAGATGTCGAGAGACGTGATTTGTCTCTTGTCTTGACGTTTGCTGTGTTTCACTTGAGTGAGGATAATCGAAAAACACATGCTGGTTACACTTGCAGTCTTGGGTGGGTGAGTGTCTGGACAGATAGAACTGACAATTTTTCATATGCTGGATTTTGTTTTAACCATTACTGAAAGACATGCTGCAAAGCCTGTGATGCTAAGTCTGACCTGTAAAATCAGACGAAATTATGTTGTACAGCTACAAACAGAAGCAACCATCTGGAAGCCTTTATAGATAACAGTGTGTCATACAGTGTCAGAAACCAGTAAAGCACTTAAGTGTATAGAAAATCAGATTGTTGATGCAGTGAGAGAATGAAGATCTCTTGTAGGGATGCACATCATCATTGGATGCAGTTTTTCATGTACTGGGTTTGGTTTTAGCCATGATTTAAGTACTTGCTGTTATGTCTGTGATGCTCCTGGGACTGTGGTAAAATCGGTTTTGCTTTGACAGCGAGAAATCACAGTGTTGGAGCAGACCTGTGTCATATATCTCCTCAGCTGTGGAAAGCAGCAGACCTTTTTCAGAATTAGAGGTCTATGCACAGGGTTGGAAACTCTTGTCCATAAAAACGTGTCTAAAACTTTATTCAGTGGAAAGAGTTAGAAGCTCCTGGATCTCATCCAGCTTAAAAGATGAAAGAGATATACTTGAAGACAGCAGGTGATTCAGTCTAGTTTAGAGCCTGAAGTGCAAAAAGGCACAAGGCTGTGAAATTTCCTCTAGCTCATTAAAAAGAAAGTGTGATAATAGGAAAAAAAGGAGGAGTGAAAAAAATGAAGTGGTTTCAGGTGGGTCAGCACCTGCATGGAAAGCTTAGGATGCTCCAATTCCAACAGCTATAAAACTTGAAAAAATATAGTGGCCCCATAAAACACGCTTTTTAGGTGCTTTATCAAAAATCACATCCTTTCTTTTTCCCCCTCGCCAGTGTACAATTAGAGACTACCCAACTGTTGATGCATAATTTATTTTAGGCAGCCTTCATTAATGGTCAGTTCCTTACCACAGACACACGCTTGATTGGCTGGATGTTTTTGGGTGGTGGGCCACTCTAACTCTCAACCTGGCAGTAACACTGACATGTGCAAAAACCAGAACCTGTGCCTGATACTCACTTACCAGTGAAGCTAAGCTTTTTTGTTTCTCTCTATAGCCTGAATTTATTGATAATGCTTAAGGCAACATATTGATACAGTTTTTATTCTTAAAAAAATGCAAGCTTAAATCTTTAAAATCATTTCATCTTTAATTCAATAAAATATTTGAAAAAATTGCTGTTTGAAAAAATCTCCTTAGGTGTGTAAGGTAGCAGTATATTAAGGTTTCTGCAGATGCCATTGCACTAGGATAATGGGGCTATAAATACCTGGGATGTGTTGGAAGGGACTATAGTAATGATTAGGAAGTTTGCCAAAGTGCATAGTGTAAAGGAAGTAGCTGAATTAGCAGGTGTACCGAAGCATACTGTCATACAGATCTCCCAGCAATGGCAAAAATCAGAGCCTACAGTAAACTCTTCTCAGAACAGTGCCTGGCTTGTGCAATTCTTTGACGCAAGAGTCGCTGAACATTGATTTTGGCTACATCCAGAACCTTCTCCAATTAATGCCAAATCAAATCACAGCTGTCATTGGTACTCATGGAGGTATTATGTGCTATAAGGTATGTTTCACTCACAGGTCACTATTGTTTTTGTCCAGTGAGCCTAATCACATTATTTTGACAATAGCTGAGCTGCATTGTACAATCTCTAGGTACTAGGTATGAAATAACCAGTTTCTGGGTGGGGCTATATACAGTTGAAACCAAAAGTTTACATACACTATATAAAAAGACATATGCATTTTTTTCACTGTCTGACATGAAATCAGAATAAACTTTTCCCTTTTTAGGTCAGTTAGGATTACCACAATTATTTCTATTTGCTAAATGTTAGAATAATGAGAGAGGAATTTTTTAAGGCAATTTTTATTACTTTCTTCAAGCTCAAAAGTTTAAATACAATTCATTAGTATTTGGTACTATTGCCCTTAAACTGTATGACTTGGGTCAAACGTTTTGGATATCCTTCCACAAGCTTTTCACAATAGTTGGCAGAAATTTTGGCCCATTCCTCCTGATAGAACTGGTGTAACTGAGCCATGTTTGTAGGCCGCCTTGCTCGCACATGCCGTTTCAGCTTCGCCCATAAATTTTCAATAGGATTGAGATCAGGGCTTTGTAATGGCCACTCCAAAACATTAACTTTGTTATCCTTAAGCCACTTTGTAACCAGTTTGGCAGTATGCTTTGGGTCATTGTCCATTTGGAAGATCCATTTGCGCCCAAGCTTTAACTTCCTGGCTGATGTCTTGAGATGTTGCTTCAGTATTTCCACATAATGTTCTTTCCTCATGATGCCATCTATTTTGTGAAGTGCACCAGTCCCTCCTGCAGCAAAACAACCCCACAACATGATGCTGCCACCCCCGTGTTTCACAGTTGGGATGGTGTTCTTAGGTTTGCAAGCTTCCCCCTTTTTCCTCCAAACGTAACGATGGTCATTATGGCCAAACAGTTCAATTTTGGTTTCGTCAGACCACAGGACATGTCTCCAAAAATTAAGGTCTTTCTCCCTGTGTGCATTTGCAAACATTAATCTGGCTTTTTTATGTTTCGTTTGGAGTAATGGCTTCTTCCTGGCAGAGTGGCCTTTCAGCCCATGTCGATACAGAACTCGTTTCACTGTGGATAATGATACACTCTTACCAGCTTCAGCCATCATGTTCACAAGGTCTTTTGCTTTTGCTCTTGGGTTGATATGCACACTTCGAACCAAAGCATGTTCATCTCTGGGACACAGAACCTTTTTCCTTCCTGAGCGGTATGATGGCTGGACATTACCATCTTTTTTGTACTTGCGTATAATTGTTTGTACAGATGAACGAGGCACCTTCAGGCATCTGGAAATTGCACCCAAGGATGAACCAGACTTGTGCAAGTCCACAATTCTCTTCCTGATATCTTGGCTGATTTCTTTCGACTTTCCCATGATGTTACTCAAAGAAGCAGCGTGTTTCAGGTGTGCCTTAAAATACATCCACAGGTGTGTCTTTAATTAACTCAGATGTTGCCAATAAACCTATAAGTAGCTTGCAAAGACATGACATCATCATATGGGCTGTCCCAAACTGTTTAAAGGCATAGTAATCTTAGTGTATTTAAACTTTTGAGCTTGAAGAAAGTAATAAAAATTGCCTTCAAAAATTCCTCTCTCATTATTCTAACATTTAGCAAATAGAAATAATTGTGGTAATCCTAACTGACCTAAAAAGGGAAAAGTTTATTCTGATTTCATGTCAGACAGTGAGAAAAAAATGCATAAAATGCACACATATAAAACATATGTGTCTTTTTATATAGTGTATGTAAACTTTTGGTTTCAACTGTAAATATACCATAATGTGAGTGAAAGTACAAAGTAATGCCTAATAAATAGGCCAGTAAGGGAAGTATAAAGCAGGGGTACTCAGTAAATTTACTGTGAATGTAATGCTAGAAAAGACAGAGCTGTGGAGATCACAATAGCGAACAGTTTTTAAACAGTTTACTCGGGTGATTTGACTCCAGGTCATTAAGAGTTCATAGTGCCAGACAAGAACACTCATTCCACAGAAAGAGCCGCTGCCATATTCCAGATTTCCCTCCTTGTGGGCTGCTCAATTCACGTTCTCACCAGCTAATGCAGTGTCATGATGACCCAAACACAATAATAAACTCTGAAAGAAGTGAAACCACTGCGGCCTGGCTGGAAAAATAAACGGCAGAACAAGGCTATACATCTCAGTAAAGCATGATATAATAAATAAAGACTTGGTAATATATGATAAAAATAGAATATGAGCTACAAGGAATGAGTCAAAGAACGACCAGATGTTTTCTTATGAGTATTGTATTTTATTTTGTAGAATATTTAGTCTAGCCAGTCAGGTTTAACCAACTTGCGCCATAAACCTTTTTGCCCTGGAGGTATACTTTCATTAGCGACATGATACATTACTGTATTTTTTGGAAGCTTGTATGCAGATAACGCCATTATTTTTCAGCTCAGCATGATTTACATAAAAGAGTAATAAGCATATGCATTAACCCCCGCTCATCACCTTTCTTCATCAGTTGCAAATTGAGTCAACTTTCTAAATACATCCCCCAAAGCGTCTAATTTAATTCCCGTGCAATAACAATCAAAGGCAGGGCAGTGAAAGAGGACACCCTTCCCAGACACCGCTGAGTTGGTTTTTGAGACTGGGGTCAAACATTTTTCAACCATCCTGCTTGTTGTTTTCTATGTTAAGTGGGTTGTTTGGGGTTTGGCTTCCACCAGAAATGTGAGGCATTTTTGGCATCTGTTAAAAATGATCCCTCTACAGTTGTGGGACACAAACACACATTCAGAGTTTCACAATTTGCCACTTCAGAGCATCTTCTCATGCGAGACCAGCCAAAGTTAAGCCTTTAAGACTCTTTTAGAAATGGATCCAAAGAGGCTAGCCTATTTGCTGTAAAGATGCATTGTGAGGCATTATTTTGAAGAAGACTATTGAGCTGCATCAATTTTGGAATCTTACAATAGATTAGAATCGATTATGATAGTATACAGTAAATTAGAGACAGATGTTTAGAGATGTAGTGGGCTTTAAGTCTCAGGCCTTATTTAGCTTCATGTGGCACTGATGGAAAAAAATGACAGTTAATGCACCGAATGATGATAGGGCTGATGCAGCGCTGCAGTGATAGTGTTGGTGAGTAAGGTCACTCGATTTCTATCTAGGTTAGCCAGCATGCTTACATGCCAATAAAGCTAGCCATGAATGCAAGCAATTCAGTTTCCATACAAATTTGTTTTTCAATAATAATAATATAAATAAAAGTACTTCTTAAAAGTTAGCTGTCTTTCCTGGATTTTGTACAGCCCTACATGGGACAACACAACCGGCCTCAAACACACCCACAGAAGACAAACTTAGGGCAATTTAAGTGACTTGATGTCTGCTAGTGTGAAAACTGAGGGTTAGTGTGTGATTGTATCTGTGTTGAAGCCTGTGATTGCTGTTCTAAGAGGAAATTTAAAGTAATTAATATGTTGGTATGACTGCTGGCAAGCAGAGATTACTTACTGCAGACACACAGTTATTAGTACACTCAAAGCCAATAGAATAGTTTCCCAGAATAGTTAAACCCAGAAGGGATTAAACAACAGGAATGAAACCTGGTGGGTAGGTTTGATATAGTCTGATGCCATACTGAGAAACACCACTTCTATATGTGTAGCTTAATAAATATCACCCAGTCTACATTTATTATCATGTATCATTCCTGGTAACCTTTATCATCCTTCTGAATAGCATTGCAATCCCACACTTCCTTCTTGGTGCAACTATTTCTTTGATGATGAGTGTGTTTGTTACTGCTCCTATGCTAGTGTGTATCGCAGTGGTCACAAAGGCACTTACTTGCTCTGTATGATGTGATATTATGTGCTAAAGAAAAGAAAAAGAAAATCAGTGGTATCTGATTTGACCTTTTGTAATTGTTTTTATGCTGTATCAGGATGTATGAAGCTGCACTTTTGACATTTATTCTGTTTGTTTTTATGTCAGAAATGAGAAAAACAAGGCAAGAATGTTTTTTTTTTCTTCTTTCCACAAACTGCCTGTAACCACAACAATAATCTTTTTTCAAATTCAAAACAACTTGGTTTTGGTCCCCACAACGTGCTAAATACACCTGATAACCCTGTGTGTTTGTGTGTATACTGAGGTTTAACTCTGTGTTTTAAGCTGAATCATACAGTTTGATGTTTCTGAGGTTAACTTTGCCCTGCACTGCATAGGAAGGTTCAGCCTTTAGGCGTTTTTAATAGAAATTCTCTGCATGCTTCTGGGCCCTTAAAAAAGTCCCGTTCCACTTTCTGATTTTAATCTTAATCACAGCCCTCCACGTGTACAGCGGAAAAATCAGACCCGGTTTTTACTCGGACCTGGCCGTGGCCAAGGTAAAACATTCTCCAGATTCTTTGCCAGAGAGATCAGCCTGAGGTTTAGAGCCATATGTGTTTTACACCAGGGCCTCAGTACTGCAGTCCCAGACAGACATACTGAAATCCATTTTACTGACATTAGACGGATAAGATTAAAACCAGGACAAAAAAGGAGCCAGATATTGACCCAGTTTTGGGAGAGTTTCCAGAGTATGATGTTTTTGTCTTTTCTGGAAAACAAGACCGTATGCAAAATAAAAACAACTTTTCAAGTTAAGATCAGAATAAAATATCTCTCTTTTACTTGCAAATGCAAATGTGGTAGAGATTGCAGGTTTGAAATCCCACAGAAATTCCCTTGTTTCAGTGACCTACTTAATAATTTTAATGAAAGACAAATTATGTTTTTCTTATCACTAGAAAGAACTGGTAATTGTTTTAAACATGCTGGAAACTACATATCAACTGTGCTGAGTAATGTAAAGCTTCTTACAACTTGTTTTGATTCTCAAGTCCACAAGTTGGACCTTTCTCAACTTTGAGAAAAAAAAGAAACAAAGGTGGTACCATGCTAGTTACGGCCGGCCTCTAAAGTGGCTCCGTTTTCAACTGGTAAATAATAATGATTATTATGATTATTATATAATGATGATAAATATTGTCTTCTTTCATGTCACCACAGAGCTGCAACTACGCCAATGAATCTATGCTTTGTTGTCTAGAGTATAATAATGAAATTCAAAATCCCACAGATGAAGTACAATGTAATTATCCTAAACAATATCATTTTGAATGATGGAAAAAATCCTTATCTTGCTAAATGGTGAAAAAAGCCATTTTTTGCAAAAGTGAAATAGTGACAGTGTTATACATTATTTTCAAAACTGCACCATGATTATTATGTCTTGTTAAACAACCGGTGACCAAGTTTCACAGTGAAAAACCTGCCTAAGGGTTAATGGCTTCTCCTTTCAGCCAGAAGGCAGCTAACAGCAGCTCAAAAGGGTTCTGTCTGGGTCATTGGGTCAGTATAGGGTCAGTGCGTGGTCATGACAAGGTCAAGACTGGGTCAGCATTAAGTGTGAATAAGTGTTGAGAGGAATGAGTGCAAGAGTGAAAACGAACACTGATGGTGTTGAATTATTCTTTTTCCGAGCAGCTGTATTGATTTTCCACCCAAGGCTGTTTTTATGGACATTAGAGATGTGAAAAGATGGACTAATGGAAACAACAGCGCATACACATACACAATATGTCGCATAGCTAGGGGGAATTCCAGTCCACTACAAACCCCAGGCTTGTCCTAGCTGTCAACATTGAGACATGGTGAAATGTACAAGTTGCTATTGTGTGCTTGTGTGTGTGTTTCTGCAGGCGTATGGCTGGACTTTTGCTGTGCTGAATGATTGAGTTAAAGCACAGAAATTCACTACTGAGATAAAGAAAAGGCTGTATAACCTGAGGCAACCTCCCACTCACTACTTCACTCTTTCTCTCATTTGCTTGCCTTCACTCAGTTTGTTTCTTTGTCTCTTACTTAATTTTGTGTAGTTGTGTAGAACACAACAGACACATCAAAACAAAATGAAAAAAAGTACACAAAAAAACTGTCAGTCAGTTTTTGTGGGTATTATAATAGATTCAATACATATCAAACATAATGAGATGCATAAAAATGCACCCCCCCACCCCCAAAAAAGGTCATAAAGGCATGCTATGTACGACCAAGGAAGCAGAGGACATTAACCATGATTTGTTATTTAGATTTAGGACATTGTTTACTGTTGTGAGTGTATTGTTTAGCCATTTCTAAAACTGTGGCTACAGATAATGTCGGTGCGCTAGCAAGGACTTGTTGAAACCAGGAAATTTTTCCACATGGCTGACGGTTTTACTCTGCTATTGCTCCGACTGAATGCACTAGTACTGATTGATGCAAGACAGTTGACAGGGCATCATTTGTAGCTATTTTTTGTTTTCATTATGACAAATAATTCATATTTATTTATATTATTCTTTTTAAAAAAATATAAACTTTACTGCTTAGTTATATTGTAGCTGCTTGTATTCTAGAAAATGGCCCTATACTTTAATATTGTGACCAAGTCATCCTGCAAGAATATAGGGAAATACATCACCATGAATAACATAATATCACCGCAGTGGCACCATGAAATATGAAAGTTGGGGTGTCCATGCCCATTGTAATGCACTTTTAATCTCTTTTTCTCAGTTTTCAGACTCTCTTGGTTACAATCCATAATGCAACTTTATGGTTAATTTGCTAAAAACATTGCCAAACAGTGTGAGAAGAAACTTTCCAGCCCTAGCAGCTTAAAACACAGTCCTCTGTTCTACTTCAGAAAACTCAGTACTCCACCCATATTCAGGCTATTCAACATTAAAGTCTTGTATGCACAAAGCAGCCCAACACAAACATTTCTTCTCTTTAAAAAACTCAACTACTAACAACGTTAGAATGTATTCCCCAGGTGGCTACAAACAGTGCCCTGCCACACTGAAACCTTTACAAGGGTAGTGATGTACGGCCTTCATACCTTAAGGTCCGTGAAACTGTAGTTAACCTGTGCAGGCACTGTTCTATTAACCCCCTAGCCCCCACTTAGAGAGGCCCATGGGCCTGTTGGAGCGAAGGCACATTGTACGCACCACAGCATTTGTGGGGAAAGCAACTAGCCTGGAAATTGAAATTTTATAGCACTTGAAGACGCGCACAACACTTTCAACACACAGGCGTTGGACACAAGTTTTCTAAATTACTTTCTTAGAAGCTTTGAATATTTGCCACTTCCTTATTCTGAAGCTCTGAAGCTCAAAAAATGGGATTTAGGGAAGCCATAGTTAGAAACAACAGCTGTTTACTTACCAGCTTGGTTTGTTGCGGGTGGCAGAGACAAAGATAACAATTGGCATTTACCAGTAACTTTGTTTCCATTGTTGCATCTACTCTTTCTTAGGGAGAATATTTGTGTCCACTGTGTAACAGTATGTTACGAAACTAATCTCTGATATTGAATAAACAGATTTCAGCATCAATAGAAAATGAGCCGACAGACATAGCTAATTCTTTTAAGTATGACTGAACAGAATTCATAGATAGTCTGGTTCTAGAAGGAAAGGTATCCTTTGTTTTCCAACAATGATTAAACAGCTAGGATCAATTGGGGTTTATCCTGGCCTGGGATACTGGAGTAATATATAAACAAAACAATATTTGGAATGAATTTTAAATTTACCAAGATAAATTACACCCAAATCAAATTGGAAATGATGTGAGAGCCTTCAGAAATGTTACAAAGGAGGTGACAGGTCTCCTGGTAGAAATATGAAGCATTAACACTGTGGCTACACATTTACTAACCTGCCAGTATTTCAGAAAGACTTTAAATGTATCTGCTGGTCCACAGTTAAACTTTTTCCCACCTTTTACTACATCATAATTAGTGTGCACACTTCTGAGGCTATTCAGTAAAGCCACCATGTATACTCTACCAGTCAAAAGTTTAGACACACCCAACCAAGTGGATGTTTTCAAAGATATATTTGCATAATTTATAAGCTCTATTTACCAACTAGTTGCTTTCAATTTTCTAAAAAGTCATGATGGACAGACCAATAGAATAAATCCAAAAATACTTGAAGAATATGTCGATATCCATTCTGAGTTGAGAAAGCTGTTTTATCCTCTTGTGAAGTTCTATTCTGGAGGTTTGTAAGGTGACTGCGTAATTCCATGAATGCTGTTTTATAGTTCTGCTTTTATTCTAAAGCAAAGCATTAAGCTCAAAATAAGGAAAACCGTGTATAAGTAGCTGTGTCTAAACTTTGAGAGTGGTAGTGTGCCTGGAGGAAGGCCTGGAGGAAAGGCTGAACATGAAAATTGTGGGATCTTCATAAGATAAACTCAGTTTCCGATTTTCATCGTTAACATATACAACAGTGACTCCATGTTCCAAACAATGACTGGATGTGTCGTGTATACTGTATATCATTGCTGTCCAAAGAAAAACAAGTACCTCACAAATGATAACATTACAGAAGAGTGCAAAAACGTTGCTTTCTTTTAATGTAAGTGAATGTTTGTAGCTTTTAAAGAGAAGCCTGACTTAAATCTGTGTACATGTCCCCTGCTAATAAATATGACATAAACCAAATGGGAATGTTTTGTTTATTATAAGGAACATGGCGAATAGACGAAAATTCCTCTAGTGGTAGGCCACCAATGTTGCACTGTGATGATTTCATATGGTTGCAGTGAAGTCAGTCCTATGAAAAGTAGCACAATTGGAAAAGTTATTCTGTAATGAAATGTTAATGCTCTAGCTAATGCTTTAAAGGCTGAATGATATATTAACCTTTAGAACCCTAAGCAGGCACTTGTGTGTAGTTTGCATGGCTCTTTTTTACTCTTAACCAGTCTAGAAAAGGTTAACTTGCAGACATGGTAATCTATATATGATGTTTGTAAACTAACCTATTCCTCACTTAAATAGTCTAGAAATAAGCCATGCATATGATCTTAAAGCATGGGTTATAAGGGCTAGAGTAAAACGAGACGTTTAGCAAATGTTAGGTGCGGCAAAAAGAAGGCAGCCTGTTAGGAAAAGGATTTTACCATATTTTTAGGATTAAAATACTTCTTATTCTATAATACCATAGTTGGTACACCCTAGTTGTGTTCAAAATGCCATACTAAATACTGCTCACATACTAAATCTACCTAAGAGTAGTATGTAGTATGTAGTATGCGACCAAACTGAAGATCTGTAGTGCACTGAAGAGACCCGGATGGTGAGTTTCTAGTATACAGAGCAGCAGAACTTGCAACTTGCTTTAAACAGTGGATACAGTAATAACAGCTAAATGTGATTTAACTGGTCATGTGACTGGATTAGTATGCTACACTGTAGGTCAGAACTTGTTACTGTACTCCATACTATACACAGGGGGCAGTATGCAGTACATACTACTGTAGTGTACAGTGTAGTAGTGTGCCGCTTCGTATACAGCCCATATGTTTTAGTAGCCATGATTCCCTTTAAATAATGGAGCAACACTTTTGCCTAGATTGGTAAGAAGCGACAGGCAAATGTTTAGTGGTATGAACTGCATTGTCCCCCTCCTCTTTTCTCCATCGTTCTATCGTGACAGTGCTTCTCTCTCCTCTCTGACCTATGTAGGCGTCAGCTGAATTTCTCTTTGTTGAAAACTCAATCAATCTGGATCCATACTGAACACACACTGCTCTCCTGCTTCTGAAGGTCAGATGGAAACGATGGATTTGAATTTGACCTCCTTACTGCTCTATTGATTTATTCAATGATTTCTCCCACGTTCTCCAGTCTTTGTTTAAGTATGGACGTCACCAGTGTGTGGTACTTTGTTTAAAATGCATTCTACCCATTTGTTATACGAGATAACAGGATGTTTCTTTTTCCACCATACCTGTGGTGTCTCCCGACTACGTGCTGTACAACAATGGACACTTTATAACTTTACTAGGTAAATTTACCTCCATTTGTTCAGATTCACTTACCATCTAGGTTTACCCGTAGTTCTGCGGTTACATTCATCTGTCATAGCTGACTGTCATTCATCTATTCTGGATCAGGACCACCACTGAACAAGTATCAGTTGAGTTGTGGATCATTCTCACGACTGGAGTGACATTGGCACCATAGTGGCATGTAAGCATATCTTGCACTGGGATCACACAGGGTGGTGATGCTGGAGTTTTAAACACTGTGTACACTCCCTGTCCATCAGATTTACTTACCTTGAGGTAAAGTTGCCATAGCTCATCTGTAGTCGCACAGCTACTTAAGTCTAGTCCTCTAGTCCTTCATCAGAGGTCAGTTTCTGGCCATGTTTCTGGTCCATCAGTCATCATGTTTTGCATAGTTTGCATTATAAATATATTTAATATATAAAAAATATTAGTGTTTGGGTGAATCATTTTCTTCCCTGGTCAAGACACTTTGAGGAACGTGAAGCCAGAATGCAGAGTGTTGAATTTAAGCATACACTAAGGATTAGTAAATAGCTGCTTTAGGATCATTAAACCAGTGTAGGGAATTTTCTTACTTATCTGAAAAATAATAACATAACACAAGTACCAGGAATTCCGTGGTCTGATAACAAAGTGCTTTTCCTTTTAGAAGTTTTAAAAGCTTCTACAGAGAAAGTAGTTTGTCTGAGGCTGTTACTGTTGTGAAGGGAAGAAATACTGTAACAATGGAAAAAGGTCACGGGTAGTCTGTACTGGATCTCATTCAAGGACCCTTTCAAACTTAAATGATCCTGTAGGATAGAAGATTGATTGCAATCGTCTTTCAGTTTAAATGTCTGGGTTTATTTTCACTGTAGTTATTCCCGCCTTTCAGCTGGGGCAACCGCAACATCTGCCACTGCTGTACGTACACATTTCTCTCACATTTAGACTTCTAAACATCCTCTGAGCCCGCCAAAGGGAAGAACGGAGGATATCACCTTACCCTGTAATAACTGCATGCTAGCAGCCGTATGCCATCCATACGCCGGGAATCTGCTGTAATAAGTGGAAATGGGTTTGAAGCACTTGGCTAGTGAAACAGAACGAACTGCTGGAACAATAACCCACTTATTCTAACCACAGTTTTTAACTTCAGCTCCTGCTGAGATGCAGTGCTGTATATTTTAGCCTTTTTTTTAAAATGGGGTTTAACCCAAATCTATGTTTAATTTCCTCATATAATGATGTGGTATAGAGCTCATTAGGGGCTGGAACACAATTTTTGAATATTTTCTTTGGGACGGAGTTAATCTGTGCAGTGCTACTGACTCAGATGGTCCTGCTTTTGTTGTTTTAAAGAAGAAGTATATGGTTTTTGTGATTTTACTGTCACGTTGATTACATTGCATAAAAAATTAATTTAATTTAATTTAATTTAATTTCATTTCATTTCATTTCATTTCATTTCATTTCATTTCATTTCATTTCATTTAATGTTTTATTATTTTGTAGATTATTTTTCTTTTTCTTTTAATTATTACAACTGTAATTATTTATGAATAAAGCTTGAAATTCAGATATTGAATACTGAATTGAATAACAGTGATATAATGGAAAACACACTTGTATCTACCTGTAGCATTGATGTTTATTGCATGTGTATATCCTACTCCCAATAACATATACTGTATTATTAATAAAACTTGTTAGTAATCTTTGATGTCTTGTGGAATAAAACCAGTTGAATCTTTATCAAAGCAAGTAGTTATCTCAAATAACCTCACTGTCAACTGACAACAATTTTTTAGTCACCTCTGATCAGTGAGCAGAAGGTAATCATATTTTAGGCTATATTTACCTATAGGCTCTGTATAAGGGTTTTTTAAGCCATTTAAACACCTTTTTGTTCTTAAGCATGTGCTAAACGCAGCTGTATAAGTCTAAACACACGCTGCATGTGCCGATGTTTCTGGTCTAGATGGAGAGCATGTTAATTCTCAGAGAAAAAATGCTATTTAGAAATCAAGAGCCGCAGGATAAGATGTGCTGCTGCTGGTGCTGTTTGTTTCCAGCTTCATAATAAAGTCAATTTGAAAAGAGCTGAAGAGACATGTCAATGTCTAAGATATTGCTTCTGGGGGAAACTATTCTACACAAAGTATTACATTTTTGCTCCTCTGTTTTCAAATATTTTGACAATCAAATATATGTATATGTATATTTTTTTAGTAATAATTGCAGGACTAATTGTATCCACTAATTGTATTTTTTATTAAATTGGAGATGACATAAAGTCATAAAAATCTGCAACAAAAATAAAACTGGTGGAAAAAATAAAGCTGGCAAGTTGGACTGAAATTGTGAAGCACCTAATAAACTACTTCAATTAGTTTGAAAAAAAAAAAAGGCTGAATGTGCTATCCCAAGTCCCCACTCAGTAGGGCCTATTTTACATACAAGTCAGTCATTTGCTTCTGGAGGGTCACCCGGGCCAAGGTAAGGGCAGAGGTCACGGGTTGCCTAGCAGGAGTCGGTGACAAGTGAAGAGGAGGCCAGGTGCTAATTGGGGAGCTGTGATCGTTACGCTGAGGGAAAGGTAGCGGATAGAGTTTCAGCTCCAGCAGGGGCCATTACACACCAGCGTGGAAATACAGCACTGTAACTGAACCTGCAGAGAGACAGAGGGGGATAGAAAGAGAGAGAGAAAGAGAGAGAGAGAGAGAGAGAGAGAGAGAGAGAGAGAGAGAGAGAGAGAGAGAGAGAGAGAGAGAGAGATGGGTGAAGGTTAGTAAGAGGTGAACACACCTTTGCTATCGGTTTTAACAGTCTTGAGAAAACAGAGATACACTGCTTGTTCAGTGTTTGGGACTGAAATGTTCGGAGTACTGTTTCTTTTTCACTCTCACAGTTTTTATTAAAGTACCAAAAATCCTTAAAAATGGTGTGTGCTAATCCTTTGAGTATATTTGTCTTAAATTTCATCAAAGTGTCTTTCACAGTATGCAGAACACCTTCTCTGTTCCAAACTGTTGATAAGAACACATAATGAAACGCTTTTGGCTATAAGGAGTTTAAAACACCCAACAGGTGTGCCTGCTGACTTTATAACAAATGTGTGGCCTGATTAAAGCTCCTTAGATGTTAGTGTGTGAAGTCACTGCAGAGTGCCTGGAGAAAATCTGCCTTTTGTATTAAAAACACCTCAGTTTTGAAAATATAGTCATACGCTTTCCTAAGGATCTGTATCAGCATGTGTTTATCATTTATGATTTATCAGTGTGAGGGGTGGATGACACCAGGCCTTCTGGACGTGTGACAACAAACCATTCATCTTGGTGCTGGTCGTAGCTTTGTTGGTCCTTTAAAAAAATATTTTTATATTCATATTTTGGGCACTTAAGCTACAAGGCTAATCTTGCTGACATGTAGTTATGGAAACTGATGCATCGACAATTATCACTGTGCAAGCCAAATGCCTAAATCGTCACGCAGATGGTGTCCTAGGTTAAAGGTGTCAGTGCTGATGGTGGAGGTCAACCCTGATGACTTTCTCGGTGGACTTGACACACAGTTTAACTTTCTGGATATCACACAAAGCAGGTGTGATGTATTTAAAATGCATTTTTATTTATTTATCTTTTAGTAGTGCAGTGTTCTAGATGTTGGGAAACATAATATTTATTGATTTTTAATCAGTTCATTAAAATGGGTGTCATTCTTGTGAAATATTATGTAGTTTCTGTTTTTCTAGTCTTTGTACACTTTTTGTTCACTAAATGAAACGTGACTAATGCGTCAAATTTAGGATTCTCATGCATCTTTTTTTCCTGGGACAAGAACAAAAATTTTGTGTGATAGATTTTTGCACAATGGAAATTTGATTTCTTCATTTTACAAAGGGGAGAGAAAAAAGGCCCATTAATGGTGTAATATATTATATAAGCATACACTATGGAAAATCAAAATCATATCTACTTGTATTTGCAGAAATAACTTTAAAAGAAAAGGAAAATAGTACATTAATATAACCAGATTTAACTGTAGGTACATTTGTACTATTTCTGTTGGTTCTATTCCTCATTTTTATTGATCTATTCCTTATTTCTATAGGTCCAGTCCTCATTTCTATTGGTCCACTTTAAACCATGTAAAAAGTAACTGGTGTTTGCTGGTATTTTCTTTTGTTTGCTCGTGTAGTTTTGTTGTCTATGTGTTGTACAACCTATTCGTCTTCAGAGATGATCACCGTTATCTAAATGATCATGTGAGCATCAGCTGTTGTTTATTTAATCATAATTTGTACAAAATAATTCAGCAATAAAACTTGGGTGGATTGGTGACTATTTGTTTATTGTCTTCACAATTTGTTTGGAATTGGTGCCTGTTTGGTTTTCATCATACAGGGTGTATGCAAAGGCCTTCTGTCTGTGTTTGTGAATACTCGGAAGCTAGATGTGTGTGCTTGTGTTGCCGAATCTACGGTAGGAATGTGTGTAATGTCAAGTGGACAGACAGTCTGACGACTCTGTCGCCTTCCTTATTTCGTCCTGGGTGGTCCAGCGTCGTCCTTGATATCCTAACCATCCCGTGGGGTTCACCTGACCAAATGATATTTTCTCTGCTAGCAAAATATTGCCTGTCAATCACTCAGTCCTCCTTCCCTCTCTCTGTCTTTCCACTAAGCCAGGACAGGGGTCTTTGTGCACATGAGTAAGTGAGAATGTTTAGGTTGCCTGGACAGAGCCTTAGGGTCTAACAGTATGTGTGAAATCACTTACACACTGTATTACTAGAGTGTAGCCAAGCGAAACGAGGCCAACAAAACGCGCTTTTGTCCTACAAAAGCTTAGTGGCGTTTGGCAGAGGTTTAAAGTCAAGTCTTTATGGTGTGACCCCTCTCAATCTTGAGAGAAAACACGGATTCTGGGCATCTTTAAGACCCTACTTAAATATTTGTCGAGGCTGGTGACTGGACTCCGCCCACCTGTCTCCCCTGGCAACAACTAGCATCAAACGGCCTAACTTGGTGAAAGGAACAAAAAGCCTAATTTGCATAAAGGTAATTTATTCGTATGCCTGTTTGGGATCCGTCCAATGGGAGGAGGTCTATAATTGGAGGCTGGCCCAGGCATGGAAAGTTAATCGAGTTTGAAAGACTTTGGGTTTGGGCTATGAATGGAAAACAGCCTCTCTCTGCAGGAGCCTGCAATCAAACGCAGGCATGCTGTGCTTGCTGCTATAGTCTTCATGTTTTTATGAAGTTCCTCATTAAAGTTTCCTCACCCTTTCTACAATTAGGGGCCTGTAGCTCTGACTTCTTGAGTCAGTCATTTCGGTTTGAATGGGGTGAGAATCAGTAAATCAATGCACATCAACAAACATCATTCATATGATGGCTCACTAACTTCAAGTATAAAATCTAATTCCTGCATTTCAAACTTACCCAAGATGTATTTGATCCGCTACAGTACTGAAGCTATGTCTAGAAGCTAGAAAATATAGACTGCAGCAATATCCAGTGATGTAGGGTCAGGTGATCCAGTGATCTACGATTTACTTCTACTTCCTGGCCACTTTATTAGAAACAGCTACTTTGTAGGTCCACCATATGAACGGACACTTACAATGATATGCCATCTAAAACCGTCCAGCCAAGAATGTTTTAAACTAACCTCTGATAAGTGGCAAGGGAATGGCTAACACAATTTGATCATGAAAACATGGAATACTGTCTCTAACGGTACACCAAGGTGGCTGTACGATACTGGTCATCATTTATCTTTTGTAAAAGTGAAAATGCGGAGCGAACTTTATCACTCAGAGAGGAATGCTACCAGTGACACAGCGGCAAAATGAATCACACGCTGCACAAGTGGACCGGGTGAAAGACCCTTTTGTCCTCTGTGTACTGGAGAAGTATGCAAAAGCATGTAGTCATTGCCTGAGGAAGAGCGTCTCTGGATTATTGATGTGGTCAGGTGGGCTCCGCCCCTCCCTACTGATCACTCAGAACAACTCACAGTTCACTTTAACCCTAAGATATTTCCCACAGGGCCAAACAAACATCGAAAGAGCAGCCAGTCGTGAAATGGACCGCAGTGGACTGTGGTAGAAGACTGCGGATGAACGAATGGAAACACATGACCTTTCTTTCTTACTTGTTCATTTCTTCAGTACTTTCTCCCTCTGTCTTCACCTATCTGCTTTATTCCACTTTTCTCTCTTATTGCCTCTTTATTTGTGTATATCTGTCACTTAATCCTTCTGTCTCTCTTCTGCTACATCTGCTTCTCTGTCTTTGCCGGTGGTCAAAGTCTCTACATCTGTCTCGTATGTGTCTTTTTTATTTCTTTGTCCTGTTTCTTTGTCCATTACTCTCACTCTCTACATCTTTCTACCTTGCATAGCAGTAAAGTAGAACCGCTACAGTGGTTTTCTGTCTAACTCAGAGAATCTTCCACTATCCATTATTAAAAGAGCCTGAGTAGGCCAGGGATCTCTCTCTCTCTTTCTCTCTCTCTCTCTCCCTCTCTCTCTCTCCCTCTCTCTCAGTTGCCCAGAGATCCCTGAAGTTACATCTAAAACCGCATCAGTGTGGTTTAACACGCAAGACAAAACGCCCACCCAGAGAAATCCATATTACACGCCTGCAGCCCCAGGCTGGGGCATTAGGGCACTGTTGGCTGGTTTTAGGAGTATTCGCAACACACACTCCCCTTAAGTTGAACCAGCTTATCCATAATTTATCATCAACAAAGAATCCAGCCTGCCATCAATACTGACTTGCACTATGACCTTTATCTGTTTCATCAAGATTCAAAATTCACTGGTGTTTTACACAGTAAGTGTGTGGGCCGAAGATCTGAGTGGAGCACACATTTGTTTGTATGGTACCTTGACTGCAAGGTCATCTAATATATACTACATGTTTCGTAATTTGCATACTGCCACACCCTGGCGTTCTGGCTGGTGTACAGACTGTAGTGCATCAGTTGACCGGTTGATGCAGAGTTTGTTTTAGCTACTGTCTAGCCCTTCATCAGTGCTCAGTTTCTGACCAAAGGGCCTCTATTGCCTAGATATTTTTGGGACCGCTCTCAGCACACTAATGTGTAGAAACACTGCGGTACCTGATGCACTAATAGCAGGACCACATAGACACACACACACACACACACACACACACACACACACACTAACATTATCGCCACCATGTCAGTGTCACTGCTGTGCCGAGGATGATTCATACCCCTTTGGTCAGAAACTGACCAGTGATGAATCAGGTATGATTGCGGCTGTTGCATTGTGCCACAGCCTAGGTGTTTCTAGTAAAGTGGACAGAGGGTAAAAGGGCAAAATAGGGCACCTAATAAGTAGCCATTGAGTAAAGGTGAAAAAAAAGCTGGGGTTTCCTAATGCAGTGGACAGTGGGTGTAGTTGAGCAGCACGCCTCATAGAGGCGTTTCAGATGTGGTTTTGGGCTTCCCCCTGCTACAGTTCCTGGAAAGACTGGTGACAAACAAATGTCTCCAGGACTCTCTGACCTCATGATCAAAGAATGTAGTCAAACCCGTGACTAATAGAAGCCATATGTTCGGGGATATTTGTGCCTCATAGATTTATTCAATATTAAAATCAACCCCATTACAGGACTTTACAGGACAGGAGATGGAAAAACAATGATTAGTGGGGCTTTGATTTGTCATATTGGCTATGAATCCAGAAAACTGGGGTTTTGAGTCTTCTTGATGAAGGTGCAATGAAGATGTTTTAGTGTAAAGGTGCATCAGAGTGCAGCTGAGCTTCTTCTGAGGTCTGATTTTCCACTGAGTAACACAGCTGGGTCCACTGTCTCGCCACTCTAACTGAGAAATGTACATTTCCCATGGAATTATTTATCATAGAATGGAAGAATAGTTTTTTCCTTTAGTCCTCTGACTGACACAAATACTCACACTCAGCCCACTGAACATAAACACTGTCTAGCATAAAACACCTGTTTGTGATTTGTCAGTTTTGCCAAAAAATGTAGCCTTTTCAGCACTTTTTCTGGAACATTTTTAATTTGCTACTTCTTTGTTCATTTCCTCACTGGTATCCTTTTCCATGTCTGACTTTCACTTTTTCTTAGGTCAGTCTGACTTGTAAAAAATTAAATATTCAAACATGTTGTAAGAAGATTCCCTTAATAAAATATTTGATATACACACCACTAATTACATTTTGTACACAACATATAACATATATGATAAATTATGCTGTTTATAACTTTAACCAGCTATATCAAGCTATAAACTAGTATATCAACACAACTAAACCATCAGGATTTATTTAATTGGGTTATCATCAGATATGTTCTTTCTCAGTCTTTCACTGTCTTCCAAATGTTGGGACATTTTGTAAATGACAATAAAAACAAGAATCTGTTATTAAAATGGGTTCATTCTCTTAAATATTTAAATATCAAAAACACAAAATACTGTTTTTACTGGCCAGCTCAACTATATTTTAGAAAATGTATTTGTAAATATATGCAAAATTTACTTGATGTAAGACTTCTTGGTGCCAGTAGCCCATGGCCGTTGTCACCTGACTTCCCACTTCATGATTCACCTGCATCTGGAATGAGGGCAGGCCAGTTAAGCCAATGTACTGAGGAAGAGCATCTAAGACTTATCATAGACTGATCTGACCATGGCAACTAGTTATACTGTCTTGCTAACAATGTGAGATAGAATTGATGTGTGACTTTACTCAAGTTGTATATTTTTGATAGAGTAATACAGTGGCAATGGGTATCCAAAATACTCCTGAGCATGATGGTTACTGAGGACTTGCAGTCTGAGGGGTTGAAGGTTATGCACATTTAACAGTGGCTTTCTGCCTTGCCTTACACGAACTGAGATTTTGGAGAGAATAGAATTGAAAACCTGAATAACTGTAAATTCTTTGTGGTCTTGCATTGAGAAATGTGCCTTTTCGCTGTTTGATGATTCTCTTTGATGAGGTTTGTCATAGAGTTGCTGAGACATTGGTGAAGCCCTTTTTAAACCTGATTGTGATCGCCTGGTCTGTTACCAATTCAGCTGTTTCTTATGAAATAATGTTTAATACATTTTTGCTGTCCCCATTGTGCATGATAGACAGCCCTCAGGTCACTCTCACCTCTCTACATTACTGAAGCAAACCTGAACATAGGTGAAATGGGGAGAATTGAAAGGCACAGGCTTAAAGGTGATGTTGTGGACCCCACTGTGACCGCAGCTCTGGCTTTTAAATACGAACCTCTCCACTGGTACCTGTCCACCTTATTGCAGAACAATGGCATGACAGGATGACTATGTATGTGCTAGGTCAGTTGTACTTGCAGGGTTAGCTTTTGTTTGTTGATAGCTTTCTCTCGATGAGTTTACCCATGTTTGAGAGAGCTGTGTGGACGGGACCTTTGATCCCCTGCATAGAACTGTTTTCCCCTGGCGTTCGTCCACTGTGTAGAAAACGCAGTTCATTTTCCCCCCTGGTGGCCACAGGTGCAGACGCACCTGGCTGTGTTTCTGCTGGGAATATTGACTCAGATGGGTTTCTGTGGCAGAGCATTATGGGTGATTCATCTCTCTGGAGTTTTGAGGTCAATGTGGACTGATACCTGACACCTCAAGATTCTCTAAAGAGGACGGGGGTATTTCCGTTTATTCATAGGGTGGGGAGGTCATGTGATGTTTTCCTGCTGTGTGTTCTGACCCACACTTTCGTAAGCCGCCCGTTCTGTCCGGTTGACTGACGCAAAACAGGAACTTGGAAATAATAGTTACTTAACCCCATAAACCCAAACGAAACCTCAACAGAAACAGTTTCTTTCCCCAGGAAACATTTTAGGGGGAAAGTTTGAAGGACTTCTGAATATGAACAGTGTTTACTGTAAGTCATTATAGCTGGAAATGATTTTTACTTACAAACTTCTATACGCTTCAGGAAGTAGTACCAGGAAGGCAGCAGGCTTGTTTTTTCATGTGCTGCAATGTGGACATATAAAAGTAACAGCATGACCATTCCTCAGGGCTTCCAGTTCTATATAAATATATCCCTGGCTTTCCGCTTGACACTGCGAGCTGAGTGCACTTTGTGGTCCATGACTGTGTGTTTTGATCTTTACACAAGCAAGATGTGCAGCAGGAATCATTCCTTCTCCTTCATTACTACAGAACCACTAGTAGTACACCTCTCTCTCTCTCTCTCTCTCTCTCTCTCTCTCTCTCTCTCTCTCTCTCTCTCTCTCTCTCTCGTTATTTAGCTGTGATAATCCCTCTTTGAGTTTGTCCAGATGTTATCTGCTCTGCTTTGAAGTCTGGCTGATGTAATGTCTCTCTCTCTGTACTGAAGCAGTGTTAGGTAGATTACTCTGATGAAGCTTTTCTTCTTTAATAAAGCCTCAGCCAGGTCAGGCAGGACACAGCACCCACTGAGTGTGTGTATATGATACTGGTAATGATGTTTGGCTTTGTATTTAAGCATTATGTAAGCATGGAGGTAAGCATTAATTTTGAATCTGTAAGCATTAATAAGGATATGCTTAAATAATAATAATAAATCTGAACTCTTTTGCAGCAATGCACTCTAATCAGACAAATTTTTGGCAGCAATTCATTCAGCAGTTCATATTTGGCAGAAAAAGGCCCTCACGTATGATCCATCAAACACAAAGTGAAACATACATCATACAATTGCATGTTAAAGTAAGTGAACTATAGGATTGTGTTGATGGTCAAAGAGATTGTGACAAGTGCCGCGCTTAAATCAAGGAAAGGTTTATTTGACAGATTTGTAATCAATGACAGCAGCAATATGAGCAAGGTGGACATAACAGAAGGGCAGGACAGAGTCAAGAAACAAGCGGACGTCAAAGCTGGGCAAAAAATAAGACCAGCAAAAGTACCAAAATTGGCAAAGACAAAAGAGTAAATCAGAGAATCTGAATAAAGTCAAAACCAGAGTAGGAAACAAGAGCAATAACAGAGAAACCTGCACGGAGTGGCAACACTTTGCAATTAGCAGTGGGTGAAAGAGGAGTATATATACAAACTGACTAAATTAACAACAGGTGTGATCATCGCTCGGGTGACTCGGATCAAGAAAATGGAAGGGGATTGGGAGATGGCAGACATGTGACAGTGATGTCATTGGGTGGTGGGTTATGGGAAATGGAGATCAGGAGATCAGGGATGAGAGGAGAGCCAACAGGCATGACAGTTCTGCATTGATTACTAATAGTTTGTTGTCTGATTATTATTTAAGTCACAACTACACATAAATACAATCAAACTGACAACACACAAACAGTAATACTTTTCAAGTCTTTCACTTCAGTAACATCCACAGTCTAAACTAGGAAAAAGTAAGTGAGCCCCTGAAGTCCACCTGTAGTCCCTTCAACAGCAGCATCATCTCCACCATTGTCTGCAGGTGGAGAAATTTAGACCATTACTCCCAATCTCAAAATACAAATCCTCTTCTTTATTAAGTGTTCTTTAGTTGATTTACTTGTGTGCTTTGGGTCTTTGTCTTTTATCATCCTTTCACCTCTCTCAAGCTTGGGGTCATGGACAGCCTTACATTCTCTTGTCAAACGTTTTGACACAACTTTAAATTAGTTGTTTCTTCAATGGAGGCATCCAAACCCTGAAGCAGCATAGCAGACCCAAACCATGATGCTCCCTTCACCATGCTTCACGGTTGGGATGAGGTATTGGTGTTGTGTGCAGTGTCCTTTAGCCTCTTACATAGTGTTGTGCATCTGTACTAGACAGTTCAATTGTTTCATCGGTCTATGGATCATTTCCCCAGAAGCACTGTGGAACACCCAGGTGGTCTTGGGCAAACCTGAGACAAGCAGTGGCTTCCTTCATAGTGTCCTTACATGAACACAGTTATTGTCCAGTGTTTTTTGTAATAGTGGACACCTGAACAAAGATTTTTCCTCTTGGTAGTGTCTTCTGTATGTTTTGCTTTCTTAGCTTCTTCAGGTTTGCCCATTGTGCTAATCAACATCTATATACAATACATTAGGGGCAAATGATTTTTATCTGTACTTTTATGTACGTATGATACATGTAGGATGCATGTAGGTCCCGGACAAAGTACAAAAACAAATCTGTGTGCATGTGTTAGGAGTTTTCCATGCCTTCACTTCAGAGTGATTTGTATGGACTGCAGAAAATAAAGCTCTTTTAATGCAAGTGGTGGGAAAGATCCATAGGCTTTGTATACCAGGGCTATAGCGGTGAATGCATGGCCATTTTAAAGCATCCACAGCCTCAGGCAGAGAAGGAGGCACCGTACACCCTTTTTTTCTTTTCCTATGGAAAAAACCTCTGATGATGACTGGATGAGGGAAGGGGAAAACTGTTTACTGAACATTGAAGAGTGGATAAGAAAAAAGAGGAAGGGCGGCTTAAAGAAACGTTTTGAAAGCAGATAGGAGGAGAAGAGAGGGAGGAGAGGAACCAAAAAGAACGAGTGTGCCTGTGTGATTGCGGTTCTATAAAGACTGAAAAGAGGATGGATTATGAATATTCATGAGCTTGACTCTTGTTGCTTTTGATGGTATAGTGAAGAGCACTCAGTCACTCTATAGGATCTGCATTTGTGTGTGTATGTGTGAGGGCATGTGCTTGTAACAAGATCAACAGGCTTCTGTACTATCAGTGGTAAATAAGATCTATAAGTAAATAGATGCTTTGAAGGTTGCTGAGAATTCCTAAGGCTACCATCTACACAATGCATTCACAGTGGACTGGGGCAAGTCACCTTGTAAAGTCTGAAATAATGAGATAGAAGTCAGAGGCATCAGTTCAGATCATGTCATACAGTTTTATGTATTAACGTCACTTGCACAGGCTCAAATAGAAGGTCCGGCTCAATAATGAGATCTGAAATGATCTCGAAATGAACACTATGCTGATGAAGATGTGATGGCAATAGTTCACTTACATCCTCAGGGGACACATTCTTCACCAAGAGTTCTCTCTGAATGCTCTTTTATTGCACTCACAATCTTCAGATTTATCTTATTAAGGAAAGGTTCAGTTGCTGAACCTCAAACATACATAGTGTAGCTATATAGAGACGTGAATGGGAAATCAGAACACATTTTTCTTCTTTACCATGATGTATTGCCAAGTGACACAGAGGAGGGTCACTGGAAACAGTGTTCTTGGGCAGGAAGTAATTGAGGGTGGGGCATGATTTGATTCTTTAGGATTTGATTGGATTCTGAAAAGCAGCTGATCCATACTCTGATGGTCAGCAGAATTGGTCTGTTTAGCAGAAGAACTAAATGGTAGCAAGACTTTGTCAAAAAAGTGAAGCGCTACAGTATTATGAGGTGTATTGTTTGTAGTTTGTGATGTTAAAGTGATGTTAAATAATTCCTGTGTGGGTATGATTATCTAAGATTTGAAACAAGTCCGATATCTGCACTACCTCACTACTATCAACATGAACAAGTTATTATTTTACACTCAGACAGACAGAAAGACAGAAACTTAAGCTACTCATATGATCCAGTGTATTCTCTTCTATATTGATTTCAGGCTTGCCTTATAAGTCAAAATTCAAAATGTAATCTTTGATATCGGTTGCTTTTTTTGATTAAATGACCCAATTAATCCCCAAAACATTTAGTGCTGTTAACGACTGGACTCTGGGGTGGTCAGGCCATTGTTCTGAGAGCATCAGGGGCTACTTTGTTTAATTTTTTTATGATCCAGTTTCTAGACAACTACACATCCTTTAACACCCATAGTATTGTCTTCTCACAGTGAAAGAACTGACACAAACAGCTGTTTTTTATGTCTGATGTAAGGGTGAAGCTTAATTGTTTCCTGTTTCTCAAAGATGAGAGCTTTAAGTACTGTTTATATGGTGGTGATGAAGAGGAACTTAAAATGGTCTTGGGACTGTGGTCAGCGCCAAGATGAATGGTTTGCTGTCACGCGTCACACATCCAGAAGGCATAGTATCACTCCACCACAAAATCTGTAGGAATTATGTGAGAATGTTTAAACTGCATGGGATAGGTTATCACAGGACACCATTAGGAGCTTCTACAACTCCATGCTGAGACGTCTGGCATGTTGTGTTAGCTAACATGGTGGCCCTATGCCATACTGAGAGACACTACTTCTGTATGTGAAGCTAAATATATTTTGCTCATATCAATTTAAATTTATCAACATTTATCTTCCTTCCTAATAGCCATGCGATCTGCCACATCTTTCTTTTTTATAACTATTTATTTGATGAGTGTGTATATGTAACATCATTACTTTAATGCATTGTGTTTGTGTTTTTTACAGAACTGCAGACGACTCAGGCCTTTGAGTTCTACACTCTTTCAGAAAAGGCAATGGACTACAGAATCTTGTTTGTGGATGAGGACCAGGACCGCATGTATGTGGGCTGCAAAGACCATGTGCTCTCTATGGACATCAACAACATTACTCAGGGAACGCTAAAGGTCAGACTCAAACAGTTAATAAATAGACTGCAATAAACTGCTGGTGGAATTGTCATTTCAAGATATTATGTTTATACCAGATTGCATATTCATAATAATGAATCTCATGCCACAAAACACATTCCTCATGCATCATTAATAGTTAAAGACTATAATTCAACATTAACATCTTTATTAGTTTACTCTACAATCACTGGCAACTTTATTAGAAACCTCTGCTTTGTATCTCCATCTGTATACAATTAGAGATTCTAGGCCATCTCTCGATGCACAATTGGAGGTGGCTATCTGCTGTCTTTATTGACTTTATGAGCCTTTATCCTCTGTCTGTGCGTTCCTGACCTCAGTGTTAATGAATATCGGGATTGGATACACATAAAAAGACTGCTCTTCTCGCTGGATCTAGTTGGCAGTATATTTACTCTCGCAGGTTTTTATGGTGTGATTGTACCATTAGCGCTGTAATTACCAGGTAAGATGTGCACAGAAATGTGCTTATATTGTCCCTAGAGGGAACTGGGAGAGATCCATTAGTGAGCTAATGACCCAAAAACTCTTAGCGTAGCTTTTCATCATAACTGTAATAAAGTGACGCCATTAGATGCTTTTGATGGGTAAATGCCTGTCCTTCAAGAGCTATGAAAATTATTCTTAAGAGGTTTTTAATGGGGTCCTCCTGGATTTGACCACATAAAGAAATATTTTCCCGCTTGGGTGTTTTTTTTTTTGTTCTTATCAAATTGTAAACTTAAATAAACAACAATAATAGAAGCATTTACAGAACTGAAGATTATGAGTTTGTTACATGGCCACTGGCCATCTCTATTTTGTACCTCATTCACATGGTGCTTTTCTTATTTGATTATTATTACCAAATGTTCCTCATTTTTTATATCTGCTCCTTTTTCCTTTTACAGATATTCTGGCCAGCATCCAACACTAAGATTGACGAGTGTCAGATGGCTGGCAAAGATCCCACAGTAAGCAAGAGTGTTGATACCTTTTAAACTCCTGCTGTAATATACAGTAGAAGTTTCTTCCCCATCTCTGATTACAGTAATGGAGCATGAACTCTACCACTGGTACTGAACTACACTCTCAGTTTGAGTGGTTTTGAAGAATGAAATCAATTATGTAATGCTGGAGGCAGTCTCCTCCATTGTGCTGCACATAGAACTTGTGTGTAAGAATAAAAACTGACTGATTATATAACGGTAGGGATTTAATTACATCTAATACATATACAGTTCTGGAAAAAATTTGGAGACCACCACAAAATGATCTAGTTTTACAGTTTGTGTTTTGTTTTATTCTGTACACTTCTGGAATTCCAGATATATAATCATCGCTCACCAGTCTTTCTGTAAGTCACTTGAGGTCATCTTATGGTGGTTAAGGGACATTTGAATGAGTTGGCACTCACCACGGTCAGCAGAGAGTGGTTTCTACCCTCTGCCAGTCTGTAGCTGTGTTGTCCTGTGTGTTTCCTGCTTGACTGCTTGGCGCTCACTGTATCTGCCAATAAAGCAGAACCAAACCTTCTGTTCCTCACTAAGAACCTGCTGTACATGTAGAGAAGAAACTGGAGTGGTCTGTGATTTATTTCCAGCGCTGTACTGAATAGTTCATAATGGATACTAAATGATTTATAGTATATTCTGAATAGTTAATGATAGCCACTTGTATATTCATAGTAGACACTAAATAAAATATAATAAATGCTGAACAATTCATCAAAGGGTGGGTTGACTGTACCATTACTCCTCTAACATGAGATAACAATTCATTTCTCATAGACAAAGAGCTATATATTCATTAATTCATTCATTAATGTTTGTGTTATTGTGTGTATATGGGTATGTTGGTGAGTGGATGCAAATCTGCTTTAATGTGTGTGTGTGTGAATGAGAGAGAGAGAGAGTGTGATGTCCATGCATGTTAGTTTTTTCTGCATGTGGAGTTGCTCTGTCATTAATTATGTGTGTGTTGAAGCTGAGCACTGCGTAGGAGGGGACGAACACACTCAGTCTTCTCTAGAATACCACACTGCTGCACTTAATCATGCACACCCATCATACATGCACACCATTTCAGCTTAGTCCATTGGACTCCATTAGGAATGTCAATGGTCTTACCTGTATATCCATCAAATATAACTTCAGCACTAACATTACTGTAAGTGGCCTAATAATACTGATTAATAATAGTGATAATAAAAAAGCTAATGCCGCTATTTAATAAAAAAAATAGGCAATGTTTTATGGAAACGAAACTGCACAAAACAGTCCACTCTGAGATGTCAGAAGACCAATACAGTTGCTCCCATTTTTGTACTTGTACAGCGCAGCTTGTTTAGGCCCATACACCCACACTGAAATTATTGCAGTCAATTCATTTTAGTTTCTGTATAATTCTCTGAATATCAAGTTAATGAAGTTAGGATACAAGCAGGACAAGTCTGCAAAGAAGACTAAACAGAGACACTGGGTTCCAGATCCAGAGAGAGATACACTAGTGACTGATCATGAGCTGTAAAGATCCGGAGGAGAAGCTGGAGTATGATATTGAATGGCTAAAGATGGTTATGTTTCTGGTCTACCTAGCACCAACAACATACCCCAGCTTATAAAGCAGAAACTGAGCATTATGTAGAGAATCGAAATCAAGAATAACATTTTGGCCAACAGGCCAGTGCTGATACATAGAAAGAAGAATACCAAGGTAAATAAAGCAAATTTACTCTACCTAGCTATCCCAAGCCAGCACTCGTACCTAGAGAGAAGAAACGTTAAGCTCAGCAAAAGTGCCAAAACAAAGCATATCCATATATACATAGAATATTCTGCTTTTCGAAACAGCTAGTGGAACTTCATTCCACCATCTAGTTGCCAGGACAGAGAAGAGTCTAGACACTTGTCTTCCATGCATCTTGAGGGGTGGCGGGTCAAGCCAAGTTGTACTCGAAGCTCAAGGGGCTCGAGGTGCAGACCATGTCCTGGAGCTGGTCCTTTCTTGGCTGTGTAGGCAAGCTTGTTTTTAAATCTGATATATGTATATAGAATGTTCACTTGCTCATTTACATTGATGCTGTAATCTGTATTTGGTCATGTGGTTGGTGTAGCTCAGTGGATAACACCACATGTGGGAGTTCAGTGCAGTTAAAATTAAAAGGGATAAAAACAGGATAGAAAATAGGCAGTATATAAAACCAGACAAACCTTATAAACTGAGCTCCGGTAAATCTAGATAAATATATTACCTTTTTAGTGATAATCTGAGAATATTGTAACATCATATGTCAGTACAATTTACTGAATTAAAACGAACTGGACTGAGAAATCTGCAGAAATATTGGATGTGCCGTGCTGAAGTGTTGTTCCTGTTTGAATTTATGTGAGGTGTAAGTCCCTCTAACCTGCTCTAAACAACCATCGTGTTAGCATATTGTCAGTAGAGGACTAGTATATGGCTGGAGCATTAGGTTGTTAGGATTTGGAGATGGGTGTGTTTAGTTTTTCTGTGTGATTTACAGCAGGTGAGTTTGGGGAGACTTGAGGCTTTACGTCACTTTGAGTGTAAATCTCCCGACCTGCTGCTCTCTCTCTCTAGCGAGTCATCTCAATTTATGTCACAGATTTATTGCCATGACCATATTAAGTTACAGTGTTGCTAAAGTTTTTATACTCCCCAGCTACTTTATTAGAAATGCCTCACTTGTAGGCCCACCATGCTGAAATACAGTAAGACTGGAGATTTAAGCCCATCTGCTGATGCACAGTTTGGATTGGTCACCTTGTAGTCCTCGATCTCTGTTCAGTTTTTGGCCACAGAGCTGGTCTTGGCTGGTAATGTTTGGTTGGCGGTCACTCTCAGCCTAGTGGTGACAGTGACGCACTGCTGTGTCTGATACACTCATACCAGCACACCCTACCATGTCAGTGTCAGTGCTATGTTGAGGGAGAGAGTAATTCACCTAAAAAGAATATCTGGATAACTGCAGCCCTGTGGTCGGACAATGGCCAACCTTGATCAGGTAGATAACATGTGTAGCAACAGATGTAACTGTGCATCTATATAGTGGACTTGTAAGGTAGGTGCTTTATTTGAATGGACCCCAATAGATGATCTGCAGACACTTAAATTAATAACAGTCTTTCTGGTGATACTCAGTTAATTAGCATCAACATTAAGACGAGGCTTAGGTTGGGGAGTATGTGTAGGCCTTTCACTTTAAGTTCAGTGGCCTTCAATACATTTTAATTGAATGTTGGCAATTGTCCACTGAACATCTACAGAGACCATCCAATTGGTGTTTTACTAAAGTGGCCTGTTAGTGTAAGTACAAGGTAGGTGTTTCTGATAAAGTGGCCATTAGTAAAAGTACAAGCTGGGTATTTCTGATGAAGTAGCCAGTAAGTGTATGCAATGGAGATTGAACTGTATATGTACACTCCAGGGCAAAAAATTGGGCCAACCCCAAAATAACAAAACACATTAAGCCTTTAATGGTCTTAGCAATACATCATTACATAATCAGATGTAAAATTTTATTTCTTTAATTAGTACATTTTTGTGGGTTGAACTTACAGACAGTCTTTTATTAAAGGAAGAGTCAGTATTGTCCCACTCAGCATTAATGGGTTCAGACAACTGAAGAACATTGCCAAGTCGGTTTGTGTTTAATGTGAGATAATATATTCTCTATAGGGTCTAAATCTGCAGTCTGACCAGCCAAAACAATCAGTACAAACCACTGTGCTTTGGGCTTAGTCCATTATTTGCCCAGGAATGTACTTAATAACAGAATACCTCTTTCAGTTTCCCTCACTCTCATTTATTTAGAGCTTCTGTCAGGTTGTTATTCCTCTCCTCCTGATGTGTGTATATTCACTTCTCCACTCCACACACACTCAGCAGTAACACACATGGTTTGGGGAGAGTTATGACTTTTCTCTAACTGAGCTGTAAATGATATTTAGACATGCTTATACAGTTTTGAGTCATTAATTCACTACATTCACCCCCTAAAACACAGCTTCTGCTCTATTCCAGAGGAAGAACATAGAGGAATGAAAAAGAGGGGAGCTAGTGAAGAAAACTGAGAGACAGAACAAGAATAGACTGATAGAAAGAAATAGAGAGAGGGAGAGATAAATAGTGAGGGAGCAAGTTGAGAGAGAGATAGATATAAAGTTGCAGAGAAAGAGAGCGAGGGATGGAGAAAGAGATGGATTTGTAGATTTGTAAAGGAGAGAGAGAAAGAGAGAAACAGAGACTTATAAAGATAGAGGGAGATAAAGGGGGAGATATATTTGCAGGGAGAGAGAGAAAGAGAGAGAGAGGTGTGTTCTACTACTGGAAGTGTCCTTGTTTTTCTGGAATTGTCCAATGTGTGTGTGTGTGTGTGTGTGTGTGTGTGTGTGTGTGTGTGTGTGTGTGTGTGTGTGTGTGTGTCAAAAGAAGACTGCAGCAGCTGCTGTTTGACCAAAGCTAGCCAAGTTCCTAACTGCTCCCCAGACAATTCTTCTTTCTCTCCTCCCTTCCTTCCTCTACCCCTCTCTGCTTTTCTCTCTGCCATTCTTAATCACTATCTCTCCTGGTGATTAAAGCAATAGTTTGGCAAAACATCAAATCTACGCACTTGTCTTCTCTATGCTCTTTGCTTCTTTAGTTATCACTGAGGTTATGAGGCTTATGTCTCTAACAAGTAATAGAAGCTTATGGACACCAGCAGGCATGATGCTAGCTGCATGCTAGCTGTCATCGCTCTCTCCTTAAACTGTTTCAAGCTGTTAAGTAATCCATAAACGCAGAGAAAAGATTATCATTATACTGCAGAGGTCACTAATCTTACCTGCAATGGATTGATTAGATTGGTGACCCTGTGTATTTTCAGCCCAGTCAAGTTAAAGCACACCTAATTGAACAGTTTGATCAGTTTGTCTTCAAACAATTGAGTAGTCATAGGAGTTGAGCTCCTTTTGAATTGGGACGACTACTAATTTGGTGAGCAAAAGGCAGAAGCCTTTACATGTATCACTGCTATATTACATTTTCTGTATTATGTGAACATAATGGAAAAGCTGATGAAAATGACTATTGATTCAGTCCTTCATTTATCTTCTAAGCTGCTTGTCCTTCCTGGTGCTGCAGCCTATTACAGCTCTTATTGGACAGAAGGCAGGAAACACCCTGGACAGGCGTCCAGTCAAAGCAGGAAATTACTGATTTATAGTTGAATATTTTTATAGTGTAGTTCAATCATAGTTTATTGTATCTTTACATGTTGTGTATTTCATGTTACCGTTTTATAAAAGCAGTTAGCCTTTTGAGGCCATTGAGATATAATGCACACTGCTCAAATGTAGTCTTATGACATCCTTATGAATGTTTTGAATGATTTATTTAATATGTTAATGTTTTGTGGAGATTATGTATTCATGAAGTATAACATTTTATCTATTGTATATCTTATTCATCAATACTTTTGGCTGTGTGCACCTCCCATTATACTTAAAAAATAAAGTTGGGATTTTAATTCATACTGTAGATTCAGACTATAGATCTCACTGACCCAAAATTTCATTATGAAAGATATTGTTTATATGGTCAAATATCTGGGTCTTTAAAAAAATACTGATTCCTGGTTACGAAATGTGTGTGATAAAGTACAGATAGAGTTCAGTGCAGTACAGAATACAAATACATTGTAAATTCTAAACTGAAATATGAAGAATGTAATAAAGGCTTGAAATAGACAGGAAGTGTTTAAAACCTGCCATGCTCTGGCTGTCCAAAGAAAGAGAACATCCAGCAAGCCTGGCTGAGTATCAGATATGCAAACACAGGCACTCCATGCCGAGACGACTTCATCATCCAAGAAGGCACATGGAATAAAGTACTAACCTAAATAAACCACTAAATACTAACCTGCATAAAGGAAAGGGACACTAACGTTCGTCCCACTAATTTTTCAATCCTTACCTTACTTGTTTTCAGTGAACTACTGGAGGTCAGTTTCAGTTAGTAAACCTAGTCTTTATTACTGGCGGTTTTATTTTTTCTAATCTGTATATATGATCACGGGGCAAAATTTTAGTCACCTTGCATGTTCAAAGTGGTGGTAACTTCAAGCTCCTGCAGATGCGGTTGCTTAAGGATGATGAGTTTATAAACAGCTGCAACGTGTAGAAGGAATTCATAGATGAGGTTCGGTGCAGTGAACGTCTCATTCAGGGTGTGGAAAATGGGTCGCAAAGCAGACGTTAATGAATAGCAGAAAGGAGTGACTGCATTTAGGCGTGCCAAAGACCATAATGTGACGGAAGTAGCTAAATTTGCAGGTGTATGGTAGTGTACGGTCATACAGCTCTACCAGCAGGGGCACAAATCCCAGTCTACAGGAATTTCTCCTCAGAATTGTGCCAGGGAACGCCTCCACCTGGGGGACTGTGCAATTCTTTGATGCAAGAGTGGCTAAATATTACTGTGGCCTACATCAAGAAACTTGTCCAGTCCATGCCAAATCACATTTATGCTCTTAGAGGTATTACTTGCTATTAGGTGCTATAAGCTTCTAAATAAATAAATAACCAAGAGTACCTGTTTATTTCTATTCAGGTGTTTTGAGTGGTATGAGTGGTACAGTGCAGTCCTAAGAGCATCTGCCAATAGGATAAATATTGGCTTGTTTCAAATGGCAGTTTGTGAATTTGTTTGATCATGTTATTTAAATCTCTCGTAGCACAGCACAATGTTAGTAGGCGTAGATGCTGTTTTTGTCCTGACCCTACATGGTTAGGTCCTAATGTAATGAATAGAGAATATCTGCTGGGTGAAAGTCGCATGCAGTTTGTCTTTCACACTTCCTCTGAGGCGTGTGTGGTATTCTTCCACATCCTTCCACGGAGCCTGGCCCAGAGTGTCCACGTGTTTGGCGCACGGCTTTGACCACGTGCCTGCTGTTACTCACTGTGTCTGTCGACCAAATTTGTCATTATAATTTACAGTGTTGACCTTGTGCTCTCTCTCTCCCTCTCTCTCTCTCTCTCTCTCTCTCTCTCCCTTTCTCTCACTTTCTCCTGCTCTGCAGCACGGCTGTGGAAACTTCCTTAGAGTGATTCAGCCCTATAACAGGACTCATCTGTTCATCTGTGGCAGTGGCGCCTATAGCCCCGTGTGTGCATATGTCAACCGTGGCCGGAGGCCTGAGGTAACACACATCAGAACCCCTCAGTTTACACTCAGCACTTTAATTTGGGCCAGTTAACTCTTATTGATACAGCACTTTATACAGTGCTGGCCAAAAGTATTGGCACCCCTGCAATTCTGTCAGATAATACTCAATTTCTTCCAGAAAATGATTGCAATCACAAATGCTTTGGTATTAATATCTTCATTTATTTTGCTTGCAATGAAAAAACACAAAAGAGAATGAAAAAGAAGTCAAATCAATTATCATTTTACACAAAACTCCAAAAATGGGCCGGACAAAAGTATGTGGCACCCTCAGCCTAATACTTGGTAGCACAACCTTTAGACAAAATAACTGCGAACAACCGCTTCCGGTAACCATCAATGAGTTTCTTACAATGCTCTGCTGGAATTTTAGACCATTCTTCTTTGGCAAACTGCTCCAGGTCCACTGGATCCACCATCCGCACAATCTTGCATTGAAATCTCTCGTCAATTTTTCTTTTCCGTCCACATCTAGGGAGGTTAGCCACAGTGCTATGGGCTTTAAACTTCTTGATGACACTGCGCACGGTAGACACAGGAACATTCAGGTCTTTGGAGATGGACTTGTAGCCTTGAGATTGCCCATGCTTTCTCACAATTTTGCCTCAGACAGTCTTTTTTCTTTTCTCCATGCTCAGTGTGGTACACACAAGGACACAGGACAGAGGTTGAGTCAACCTTAATCCATTTTAACTGGCTGCAAGTGTGATTTAGTTATTGCCACCACCTGTTATGTGCCACAGGTAAGTAACAGGTGCTGTTAATTACACAAATTAGAGAAGCATCACATGATTTTTCAAAGGGTGCCAATACTTTTGTCCACCCCCTTTTTTATGTTTGGTGTGGAATTATATCCAATTTGGCTTTTTGACAATTCTTTTTGTGGTTTTCCATTGAAGACAAATTAAATGAACATTTTAATATCAAAGCATTTGTAATTGCAATCATTTTCTGGGAGAAATGGAGCATTATCTGACAGAATTTCTGGGGTGCCAATACTTTTGGCCAGCACTGTACAATTGACATTGTCCTTGTGAAAATACCGTAATTTTTAACATTGGCCTGTACTCCAAAGGGAGAATCTTTCCTCTTCTAGGTCCCACTGGATAGATGTTTCAGTCCCTTCGCTTCTAGGTATTTGCCCTTTTAGGTCAACAATGTTGTACAAGACTTTGATTGGTCAACAAGTCAGAATTCCAGCTTATGATGAGTTTGATAGACTTGACCCAACTCATCAGTGAATGGCTAGCAGCTATGCTACCAATAACAATAACTTGATTGCACTGCAGAAACTAAACCTCTATGATACAGAGTTAAAGGTTTATTTCTTTATGTGTGACATATCCATATATCATTTACCTGAATTACAGTTTTTACAATCACTAAGAAACTCTTTTAACCAATCAATTGCCTTTTTTTTAAAAAAAGACTTCTCATTCTAATTGCTATTAGTAAAACACACATTTTTAAATGCATTCAGTCTATCAAAACATTAATGCTGGTACTCTGATTCTGGTAAACATTACTGATGGAACACTACCATCAATGCACAGGCACTCAGCATTAAGGTAGATTCAGTATTTGATGTGAATCAATGAAACAGTCTGTTTCATATTACTGATCCTGTAAACAACCCTTTAAAAAAACAGGTAAAAGTGTTTCTAAGCACTGGATTGCTGTAAACTGTGCCTTGTATTATTTCACTGATTGACTACGGTACTTAGGAACAGAAAGAAATCAGTCATGGTTGGGTCTAAACCGTTTCTGCTAACTGTGTGAGGAGCTATTAACTGGGTAAATATGGGGTACAAGCTCTAAAGTACTACCTAATCTTGTTGAGATTCCTCAAGCACTTATTTTACAAGTATTTCATCTTTATAATTGTATTCTTTAATATGTTTCTTTGTGGAGCTGTTTTAGATCAGTAGCATCTTTGCTAGCATTTCCAGTGGACTGTTCTATGGTTTAATTAATAATCAAATCTGTGGATTTGATGTGGCTGTGTGGTCTTTGAAAGCAGTGTTTCACTATGAGCAAACACATTTGGCTTTTGCCAAATTCTATTCTGGTGAATTTAGCTAAGAGTTTTGGAATCTTTGTTTAGAGCATTAAATATCTCATCAGGTGTGGAAGCCGTGGTTCTGCAGACGCTCAAGAACTCTCTCTTAAGAGACTCCATCTCCGTTGTAAATAGCTGTGATTCAGAAACTCAGAATGACCACTTCTTTCCGTCTGGACTGGATCTCACCAAACCTGGGTTCATGTACTGGAGCTACAACTGGTTCCTATTCCAGCTTAGTCTGTGGTAATGTTAGAAAAGCCTGTAGAGTTTTTAAGAGGGGAGTAGAGCAGGATATAAAGTTTACAGAAAGGAATAAAAAGAGGAGATTAAAGAAAAATTATAGAAAGAGAAGCTGAAAGTAGACTCAAGGAAAAAGAAGAGAACAATAAAGGGGGAGAGAAAGAAAGAGAAGAGCAAAGAAGAGGTAAGAAGAGTATAAGGAGAGAAAGAGTAGAGAAGGAGGGGAGGAGAAGGGTAAGAGTGAAGTGAAAATGAAGGCAGAAAGCAGAATTAAGGAGGAGAGATGAGAAGAAGATAATAAGAAAGTTAATAAAGCATACACAAGAATGAAGAGAAGAACAGATGACAAGTGAACAGAACAGAAGAGGAGAATGTAAAATGCAAAAAGGGGGAGAAGAGAAAAGGATAAGAAATAAGATAAGGAGGATATACAAAAAGAAGAGAGGAGAGTTTTCTTCTCTCTTCTGTTTGTATATTCTCCTCAGTAAAGATAACAGAAGAGGAGAAAAGGGCACAAAACTGAACAGTAGAGGAGACAGAATAAGAGAATAGAGTAGAAGAGAAGAAGAGCAAAGAGAGGATAAAGGAGGAGAGAAGAGAAGGCTCCAAGCTGTTTGCTCTTCATCATTCTACTTTTGTTTGAAAGGCACATTGCTCTGTTTTAGCTCTAGTCTCTCTCTCTTTCCCTCTTATTCTCTCTCTTTCTCTCCCATTCTCTCTCTCTCTCTCTCTCTCTCTCTCTCTCTCTCTCTCTCTCCCATTCTCTCTCTCTCTCTCTCTCTCTCTCTCTCTCTCTCTCTCTCTCTCTCTCTCAGAGGGAATCACCAAATATGTGAATCATCACAGTGACAGGGCCACCCCACTTACCCTGTGCCATTAGTATGTTGGGTTGTGCTCTGAACTTGCACACAATACTTTGTGTGTGTGTGTGTGTGTGAGTGTGTATGTGTGTGTGTGTTTTGTGTATGTGTAGGATGATGTGTTTTACTGCCAAAAAAGAGCAGAAAGCATTTAGTGGCATGACCACAACCTGCCGGCTCTCAGACATTGCTAGAATTCTGACAAACACACACACATTGCTCAACCTAGAGGAAACCCGAAAACCCCAAACGATCTGTCTGACCACTCAGGAGACAGGCAGCTAGCCAGCTCTACCACACTGAAGGATTCGGGGATGGAAGTTCCTTTCCTCTTCTCCTTTTGGAATTGGTTTTAATCATCCATGAAAGAATGAGCATAAAACACAGGAAGGAAAGTTGGATAGAAAAAAGAAGACTTTAGTGGAGGGATAGTAGGAGGAGCTGTTGAGAAAAAAAATCATTAATTAATTAATAGTAATTATATAATTAGTTAAATGTAATTATGTACTGATGTAATTATGCATACAATCAGATGTGGACAAAGTACACAACTTCATTACTTAAGTAATACACCTGGTCAAATATTACTCCAATACAGGTAAAACGTGTTCAGACATGTGTTTTACTGGGGCCAAAGTACTGGAGTAACTGATTTTTAAAAAATGTATACATATTCAGTACATTAATTGAATTGATCTGACAAGATTAACACATGTATTTCTGAAAGAACTTTAGTCAATAACTTTAAATCAGCATTTTACTAGCTATCAGTTAGTATGTGTCAGAGATGAATTCACACAGTGGATTGACACAAGATCTGTTATAATGTCCCAGCTGGTTTCCTAGCTGTCTACTTCCTGCACACATTTACACGCCGTGTCTACCTTTCTCATCAGATTCCTCACACCTTTACAAACATATTAGTCGCATTTCAGATCTACTGTGACAAATATGACTGTAGACAACCACAGCAGAAAAACTGCATCTACTACAAACATAAGCACAGCATTGTTTAAAATGTTGACTGGAATTAAATATATATTTATGTACCTCAGCATGCTTTCTGAGGATGGACCGTGAATTTCAGAGCAAATCTTGCTTCAATTAAAACCTCAAACCTCAACCTTTCTCTGGTGGGAACCTTTATAATTTGTCATAGCAGTAGTCAACATGGCAGTCACCAAGTTCAACTGTTTAAAATACGAAGCATGAACTTTGAATCTTCCTGCCAGTGTAAGAGTAGTTCCATGCATTTGGCTTTTCTCCTCTGATGAACATAATATGGCCTGTCACCTTTTAGAAAAGATCATTTGTCCGATGACTTTAGTGCTGAGTCACAAGAGCCTTTGTAGAAGTGTAATAGAGTCAAAAGTACAATAATTGTCTTTCAAATAGGTTTCAGAGGCCATAGGTTTTTGGAAATCTAGGTAAAATACACCCAGGTAAAATACAGATAGTAAATAATGTACTTAGTTACAGCACCCAAGTGAATGTCCATCGCTGCATACCAGGCACCTGCATACCTATTAGTCCTCAAGAAAGTAAAGGTGTGTAAATATGGGTACAGTAACATTCCTATATGCTTATGGAAGTCTCAGTCTCATAATGATCAAGATAAGTTGAGTGTAAAATTAGATTATATTTCTCCCTGCAGGAAAAAGTGTTCCATATTGCATCGCGAGCAGAGTCAGGGAAAGGCCGCTGCTCCTTCAGCCCACGTGTCAACACCGTCTCAGTCATGCTGAGTGAGTACCGGGTACCACCCACACCCTAAACGTACAAGGTTCAGGGACACTAAACATTTCATGAAGTTTTAACTGAAATGATGGTGCTGTATTGTTTTTACTACGTTGTATCCAAAGCAATGAAAATAATGTAACATAGAACACTTCATCTCTCAATCTCAATTTCTCATGTAGATCAGGAGCTGTTCTCCGGCATGTATATTGACTTCATGGGGACGGATGCGGCTATCTTCAGGAGTCTGACCAACAGAAATGCAGTGAGGACTGACCAGCACAACTCCAAATGGCTAAGCGGTATTGACCACTTCATTACCTGAAGGAGATTGGCAACACTTTATAATAATGATTTTGAGCTTCTAGACATCTTTTAGCCGTTGTCTCAAAATGAACTAATTATGAGCTAATCAGTAATTTAAAATTATTTAGCATAAATTATTACATTAACATTCATTTGTAAAATACATAACAGCTGTTATTTATTTATGATTTATGATTTACTACTGACTAGTTCATGGTTCGGTATTATGAAACAGCTTAGAGATGTTTTATAAATAATGTTTTTTATAATATACTACCAGGAGATTTTCTTTGTGTGTGGCATATTTTGGCTAAATCCTTTGGCAAAGGTTTCTTACATTAGTCAACTACTGAAACAGCCCACACAAATGTATATGTTTTAATTCCCTGTTTATACATATATTTCCACATTACAAACATGGACAAACGTACTGATAGCTACTTTAGCTACTTAAGCCTCAAAGCTCCAGTCTGAAATGAAAAAAGTAAACTTCATATGCCTGACATTTATCTTTATCTTGTCTTTATTAATTGATAGTTGTTACTATGGTTAAACATATTGAGCATTGTTTTTTAAGTTTTGAGAGTTTTAATGCATATCTATTATTTTTTACTTTTAAGGTAACTTCACTGAAACTAATTCTGAGGCACACAGACATAAAAACATGCCTAAAGCACATATAGGACACAGAGGTGGCCTGGTTTCAGATGAAAAGGCTCACATGGTGCTGCCTGAAACAACAAAGTGAAATATGCCACATGTGTGTCTAAAGTTTCCTTGAAGGTTTTGCTGTCCTGTCTGAGATGTTTGGTCAGGATGGTTTGTGTTTGAGCTCAGGATGAGGTTGAAATGTGTGAAACTGAGGGAATATTAGCACAGATGCAAACCGTTAGACCTCCTCTGACGATCAGCTATTATATGTATGCAGATTAATCTGAAGACGGAGCTGATATAAGCACATATCATAGAAAAATACATACTTAATAAAAGAATGACTGAAGTTTACAAACATACCATATCACATACATATCACTCCCCAGAGTCCATATATCGAGAAGTTTTGAAATCAGCCCGTTTTTGATTAGGTCATTCAGACTACAGCTGCTTAGGAACACCCATTCACACCCACATTACATGGAGTGGTTAACTTTTTTCGAACAAGGCACATGAGAGCTCATTATAATAATAATAATAATAATAATAATAATAATAATGCATTTAGATACAAAACAATATATATACTATATATGCTTTGATCATAGGGACTCTGATCATATATATTTTCCCTCTAAAGTCACTGTGTTTTATTCTTACCAGAGCCCGTGTTTATTGATGCCCACTTGATCCCCGATGGATCCGATCCAAATGATGCCAAACTTTATTTCTTCTTCCGAGAGAGACTGACAGACAACAGCGGAAACACCAAGAACATACACACCATGGTTGCACGAGTGTGTCCTGTAAGTGTAGTTGTTTATGTGTTGAGCATCACTAAAACACACTACACAACAAAACTATGGAAGCAATCACTAATATAATTCACAGATATTTTATAGTTTTAGAGGCATTTATAAGCAGTAATACATACATAAATAAAAAGGCCACAGTGAACTGAGCTATATGATGAATATGAATACCTAATGAAGCTGCCAGGTTGTCTGCTAAATAAGGGAGAAAACAAGGTACACTAAGTAACCAGCGAAAGCTAAATATTAGCAGTATGAATAAATATAGGCTATTTGGCAAGCAGAAGGTCAGTTTTGCCTTTTTTAGCTCTTCTCAATCTAGGGTTAGCAAAATGTCTTAGTGTCTGGTGCTATCTGGCTAAGTTGACCTCTGAAGGATCTAGCCTTTCATAAGCACCACTGAGCCTCCAAAATGAAGACAGTGCTGATTTTTGCAGTACTTTAAGATGAACCATAAACACTTCCTCCCTAGTGCCTATAAATAAACACAAAAATTAAAGACTGCATGATACACAGTCAGTCAGGAGACTCTATTATTATCTTCACTTTTATGGTTTCACTGCTTACAGTAGGCTTGGCAACGGCTATATTAGCTCCCTGGCTAACCACTGCTGCACACACCACCCCACTACCACCAACCACGGCAGTTGCCTAAACGTTGTTGCTACAGATCAGTGGGCAGGGCAGTACTCTCATACGTTTGGTTTACTTTTCACCCAGTTTCTTAAGGTGATGTGAACTGCAAATGTCTAACATTTAATAAACAGCCCTGCATGAAACAGTGATCTTTGCAATGATGAAAAACCTTTTTTAGCACCCCTTACAGCTGACATGCTTGGTGCCATATCATCAGGATTTCTAGGGTTATTCTGATGCACACATCCATAACAGGTCAAAGTTGACTGGAATAACATCTAGAGGGGGCACCTGTTGGTCCACAAGTCTTAAATTCACAAGTAAAATGTAAATTTAAAAATCCCAGCCAGGGAGAAGATCCTGGTAAAAAGTCAGAGATCTCCACATGTAACATTACAGAAGGTTCAAAAGCCCCCGAAAAGGGTTTCAGTCTAAGAGTATGAAGAACAAGCAATCCATTGGTTACACCTACATGTGATATAAATGAACAATGAGAGTGTTAACATACATGCCTAATAACTGAACAGGAAAGAAACCCACATACGGTCAAATTGTTCACCTCACATCTGGTATCTTACCCTTGTAGCTTCAAGGTCATAAACAATGGTCCACTGTGGTGTTATCCCCTAGCTCGTCTCAGGAAGAAACAACTTCTAAAAATTACAAAGTCTAAAGCGAAGGAGGAGTTCAACTTCTTTCCTTTGTAGCACAATAGCACATTCCAAAACCTCAAGTAAAACTTGAACATATCCATACAGCTTGCATCCACACAGAGTCAACAATCAATATGAGCAATTACAACAAGCTGGCTTTCCTAGCTTTGCCCTCTACCCAGATTCTCACCATCAACGTTTATACAATATTTCATCATTGTGTAAAACCGTCATGCATTCAAAGAAGGGAAGAGTGGTGGGTAACTCAGCCCCACATAGTAAAAATCTACAAAAGTTATGTGCTCATCTGTCAGCACTTTCCAAAACATTGATGGCCCAGCCTGGGCTTATCTGTGCACATGTGCCTTTGGTGTAGCTGTGCAGTGCTTAGATTCTGTACGAAAAGCATTCCACACGCATCACACACACTTTCACACTGAGCAGCTTTTAGTCCTGAAGCTCCCAGTGTAGCATGGCTGAGTGAGCTGACGAACCAAGAAGAATCAAAAGAATCTGATTAGAGCTGGAAGGAAGAAAGGGAAATCAGCAACAGCTCAACTGCACAGGCCATTACTGCACCAAACTCATTAACGCTCTGTTCAAATGTTTTTGAATTACTAGTCATATTGAACATTCTAGCCTTTATACTTAGTTAAATGTGATGAATGGCACCACAGAATGTACTTTAGATGCTGTATACAGTATTCAGGCTTACAACTTCACACTAACAATGTGAAACGTATGAAGTTGTAGTGTGCAGCTTAGCATATGTTCATTATGTTCTCTGCAACAAATTAGGTTTCATTTGTCCATATAATAAATCATTGTGTGCATTTATTTCACACACGTGAATATGTTTTAATCTCATATCTTATGAAAACATGTAATGTTTATATGAAGTGCCCTTTGTAAAGCAGTGTTTGTGTGGGTGTGTGTGTGTAGAACGATACAGGTGGTCAGCGCAGTCTGGTGAATAAATGGACCACGTTTCTGAAAGCCCGAATGGTCTGTTCTGTTCTGGAGGAGGATGGCACTGAGACACACTTTGATGAGCTTGGTGAGGATACAGACATATATATACACACACACTGACACAGACACACTGACACACACACACTGACACACATACGCTGATCATCAAAAGTGTAGTTGAACTAATAGTTGGTCTCAGAAGGAATCAGCCGGCAGGAATGAAACTTGGTAAACAAGGATAGACCCTATCGATGTACCTGACTGACCCAACAGCCTTGATTGTGGACATTCATCAAGCAGTGATTCCCTCCATGAGTCTTGTTAGTGCCAGCGCCATTGGCATGCGGCTGCAATTCGCAGGATTAAGTGCACACAGACAACAGCTTCCCTTAACACTACATCAGTGTTGACAAAGGCTGCAATGGTGTTGTGCCAGACTGTCATGGAGTTACACAGAATGGCAGCAGGTTATCTTCAAAGACTAGTTCTGGTTTTGCCTTGGTGGAGATGGCCAACGAATCTGTGTACCTGCAGAAACTTCCAGAGAATATTTAAGCTATATGGGATGGATTATTATATTTAGATTATAATTATATTATATTTCTGTTGCTCAACAAATATGGCCTGTATCAGTCCAAATGTATTGTTCCTGTTAACATTTATCTTCATTCTGAATCAAAATGCAATCTGACACTTCCTTCTGGGTGCAACCGTTCTTCTGAAGATAAGTGTACAATATGCGAAAACACAAAACCTCTTTGGTGATTCTCTGGCAAAGGTGTGTAGAGTAACTTGCAGTGAAGTAATGACTGGAGCACCTTTCCCAAACAAATCTGTATGTGTCTGGTGTAAGAACACTATGCACTTCTTGGGCTCTCATTTTATGTTTATTTTTTATTGTTTGTGATGTTTTCTTTTTTTATTTGCCTTGCTATATATCAAACGTTTCCCACTGGCCAATGAATTGTTGATCATAAACTAGGACAGAGTAGCTTTTCTATGGTTGAAGTGTTAGACTAGGAGCTTTTAGACTCACTATAAAAGTGGAGTTTGACCGGGCCACAAGCTGGGAGAATACAGCTGCAATATGGTTGCAAACTATGGAGTATTTTTACCATGGAGGCAGAGTTTGTTGGAACACTTTTCTGCCAGGGTAGTGGAGCTTAAATATGTATTAACAACTAAAGAAGAACTACAAAACTAGTAGCTTAAAAATAAAGTACTGATTAACTTAATAGAGTGGCAGTGAAACTTCTTAATACATCCAGTATGTACATTTATTATCTTGATCTGTACACGCTAGTGTGTGTGTGTGTGTGTGTGTGTGTGTGCGTGTGTGTGCGTTTGTGTGTGTGTGTGTGTGCACGAGTGTGTGTGTGTGTGTGTGTCTGGATTGCGTTCCTCTCTGTATCTCAACTGTGCAGTGCAATGGGGTGTCAAGGTGAGTCAGAACTGAGTGTGTGTTTCTGTCCCGTTGCAGAAAGTGTGTTTTTGCTGGAGACAGACAACCCGAAGGGCCTCCTGCTGTTCGGAGTTTTCACCTCCACCAGGTACTGCCAACAGCAACATCACACTCACCGCTTACAGTGAATGTGCATGTGTGTGAGTGAGTAAATGCAGGAATAGAGAAGTCTGTGTATGTGTTTGCTGCATGTCGGTCGGGTAGAGTTCATACTGTGGTTTTGAGAGGTATGAGTGTGATACACCGTTTATTCACACCAAGTGTGAATACTTCAGAATGTACACACATATGGACAATTAATTACATATAGGCACACACAGGCGAAGGACAAATGTATGTGTGTGCATGTCAGCAGCACTGTGACTGTATTCAGGTTGCTATAGCAGACCCCCAGATTTTTCTGCTCTGATCACGTTTCTCTATGTGCTCAATATCCTCCTGATCCGCTTCTCTGAGTTCAGCTCCAACCCAAACACGCATCAGCTTCATTGTTGGACTCTGTTCACAGTCACATCTCCTCACACACACACCCTGCGTTTTCTCCTCTCCTCCATCCCTGCTCCATCAAGCACTCTCTCTGTCTGTGACATGCAGCCAAACCACACTGCATTCTTCATAAAACTAGAGAAAGAGACTAGAGAGTCTGTGTATAGCTTTTTAGACCATTTATCTGATTATCAGAAGTCTATATTGTTGTTTGACAATGTACTACCACCAATTATGTTTTAATAGTTATTCATCCGTACTTTACTCGCTGCTCTTTCAAACATTCCCATATTAATACATATTTCTGCAGAATTTCTGTCTAACTATTTCTGGATCAAGCGTGAAGTGCTCTAATGAATAGACACAGTGCTCCTTCCCTGACAATGTTACTTGGATTCACTGGATCAGTTCAGTCAAGATAATTAGGCCCATAGTGAGAATGTGAGTTTTCTAACAGAGTCTTCTGACACTCTTCTTATTTCTCTTTATTGCATGTGTCTTTCCCTTCAGTTCCGTGTTTAAGGGTTCGGCAGTGTGTGTGTACAACATGGCTGACATCCTGACGGTCTTTAACGGGCCTTTCGCTCATAGAGAGGGTCCAAATTTCCAGTGGGTGGCATTTCAGGGGCGCATCCCGTACCCTCGCCCAGGAACAGTGAGTAACCCACACTTTACTGGCCACTATACTAAACACTAACCTTGCACTTCCACCCACTGGCCACTTTATTAGAAACATCTGTCTTGTTGTTCCACTCAATTGTCATTCAGCCTTATCTCTGATTTCTTTCATTATTCTGAATAGGACATGTGCAATAACACAGCGCTTTCCTTGAAACATGGTACCTGTGAAAGGCAACATAACACTTTGCTTGAAGAAACTAAGATTTTAATATTCCTCTTCCTCCAGATGATATACAGCACATTCATATATATTTTTTTTAAGTGACATGCCATTTTATGTTCACGTCCAAAATTCTATTAGTTTTATTGGCAAGTTGCAAGCTGGAATCTGATTGCCTGACTCATGTAGACCTGGAGTTTTCCCATTATCTGATTACATAAGTGTGTGTAAACACGATTAACAAGTTAATGACTTCAGTTTATTGTTAAGTGCACATAAACACTTTAAGTGTCACTGCTGGGTTGAGAGTCATCCCCACGCCCAAAAATATGGTCAGAAACTGACCATTGATAAAGGCCTGGAATACAAACTGTGCATCAGTACATGAGCTACAGTCTCAAACTGTACATCAGTTTGATGTACTGACGTCTAACATCAGCAAGGTAGAGCTAAATCAGAGGGGTTTGTGATAAAATGGATGGGGAGCGGACTTTAGGGTCAAAATGTGGTTAAGAGATGTTCCTTGTTTACAAACTATTTTGCTTAATGAAACCAGCTGCTAATCGACATTGCTTCTATTAAGCAGTTCCAAACAAAATAATGATCCTGATGAGATTTATGGAACAGGCCATTGAGTAAATAAGTTGTTTACTCTTGGACTCTTTGTCTCTGTTTACGTCTCTCTTAGTCACTCTCAGATTCAGATGGCTTTATTACCGTGAATTTTAATTTACAGTGTTGCCAAAGCGATGTAAGGAATGTTTAATACTAGTAGTGAGAACTATTAAGATCAACAACAATAGATATTTGTGGGCACACAAAAGCACACACTTGTATACATGATGTTTACTATCTTTCTCTTTCTTCCTCTCTCTCTCTTTACCAGTGTCCTGGGGGTGCATTCACTCCTCATTTCCAGAGCACCAAAGAGTTTCCTGATGATGTTGTAACATTCATGAGGAATCACCCACTCATGTTTAACCCTGTTTACCCGGTGGGCCGCAGACCCCTGCTGGTCAGAACTCATGCTGACTATAAATACACCTCCATTGCTGTGGACCAGGTGACTGCCGCTGATGGACACTACCAGGTTTTGTTCCTGGGCACAGGTGAGATACACACACACATTTTTGACCTCTAGGGCAGTATTTACCTCGGAAGTGATCGGGAGTGCCGGCTTCCTTCGAAATACGCATACACGTTTGCACTGCGTATATTACATGGTAGTATCTTATTACTAACACCACATAAAATTTCTCAGTTAAAACATTTGGGACTAGCAGTGTACCTTAATACTGAACTATATAAGATTTTAATGCTAAATTAAGAATTTGCTTAATAAGCAGCATTACCAACTGGGAAGAAAAAAGCACAGTGCTAATGTAAGGTGTGCTGCTGCGGGTCGGCCAGTAAAACTAGAAATAATAATCTAAGTGAGTTTTTCAGATAACGTCATACAGCTTTACCTATTAGCTTTACCGTCTCGCTCAAACTCGAGCCGAGGTCCAGATGCTCAGGTCTCAAATGCAATATCATCATATCCTCAGAAGACACCATTATCACTAGGTTTTGACTGATTGATCTGATTAATTCAATTAGCATCTGAAGTCCAATATAAATACTTAAATATTCATTTTAATTCACATTTAAATAATATATAACTCTGGAAACCTAATGTGTATTAGCCCATCTAACTAGGTTGGTAGTTACTTTGAAATGATGTGAATTGGCACTTTCTGACAAACATTTTTCTGACAAATAATATTTCCACAATATATCAATATGGCAGTACATGCTTCAAGATGTTATTGTTTTTAAAGATGTGACATTTTTTTGTCCATGTTTATGGATATCATATTCGAATGTCATACAGTGTTAGAAACCACATGAGCATGTCAAGTTCTGTTATTCATTAGCTATACTCATTACTGTTAACTTGTATTTCCAGTGTAAAACCAAAGAAGTAATCTTCACATATTAAACATGTCTTAGCTGGTTGATTACATTTAGAATAGGGTGGAGAGAACTTGATGAAGAAAAATGGAAAGGGAATAAGAAGGAGGAAAAACCAAAAGCATTTTGTTATTTAATATTTATTAAATAAAAAAGTTTTATCCTCTGTATCCTCTGTTTCATAAGCAGTAAAATAGAAGATATTAAACCGCACCCTGCTGTGAGAGAGAGAGAGAGAGAGAGAGAGAGAAAGAGAGAGAGAGAGAGACAGAGAGTAGAGAGAGACAGACAACATACGGAACAAGCAAGATATATATACACAATGTGAAAGAGAGAGAAAGAGAGAAAGAAAGGGAGACAGAAAATGAGACAAGCAGAAGAGAAAAGCACATATAAATGAAAAAAAAGAATGACAGAGAGAGGGAGACAGAGGAGGACAGACAGACAGTATGATGAATAAAAGGTCAGAAAATATGAAAAAGAATACAGGGAGAGGGAGAGAAAGGAAAAGAAAGACAAACAGAAAGCATATAGAGAAGGGTGGGTGCGAGAGAGAGATGTATTGTCTGTTTTACCCATCTTGGCTTTGTTTTGTCACCGTGTGTGCGTGTGGGTGTGCGTGTGTGTGTGTGTGTGTGCGTGTGCGTGTGCGTGTGTGTGTATGTGTGTGGTGAGGTGAGGTGAGGAGAGGAGTTGGGTGCTGGATTTTTGGAGAATGGTGCTCCCAGCTGTTTGTGTTCATCAACTTCCCTCTCTCACTGAATTCCTGAGCAACAGCCAGACACGGCGTCCACTTCTCTGCCTCAGACGGAGGAATAGAAAAGTCGGGGATTTCCAGAACTCTTTCCATCGCACCTTGTTAAACACAAAAACATCCTGAACCAGACTGTCCTCAACATGACCAGCCACAGTGGACACCCACAGATTCCTGTTCAGTCTGGCTGCTTTGAAGCTAATTCTGACGCTGGTTTTACATCCCATGTGACTCAACACCACTCCACAATGTTTCATACCTAGTGCAACAGTGATCACTAGCATACCACGTGCAGCAAGAGCCGAAAACAGACACACTCCAGAGTGATGCAACCTCCTCAATTTCAACCCCATCATCAGGAGACTGTCAGTTGGCCAGGATATTCTGTTGTTCGGTTCAGTTGCATTAGTAGCTGTTTGAAAAGAGCTAGCAGTACCTTGTGATTGGGGTAGAGCTAGCTAATGGATGGAACTGACTACACTGGGGAAAAAGTGGGGGAAAAACGAATGTAAAGTATAACTTTGCGTATTGTTAATCGGTACATACTGTGCACACTTTGCTGCAATACATCATGTTTGTAGCTCACCCTGTTTGTAGTGAAAGAAGCTTTACTAACAACAATCTTAGACATGTGATGGGCTTTTCCATCATATACATTCGTCAACAACAGAGCTACAGCTTAAAGGTAAATCGGTGCCCTTATGAAACGATAATATATGGCAATATATTGGAAAATATAGTGCAATATATTAAATAATATAATGTCATATATGGGAAACAAGTGTGTATATTTTGCATATATTTATATAGAGATAAATATATTACAATATATTTTATAATACATAAGGAATTGTCGCTTTTCATATATTGTATGTATGGTAGTATAATATATATTTTCTTATATATTGTAATATATTTCATTTTATATGTAATAGACATCATATGTATTTCTCCATATGTGTTTGCATATATGATAATATATATAGTTTTATATATGTGAGAATATATACATAATGTATACTGCCACATGTATGTATGAAAATATTCTATATTCTATATTGCACTATATTTTCCAATACATTGCCATATATTATTGTTGCATAAGGGTGCCTTTAACTGGATTTCTCTAATCCTACTGATTTCAAGTTCAACATTAAAGACATCGTTGATGTCTGAAGTTTGTTTTTCTTAGTTGAAAACTAGACATTATGCAAAACGGCCTCAGACAAAAAGGCCTCAGGCTAAGTGGTAACAGACAACACGACCTTAGGCAAAACAGTTTTGCACAGAAAGGTATAGATTATATTTGTGACTCACAGCACATTTTGGAGTACAGGGAGAATTGTGTACAAATTTGTCATTGTTGCTTAGCATCTCCCCGGTCTGTGATGCTTATTGACAGATCCACTTGTCAGAAGAATTGATAGATTTCCATAGAGCAGCCACTTCTCAAAGAAAACCTCTTCTCTGTGTTTTTATGTGCGTCTGTGACCAGTGGAGCCTTTTTATTGTGCTCTTTATTGTGGTTGTCTGGCTACATTAATTCTTCCCTCTCTGATTTTGTCTGTCTCTCTGTTCCCCCTCCAGATACAGGCACAGTGCAGAAGGTGGTGGTGCTGCCCACAAACCGCTCGCTGGGAGAAGATCTGATTCTGGAGGAGCTGGAAGTGTTTAAGGTCTGAACTACAGCCAGGGTGCAAATAATAAAACTTCAGCTCAAACGTGGCCTGTGTGAGAATGCACAGTGCAGTTCCTTACTGTCCTGACTGCACAGCTTCACAGAAGGCATGTTCATAGAAGGTTATGCATAATTAATAGTAGTTATTGAATGATCTGACATTTAAAAGTTCCCTTTTTTGGTTTGTGAGGTTTTTTTTGTCACAACTATACATATATCTATCTATAGGTCTGTTTTGTCACAACTATACATATATCTATGGGCCACCTATTCATCTGACAGCACATTAAACCTTTGTCCATTCAGCCTGTAGCAATTTAGCACCACCACACATCCTACAACAGTTTAACCGAATCCACTTAACCTACAGCAGTTTAGTGACACCCTCTCAACCTATAGAAGTTTACCCCCACCCACTGAGCCTACAGCATTTCATCCATCTGCCATTGCTTTACAGACAGTTATTAACCTCAGAAATAATATCATATATATCACTTTAGCTGACCATAGAAAAGTGTCTTGTTATCTTTGTAATAGTTGCCCACATTGAAATTTGAGGATGTGTCTAGAATGGTTGGTGGACATGTAAAAATAACTATGGCCATGTTGGCCAGAGATGTTGAAACAGCTTACTTCTGTGCACACATACCAGCAAGGGGGGTGTGATGCGTAGTCATGGTCTCTAAGGCTGCCGAGGATGTTTTTTTTACAACCACTCCCATTTGAGCACTTGGTTTGTCAAATGCCAATGATTTTAGGGGGGGGCATGAAAACTGTGCCACAACTCTTATAACCCTTAGCCTGTGCTTTGTTGGCAGTTTTGTATGGCCTTTTTCTAGCCTTTGTAAGTCAGGAAAGGGTTAACTCTCATTGTATTATTTTTATAACCCTTTCGTACATTGAAACATAAGATAAATCTCTTTATCTCTTTAGAGATATGTATAAACATAGATAATATAATTGATACTGCACATAGGGTGTTATTGAGGTCATTTTCTAAAGTCTGCTTGGATACTAAGTTCATAATATGGGAAAGATGCCAAATGTGTAGTGGGGGCACACAGAAGTCTATTGACTAGTTTAGTCCTAATCATTCACCCATGGCCATTCATCTTTCAGTAGTTTAGCCACAACCATTCCTGATGAAGTGATGGAGAGTCTTGTTATTATGAACATTGTGCAGTTTTAGTTTTTCATGCCTGGTCATTTTTTTCAGAATGAGATGCAGTAAAGGCCAGCCAGTCAGAGCAGAGCTAATTGACATAATCAGTCTTAACAGCCTGTTTAATTTTCATAGAGGATGATAGTCGTTTTTGGAATTAATTCCCAAGATCCAACTTTGGTTAAAAGTAATGATGTTACAAATGACTAATACTGCTGAGATAAGTAATATTTGCAGGGTAAGTTCAGCTCCCAAAGCCAATTATGTGTATTAGCTTACATTTGAAATATTTTGGCCCACATACGTTTGTCATTTTGCTGCTGAGTAAAGCTGATTCTGTGGTCATGAGTAACGAGGACTGATATTTGACTTTCCTTTTCTTTTTCCACTTGCAGAACCGGGCTGCCATAACCGACCTCAGAATTTCCTCTAAGAAGGTACGGAGTTGTAATTAGTGGTTCATTTCTGGTTACCGAGTGCTGCAGGAATTACGGCCTAGCGTTGCTGTTCATGTTGCTACTGTGTGGTATTAAAGCAGTTCAGTAAAAGTGTGATTTAGAGTTTTAACACCACGTTCAGTCAATCAGCTAAGGAATGTTTGGTGTCTGAGGTTTGCTTCTTTAGTTTTGCACTGGAGCTACAAAGCTAATGTAGCTAACAAGGGAAGCTTTCCTTATGTGGGTTCTGACACTGTATTACAGACTGTTATCTATGAACACAGATTAAACGTATAGACAAATTCAGACTTCAAAGCTTCTGTATGTAGCAGTCCATTACGTTGTAGACAACAATCCAATGCCAGAAACGTCTTAATTGTTCTCCAGTTGGGGTGTATGTGTGTGTGTGCATGAGTGTGTGTGTTTTGTGTTTGTGTCTGGTGGGGTTCTTTGAGTGGTGCTGATGATGGAAGGCAGAAGGTCTGCAGTGAAGATGTGATTAGGACCATTATGTTGTCTCTGTGATTTGTGATGGTTTAATGAGGAGCTTGTGTAACGTGTAAATGTGTCGAACTCGTTTGTTTTACAGCAACAGCTGTACGTCAGCTCAGAGTATGGCATATCCCAGGTATCTTTACATCGTTGCCATGCCTACGGCTCAGCGTGTGCAGACTGCTGTTTAGCACGTGACCCTTACTGTGCTTGGGACGGACTGAGCTGTTCCCGCTTCTACCCCACTGGGAAGAGGTATACACATGCACACATTCAGAACTGTGAAGAAGTCTTGATATGTAAATTATATGTACAGTCGTTTGCAACAGTTTAGGCACTTCTGGTCAGAGTATGATTTTTGTTGAAGTAAAAATAAGAGAAAACATTTCTACACCTTCCACATTTACTGTTTTTGTTTGCTAAATGTAATATATATATATACATTTGGAATAAAAGAAACATAAAATGTACCCTGTACCAACACTCAGTTAATTAATAATGTTTTTCTTTTTGGGTATTCAAAATCTGTGCTCCTGAGCAGTTAGCATTTTGTCATTACATTAATATATTATACAACACATTTTAAACAGGTGAAGGTCAGTATTTGCAGTAACCAGTCAATAACTAATTTATCTAATTAGTCTTTTAAAAACAAAACAAAACAAAAAAAAAAACAACTTAGTGGCCAGAGTGCAATGAGAAGTCAGAAACCAAACAATTCTGTTTACCAGTAAAGACTGAATGATGATAATTGCCATGTCCTGTATTGCCATGGTTTGTCTCTGTTTCCCTTGCTACATCCAGGTGCCTTTTGATGTCCTGTGCAATGTGTTTATGCAAAGGTGTTCTTTGTTAGCCTTTGTGCTTATTTGGTGTTTTGTCCTCCTGTTGGTTGTTTTGTAGCCCTGTTCCCAGTCCGTAGTGGTGTTTTGTTTCTTGTTCTAGTACCTTTGAGTTCTGTTTGTACTAATTGGTTAGTGTTTTGTATTGCTAAAACTTATGTTACTCATGCTGTTACCTCGGGACGCCAATAGGTGGCGATATCGCTTCTGTATACCAAGTGAATGATTCAGTAAAGAAGTTCCGAGTAGACTGCTAACAAGTCTCGGCTGCGTTATTGAACGTACATGTGACTGCCGTTTGTTTTGCTAATGTTATGATAGAGAATACATAACAGTTAGTATCTACTAATCTCTGCACATCACAATAATAATGTTTGTGTACAAATCTGTGTGTGTGTGTGTTTATTCAGAGGAGCGTGGGTTTTTCTCTATTAATGTAAGGTTTTAAGAATTATGTGGATTATGATGAGCTTTGTGTTTGTAGATTTTTAATATGTATGGATTAATATGTATGGCTCTGTGAAACTTATATTACCAAACTGTGTTGTAGTGTCTAAGTCTCAAGTAAGTTGCGTCAGCTAATGGTGAACTTGACACACAGGTCAGGTTTATCATCTTCAGATGTTTAGCATTCTCTCGATTGAAAAAAGATCTAAAGTGTGTCTGTGTAGTGTGTAGTGTATGTGTTAGGGTTAGTGTGTGCACCTCTGTTCTGTAGAACTGTAGCTTTTGGCTCTCTGATAAGAGAAACGCATCAGTGTGAACAGTGTGAACGACTGCAAAGCTCCATCAAAAGCTTTTTCACAGTAAAAGCAAATGTGATACTGAGAAAATCTGCTTAGTGTGTGTATAGAAAGCGCACTTGCCAAATGTTAATAGCTGCTGATAAACCGTGAAGACGTAACATTAAAATGGAACGGAATATGTGTAAATATTTGATTTGAGATGTCATTATGGTTTCAGGAGAAGCAGAAGGCAGGACATTATGTATGGAAATCCGCTCACACAGTGCCGAGGGTTCAATCTGAAAGGTATTAAAACTCAATGGGACAGTTTTCATCTCTTCACAAACACGACTTCACATCCTCAAACACAACTTCTTTATGTGATAAAGCAGTACACACTAATCATCAAAGGAATAGTTGCACCCAGAAGCAATGGTATCCTGCAGTAATCCTTTGAGGTATACTTTAATTGCAAAGGATGCTGCCAACTGTATAGCATGACTCAGAATGGAAAGCACGAGCAACAGGACGACATATAGTCAGTCGGGTACAGTGATTAGGTCTGTCCTTGCTCATGTCCCATGTGTGGCAGAGTGTGAAACCTGAATCATTCACATCTGTCTCATGATGTCAAACCTACCCACCAAGTTTTATTCAAGTCAGTTGGTTCTTTCTGGGTGCAACTACTATATATATATTGTCAGATGCAAATGACCTTTCCTTGAAAGTCCCTACTTATTCAATGAAATTTAATAAAATCAACTGCTGTTACAACCTTTGGTTTCTCTCTCGTGCTCTCTCTATCTCCCTCTTTCCCTCCCTCCCTCCCTCTCCTTTTGTAAATGAATTTGCAGCCAGGGACTGAAGCATCTGCTGATGTAAAATAATTGGTTCTAGTGTCACTAAACTGATGAACCATTTGGTTGGCGCTAAAACAGCACCTGACACTGTTCATTATCTAAGAAAATGAAATTACTCTGTACAGCTGGGAGAAATATTCCCGGCTAAACAGAGTGTCAAGAAAAATCACATTAATGCCAAAACACACTGACATCATGGCCCGTTATGTAAAGGTGCCAACTCTTTAAGTTATTCAGACACTGATCTGCCTGCTTTAATAGATTTAACTCTTTTATGCAGCCCATCTTACATTCTGTCTCCCTCTTTCACTGTGCTTAATTATTTCAAATTATTTCTATTGGAATAACTGGAGAAATGGTTTGGATAGAGTAGATTCCTAACTGTTAATCCATATCACGTTTGTGGCTGAAAGTAGAAGAGGTGATATTTTATTCCGATTTGAATCTGATCAGCATGTCATAAAACAAAAAACACAATTCAAAAGATAGAAGTTAGAAAGAAGTGTAGACTGGAACTGGCTGATGCTGAATGTAAATGGAATGGAATAGTCATTATTTAAGTAATGATAACGATAAGTCAAATTCTTTGTATTCATTTCTGTTATGTAGCAGGTTATGGGCCCATGAACGCTACATGCACCAGAACATGTTTCTCATGAGAGTAAAGGAGCAGAAATAATGAAAGTGAGACCAGCTCAGTAATTCAGAAGCTTTAGACGTGTGTAATATTGAACTAGGAATCAGCTACAACTAGAAAAAACAGAGTAATGGGTCAATATGGAACTTTGACTTATGTCAACGTGCAGCTGTTTAGTTCTCTCAGTGTGTGAGCTGGCAAGTTCCAGTATGACCAGATGCATGTGGGCGTGTGAGAGAATGTTTAAATATGCGTGTGCGTAAATGTGTGAGTGTTGCTGGATTACTGAACGCCTGCTGTACTGTATCAGCCTACAGGAATGCAGTGGAGATGTCCCAGTACGGGATCAGGAATAACACCACCTTTCTGGAGTGTCTGCCCAAATCACCTCAGGCTTCCGTCCGATGGCTGATCCAGAGAGACAATGACCGCCGGAAAGAGGTCAGCAATCCTCAAGGCTTTTACACACAAAACTAACACTGTGCTGCATAACACTGTACCAGAGACATTCACAAATAGCTTCATCTGAGTCCAAGTCAAATCTCGAGTAGCTGGGGTTTGACTCCAAGCCATGTATTGTGGATGGTGTTGTTTTCATTTCATGTCTGAAGTTGATGTGGAATACTCACAGCTCTATGTTAAAACATTTGGGATGCATATCTATTTGCTCTCATGTAAGTGAATCTAGCTAATACTAATGCACCATATGTGCACAGCCATTTGTTACAGTGCCATTAAAGTTATCTAAAACTGTACAGTACAGTCTTGACTCACTGGGGTGCAGATCCTAGCCTAGTCTCTGGAGTTTATATCCAAGCCAAGCATTGAGTCACTGGGGTGTGAGTCTTGTGTTTAAGTAGTTGTTAGTGTAACTGAGCATAATGTACCTTAACATTTACACCAGTAAAAGGTATTTTGTTTTAAATGATGTGCATTAGCTAGCTACATTCGATTAGTCGCCTTGGACTGTGTTGCAGTGGAGACGAGTGGATTTTGTTTCATTCAATACACATGTACATAAAGAATTTTTAATAGCTTTGTTCTCATGCTTCCCATCTGCCCTTTTTCAACAATAGTGTCTGTAGGAATGTGTCAGCGTTAGATTTTAGAATTCTTGTTGTATGGTGACTCACACTGTGACTTTCTTTACAGAGAAAGCATTATGGTGTATACCCACACGCTGCACAAAAATGCATGGTTTGTGCTCGGTGAAATGCAGCCCCTACAGGCAACTCTGTCTATAAACAATTCCTAATGAAGCTGTTTCATTTAAAATAACACACTGCACACAGGGTACTGAGCAAACATACTGAGAAACTGAGCTACATCGACTCGGCTTAATACACTGTGGACTGAAGCATAGACAGTAGGTCGCTATCGTCCCTCTGCTGCCTAAGACTTTTCACAAAGATTATTCCAGTCATCCTGTGGACATTGTTTATTTTATTTATTTGTTAAACTAGTGTGAAAACCACAGTTAGAGCTCTCTATCTATTAGGCAACTATCACTATGCTAAGCTAATTATTTAAAATATTAATGCACTCAAACATGCACAGACTTTTTTTGTTATTACATTTAGGTTTTCTACAACTTTGTGTGAGAGCTGTCCTCAGTACTAACTCCACTGTGAATTTTTTACATTAGCTCTAGCATTAACTTGCCCCAACTTCTGAACCTTATAAACCTGCCACTTTAATGTTAGGTGGCTGAAATATTTAGCATACACATGTTTTCCAGAATTATTGTTATTACATGCATATTTTGTCAGTTCTTAAACATGTGTCTGCACTAAACTTGATCTTGTAAAGCCAGTTTTTTTTAATAATAAAATGTGCTCTTCTGTGTACTTCTAAAATATCCTTTGTACATTATGGTTGCAAATCAATTTCACAACTATTCAAACCAGTTAGTTTTGGTTTAATTATTATGATGCCTGAGCCAAAGATTGGCTGACAGACAAAAGAGACCATATAATTCAAGCTTAATTTGGGAACTGGAATATTACTTTGGCCAGAAACTGAACATATACTCTCCAAATAGCATGGTAATGCAAGTTTAATTAAATTGTTTAATTACATTACTAAGCCATTAAATGGAGCAGAAATAAACAATACTTAGCTTCTATAACAAAATCAAGTAATTATTATAAAGTTTCAAGTAATTATTGCCATTTTAATACTACTTAAGGCAGAAGAAAGCGCAGACATTTGAAGCATATAAAGTGTTCTTTATTATTATTTTTTTTGTTGCAGTTTTACTGTGAATCATATAGTTGTAGTAGTAGCAGCTCAGTTTAAACAGATTAGCCTGTTTGGTCTGTTATCTAAGCTTACCATTTTCTATGTACCAGAAATGTCAGGTTAATAAACCAGATTTGGTAACATTAACACCTTTAGACTGATGCATCGATGCACCTTTACAGCCAAAGAGACCTAAAATGGATGTATCCTACGATGGATCATCAGTTTGCACTAGATCAACCACACAAATGCAGTTTTCCTCAGACCTCTCTTTACTAGAAATGCAGGTCGAATTCTCCACAGGAAGGGAAAAAGCTTCTGAATCAGACAGAAGACCATTGGAAACAGGTGTTTTACACCAAACAGACCCTTCAGTTTGGTTTGGCAGTGTGCAGGACTGTGTCTGACCTCAATTCAGTAAGTCAGAGGATCTCCCTGTAGATCAGCACTCTGAATCTTGCCATGATGCACAGGGATGCTGAAGTTTGTCATTTTTTGTCACATCTCGTCACATCAACCTCCAGAACTCCGAACCTCCGTGCTGTTTTCAGACCTCTTCCCCAACTCCTGTCATTTCTGTCACAGACGAGCGCTTTAGCTGAAATACCCTCAGCTGTTCCGCTTTACTAAATGAGGCAATCGTCCCAGGAGAGCGATTTAAAACAGAAAAGAAACTGTTAGTGCTTCCCTTGTGCTGTGATAGAGAGGAGAGAAATGTATGCTTATGGCTGTGCATATTTTTAGGTTTCATGTATTTTTACTGAGATTGAAGCCATAGTTTACCCCCCAATTCAGTGATATCCATGACAACTAACAAAAAAAGAACATAGTTGTTAATAGTTTTGTCTGTTTTAAGGATCTCATACAGGAAGACTATTACACTTCCTCACTTACTCACCTTCTAAACCACTTAATCCTTCCTGGTTGTGGGGATGCTGAAGCCTTTCCCAGGGCTCACAGGCCGAAAGGCAGGATTCAAACTGGACAGGCCTCCAATCCATTGCAGAACACACACACAGACATACACATTCGCTCACTTACTCACAACTTGGGGCTATATAGCATCTGCATTTCACCTGGCTGTGTGCCTTTGAACTGTGGGAGGAAACCAGGGAGCTTGGAGGAAACCCACACTGACATAGGGAGAACATGCTAACTCCAAAGGGACAGAAGGGGAGCCCGGATGCCCCAGCCAGGAACCAAATCCAGGCCCTGTTTGCTGTGAGGTGACAGCACTACCCAGAGTGCCATCCTTCCACCTAGTTTATTGCAGTGTCCTACAAACCCTTTTAAACAAATGATATGAAATTATAGAGTGCTACCATTATATTAGGGTACATACAGACGGCATGTAAAAGTGACCCAAATCTGCCTTTCCAGATGTGCTTCATGGATTTGTTGTTTGTCTGCATGTGAACAGCAAAAAACACATTGCATCTGACGTTTCCAGTTCTGAACTGGGCCTCTTTGATACACTGCACTGAAAGAATCTACATCTCCAAAATGTGGCAGTGCTACCTCTGTCTGAACAGTCAAGTCAGAATTCATGCAGCTTTTACAACAGTTCAATGCTGTTTTTGTCACATTGTCAAAAACAGCAACATCATCCATGTGCCTCTTACTTTGTGTATCTTATTTTGAAGGATGAGCGAGACAAGTGCGGACAACATAAAGAAAATAAACACCGGGCTGTCTGACGAGAAATCAAGGAAACAGCTGTTCAAAATCAGTTTTCTGCAAGGATATTATGAAAAAAAACAAAAAAACAAAACTAAAGCAGTCAAAAGGAGCTTTAGATATTTTTATCCAGCATACAGTACTGTGCCAAAGCCAGAGACTGCTCATTTAAGTTCAGTTCATTCAGCCATTAAATACGTTTTTCAGGAGACATTACTAATGAGATCAGAATATACTACTTGCAGAAGGAAGGCTAAGACAAAAGACAGATCATGAGCTTTCCATGCTGGAGTTCAAGAAAATCATTAAAAGATACAAAGAAAATGTGACTAAACATGCGAGACCAGGTGCACCACCATGAATCAACTACTGTGATATCTGCTCAGACTGGCTTAATAAGTATTAGCGTGGTTCTGTAAGGAAGAAGAAGACAGGAGCGCATTAGATCAGTACAGCACATAACGAGTATGTAGTACAATAAGCATATCACAAACTGCAAAGCAGCATCCATTTGTCTTCATTAGCAAAGCTCCAGGAATTAAACTAACATCACTCACACTGTTAGCAATACAAATAAAGGCATAAATCCAACTGCAGCACAGCGGCTACAATCCACATGTACACGCATTACAGCTACAACAGCTGTAGTCTAATAACAGTGATGTCATGAGGTAATATATTACATTCAGCATTGGCACAGCTTTGCATTACAAAGCATAACCATCATACAGGGGTTGGACAATGAAACTGAAACACCTGTCATTTTAGTGTGGGAGGTCTCATGGCTAAATTGGACCAGCCTGGTGGCCAATCTTCATTAATTGCACATTGCACCAGTACCAGTAAAGAGACAGGAGAGTGTGAAGGTTCAGTTAGCAGGTAAGAGCACAGTGCTGCTCAAAATATTGCAATGCACACAACATTATGGGTGACATACCAGAGTTCAAAAGAGGACAAATAGTTGGTGCACGTCTTGCTGGCGCATCTGTGACCCAGACAGCAAGTCTTTGTGATGTATCAAGAGCCACGGTATCCAGGGTTATGTCAGCATACCACCAAGAAGGACGAACCTCCACCAGCATCACGTAGTGACCTGGCCACTATCCTGCAAGAAGAATGGCTTAAAATCCCTCTGACCACTGTGCAGGACGCAGTATATGTCATTCCCAAGACGAACTGGCGCTGTATTGGCCGCAAAAGGAGGCCCTACACCATACTAATAAATGATTGTGGTCTAAAACCAGGTGTTTCAGTTTCATTGTCCAACCCCTGTATATCGTAAATAACTCACAATCAGCATTGCTTACTCTATTAGTCAACTAGTAGTTTTACAGCGAATGGTTTTCTGGGATCTATGAGCAAGATAGCATGTCACATACAAATATTGAGTCCTCAAATAATCAATCACTCCATCTCCATCCATCAAGCCATCTCAAATGCCTTTAATGCCAAAGATTGCCAATTAACATGGAGATTGAGTTTCTCTTAGGTGCTGTATTGGCTTTGAGAGAAATTATATCTAGTATGGGATAGAGGTTCAGAGGTTACTGTAAGGCTTGTATTAGGTGTTGGTTTTGTGGTAGATTTCTTCAGATGATTTCTCCATTGATATATAGTCTATTAAAAGATTTGACCAGTGAGTAATGTTATTGCCTGTTTTCCAGTTCTTTAGTGTGGTTTGAGTATGGTTCTAGAGTATGGCACTTTGCTACAGCTGAGAGGGGGTGGTTCCAGCGAAATCCAGCCACCAGCCTTTACACAGTAGCTGTCAAGCAGCTGTTACTGAGGAAATCAAATAGAAAAAAAGAACTTTTCCAAATCAAACAAAGAAACTGCTGGTGTTCTCAGAGCAATGGACTAAACACCACAGAGTGCGGGCCTCAACATCTTTGAATGTTTTTGGGATTACTTGAATTGCGAGAAGCGGAAAATGTAACCAGTGTCTGTGACTTCACTTTGGAAATGTGGAAAAACATCCCTGTAGAATTTGTCCTGTCTTTAAAGAAAAGAGAAAAATGGACACTTCAATAACAACTAAAAGTGGACAGTTTGGACTGGAAAATAAATACATGAGGGTGGTCTCTGACTTCTAATATACACCAGTCAGTTATAAAATAAAAAACATTTCTTATTTCTACACTCTTTTTTATAAGCTCTATTTACCACAAAGGAGCACTTTGTAGGTCTGCATTACAGACTGTGGTCCATCTGTTTTTCTGCATAGTTCATTAGCCCCCCTTTAGCCCCAATGGTCAGGAACAACACAGGACCACTGCAAAGCAGGTATTATTTGGGTGGTGGATCATTCTCAGCCCAGCTGTGACACTGATGTGGTGGTGGTGGGTTAGTGTGTGTCGTGCTGGTGCAAGTGGATCAGATGAGTGCAGCCCAAATTTAGGAATGCAATGATGTGCAAATGTAATAGACCCATACTGTATTCACAGTAGCACCTAGAGCACGTATCAGATATTGAAAGTGAGACATTTTACGGAACTTGTTTCACAGTATTGAGTACAGTGACTCCAAACACGTGAATGATAGTGTTGAGTGTGTGTGTGTTCCATCTAATCCATCTGTTTATGTGTACTGTGTTTTGCAGGTGAAACTGAGTGACCGTGTGGTGGCCACTGACCATGGCCTGCTAATCCGTTCGGTGCAGGCATCTGATCAAGGTCTTTATTACTGCCTGGCTACGGAGAACGGCTTCAAACGCACTTTGGCTAAAATCCGCCTGCGCGTGCTGGCCGGAACTGTCGTAAGCGTGCTCAGCGAAAAGCAGCGGCCAGTCTGGGGCATGGGCCTGAGCCCCAAAGCCCTGGCCTCAGCCTTTAGCCCCGCGGAGACAGTGGCCATGCAGCAGTATTGCAAAGAGCGCAAACAGCTCCAGAGCTTTCAGGGGCCACTGAGAGGTGACCTTGCCAAACTAAAACCGCTGCTAGACCACAGCAAGAGCCGCAACCGCAGGAACCACTGACCCCAGGAAGAGAGGACTGGACAAAAGGAGGTTGAAAAGAACTAGAGGGATGTATGGAGAAAAGAGTGGAGAAAGTGAACCCTATTTGCTTAAAGGTGACGAAAGGAAAAGCAAGGAGCACGGAGGCATTAAAGGGATACCTTGACATCTACCCACTTTTCTCCTTAACTCAAAGGTACTTGATCAGCCTAGATATGTTTGGTGGGCTGGAGCTTACGCAGGTCAAACAGCATGGTGTTAATTCCCCTATTGAAACATCACACCCTTAGATCAGACCATACTGAGTTGTATATGTGTAAATAATGTTAGCTCCATGAGTTTTGTAGGTCATGTCTTGGCTGATCCCCTACATTTGGAGCAGGGAGGAAATTGTTTACATTTGATTTTTCACTATCACTTTAACGCAACTCCTTTAATATGGACCTAATTTCTTTGCTCCACATGCTTCCAGCTCCGTAGGCTGGGCGCTTCTGTACAGAACTGTTAAAAGCATGAGGTACGCTGACCAGATGACTGTGATCCGCCACACATATATGCGCACACATGTTTAAGCTCGCTCGTGCAACCTTCTTCTGTCCTAACAAACTAGAGCATGTGATTTGTTTTAACAGGGAACTTTAATAGATTTTATACATGATTCAGTTGTAGGGATGTAAACTTCATTATACAGACTGGTTTGATGTGAAATGGTTTATTGTACAGAAGCTTACTCTGACAGATTTCTTGTGATGATAGTGATGGGCAACAGGGGTTGTAATGTATAAAACACAAATGTAACCATTTATTTTTACTACCCTGACCCACCAGTGAACCTACACGTCTTCTGAGTTGGCACAGATAAACTTTTTGGAGGGACTGTACTCAGAACTACACTATATTGCTCGTCTGCCTTCTCAGGCATATGAACTTGAGTGACATCTATTCTAATCCATAGGGTTTAATATGATGTTGGCCTTCCCAAATAGCTTCAGCTCTTCTGGGACAGCATTTTACAAGGTTTAGGAATGTGTTCATGGGACTTTCTGACCCTTCTTCCAGAAGTGCATTGCTGAGGTCAGACACTGATGTTGGATGAGAAGGTCTGGCTCGCAGTCTCCACTCTAATTCATCCCAAAGGTGTTCTATCAGGTTGAGTTCAGGATTCTGTGGAGGCCAGTCAAACTCATCATCCAAGTCTTTATACACCTTGCTTTGTGCACTTGGGGTCAGGAGCTAATCTGACGGCAAATTGAAGATGGGAGGTCTGTAGCGATTGACTCTGCACAAAGCTGGCGACCTCTGCACACCATGCGCCTCAGCATCCACTGACCCCACTCTGTTACTTTATGTGGCCTACCACTAAACCTGTGGCTGAGTTGCTGTCATTCCCAAACACTTCCACTTTATTGTAACACCACTGAACGTTGACTGTGGAATATGTAGCAGTGAGGAAATTTCACGACTGGACTCATTGCACAGGGGGCCATGCTGGAATTCACTGAGATCTTGGAAGCTACACATTCTCTCACTAATGTGTGTAGAAGCAGTCTGCATGCCTAGGTCCTTGGTTTTTTATACCTGTGGTCATGAAAGTGATTGGAACACCTGAATTTGATGATTTGTAGTAATGAGTGAATACTTTTGGCAATATAGTGCATAAAACAACGTCTCAGGCTTCAGGCAGAGCATTCGTAAGCATTTTATGATAACTCTGTGTAAGGAAGCTTTTAGACGTCTGGTTCTCAGCACCACTGTAAACAGTTCTGCCTGGGTAAGTTTATTTAGAGTCGGAGCATTTCACATCAAACCACTGAACGACTTTGTTTATATCTTAACCATTTAAATATGCAGACATGTTGATAAATGGGTGGAAAGCTCTTGCTGCGTTTAATGCTTCATTACAAACTGGCAACTTACTAATCGAGTATATTACAGTACACGTGTATGCGCAGTTTAGGGACTCCGTAAGGGAAAATTCAACAGGATGTCAGATCCAGGTGTATTAATGATCCAGGCTTAAACCTGAAACACATGCACAGTTTGAGAAGAAATATGCTTCTCGTCTGCTCCGATTGAGCTGCCAGAAGCACAGCAGTGTCTCTGTAATCAGCATTTGTGTTGGTTTGTGGGAGAAAAAGATTTGTACGACATAGTATTAAGATATTTCGGAGGAGGTTTCAGGTATCAGTGTTTTATTATTTAATTATTTATTAATATTTCTTATGCATACTAAGCCAATTGAAAGCCTATTAAATCTCTTGAATTCATATTTTAACACATTCTTTAAAATGGGGAAAGTGTGCTTTTACAGGCATAATGTGCAGATACAATGAAGTGCCATATAACATATTGCTATACTCAGCATATTCTTCAAAAATCAAAATAGTATCATATCATATATTTTCTGCACACTTTGGTGAGGACAGTTCACAGCACATTTGTGTTAGGTTTACAGCAGTGGACAGTAGTTCAGCACACTCCGTTACAGTACTGCAGACTGACCATCAGGGCTATGTTTGAGCCCTAAACAAACTGGTAGTGAATATGATCTCATTGTTTTGCTGAATTTATCTCTTACTTCTCATGAATCGTTGTTTGCCCTCTCCGAACGGGTTCCAGGAGAATAATCTACCATTCAAAATGAAAACATGCCGGACAGGCCAAAGTACATTAACCCAGCTGTACCGCAGATGTTGTGTGAGAGAGAAAGGCAGAGAGAGAAGCAGACACAGGAACTTTGAGCAAACTGTTCTGGGAAAATGCATACAGTAGGTTCTTATTGTAGGTTTTAGCTTTACTACTTCAACATGCTTAAGACAGCGTAACATCGCACTTTGAGTTTCAGATAGTTTGAAATTGTTCACTATGAATAGATATTTGCTGTAAATTAAAAGTTTTAAACTTGCAAACTGCCTACAATGTTTTTAAGAAACTAACAGAACAGAGTGATAGAGTTATAAATATATTTAAACTACTATTATAATATTAATTACTAAGTATTTATACCACCTCCTTAATTTGCACTTCCATTCACTGACCACTGTCAGAGTTCCACCTCCTGCATAGCTGCACTGTGCAGATCCCTGTCCCTGTAGGTTATTTCCAGTGCCACTGCTAAGCTGAGAGGGGAGCACTCTGCGATCAGAAACTGTCAATTAATGAGGGGCTTGAGGGTGGCCCACACAATCTGTGCATCAACAGATGAGCTACAGGAGTGGTCACCAACCTTGGTCTTGAAAGTCCAGTCTCCAGCAGCAGCTAATTAACTCAGACAGTGATTGGATGGATCAGATGCTTTAGTGTTAGGAACGGGGAGATGTGTTAGGTGTGTGGATAAGCAGCATGTTAACCTCTGTAAGAGACTGAATCTCCAGAAAGTGTGTTGGTGACCAGTGAGATACGGGCTGTAACTGTTCACCGCAAGGTGGAGCTACAGTCTCATGCAAAAACCTAAACATGTTTTATTGATGTACTAAGTGAAACGAAGTTTTTGACCAGAAGTGCCCAAACCATTGCAGAGTCCTGTACAAGGGTGGGGTTTCTGATAAAGTGGTCAGTGAGTGCAGGGCTTGTTGACAGTTGTATTATACTTGTATAACTGTGCTGTTCAGGAGTTTTCTATTGTCTCTCTGTACTTAATAAATGGCATCTTCTACAGGGTCACTGTCCATATTAGGTCATGCTTGGGGTTTAGAAATGCTAGAGATATGTTAGCGCTGTACGTGTACAGATTTGTTTGTTTGGTTGTTTGTTTTTTTTCACTGATTGTTGTTCTGTGTAACTTATGTCATTTTGTAAAATGTGTTGGTGTTTTTGAACATAGTATAATAATAACAGTTGAGGACTCAGTTCCATTTCAGTCCAGCCAACTCAGGTAAGGTCCTCAAATACAACCTGCTAGTTGAATAAAATTTTCAGGAGCGAGTGTGTTAGTGTGTTAAATTCCTCTCCTGAATTAGCTGCACTGAAGTGGAGCAGATCCCTGATGTAACCAGAATTTTTTTGGCACAATTTCTGACGGAATCTGCGATTTGCAGAGAAGCAGTGGCTCAGTTTTTACATTTTTACCATTTCCTCTTTGCGAACAGAACGAATAAATTAACAGCCTGATGCTATTGTAATATTTCTGCCTTTTTAACGAGGGTAAAATGTGGTTTGCTCAGCAAATGTCAATGTCTTTCATTAAATGTTGTCCTAAATTGTGTATTTCTATTTATTAATGTTATATGCCTGAATAATTGCATTAAACATCATGTAAAATGTTTGCTGTTCTCTTGTGCATTCATACATTCCGAAGTCAGTAAACACCTGGAGAGAATTTTAATGCCTTCACGGAGGAAGTTATTCTCTAGTGCTTACTGTCTTTCATATGATGGCATGGCACCAAATATCTTTCAACATCTGTTCATCACTGTGAAGCCAGTCATCACAACTTGGCTTAACTGACTACATTCATAATCTATGTGCTTCATTGGAGACTCATTCCAGCAGCTCTGAATACCGTTGCATCACTGCTTGCCCTAAATCGTATTGAGTCCTAGCTAAGTAAACATCAGCAATATACAACACAACCATTGTGTGCAAATTGAGCTAGAATATCTATAAAGTGTACTACACTATGACTATATCAGACTATGCAGTACATAGTTTAGTCTGTTTGTGTAGATACCACTGTCATACAGTGTTAGAAACCACATAAGCAAGATTACTTCACACCCCAACACAGCAACCAATGATTTAGAAATGCATTTAGCATCGTACTAATTGTACAAGATACACGATTCCATTACTTGCTAGCTACATTAGCCTCATGACTCTAGTGCAAAAACTAAACTAGACTCCAAATGTTTCAGGAGAAATGCTTCAGAACATCTACAACAGCATGGTGTGCTGGCAAAATTACACCTGACCTTCTCTCATCCTACACATTTCACTCTGGCTGAGGACTCAGGGCCGTCAACACCAGCACAACATGCTAACAGCTTTTTCTTAAATTCTGGTTTATTCTGGTTTCTTTGCTGATTGGCCGACCAACTGTACATGTCAGATATTTAGAGAAAGTAATGCTTTATGTTTGACAAATATGCTCAACTCTCAGCACAGGCAGAACTGATGTTCAGGTAAAGGCTTGGTGCGCACTGTCTTTACTCTGTGCTCTTTTCTCTGAAATGCTCCCCTGTTTGAGGCCAAACGGAGCTTAACGCAGGGCAAGTAACAGCAGGAGGCAACGGAGGCTCATTTAAAGCTCGTAAATCCAAGAGCAGACGGCTGCACCCGTTTCTCCAACATACAAACCCTCCAGAGTCCTGTGCAGGCTCTGAGTGAGCAGCCAGCAGGCCACAGCTTCCTTTCCCCAGTCTCTTTTACCAGCCTCAGCGGCACGGACCAGGTGGAAACCCAATAATTTAACTTTAATAGGCGCAATAGAGTGGATTTTTTTTTTGTTTCACCCTTAAACGTGTATGTGTGGCTACAGTTCAGTTCCTCTCATAGCAGCATATCCTTTATGTCATTTTTACAGAAGTTACCAAATCATTTATAGTAATTCTCAAAAAAAAAAATCATAGTTGTCAATGAAATAAGCCTTAAGACTTTGTTTCAGGTGGTTTCCACTTTTATTTTCCGACTTTTGGCCCTCACGGCAATAACAAACACTTGAAGCGCTTATAAAAGTTCACCTCTGAGATTTGAAAGAGTTTGATCCAAACATGCTCAACCAAGACTTTTTCATTTCTTTCCTTTATTGAAATTGCCCACCCAGACAAAACAGCACCAACATTACGTTCATTCTGGAAAGAAGCACTGAAAAATAGGATATGAACAAACAAATACCCCCGTGTTGCCCTTCAGGGAGGTTTGATTTGGCCAAAATTTACATTTTTACCAAGAAACAGAAGAGCTCAGTGGATTGGGCTGCTACAGAATTAAGTGTGCTTTCAAGAAATGCTGTTTTCAAAAGTTACCTGATCAGATCTTCATGTCTATTAAATTAAGGAATTAAATAAATAGATTTCAGAAACCACTAGATTTTCTTTATGCTACTGTTCAGGTAACTTTCCCCAAACCAGCCCTGATCCAATACATTTTCCAGAATACAAAAATTACTGTACATGGCTCAGATGACCTGATTAATATAAAGTGCTACATTGAAAAACAGAAATCATACAAAAGCAGCATTTGTGCGAAACGTCACTTAGGTGCCTTTGTGTGGAACGTTGCTGCGTTTCCTGATCTCTTCTACACATATTCCAATCATACACCCCACAAACACCACTATTCCAACCACTATGAGTGTTATCTGCACCGCCTTGAGGATATCCATTGGTCCAAAAAGTTCACTTTTGATCCTGTTTGCCGTCTCGTCATCAAGACTCGCCGTCTAAAAGAGAGGAGAGATGATTAAGTAGAAGAGTGATTAGACCTAATGCTCCTGTGAGGTAGGCCAGCTAGTGGAAGAGTGACTGAACTTATTCAATTGAGTTAAGTATGTTATGTATGTAAGAGTAATTACATGTAATGCCCTTCATGTATAGGCAAGTTAGTAGCATGATTACGCCTAATGCTTCTTTAGCACTGTAGGTAAGTTATCAGAAGAGTAACGGGACATGCATTTTAGGTTAAGATAAGTCAGTAAAAGGACAATAGGATAGTTAAAGGTCCTTAAAGGTAGTTAAAGGATAGTTAAACAAGTTAAGTTCTTGTTCATTTTAAATGTACTTGGATTACTTTTAGTTTAGTTGAAGTCCTTTTATTCTCTTGGAGGTTACAAGTTGCAGATTTGCCTTTGACTCAACAGATCACGGCTAGTATTTTCAAGCATAAGCATACTTGAAGAAGTGAATGTGAGAAAATACTGGAATGATAAAGTATATGGGCCATAGAACCAACCACGTTTCTCACCTCATTCAGCCACACAATAGGAAACAATGTATTTTCTTTCACTTTGTTAAGAATCCTGCAACACAGGGAGAGAGAGAGAGTGAGAGAGAGATAGAGATAGAGAGAGATCATGTATATATAAAGTAGTACTGAATAAAATGTCAGTTTTTATGTAACAAAATGCATGAAACTGAATCTTACGTGATTTGCTTGGATGGGCCATACATCATGTTCACCTGAAGCCTTTTGGCGAATCTCAGAGTAAAGCCTGTGATCTAGGAGAGACAAACAATGCTTTAAGTTTAATTGCACTCAGTTCTGGCTCACACTCTGAATCGGCCACTTTATTAGAAACCCTAGTTTTATACATAGCCTTCAGCTGGAAACTTCTGTGTGCTTACTTTCAACCTATAGCAGTGACATTGATGTGTGTATAAACCCCAGTAAAACCACTCTGTCTGCTACAGCCATTCCACACAGACTACTATGGCCACCACCATCTTAATATCGCTGCTGTACTGACAATATTCCAACAGCCAAATTTCTGGACACCAGTGGCCCTGTGGTCAGAAACCGACCAATGATAAATGTGGTAGAGGGGGGCTGATAAAGTGTGCAGCAACAGATGGCCTACAATTTGTAAATGTACACCTGTGTAGTGGAATTATAAGAACAAGTGTCTCGACAGTGGAAGTGCTGAGTTCAAAAAAACATTCATTGTAATGCCCTTGACTTTCTTACTGGTTCCACATCCAGGTAGGTAGAGTGTTCCTCAGGGTCAGGGTTCAGTCCATTAACAGTGTCCAGCATTTCTGGGCTGCCGTGAAGGAAATGAGGCAGGGAGATAAACACAGGGAATCCTGCAAAACACACCAAAATCCTCCATTACCAGGAAGGTAAAGGTACATCTAAAGGCAAATTTACATTTCTTCAAATGTAAACACACCCCATAAATAACATGCATCAAAAATGGAAATCAATGGAAGACAATATTTGGACAAATTAATTTGGGCCAATTTATTGATCCATTAACCTTAAAAGTTAAACTTTTTTGTGGAACAATTTGAGAAAAATGGACAACATCTATTATTTAGTTATTAGGTGGGTGCTGAATCATTCTCAGCACTACAGTAACACTGACGTGATAGTGTGTTGGTGTGTATTGTGCTGGTGTGAGTGGATCAGAGACAGCAGTGCTGCTGGACACCTCAGTGTCATTACTTGACTGAAAACACTCAACCAAACTATCTAGCTAACAGCGTCCTATAACAAGTGTCTTGTGCCCACAGATAAAGGACTAGAGGATGACCAACACAAACTGTGCAGGATTAGATGAGCTGTTGCCTCTTTACATCCACAAGATGGTCCAACAAGATGTACCAGCACAACCACAACATCAGTGCTGAGAATGATCCACCACCTGAATAATACCTGCTCTGTGGTGGCCCTGTGGGTACTGACTACTGAGGGACAGGGTAAAAAGCAGTCCAGCAGGGACCTGTTAATCCTCAAAGGCAAACCTGACTACTGCTGATGAACGGACTATGGAAAAACTGCTGCGACAATCTGATCTTGTAAAAGGATTAGTGGAAATTGTCACTAGAGGGTCTGGATTTTAAATTTCAGAGTTCGATGTATGAAATCATAATGCCATTGTGAAATAAAAAAAAAAAATCATACTCAATTTTCTAATTAGGACATGTCTGAGACTTGCTGCTTTGTTTTTAACACTGGTGCTTTAAAGCTTACAATGGACGCTTATATCATATATACATATATATATATATATACACAAATACTTGTGTATATACTTGTGTATGTATGCAGACCACACCAAAAAAAAAAGCTAAAAAAAAAAAAAAGCTCTCAAAATGCTCTCTTTCTGGTTATATGATGGAAGGTAGGTCTTTTACAAGTACGTACAGTGTAGTCTGCTTAATGTGGCCTCCAGCTCTAGCATTAGTGATATAACTGATATTGCTGGCATCAGCAATATCGGAAAGGCAAATTGAAAGGCAAATTCATGGCAGAACAGTGCCTGGAAAAAGAGAGCATTTCTTTGTATGACTTCATATTAAACTTCCATTTAAAGCTATATTAAAAAACTAGCCCACAACATGAGCCACTGGGCTTCAGGAGTGTCAAATGTGGAAATTGTATATACAGTATGTGTAGGACTAGGTAGTAAAGGAATACATATTCCATCCTGTAACAGCTACAGTAAAAAAAGATAGCATTAAGATTTCAAACGTCACCTTTTGCCAGAATGATGCTAAAAGTTTTATTTTTGGCCACATAGTTACAATTCTACAGTTTTTGTGAATATAAAACAAACCTTGAGAATGTTGTTCTAGATATTAATGCTAAAGTAAGAAAAATTAATTAAAACCCAAAAAGAGAGCAGTTTTGTTTCATTTTTGCATGCACAAATTCTACCTTTCAGTAGTTTTTTGAATGATTTTAAAATGCAAAATCTTAATATGTGTAGGTGATCATTATTTGTAAATAAGATGATCAGATCTTATTTATAGTTGTGAGTTTCCCTGCATTATATGGAGCTATAAACTAACTCAGTGTACCCACATTAGTCTTTTCCTGTTAAAATCATTTTAGCGTTTATTTTCCTGGAATGATATCACTTGGCATTGCTCAGAACCAACTATACTGTAACTGTAATTTTTGTCAGCCTTACGTTTAAAATTACTTCTAGATATTGTTTAGATTTGGCCATTTCACTTAACATGACATTAGTAACCATCTGGGTAAGTCACAGTATTTTTGTCCTGTAATCCATCATTTCTTTTTATATATCTATCACTCTGTTTTATAAAACAGGGCAGTTTCTGTGTTTGCCTTGTGTAATTCTTATCAAAAAGTCTTGTTAAAATGATTTTTGGTTGAATTTATTTTTTGCTTGTCTTTATTTTATTACAACTAAATGTGAGCATTAGGAAAACCTCAAAGTAAATTGCCGTCATGTCTTCTTCTTTAAGAGCCTGTATGTTTGACTTATGATGCATTATGCAGATGTGATGCAAACACTCACCTGTACATGACTTCACGTCCAGAACACCTGCCAGAGAGCAGTTCTTGGTGTATTCATCATTAGTGCAAAAGCACTTATTGTCTGCGTTGAGTGTAGGTGAGGCAAATGTAGAAGCAGGCAGCATGTAGCGATACACAGTGATTCCTTTCAAATCCATATCGCTCTCATAGTTTGCAACAACCGACCTAGGGGGAAAAAACACACCAAATGGTGACGAATCACTGTGTTGTGCAACACTGATAAAGTCAACACTTCAGCTCTGTCTGCCTCCCCTTAAGTTATACAGAGGGACAGCCAATTAGAACATATAGGTTTTAAAAGCAGAATAATAGCCTGTTTAATTTGGTAGTTTCCTCTCTAAATGTAGGATATGGAGCCTGTACTTGTCTTTAAAGATTCCATACATCACAGGTTCAGTATTTGATTGAGGTGCATTTAAAAGGGCCTGTGCTTTTGATGTCAGTGTGTTATAATAATAATGCAGTCTCAGCTTGACCACCCCTGGCTCACCGATCAAACCTCCAGCTAAGAGAATGTGTGAAGACAAGAAAAGAAAAGAAGATATCCTGTGTATTGAAGTGGTGTAGCCTGACCTCTGGTGGCAGCAGGGTTAAAACAGGCATTAAAAGAGTTAAATCTGATTAGAACGACACCTCTGAATTTTTAAAAAAGTAAAAGTAAAACTAAACTTTTCTGTTTTATCATCAGAAGTCACGAATCACTAGGTGCTTATGTTGTACACAAGATTATGATCTCAGTACTGTGCAGAACTCACAGATCACCATTCGTTTAGTTTAATTTAAGTTCATTTCCAGTCAAAATGACATTTATAGAGCAGTCATTCCTTTTTCAGTTTCAGGGAATAGCAGAAAACCTGTTTTCCAAAAATTACATGGAAACTTCAATAACTCAATATGATATACATTTTTCCGATATGATTAAAATGCACATTTTTGCTTTAAGTTTCTCAAAGAAATCTGCAGGATTATGTTTCCACACCTCACACAGGTTCAGCCTTAGATAGTTGGTTTCATTTTTTGATTTTCAAAATCCATATAATCCCAAAAACATTGCGTGATGAAATTTGAACTCCGGGCTGGTCTGTCCATTGTTCTGACAGCACAAACAGCTTGTTTGTTTAGAATTTGCTTTTTATGTTGCATCTTTTTATAATATCGGCTTCTTGACGGCTGCACATCCTTTTAGACTCAAAGCACTGAGTTATCTTCTCATAGTGGAAAGACGGACACTGAATCAAAAGCGGAACCTGATACTGATGGTGTGAAGGTTTCAGTGGTTCCTTTGGATTATATTGTATCTAATCTCATCAGAAATATCATATTTGTAATCACCAGCTGTCCTCCCATTTAAACATATTGCGATGAATCATCTTCAATTACTTCAATTAAAATCTTGTACCATTTATAACTCATTACAGATAAGAAAGTTTCTTCCCACTATAAATTTACCATTTCAGAGATAAGAGGTTTTTAATGACAGTGATGTTAGGTATACAAACACATAGGGACTCGTGTCAGTATGCGAGGTCAACAGAAATACAGTACATAATAATAGACGCAATGGAAAATGATGAACAAGAGATAATAATGGCAGATTGGCATTCGTTAATAACAGAAAATAAAGCATACCTGCAGATTTCGGAGGAGAAGAAAGACAAAGGCTTTTTCTTGTCCAGGAAAGGTGGGAAGGAGGCGCCATCTGTTCAGATACAAGCATGTCAGTCTGATTTATTTCTGATATTCAGAACTTATTCTGAAAAAACAATTACATGAGTACAAAAAATGTAATTATAATAATAATAATAATAATAATGTTATTTATAAAGCACTTTTCATAACGTTGGGAGATCAAAGTGTTACAGACAGCCGACATACGTAATAGCAGAAATTATACATTGAAATGAGCCAAAAGCACAAATCAAATTTATAAACACTACAATGATGTAGTTTAACTGAACAGTGACTGAGACAAAAATGGCTAACGCCCAAGTTTCATACTTCAGGTTTCATATTAGTAGCTAAAGAACCTACTCTGTCATAAAGCATGGTTCTCTATAGCACAGTGAATCAGCATTTCAGTTTTTTTAGTCTGTCCTAGTCGTGTTTCCTGCTCTAACTCAAAGCTAGCTGGTTAATAACCAGGTTAAAATATTGTCTAATTTTACTGCATAGTTTACAGCTTAACCCCTGATATCTAAAAATAACATGCAATTAACACACACAATAGTGTTGGTATATAAAGGAGCAGGTAATTGATGAACAATGATATTGATGATAATTGATGGAAAGCAATAAAAGTAAGAAGTAAAAAAAATTGCAATTGTTGATAAAAAAAAAAAGCTGCAGACTAGATACAGAATGGAAATGTAAATGGTTTCAAATAGTACAGTAAAATGACAGTAACAGCACCGGACTTGTGCGGGGGGGATTACCACCTTCAAAGACTGACTGAGCTGTTAATCATTAATGTTCGGCTGCTGTTGTTATCTGTACCGAATGCAATGTTAATGCTAAATTCTGAGGCTTAAGAGTTTATGAGTTATGAATTTTACCCCACTGATACGGCACCTGTTGCGTTAACCATTAACCTTACCAGCGAGGGTAACTCAAGGGTAAAGAAAGCTCACCTGTGCCGTTGATCATGTCACAGTAAGGATCGTTCCAGAATGACAAGGTCCTGAAGCAGAGAGACAAACAGATGTTTGTTTACATGCCCATGAGCCAGATTCACAAGCTCTTTCTGTGTCCCTCTTTAAAGGTGCGGTAGGCAGTGTTTGCTTGCTTTTGTTTGTTTGCCTGTTATGTGTGTGTTTCTGTCGAGTTGCCATGACAACTGCAGGAAAGAATTAAATTGTCACAGCTCATGGATGACAATGAGCCATCACTTCCTGTTACCATGTCACTTTACATGCTAAATAAACACTGGTTATTGTTAAACCCGCTTCAGTAAAGGCAAGGCATAACTTTACTTGATTTTGAGGGTTTTTTAATTCTTGGGGCTTTAGAGAGAAAACTTGCTTCCTTAGAGGCATTTTGGAGAGAAATGTGTTGCTGTTTTAGGGATAAGTGTCTTTCTTTGGAGGTTTACAGATGTCTGTGGTTTCGTTGGAGATTTTTTGGATGGAAATTTATTTGGAGACATTTTGGAATTACGCATTTTTCTTGGAATTTGTCTTTGAAGGAAAAACTTATCATTGGAGGTTTTCTAAAGGGGAAAAGTGTATTTTTAATGGGCTTCTGGAGGAAAGTCTTGTGGTGGGCATTTCTTCTCTTGGAGGCCTTTTGAGCAGGGCATCCTTTTTTGGAGTTTTTAAAATTAAAAAAAGCGGGAATTCTTACATTGGTTCACCAACAAATTCTTATTTTGGTGGCAATTTAGAGAGATATCTATGTTATTTAGATTTAGGAAATATTTAAAGACATTAAATGTTAGCATACAGACAAGGGTACAGTAAACCAATCAGAAGGTTTAGTTTATGGTGGGCTGTATGATAAACTATTTATAATACTGCCTAACAAGAACACAAACAAACAAGCAAACAAACTAACATCAATAAATGGCAGCAAATAAGTAACACATCTCTTCATACTCACGGTTTACTCCGCCAGTTATCAATTATGGAAACTTTGCTGATATCATCTTTGCCTGTGAAGACGTTGTAAGGTCCATCGTGGGTGTTGTTATACTGGGCAAATTAAAAAAGATATGAGAAATCTGAAGTGCTAGTATAACGTTTTATACAATAAATATATATTCAAAGCAGCATACACAGGATATTTCAACAGAATCCCATCTTTACCTTAATGATATTTTCAAACATTTTGTTAAAAAGGAAGAGTGATCTGTCTCCCAAACAATTAAACTAAATAGCCTTAAGAGTGAAATTAGCTTTTCATTCTATGACTTTCATCAAAATTTCCATTTCCATTTTCTTACGGTTTATATGTGATTTATTAATCTCATGTCTTTGGAATAATCTTAAAGTGGAAATTCAAGCAGACATATTGAACCTTTTGCTTTGACAGAATGATAACAAAAAGACAAAACTATTTCCCAAAAAAATAATGTAGTGGTTCTAATTAGTGCATTTAATTTTTGGTAACTATACATTTTTTACATTTAAATAATTAAAATAATTTACATTTAAAAGGAAAATAATAGGTTTATAATATATTATTGTAAATATTTCCTCTCCCACTAGGTGAGTGTTGGTGTTAGGATTTTTTTTTTTATTTGAGTGTCCTAACAGGCCATCTTTGGCCAAGGCCACATTTTGGGCAGCCCAGTTTCATTAGTACTAATAATTTAAAAATTTACATAATCAAAATCTAATTTAAAGTAAATCTAAAAATGACTAAATCAAATGACAAAAGGCGCATTTAAGAAAGAAAACTTAATTTAATATGTGCTTGTAAAAGTTTAAAGACCATTACACAACATACAGTTTCCAGCAGGTTTGCAGAAACATCAACAGTTTTGAAAATAATGTGTATAAAGACATACTGGATAAAACACGCCCACAGTGCCCAGCATGGGGTCATTGTAGCCCCACAACAGCTCCCTCACTGTCCTCCTCTGGAACAGGCTTGATTTGGAAAGATTAATGAGCATGTTCGCTAAACCATGATCTAAGAGGCTGAAAACACCCTGAAAAAAAAGAAAAACACATGAGGACTCAATAAGTCCGATAAACAAGTAAAAACATACACTGGCACACAAAGCACCTTTTGAAATATTAAGGTCAGCTGTCCCAGCCAACAGCAAAGAGAGAGCAACTACAGCTCTGCACTGAAGCAGAAGGCCACACAAGTTAATGGAACGGAACCACATAGTATATTTTAATGTATGAAGTGAGAAGATAGAAACCAGACCTGGGCTTCTCTGACTACTGAACATTAAAGTATTTTGGAGTAATTGAAAGGCTGTTTACCTTCATAAGTGTTTAGTTAAATATATATTGTTTGACCTTTTTAATAAACTATGACCCCTCCAATTCCATAAATAATGTTTACTTATATAATCAACATTGACAACCCTACTGCAAGCCCAGGCCATGTTGGTTCATGTTGGTTCATCAGATTTGTTATTTATGATTTAATGAGCCATGGCGGAAAATGGGCACTGATAATTGTACAATATGTTTGCATGAAACAGCCAGTGTTCAGAGATAAGAACAGATATCAACAAAGAGAAACATGATAACTAGGAGAAACATTACTCTGAGCCGAACTTCATCAACATTATTATTGATGGAAACAGAGCCATAAACTTTGGCAAAGTCCTACCAAGAATGCACTGCAATGGTTAGCAGAGGGCCTTATTGATAAGAGGCCTTACTGAACATCTTGAAGGTGGAAGGGAAAACTAAGTGCTCACCACTAACAATATTTAACATCACAGGAGTAAGACTAAAAAAGAAGGAAGGAATGATAAAAAAAAACAAACAGGACCAATTAATAGAGAAACAAAATCAGAGACATCTGAAGCAAGAGAAAAAAACAGAAACAGAAAAAAGAGATGCATTTAAAATGTCTTTCATTATTTTTTTTGTAATAATGATTGTATTAAGCCCCACCCCTGTACAGATCAGTCTAAATATCATTTCCCACACAAAGGCTGTAATTTGGAACCAACCTCCATTCAACTAGCCCTAGGTATGTTCAAACTATATAAGTAAACTATATTTTATACTGCATATATTTACATTTTTACACCAGCCATATCCAAAAAATAGTGAGATTTATTTGCATATATGATAGCAATATCCAATAGATGGATGGGTGGATTAATGGATAGATGGATGGATGAAATAATTGGTGTATGTGTGGTTAGATGGATGTACATAGTGTGGTGTGTGTGTGAGTGTAACATACAGCCACTGCAAGGTTCAGTGATGTTATTACTTCCTCCTCTGACCCCTCAGACATGGACGGCTCAAAAACAGCCTCTGCTGGCAGTACGAAGGACACTGTGTGGTTGTCATTGAACGTGATGTTTTCTTTGGGGAGGTACCGTGTTCTAAAACAAAGCGAGAGAGAACAAGAGGTTACCTTTAAAGTGACTGTTCTGAATGTTACAGTAAATTAGATTCAAATGTATGATCTGATGAATCACATGAATAAGATATATATCATTTTTGTAATGTTGTAATTTAAAGAGTATCTATTATAAAACCCTATGTAATTGTGTGTATAAAAAGCCAGAGGGCACAGTTATTTAGATTAAATAAAGATCATCAGACTAATAGAATTTAGTATCATTATTCTTAAAAGTCAACTTTTGATTTTTTTTTTTTTATGTTTTCAAAACCAACAAAACTCTTACGTATGCACATGAGAAAGCATCTATTTACATATGTTTATAGTGGCATATTTTTAAATACAACAATGGTGCTTATAGATGATGTTAGATGTTTTGTTTTTGTAAATCCAGATGTTATATATTCATGTAGGCTATATTTTCAGAATTTTTCAGAGAATTTTTCAGAGAATGATTTGCAATAAACAATAAAAAATCATGAATGCAGGTATTATAGAGATTTTTGGTTCTGTATGCAGAGAAAATCTGATTTTGAGGGAAATTATTATATAAGAATTGACCTCAGAACTGCCTTATCCAATAAGCATGTACCACTTGTGTGCTGCCATTGTTATGAAGATATTATACAGGGATAGCAGATAATTTGATATTGAAGTTAGATTCTCCAAAAACAAGTGACATAGGACATAATATATTCAATATATCTAAAAATATGAAAAATGATTGACTGGGCCAAAATAGTTGATATTATTTTTAAAATTAGTTGTGGAATTCAAAACAATCAAGCCTGTCCAGTAGGGCAGCAGCTATGGAGCATTCCTATTGGTCACTTCTCACTTTGGGCTTCAGTTATTTAGTTTTTCATCATAATTTATAAATTCTTCTTCTGCTCGCTTTCCTACAGCGAGAAACAGCATTCCTATGCGTGTTTGAATGAAGCATATCGTCTTTTGGAGATACCTGTTTTTCTTTGGACAGCGACGACATACAGTACACAGTAAGGTATTCAGGAAACTTTTTTTTTACTGTTCAGCTAAGAAAATATTTAGGCTAGTTTACTCACGATTAATCGTCAACATTATCTGTACATATCTTAATTACTGATTTAATCAGTGCCAGTCCTACTTGTATGTGTATGGTCCTTTCTGCTGAAGCTGAGGGATGTTTCCATTGATTACATCATCAGGATTAAGCACGTCAAAGAACCAGAACTGCCTATATACTGCAACTCCAGCAGATACCCAGTTCTCATACGCTGTAGTACCTTCCACCAATACCGCTTCCTACAAGATAAGCAGACCAACAAATAGATAAATAGACAAACAGACAGACTTCTCTATCAATTGCTTTTGTTACCCATTTTGTTATTTACCCAGCTCAAGGTTCTATGCTTGATGTTCAAGACCCTGAATGACCTGGCACCTGCTGTATAAAGCTGACCTGTACTCCTACTCTGTTGTCGGGCCTCTTGGTGGTCCCTGCCTTTGAACAGTCTTTTAATGTTATGGCACCTTAACTATAGAACTCTCCTCCATCATCTCCTCCATTAACTGCTCCACCCTGTCCTCAACCTGAATGTGAAATGTATCATTGAAAATGATGAGGGTTTAATTTAATACATTTAATACTAATAAAGAACAACATTCTTCTCCCAGTATAATTAGACTGTATCTGATATTAAATACAGTAAAAACAAATGTTTTGTTTTAAATTGTCCAAAATAAATTGCTAACACTTTAGTATAGAGGGATATTAGAATGTCTCTGATGAGCCATATTAAGCCAGTAGCTGCTAATTAACTGCTTACTATTACAACTCACTTTAGCAGGTAATGTATTGACTGGAATAAGCAGTTTCTGCAGGACCTGTGTTTAATTAAGGCCCATATTTTAGATTTGATACACAAATCTTGCTATTGAAGGCCAGATTTTCTTTATTTAGACCTGTAGGTGTGATTTATTGCTGAGGTATGCATGTAAGTGCATTATAGACCCAGTACTCATATAGACCCAGGTTTATATGGTGATGTATGATAACAAAAATAAAGGTCATTATAAAACAGTTAATCCAGTCAAATCATTGCTTAATAAAGTAACAAAGGACAGTTCATAGTACGAATCAGTAACCAGCTATTGGCATGATAGGATCTAATAAGGGCATCATAAAAACACCTGAAATGCTGTAAAAAATATGATAGTGTATAACATACTGTGGAGAAAAGCTTGAATTATGATAGTTACTACATAATAAGGTAGTCTGGTAATTAGAAGCTAAGTAACCAAACACATGAAATTGTTGACTTTATCAGACAAAAAGACTCCATATCACACCCCACTGATAACAACATTATGTTCTTTAGTGTTTACTAAATTTTGGATTTACATTTATTCATTATGTAATTATGTGCAAATTTGAATGCATCACTTTGAAGCATTGACACAATTATTGGAAGAGTTAATGGATCACACTACCTGTTAATGTATCACTCTAGTGGCTGGTGTCCCAGACATGGATTAAGCCTAGTCTTGTAAAGATAAATCACCACTGGAACCAAGAGCAATGTAGACATTATGGGCATGAGGGATTAACCTTAGGCCTGGACTACACAGCATTCTGAATGAAGAAAATGTAGTCCAGGACTAGTCTTAATCTATTCCTATAAACCAGCCTTAATAAGACACAATGAATTAATTTTATGAATTAGGTCTACACAATATTTTTCTTGGTGAAAGACCACTGACACTGCATATTAGTTCATCTAGCTCTAATCTATGGCCCTTAAGCAGTTAATCTAACTGTATAGCATACTGGAAAAATCACACCTTCAATTTCAGCATAATTAAAATGTGTCAAGTCGTTTCCCATAAATAACTTTTTCATTTTAATTATGAACGAGTTTTGTGTTGTCAATTTTAGTCATGATACCATAAAGAAATAAAGAGATACCATAAAGTGTTAAATCACAGACATTCCACTTTCCAGACATGGGCTAACTTAATCTTGCACTAAGTTACAGAAATAATGCCAAGTCACCAATGGAAATTCTTCATAGTGTAAGTTTAAGTAGTCTAAGTGGACACTATAAAAGACAAGGATTAATTACTAGCCCTGGACTACACAGCATTCTAAATGGAGAAAATGTAGTCCAGGACTAGGAATAATCCTCAACTGGAAAAGGATCCTTAGAGTTTACTGGACACCATAGATTAATTTCCCAGACAGGGATTAAACCAGGTTTTGTACTACATTTTCATTGCAATGGAGAATTCCTATTCAAAATGCTGAGTTGTCCAGTCCTAGGCCTAATCCCTGTCTAGGAAACCAGCTCTAAAACAGTTTTCATATGATACTATGAGACACTGTAAGAGTTCATTCAACAACGCAAGTGAATCTAGTCCCAGACCCAGATTAAACCTGAATCTGTATTAAACAGGTGAAATACCACTAACAATTCAGTTTAGGTTTTACAGACTTCACATTATAACAGCTAGTGCAATGTAATAATTTAGTTTGTTGGATACAACAGGTGGGTTTCCGGATTGGAACTGGATGTTTAAGGTTTTAAGTCATCAAGAACATTTTCTTTTAGGTGAATGAGCCCCATATTACCCTAATACCTGTCCTGAAAAACAGACCTAATGGAGTTAATACTAGACTATGAGCCTGGGATACAATGGACTAGTACACCAGATTAAGCATAGACTTATAGTAAACTGGATTTGTAATGAAGGACCACTGACATTACTGTTAAAGTAATAAGAGTTTATTGGACACAACAGGTCGGTTTCCTGGATATGGATTTAATTTAGTCTCAGACTACATTTCAGGGCTAACTTCAAACCACCTATCTGGCTTTGGGAAACTGGAAGTTTAAGAGGTGATACATCAGTAGAGGAGTTATTTTCTCAGTGTAGGAGTTAATGTAAGACAGTAGGAGTTAACCCCACCCGCGGCTCTGCTGCTCCTGCTGCTGTATTTATTTCTCATGTCTCCAGGCTCCCTCTGTCCTCGATGTCAGCGCTCAGCTGCTCAGCTCTAATGACTTTGACTATGACCTGAGGATGCATCTCTTTCTCCAACACTTGCTCTCCACCAGTCTATCAAATGCATTTAACCTTGACCCCAACCTTATTACCATCATTTAGAACAGATATTCCCCCCTGGATGCAAAGGGTGTAGGTCATCTTACCGTCTTCACAGTGTCCTTAATCACAGTGTTGCCCACAGGAATAAGAATGATCCCCAGCAGGCAGGCCACTGCCCCGGCCACACTCCCAGCGATCAGCCCGCAGCGCGTGGAGCAGCTTGAACATGCCATAGTGCATCTACCGGTCAGCTAAGGCGCGTCGGCACTATGGCATGGTAGCGAGACGCGCACCGCCTCTCACCCGTTACGTAAGCAAGAGCGAGCGAAGGTTGGTCTCTGTGTGCGCGCTTTGATTTTTTTTACCCACCCGTGTTCCGTCAAGTCACGTCTTGCCAGCGTAATGCTTGTGAACTGCTCGTGAGTGTGAACTACTGGCCAATCACAGCGCACGATGCGGGACGGACGCTGAGAGCCAACGAGCGGGAGGGATGTAATTAGCAAATCCTAAAGAACCAGGGACACCTCTGATCGAATCCCAAAGCTGGAGCGGTAATGCAAGCCAATGCTTCAGGAGCGAGGATGCTATTAGCCAATCATAGAGCAGCTGGATGACTATTAACCAATCTCATGTACATGAGGCATTCTACCAGACAGTGCTCTAAAGCACAGGGGTCCATTATTAGCCTGTTCTGGGGTATTAAGGATGCTGTTCTTCAGTCCTACAGCTGTTAGCCAATTTTGGAGCAGCATGGAAACTGAATCTTAGTGCTGCAATGGATATTTTTGACCAATCCTAGAGTAGCAAAGAAAGTATTAGCCATCTTTAAGCAACGCTGATGCTATTACCAAACCTGCAGCCTATTTGTAAAAGCTTAAAGGTGCATATGTAAGGTTATTAGTTATAACTTATTCCAAAATGAACTCAAAATCAGAATGTGACCTGATAAGAGTTGTGCTGCAGAGACATATACTGGAGTTAGCATGCAGTTAGCCCTGTTCCATCCTCATAATACCACCTTGTGCTTTAAAAGGTGACAGCGAGTCACTGTAGTGAGTGACCCCTTACGTACCATGTTAAAGGTGCTGCTCCCAGTTATATTATTTAGGAGCCAGGTAAGTAGCCAGTAAAAGAATCAGTAAACATAACAATGCCTGAAGCACTTGGCAAGCGAAAGCCACCATTCTCCCTCCTGGCAAGAAACCACATTTGGCAGAAAACAAAAAAAGTATTATATAAAAGCATTAACATTAACACTGAGGTCATTTTCCACCACTGTAGAGTTAAGGGACGGTGTCTGAAACTGAATTCCCAGTGTTGTTTCTATACCAGCAATTAAACACAGAAGAGGAGGAGTAGTAATGTAAATGTAAATGTAAAGGAGTGGGTTTCCTTGTTTCTTACAATAGGTGATGGACACCACAACTTTCTGGTGATCTATGTTTGGATTATCGAATTGACAGGTTGTATCATCTCACAAATTCCTCCTTTTTGGAAAAGCTATAAAAAAAACCTTTCATAAATTACCTTGGACTGAGATTTTATGATAGATTACCTAAACGTGAACACAAGTGTACTAGCCAGTCCCACAGCAGAAGGCACAACAACAGGCAGCATAAATTCTTGAGCAGCAGGGATGCTACTAGCCAAACCAAGCATAGAAAGGAGCAGGGAGAAGCTAACAATAAAGTAGAATAAATGCTATTAGAGCAGCAAGGATTTTTTTCTAGAACTGTTCCTAGAGGAGAAGTGGTAATATTAGCCGTTTTTGATCTAGCTTAAGAATGATTTTCCTCAGTAAAATGGCTTTTATACATAGCTGTTAATAAGGTCTTCTGTTTTAAACTAAGTGGAAATGTGATTAAAGAGCAGAAGGTATAATACATCAGCAGGGGTGCTAAATCAAAGCTAGCAGGGATGCTATTAGCCAATTGTAGAGCAGAAAAAGTGTTTTTAGCCAATCACTGAGGGAAGAATTAGCCAGGGAAACTCAAGTGTTTGGCGGAATACAGGTGAGAAAACAGAATGCTCCACTATCACTTCATCTTTATGATAATAACAGTATGCTGTGTTTGAAAAATCCAGAAAGCTGAGGGGGAGAGTTAAAGTACAGGTACAGTACACAGTAAAAGACAAAGGTCAGGTGTTTCAAATATTTTAACCAGGTATGCAACTATTCCACTATAAACATAATAATTCTGGTATAATAAATTATATTAGCCTAATTCAAACCATGGTTTGGCACAATACTGTACATGTGCAACACTCTCTAAAACCATCAATAAAAGATCATGCCTAAAATAATAAAGATTAATAATCAGTCTCATATCTGTCTGATATGAACTGCTATTTTGCATTGTTGTGACATAGGAACTGTGAAGTGTGTTCAAAGGCCAAGGTAGCAGCAGAGCCTAGATAAGATATGTGGCTAAAAGGCAACAATAATATTGATCTAATGCAATAATAAGCAAACGGCAGTGTGACTTAAGGAAGGCATGATGCATGTGCAGAATTTTATTTCATCAAATCAGCTGTTGTCATCAAAGAGGTGATACAGGAAAAAATGCACAGCCTTGCATTGTGAATGAAGCCTTGCTTTTCTCCTGTAACTGGAAGTTTGAAAGATGTGATTTGCACTTCATGTGACTTAGAGAAAGCATGTGCTAGCGTTCATCCTCCTAGCACTGTGTTATGTGGAGGCCTACCTAGTGTGTGGACATGGCAGAGACTAAATGGGAAAGAAAAGGATATTAATGGGGAAAGTAGCAGCACTGTTTTTGCTTGTTTTTAATTTTTCAATTGTTCCTTTTTTATTGGCCTACTTGATTTTGGAACTTTGATTTTTACATGGTTACGCTGGCCAAAATAAATGGTTCACTTGTCTAGCTCCTGATATGAATGCACAATGGCATTATCAGGCACAATGCTTTGGAAAAAAATCAAGCCTACACATCAATTTCCAAATTTATTTCCATTATCATTAATTACTTACTAATGACTATTAATTACTTTTAGTCAAAGTCAAATGTATTTTCACTCCTTACCACAGACATGAGGAGTTAAGGGTTTAATAAATTATAGTTCCTCTGTGATTTCTATGTTTACGTACAAACAAAATACAAATATAATAGAAACAGACAATATACTGTACTATACATGCACACTATATATAAGCAACATACAGGCACACAACAATAAATACAGGTATGGCGTAAGCTCAGGAAACGTGGTCCATGAGAGTGCGCTGATAGAACCCCCCCCCCCCCGAAAAAACAAACGGTTAGCACCGCTCAGGCAGTAGGGCCGAGGAAGGTCAATCCCAAACGAAAGGGTCGCATTCTTTCCAATTCCCAATGTTGGTGATTTTTGAGCGTGTTTCACTCCATAGCCTTAGTAACTTTCGTTCTCAACGTGCAAGTTGCCCCCACACCTGCACACACAAAGAGTGTTAGGTATTCTGATGTCACTGTCTTGACAGCCTGTCTGAAAAAAACATCCTTCTACACCCCACACATCAGCAGCAAGCACAAAAAATGCAACATGAAAAAAATAAACACCCACACAGAAAAAGGTGACGTACAATCTAACAGTTTTGCTGGTGGTGAAAGCGGGGAGGATTAGGTGCACTTTAGCCAGAAAAGTAATGCTAAGGGTTGGTTAACTTCCCAAACTGCCATGTCAGGGTCAAATATGTTATATAGCAAAGGCCAGATATGCATGATTCCTTTGCTAAACCTGAAAGCTGTAACATTATCATATCAGGAGAAAACACATTTTAAAATACGGTGTGTTTGCTGCAGCGAGTTGCTCTATTAATTCTGAAATAATCATTTAAAAGTCAGAGGTGTCTGGTTCCATTTCATGGGAGCTTTTCAGGTCATGTTATATGTCTGAATGTATTAGTGTCCAGCTTGATGTTAAACTCTCAAATGCCATCTGCCAAATGCCAAAATCAACCATATAGTGGTAAATATGACGACAGTCATAGATCATCCATGTACATCCACAGAAGACATGTCCTTCACTAAGCTTGGACTGAGTTCTCTTTGAATATGTTTCCAGTCTGCTTGCAAACATCATATTGTTCTTGAGTTTATAATCACACAATTATACATTTCCAGTAGAAAGTGAAGCTTTAAACTCACTGAAGATCACCCAAAGTTAACAACATGATGTTAGTAAGTGAAGGACACTTCTCATTCAGAAGATACATTATTAACAGTATATTACACAATATTTAGTGGATTTGAATCTTGGACTTGGTAATCGCAGTGGACTCTAGAATGTCTGGACCCAAACAGCCCCTACTAAACAGCAATGCCTGTTGGGTAAAATGGCATAATGATATTTATAGCCTTTGCCTGATAGCAGTAGATATCATTATCAGGAGTGCTGAGAGCAGAAACATTAGAAAGCATTCTGTGCATATAAAGTGAATTATGCAAAGCATTGGGAGCAGCAGAGAGACTGCATTTGATGAACAAGAATACTTGGGTAACAGTCCAGTCTGAATGTTGAAATGTCCATCAGGCAGATCTGTTCAGTAGTCTGACTGCCAGCAAGAAGTAACTGTTTATCAATCTGGACGAGCGGATTGCTCATAGCCTTCCTCCAGATGGATGGGGTGAGGACAGACTGTGTGCAGGGTGAGCAGAGGTGGACAGTGCTCAGCAGCAATTGTCTATTTGAGTCATAGCACTTCATAGTCAAGCTTCCCAAGAGTAGGTTGAGTTAAACATTCAGTGTGAAGTAATGTCCGCTGTCATTATTCCACAGGTGCGTATTTACAGTCAGTGAGACGCTGTCTGTTACGGTTATTGAAATTCTTCTTTTTAGCCGGGTTCCATTAGACCGAGTATACGCACACGTTCAGATATCCAGACATGTCGTCTAGAAAGGGTATCCTAGCACTTGGCTTCCTATGATTAATAGATTCCCCCCTTCACATTGCATCTTGAAAATTCCCACACAGTTCCTATAGATTTTGAGTTCGCGTAGCGGATTGCAGGAGGGGTGACATGACCAAGACCCTTCGTCGAACATCAGTATTATACGGTTGGCGGAGTGGCGAACAAAAACTATTCCTCTTCGTTATGACCACAGTGCCTCCACACACAAATTCAAATTGTCTTCACCAAGACAAAAGTGGGACTCATCAATGCAGATGACCCGCTGCCATTCTGAGACACTCCATGACAGCCTGACATGACACTATTTGCACTAGTTCTTAGTCTTAAGGTAGCTGTCAACGTTTTGAAGTGTTGTTTGTTACTTGTTAAGGGCAGTTGCTCCAAGCACTAAACGAGTCTTGATCAATGGTTTGCAAACGAGCAATAAACAGCGGTATGACTCTATAGGAGGGCCATCTAATTCCTATGACAGCCTGAATGTCTGCAATTGCGTCAGTTGGTGTCAGGTCCAGGGATACAGCAATAAGGCCCTCATCCCATTTTTATGCCAACTTGAGTGCATTGGGGGGCCCCCCTTTATCTGATTATGAGTGTGAAAACTTGAATTCAGTGTCACCGATGTGTTTCACACAATGTCTGAATACATCATACCCCGCTATACTAGAGGTATCTATTCCTTGTGGATTGTGGCAATTATAACTATGTTTGAACGAATGTATGTGTGATCACACACTGGCGAACAGCAGTCTGACATTAATCTTACTGATGGGGTCCCTCTTATTTTAGAACTTTAGCATTTTATTTTTGACCCAAAGTGGCTCTATAGGTCATGTAATCTAGCATCTTGGTCAGTTTATATATGTCCACTATTGATCTGTTAATCATGTGCCTAAGCAGATTAGTGTTGCATTAAAATTAGGCCTGTTTTGAAGATTTTATTTCATGCTGTTAAGTGAGACTACAACAAGAGCACTGTATGGCATGTTCAATCAAATAAACAATCCAAAAGTAATGGAAAATAATTTGTTTACATTATGTTAATATAGTAATCTTTTGGATTAGGTTACAAAACATTGCGGGTAATCTGTCATCTCTAACAGAATGCATATTTAAAACATCACTCCCAGCCCTGAAGACAGATTGAGAGAGCGTGCAGTAAGTGGAAGGTTAAAATAGTAAAGTCTGTGGGGAATGTGTGCAGAAAAAACTGCCTGCTGAATGAAACATTAGGAAGCCAACTCAGCTGGGAATTTTACACAGCATTCTCTGTGCGCCGTTCATCTGTGTAGCTCTTGTAACTCTTCCTACTACAACTATTTAAAGCCTCTGTCACTGTTAAATTCATAAATGCTATCAAAATAGAACAAACAAAGAAACAAACAGCCGGTACATGTGTAATCTCAGTAGCTGGTTTTGCTCTCTCAATCCTAAAAGGGCCAAACTTGAAGATGAATTTTTTCCTTCATTAAATTTATAGTTTCATTAAAACTTGATCCGAGACTCTCCTGCCCTCTTATCCTAAAGTGTAGTCCACCAGCCAAGACATTGTTGGTGCTTGAAGTTTGCCTTATAGTTATTAACAAGCTAACAAGCAAAGAAAGCATATATCCCACCTATTAGCAAAAATGTGTCATATCGCTTAAAACAGCGGCAACTTTGTTTTTTTCTGTTTTGTGTTTGTTTATTAAAATGTTACAAAAAGGTTCAGCATACAGTAATGAGGCCAAAGACAGCAAACAAAGTGTTCTCAAGGTACAAATATACTGTAGTGATTAACGTGATTAAATCCTGTTTCTAAATCCAGATGTGCATATATACATGCATGTTACATGCTCCTGCCAATGATGCAGTTTTATACAGTTAAGTGTTACTGAAAATGTAGGTAGGCAGGAGAAGGCTATGGGTCATAAAGACTGGTGAGTAGTACATATTTAAATTACTGACACTGCAGAACACCATGTTTTAACAATCAAATGTGTTTAAAAACAGATTATTTCCTCCAAATTGTTCAGTTCTCCAAGGCAGTCTATGCAAATATTGGAACACTTGATGGCAGCTGGTTGGTTATACTCTGAACGGTTGCTGTAATTAGAATTTGGAGAAGATAATTCTGGCATATATTATTCTGAAGTCCCTGTGGATCAACTCACACATTTGTAAGGATTTGAATATGAAAAGCAGATTTGAGTGTTACGGATATCATCCCAAGCGCTGGCATCTAATGGCTGAATTTTGTGTTTTTAGATAACACTATGTCGTACCGTTTTAGGAAGTCTCTTTGACATCACTTACCTTCACTTAGTACTTAAGCATGTGATTAGCACCATGCGAATGAAACCCTAATGTGTTTTGTTTATGTAAATTGTTTCCACATCACTGGTCTCTCCAAAGTATCTGGTCATTTAGCGGTCAAAATATAAGGATTGCTGTGTTCATGCTATAAACACTTCTGCTTACTAGAATGAAGCTGTATTAAAGTCAGTCTAATATTAAACTTTAACGCTATTATAAACCAACACCAGCTACTCATACTCCTGTCTACAACAGCCAAAGCGTGAATGCCATATTGAACGAAGCTGGAGGTGTGTTTGGAATGGTTTGATATTGTTGCCAGTCTTATGATGTCAGTTCAGTGCACAGCAGGGTTAGTTAGCATGATACGTAGCTTTAATTTGTTAGCCTGACCAGCCTAACTTTGTTAGCCTAACTAAGGAAGCAAAGTCAGACACCAAACATGTCTGGGCCGATCCACTGTGTTTGAGGAAAGCTGTGTAAATATAATGTGTTATGAGACTATCAGTTTAATAAATTCTGAAAGGTGGGTTAAAGAAACATATTTGGATTCCTCAGAGAGAGAGAGAGAGAGAGAGAGAGAGAGAGAGAGAGAGAGAGAGAGAGAGAGAGAAAGAGAGAGATACTCTGGTGTAGTGAATATTTTGGACTGTTCCCTCTCCATCTTGCTAGTGTACAGTTAGAGGCTGTAGTCCATCTGTTGATGCACAGTTTGTGTTAGTCATCCTCTAGCCATTCCTCTGTGATCAGTTTATTAGCACAGAGCTGCTCTTGGCTGGATATTTTACTGCTATCTCTCAATCTAGCAGTGACACCGACCTTTGTGTCTGATATACTCGTACCAGCATCACACCACGTCACCACCATGTCGGTGCCACTACCACCTAAAAAATATCTGGACAATGCCAGTGTGGTTGTTTACAATACACTGGCAAAAATAGAATCCACAGCGTTCTGAATGCAGAGAGAGAAATGATACACTCTCTTGCTACACTCGGCATGGTTTAGACACGGACAGCCCTGTGATTTTAAACTGTAATTTGAGGCTGCTGCTAAAATAGACTAGCAGTGCTAGTAGGGGGGTTTTCTAGGTGAATAAATGAGGGAAGCCAGCTCGCTTTATCATACTGCATACAGACCTCGTTCAGGGAGATAAGGTGGCTATACATAAATGAAAAAAATGGATGGCATTTGGGTCTTAGATGGTATGTAGTGAATCTTTGTTCTTTAGTATGTGGGTGACATATCATCACTCCCCAGAAAACATAATTTGTCAGCTGAATATGTTATATTAACTTACATTAAAACTGAAGAACATAAACTCATCATTAAAACACATCAACCGACAGGAATGAAAGTAGGTGAGTAGGTTTGGCATTGTGAGACATGTGAATGATTCAAGTTTCATGCTCAGTCGGGCATGTGGCATAAAAAGGGATGGGCCTTATCGCTGTACCTGACTGACCCAACTGATGCAATTGCGGACATAAAGTGAGCAGAGATGCCCTCCATGAGTCACCCTGGTAGTGTACCTCTGGACCTCACTGGCCCAACAGCCATCATTGCAGACATTTAGCGTGCTTGATGTCCTCCATGAGTCATCCTGATGGAGCCAGCATCACTGGGAGACAGCTGCACAACGCATCCATCTTCTCTTGAGCTGCCATTTAAAAAAATAATTTGAACAGCAGTGCTATGCTCATTTAAAAGGAAATCACTCATTTTTTAAGATGCACACATTGGAAGCGGTTAGTGATTGCAAACTAGCTAATGCCACCACATTTAAAATTCATTATTCATAATAACATAGAAAGAAAGAAATCTTTTCCCCAGGGAAATACAATGCAATAAAATAAAAACAGCCAGTCAGGGTTTAGTCCGTGCATCTTAAAAAATAGGATGGAATAAGGTATAATTGTGTTCCCTAGCCATGAGTACTAAAGATGAGCTTTTAGGGGGTAGCAACCCAGTAACACTATAGCTCCATTTTGTGGGTCTATGAAAGAACCAGAACATAAACATTAGACATACAGTCACTTGAAGGTCACTCCCCACTAATAGACTGCCATATATTCCCATATGTTTCTAAAGCCATGTTAACCATTAACATTTCATCGTTTCTGTGCCCTGATTTTGCTAAACTGAAAGTCATGTGAAGTTATTAATATCTACACCTTGCACACATCATGGGCACAAATAAAATATTAATACAACATGGATACAATTAGTTTCATGGTTGACACCAACCACAAAATATTTATAAATATTTCAAATATACAGATATTTCACTGAGCCTTTAGCAGGTAGGCTAACTTGAAGGTTTCAGCTTTGCTTGATATCATTAATAACCTATTAATACAGTAATGCACATGAGTGAAATATCGATGCAAGACTGATCATTGCCATTTTATTGTTGACGCCACCCACAAAATGCATTTAATATTTTTTTTACTCTTGTTTATGCCAGTGGGTGGGACGGTGGTGCATTAGGTACATGGAAAGAAGGGCCTGGGTTTAATTCCTGGCCGGGGTATCTGGGTTCATTTCTGTATGGAGTTTGCATGTCCCCCCCACATCTTTGTGGGTTCCTCTGACAGTCCAAAGACATTCTGGAAAGTGAACTGAAGAGGCTAAATTGCCCCTAGGTCGCTTGGCTAACACTGATCAAAGACTCGACTTGACTTTGACTTGAAATTCATAATTTGAGACTTGACTTAGACTTGTATTATTGAAGATGACTACGGCAGAAATAGTAAGGTCGGGATTAAAGGATTCTGTTTGTGGATGAATGTAGTAAAGAGAGAACAGTGATAAGCACCACCTGCAGATCAAACATCAGTGGCACAACCAACGTTATCCATCACTACAGGACCCACAGCTGTGTCATTAAGACATATACATACTCCAAATTTAAGTCTTGCTCCTTGACTGCACTGACCTACTGTCTGTTCTGCTCTAACCCTACACCCTAACTGCTGCTGCTGTTTAACCCAGGAGAGCAATCAGTTAAGTTTCGTTCTCTAGCTCGGTAAAGTTCGGTTGATATTGGATATTTGGCGGATATTCACATATCACTCCTTCTGCTGTTCACAGATAACCTCCTAATTGCCTAAAATGGCATTTTCTTATACTGCATAACTGATTTGAATATGGAAACTGGAGTTAGGGCATCATAATTCCGTATGACTTGACTTGAGACTTGCTTGACTTATTGCAGGACTTGACTTGGCTTGCTAGAATTTTCCTACATTGACTTGGGACTTTCTTGAGGCTTTAAGGTTAAGACTTGAGACTTACTTGTGACTTGTATATGTGTGACTTACTTCCACCTGCAGATTACATACTGAGAGAAATGGAGAATGTATGCAATTCTGACAAGTCAATCACTTTTTAGCGACAACATGCCATGGTACAGCAGGAAGCCTCCATGAAAAGAAAAAAGATGCCTTCAGAGAAAGGGGAGAAGAATGTCTACATAGCTGCTAAATATGAATAAGTGCATGCTGTAAAACTGGCCACAGCAAAGTATGAACACAAGCTTAAGTCCAAACCTTGTGCTGAAAAATTCAGAGGGGTATGGCCTAGTCTAAAGAAGATCATAGACCATGTCACAACCTGTATCCTGTGATGAACCTAGTTTACCAGACAGCTGAAATGCATTTTATTGCTGCCTCAATGCCCTGGCTTCTCCTCCCAGTGGAGCTCCTGCACTGAATGTTGACCCTCCCTATGTGATAGCAGCACTCAGTCAGAGTGCACTCAGTCAGAATTCAGCCCTCAGGAGCACTCAGTCAGAACCCTCCTGCAGAAACAGAGCACTGGGATTGCAGCAGGTCCACTTTGTAAGGTCCCTTCATGTTTTAAATCAGCTGTGAAAATCCCTGTTCATAAGACCTCCAGTGTAAAGCTTTGTTTGTTGAATTTAGCTATGCTTTCAGCTGTATTACGCCTTGCACACTATTGGACCGCCTCACCAGTTGAGGTATGGAATAAGCATTAGCTTGTTGGTCTTGGATGTTCTTCAACAAAGAACCCAGGTGGTTAAAATCAATGAAATATACTCAGAACTCTGGAGCATCAGTACAGGAGCACCACAAAGGTGTGTACTGTCTCCTCTATTATGTTAGATACAAATAAATAATTGTATATCCCTTTAGGCTCTGGCAGACTACATTAGTTTGCTACTGACTCTAAAGTGGTGGGGTTCATTTTTTCTAAGGATGCCTACAATAGGGAGGTCACCCATTTGGTTGACTTGTGTCACAGCCACAATTTGGCACTGAATAAAGCAGGACCAGAAGATGTGGCAGGTGGAGAGTTTTACTTCACTTCATAGGAAGGAGAATAAAATCCTTTATCATACATAATGCCAACCTTATGTTAAATGACTTTTCAAGCAATTTCACAAGACCAAATTCCAATGATGGTTGATTCCTTCATCTTGATCGTTTGGTGGTCAGGACAGCTGTAAGTCCTCTTTTTGTGTCTTGATGTTCCCATAAACTCAACTGTGATTTCTATTATTGTACCTTTTTAGTCTTTTATATATTGATGTTGACACTGACCCCACCCAAAAGATGACAGCTGGCAATTATGAATAAAGGGCAATCTTAGACAATGAGCTCTGGCAATGAGCCATACTATATAGCTGGTATTCACTGGAATAACAAGAATTACTGAGCTAGCTGTCACAACTCACCCCCATCTCATTTTGCAGGACAGACAGACCTTGCTATCCCTGTTCACTCAACCGGGGTCATGTCCACATTCTGCAGTTCTTGTCTTTTTCTTTTCAGCTGTTTTTTTCAGAACCCCTGACTGCACAGAAAAGGGCAGATGTGCCCAAGAACTGTTTCTGTTTCTGCTTCATTCTTCGACAGTTTCTTTTCTGGTAAATTTCCACCAGGAGCATGATGGGAATCTCAAAAGGATTCTAGTTATAGCACTGGTAATAGTGACCCTCGGAGATCCCCAGTCTTTCCAAAATCATAGTCTGTGATTAAAAACTCTGTGGCTAATGGCACATTGTCTTTAGAGAGAGTGTCAGACTTAACGCTTACTTTATGGTTAGCATAAGGTTCACGAAATACTTTTATTTGGCAGTAATAAAATCTACACTCACTTTTTCAATAACTCTCTGGTTTAACAGCAGGCTACCGTGGCATGGCAACAAAAAAACAGGTGGATACACTTATGTGCAAAACTTCTGTAATTACTGGAGGCCGGCTGCCACTTCTTTCATTTCATCTTTTAGTATATTTCATTCAGGAGTGGAACGAAACACCCTGCACACGTCCCATAGGAATGGTTTCTTCGACAGAAGAGACCAGTCAGTTTTTTCCATTTGTATTCATTACCGTTATGTTTAAAGTATGTTTCGATAGTGTCAGCTGAGGTTGTTGATAGATGCAGGATGGCTTAAGGATTCACTGTAGCTTAATAACTTGCGTTTTTAACCAAGTATATTTAATGCAAGCTGTTATTCTGCTATGCTAAATTTACTAATACTTGAGTTCTTTTTTCTAATTTCAGTAAGACTACATATACTTATGCTTCTCTTACTTTACTGCTCCTCAGGGTGGATTAACTGGATTATGTCTGGACTGAGTTTACGCCTTTTAGACACAAGAGGGCAGGGTTTAGCTATTTTCATCACCACTCCGCTTTCAGTACTGCTCAGAGTGGAGGTCTCCTCAGCGGACTAATCAGAGATCAGCTTCCTGATTAATTTTGAACCACTTAAAATGACTCCCAGGTCAATACCGTAAGCACCTACTACTGCTGACCACAAACCACAAAATCTCTGCACAGTCATGATGTGTAAAATGTACAAGACTGTGCTAATAAGCAATGCGACCTTGCTTACTCCAAACAGGCATTTAATGAATGTAAATAAACCCTATTAACAAATTTAATGATGTTGCATCCCTACTTGGCTATGTATAGATCATACTCATGCCACATATACAGAGCTGCTTCTTGCCATAAGCATTATAAAGTGTCACTTAGGCCACTCGAGCCACCAGGCCTATGTAGTTAAGTCTGTAAGTCTGTCCAGAGACTTTTATTTTTTTCTAATAAAAAATAATCAAGTATTATTCGTTTTTCTATTCTTGCAATGGGTTTGGGCGGGGTGGTGTCCCATTTAATATGTCACTCAGATCTCCAAAATGTTCAGAAATGGCACTGTATACATATAACTTTGTTAGGGATGCAACAATTTTACTTTTCCTCCTGTGTTAACTTGTGATATTGGCTGATACTAAGTACTGATACGATATCAGAACACTTTTCTCTTGTTCCAATTCAAATCTGTATGTACAGTTCACAACATATAACAATCATTATGAAGAACAGTGTTGAATGTTTAGCAGTGAAGTCTGCCAGCACATCAGCCTGTTAAATAATGTTGTTTTGTCGCCAATACAAGTGTTCAGTATTGTAGCATCTCAGTGTGTGCTGTACTGTGCTGGTCTGTGGTGTAGCAGTGCGTTATTCGTGTCTGTCAGGTTTTCCCATATGTGGCTACACATGACCTGCTTTCTATCCTGACCATTTAGTTGGTGCTGGTGGCAGTTTCACCACTGCTGCTGTGTTCAGTAAAAGAGCAATTGGTTAAACTGAACTATACTGCACCTTCTTTTATGCCAACATGTCACACTGGTGTCAGAAGTAGAATTGCCCCCTAGTGGTCTGGAGGAGAATGGTAGTATCGCAGTCTCAAAGGTACAAAAATGTGTAAATATGTTGCCTGTGTTATTCTGTAGTGCGCTGTGGGGTAGTAGTAAAGTGTTCATGCCTACCGTCTGGTATGTGGCTGTTGATGACGCCCTGCTATCTGTTTATGGTGGTTTCTCCTCTGCTGTTGTTGTGTTGAACATTTGCTTTAGGTGCTATGTTTTCCACTTTTCATCGAAGCAAGATCCTTTTTTAAAGGCACAGCAATATTAGGAATTATCACAAGAAAAGTTGAACATAGTCCAATAGCACACCCTGGCACAGTAGTATGGAATAGTTCTAGTAGAGTCTATAAAAAAGCTACATAAAAACATTATTCATTATTTTATTTAAGGATAAAAGCTTTGAATTGTAGGCTAGATTCATTATAGATGACCTCACAGACTCGTTTCCACAGACTGTCCACCAGGGGACCCTCTAAGACTTCTGCCACAGTTGAAACGCTGTATAAAACACAAAACCCATTTATGGCTTACACACTGTAGCATCAGGTTTGTGACCCTTTTCACAGCTACTGTAAACAAGTAGTATAATAAGCTTTCTAGCTAACTACAGGTTGCACTTAACTGCTGAAGTGTTGATCCCTTTGCCTAATATTATGGCAAGCTAACATAACACTCACACGGTGCATTATTTATAATAACTACAAGAATATGATGAAATTGAATTTGTTACTAAATTACTGAAGAAACAGAAATAAATCTATAGTATCTATTGCATATATATATTTATGTCTTACCTCAAGACTGTTACAGACAATAATAAGATTTTAATATCTGTGTTTAATGCTCCAAATAGCCATGCACAGTTGCTAATAGAAATGAGCGTTATTGCAAGGGTGGAAATCAGATCATTTAGGTGTTCTCATAAAGCAAATAAAGCCATGTAAAGGCATACTCATGATATGCCAGCATATCCGACCCCCAGTGTAAACAATGTTATAAAGAATACTTATATTCATGTAGTCTTTAAAGAATTTGTCCAAATCAATGATAGGGCATTGCATTACATGCAGTATACCACATGCAACGCTGAGTAGTGCAGAACAGTTTGAATATCACGTTAATATTTGTACAGGTATTGCTTCTCTATTGTGTTTGTCTTTTGTCATGTCTTTTCCTGTGTCAGTTTTAGCTAACAGCACAATTTGCTAACATATCCAGTTTATTGGATGATAACAACTGTAGTCAGTTACTATTTACACTGTGGACGGGCAGCTGCATAACTTAACTCAACCCAGCTATGACTCAAATGTCATCACAAGTGACCCATAAAACCCATATGTGAGATCTAAAATTGTGGATTTTATCATAACCGTATAAGTAGATGGTCTTGACTAGTAAAATGTCATTGCTGCCTACTGAAAATAACTGCAGTAACAGACATACTTATATTTATGGTTCATTTAGAAATGTAAATATTATTGATTTTAAAAGTGATTATGAGAATGAGTATCGACAATACCAAAGAGTCTTCAAGGCCTGAAAAAAATGATGCCTGGGCCAGCCCATGTCACAATGCAAGATTGGTGACCTAAATCTACAGCCTGGGCTTGATGCCCAGGTCAACCCCAACATTCTTGTGTTGAGGTCTATTTATTAGCCTATTAATTTGGTCCCAGTCAGCAAGTAAAATGACGTGGATGTAAAGAATATAATGAAGGATGCCCTGTTTTCCTTTAAAATAACAAGGATTCACTCAAAAACAAAGTCAAGTGACGGATGAAATATATGGTGGTACCAAACCGTATTTGTCCACTGGTCAAACTCTAACACAGTTCTTTATGTTATGAACAAGACGATATTTGTTTCAGGGGAGAAACACTTTTAGCACAACCTTTTTAGCCCAACTCACTGATGATAGACTCTTTGTGTGGTGAAAGCCTGGAGAGAAATTCTGACCAGTGCTGTACAGTGATAGGATTGTGTTAAGGGGATCATGAAATCAAAAAGGTTATTAAACCTTTCGGATGCAAACCTGCAGAGAAACAGCAGACTGAAACCCACCAGCCAGCATTTGAAAGAAACTGCTGTCTAAAAGATACCACAGCGTTAGGACGCCCTGTTCAAAATAAATAGCACCTGGTTTTACATTCTGTTTTCTGAGAGCATGAACAATTTTAAGGATGGCAGAAATGTCCAAATACATTCTGGGGTCACTTTAACTCCTCATGAACATGCTGCTAAATTTAACACAGATCAGCATCAGGCAATAGTACAAACAGAAAGAAGAGAAAACACTACACTATATAATAAGATGTAATAATAATAATAATAATTCTAAGCAGGAGAAATTAGTCTTGAAATTGAGAGGAGGTGCAGAAGTGTCCTAGTTATATAACAGGTATTCTAATGCTATTCTGGTATTTATTTATTATTATTAAATATTAACATTAATATTAATCTTTCTCAATTAAAACATCCTGTATATCAGTGACATCCAAAAACCTCCCTAATGTAAAAATCCCAGTTTAATCATGATATTTGTATTTTTGGGAGGATTTGGCTTTTATGATAAAACTCTACTGAGGAAATACAGCTCAATATCCATCTATTGTTTATGAAGTAGAAGCAGAAGCGGTTGCCATGGGCCTTTAAAGGACAGCTCCTGGACCAACAGGAAGTGTGTAGGTGGAGTAATTACTGAGTGTGCTCATATGCTCCACTCTGAGGTAGAACTGTGCTTCAGTGTGTCACCTTGATCTGAAGGGTGGGAAAAAACCTGACGAGATCCGACAGTAAGCGAATGATGATGTCCTGGACTGAATGAGAGAAACAGAAACAGAGAAAATAGATTATTAGTGTCATGCAGAATAGAATAGAATAGAATAGAATAGAATAGAATAGAATACTACCTCAATAGTAACTCAGAATAGTAGCAAGTCCTCTTTAGTGATGAGACCTGCTTCTGTTATGGTGGAGACGACGAGTGAATCCATGTGTGGAGGCACCATGGTCAGCATCAAGGTTTGTTGTCACATGTCACACGTCCAGAAGACCTGGTGTCACTCCAACTCCACTCCTTCTGCTCAGTCTGCAGGAGCTGTGTGAGAATATTCAAGCAGGACACCTTTAGGAAGCTCTACAACTCCGTGCCGAGATGTTTGGAGTGTTGCGTTAGAATTGGGTCAGCATTGTTCACAGTGGTGGTATTCAGAACCAGGTGTCTGAAGAATTGAATGTCTCTAAAACATCCCTCACAAAAAGTTATAATGTTAAATAGATATGAATATGAAATATTGTTTTTAATCCATTCATGGCAGAGGGGTGCATGCAGGGTGTTGTAAGGGAAATATAACTAGCGCTATAACTACTGTTGCATATAAAAACTCTAAAGACACCTGTAGGTTCACTAGTGCCTTTGGATAGTTCATACAATTTTGAGCAAACAGTAAAGAATCATTAGCGCACATACTGGTAACCAAGTTGACGGCAATCAGGTGACCATGACATTTCTACTCCTTCTCATGACTCAGTAGTGACATCACCCACTTATTCAGACAACACAAAGGCTGTGGCCCAAATTAACCCCTAGTCCCCCGCATGGTGAATGACTGTCCAGAGAATGAATGTGTGGTATCTGCTGACATCATAAGATTAGATGTACTGGACTACTGCAACACTCCGGCTGCATTCATAACATGATTTGCTAGTGTGCATGTCAACAGCCCTCCAAACTTATTAGTAACATTCTGAAGCTTGTGTTTTTCCATGTACTCGAAATGAGAACAAGCAAGAGTTGATGGTAAACAGTTGTGCTGCAAAATGATAGGGTTTCATTTGCCAACTACTCAATCAGTACATTACAGATTTGCAAGCTGGTATGTAAGTTTATGAAGTTGATCATTTTGGAAATGTAAAAATATTGAGTGACTGCACATTTTAGAGTTAAATTTATTTGTATATGATTAGAGATTATGCAAGAGGGGTAGAAATTATTATATTTATTTGCTGATTGTTAATATAGAATCCAAAGTATTGATTATAAGGTTCATAACAGGCATTATCACACTTATCATATCATTGCTGTCCAAACTCGTATCTTCAGAATGGCAACTTTACAGTAAAGGACAAAATCTAATTGAATTTTAATGGAAGTCAAAGGAATGAGACTTTTTACCAAGCAATTTTGGGCAGTTTCTGTTGGTCCAATTGTCATGAAATATCCACAGAGTGTAAACAGCAGCTGCTGTGTTCAAATGATACACCAAAAATGGAGATACATGTTTTAAAGAGAGACAGTTTTAAGTGAAGGGCATGGTAAAGCAAAAAACTTCCCAAAGGAAATACTTTACCATTATCTACCTCACATAAATAAACTCTTCAGTGATGTTTGTTTATTTAATCAATCAATTAATTAATTCATTTAAAATATATATATTTATTGTTTGTTTGTTTGTTTGTTTGTTTGTAAATACAATGCTTACACTGGTTTAGTGGACATGGTGACCCCTTGTTTCTATCAATGGCTTTGTTTACATTTGAGTGAGTTCAGTGTGGGGAATTTTTAAACCCGGTGGAGTTCTCCTTTAAACATACACTTGGCGCTGAGCGTGTGCGAACAGACCTAGAGCAAAATCACACGCTTTACATGTAAAATGAATCTTGTAGACAGCACGGGAGACCTGTCTTCATCTACTAGAACTCTCCGCGTGCACGCCTGGTAGCAACGAGCACGAGCCCATACAGACGCATACGCTCACGCACACAACACTCGCGAGCACGCGCACTGGAGCAGACGGGCGCGCGCGGCTGTGTTGTAGAGCAGGAAGGAGAGACGAAAGCAGCAGCAGCAGCAGCAGCTGTTTGATGGACGCGCGAGAAGAAGCGAGCTGGTTAGCGCGTGTTTACCGAGCAGCGTGTGCGCGTGTCCGGAGCCCGCAGAGCGTGCTTCAGGAGGGCGAAGAAACGGAGATCGTTCTCGGATTAATCAGCGGAGACTCCCCTCTTTGACCATCCGCTATATTCACCCAAGGCTGTGTTTAAGAGAGAGAGCGAGGCAGAGAGAGCGAGAGAGAGGGGAGTGTGTGAAGGGCCGTGCATGCTGATATCGTGTGTGTGAGTGTGTGTGTGAGGATGGGCTGCACGCTGAGCACGGAGGATAAAGCGGCGGTGGAGCGCAGCAAGATGATCGACCGCAACCTGCGGGACGATGGAGAAAAGGCAGCGCGCGAGGTGAAGCTACTGCTACTGGGTAAGAGAGAGAAGTGGGGTAAATGTAACACTGAAAAGAGGGGGTTATAATACACACTGATACGGATCTGTAGGGGCAACACAACATACACTGGGTGTGTAGACTGGAGGAGGCCGTCATAATACAGACTGGAGGGGTGTGTGGTCGGGGATGGGTGGGCGGTAATACAGACAGGATGAGCAATAGGATACACTCACAGGCAACAGAACATACCGTGGGTTATAATAAAGGAAGGGCCAGTACTAATACATACTGGAAAAGGATTGGTGGAGCATAACACTAGGCTGAAGGGGTTGGTGTAATACAGACTGAATGAGTAGCAGAACACACACACAGGGGCAATAGGACATACTCAATGGGTTATTTAAAAAAGATTGGGAAGGTTCAGTAATGATACATACTGGACAAACATGGTAGATAATAACATAGACTGGGGGCATCAGGGGATAGTACAGACTGGATGACCAATAAAACACAAAAAACAATGGAAAAGATTCAGTGAGTTATAATAGAGCCTGGAATGGGAAAGTAGTAATACATACAGGGGCAATAGGACACACTATTAAAAAGACTGGAAAGGGGCAGTAATAATACATACTGGAGTGTAGTGGATGATAAAGGGGGTAAGGTGTAGTAGAGACTGGATGAGCAATAGAATACACACAGGGGCAAAAGATCAGACTTAGTGGGTTTATAAAAAAGACTGGAGACTGTAATACTACATACAGAAATGTGGGGTGGGTTTTATACAATGGACTGTTTAGCAATAGTAAAACAGACTGGAAGAGGCAGAAAAGATGCAAAATTACAGAATGTGTGGGCAATACTGTCACATACATGTAACAGAACAAATACAATAAGGAGTAGAGGGAGCAGTAATAATACCTACTGGAAACGTGAGGTTATCATAAACACCTAGACAATGAAGTAATAATATACAATAGAACACATACAGGACGGATTCAGGAGGCAGGAATAATAATCAGAGCCAGGAATGTACTCTGCTACAGATCACTGATTACCTGGTAAAAAATCGAACTGTATCCTAATCCATATAATAATATAATCAATTACGTTTTGTTATTTTTAGATTACTTGTCCTTTAAGGTGATTAAACAAAGACAATCAAAAATATTAACCAGACTCTTCATTGTCACTGTTTATGTTTTATTAAACAAAATAATATATTCTAGGGGATTTATCGTCTGCTCTTAATGTTTGCTATTTGTGCTTCCATTTAAAATAACTTACGGAGTGTTGAGGTATAAAACTGTCATTTATTTATTATTATCTGCTTATACAGTGTAGTTAAAAACTGCCGCCCTGGTACTGATTTATTAACACACTGTATCTTTCCAAACCCAAAAACTACTTTGCTAGCTCGTCTTTTGACACTGTCCTCATAGATAGTTATGACGGATCACATATTGCATAACTGATCGTTATTTGTGTTCTAACTGCTAAAAGCTCTATATCAAAGCTCTGTGATCTATGCTCATTATTATATACTTTATAGACACCACTTTCAGCAGTCCACACAAATACACGTCTTACCCATTTAAAATAAATATAATAATCATTTGCACCATCATTTGAAATCTTCTGAAGACAAAAATCACACATGCAAAGGGGCCAATAGAACACACACACAGGAGCAACACAACACACGAGCAAAATAAAACACACACAGGGGCAATAGAACACACACAGGGCCAATAGAACACACACAGGGCCAATAGAACACACACAGGGGCAACACAACACACACAGGGCCAATAGAACACACACAGGGGCAACACAACACACACAGGGGCAATAGAACCCATGCAGTTGCAATAGAACATGCAAGCACAGTAGAATACATGCAGGGGCAATAGAACCCATGCAGTTGCAATAGAACATGCAGGCACAGTAGAATACATGCAGGGGCAATAGACTACATGGAAGTTGAGTTCAAAGTTGTGAACAGCAAAAGTTTGGCCTATCAGATTGCTGTGACTGTGCAACACGTATACAAACCTTCACAATACACATAGACACATACTCTCTCTCTCTCCGCGTGTCTCTCTCTTTCTCTCTGCCTCTGCCTCTCTGTGTCTGTGTCCCTGTGATTTTCAACCTCTCTGTCTCTCTGTGCCTCTTTCTGTCTCGTTGTGTCTCTGTCTTTCTCTCTCTTTCTCTCCGTCCCCCTCTCTCTCTCTGTATCTCCCTTTCTCACATACACGTTGAAGCACAGCTGATCTGATCGTTGGCCCGCGGCACCATTCATTGCCATTACTGGTCTGTTCATTGTTCATGCTTGTCATTGGTGTTCCGGCAGTTGAGAACTGGGAAACGGACGGGTGGTCAGGAGAGAATATAAAATGAAAATTGTACAAGCATATCCTGAGCAGAAAAATATAAAGAATTGCTGGGCGTTTTCTCGCCCCCCCAGTGAGTCAACATGGTTGAGAACACACACCACCCAAACAGATGGTAGCTAGAGGCCTGCCAAAAGCCCCATATCATGGCACATCCTGCTGCAGAGAGGGCCTGTGAGGTTTCCCCTCTTACACCATAAGAGAAGCTATGGGTTACTCAAGAGGAAACAGCCTTCCTTTCACAGCTAAATGAGATGTCTAAATAGACGGAAATGCGTCTTTTTAAATGGATCAGCAAGGTCAGGCTTATGGTGGATGTTGCTTTCATAAAGCTGTCTTTGCTGAAATCAAGACTTACTGATTTCCCTACAGTGGTGATGATAGGACCCAGGAGGTACAAACAATGTCTGCATTACAAACAGGCATAGCAATTAATTTACTCAGGCGTCTGGCTACTGTCACCACCGCTGTGAACAATTCAGACTTTGTAAGTTTCTTCAGAGCGCCATATTTCACATATAAGTACAGAGAAACGTCAGGTTTTAAGATGACTGCTACTGCTGTTTTTTCTGTGTGGCTGTGTGCACCATACTACAGTCAGTTTACAGTCATACAGTCTATTAGAGATAAATGAACAACTCATCAGACTTTGAGATGTATGTCAAGCAAAATGCTGAGTGCTGTATTTGCATCATTGTATAAATTGCATTAATTAAATGACGTTGTTTGACGTGCTGGATGAAAGCATCGGCATTAACTGGTGCAGAAGAGTGAAACAAACTGCATCTTTTTGCCTTTTAACCACTATCTAATTCTCATCAGCGATGGAATGATCCGTTCTGTTTGGATATTTTGTTGTATGTCTATCTAATATAAATAGAATGGAAACAGTGTCTTTCGCATATTCACCCTTATGAAAAAAAAAAAAGTTTTAGATGTGAAATACGACACACAAAAATACACTCAAAAAAAATTCAATGCTTAGTTATATTGTCACTGTTCAGAGAACAACACGATCTCCAAAATGACGACTTGGCTACAGGAGAGGGCAAAAACTAGTTGCACAGGAATGAAACTTGGTGGGTTGGTTTGACATTGTGAGACATGCAAATTATTCATGTGCATGTGATGTAAGCAGGGACAGGTATCCTTGTTGCTGTACCTTATTGACTATATAAGGTTGCCCTGTTGCACATGCTTTCCGTTCTGACTTGTGCCGTTGTGTTGGTAGCATCCTTTGCAAGTATAGCATAATGCAGTGAAGAATTCAAATGCAGTTCGAGCAGTTAGAAGAGTACGGTCGCCTCGGTGGTCTTTCCAACATACTGTGTGCCATACAGTTCATGCGCATACTAACATAGCACACTGTTGGCAGCAGTGGATAGAAGAAGGCATGCACCAGCGACATGAAGGATCTAGGAGACCTACACAAACCACGAAGCGAGAAAACTGACAAATTGATGACTGCCCTTAACACCACGTCAGCGTTGCCAACGACTGCAATGCTGTTGTGCCAGACTGTCATGGAGTGACTCAGAATGGCAGCAGGTCATCTTCAGTGATAAGTTCCGCTTTTGTCTTGGTGGAGACGACTAATGAATCTATGTGTGAAGATACTGTGGTCAGTGCCAAGATGAACAGTTTGTCATCATGCATCACATGTCCAGAAGGCCTGGTGTCACTCCATCTCCTCCTCTACCACAAAATAAGCAGGAATTGTGTAATAATGTTCAAGCTGCTTGGGATGAATTATCGCAGGACACCATTAGGAGCCTCTACAGCTGCATGCTGAGATGTCTGGCGTGTTGCGTTAGCAAATACAAAGGAACCCAGAGGAACTTCTAAGCAACTAAAGGAGTCTTTCACAGGGACTAATATAATAGTCATTCAGTGTCACAGTTTATGAGTTGGTGGCATCGATAATGAGCGGGTAGTTTTTATTTGCTAGTCTTTTCAGATCTGGGCTTTATAATTGAGTAAGAGAATATTAAACCTTTTAATAATTAGAAGAATATAGCTGATATGTCGATTAAGCTGATATTATGTTGTAAGAACTGGCCAGTATTTAATATAAAAGAAAAGAATTGCCAGTTTATTTTTTTATTTTTTAAGAAATAATTAACCTGTAATTTGAAGGTAGTTGTAAGGTTATTACAGGTTGTTACATTATTATCACCATATTATTACCTACTTATTGCCGACAAGAACATTCCTGCCTGTCTGCAGTTTGCTACAGATCATGAGATCATAGCCAAAATGCTACTGGAAAATTGTATTGCGGATGGAAAAGCCTTTTTGGTTTAAAGAGACGTGTTATGTCTGGAGAAAGGAAAACAGTGCATTCCTACATAAGAACTTTATCTAATCTGTGAGAGGTTGCGGTAGTGTTATGGTTTGGGCCTGTTTTGATGCATCTGGGCCAAGACAGCTTGCCATCATCGCTGAATTATATGAGTAAATCCTAAAGGAAATGTCAGGACATATCTCCCTGAACTAGTTTAGTAGTTTTGCTCTCTTGTGTTCTTTTGGGAAATATGTGGAAATCTGATTATGATTTAAATCATTATGTTGAAACACAGAACATTTTTAAAGGGTTCACAAACTTTCAAGCACCACTGTAGCTATAATGAGGTGTGCTGGTTGGTGTTTGTCATTAACACTTTAGAGACATCTCTGGGACGTAATGTTTACTGGCTACCCCATCGCTAGCTAACTGTACTTGTAACATCTGTGGTTTTACAGGTCTGCATGTGGACTGTTCTCGTAGGTCTTTTGCTCTGGTTTGTTTAGCTCTGAGTGTAAGCTGTTCTAATGGATCTGTGAAGTTGGATTGTACAGCTCTGGATGTGATTTGACTCTTTGACTATCTGAAGCCCTATCACAGACGGTCTCCTATTGGCTGACACATAGTGATGTTCTGAAAGTATGCTCTGTTTGAAGTTTCCCTCTTTTTCCTGTCTGTTGTCCATCAACACATTCTTGTTGTTGAAATCAGAGGCTAGAGCTGTATCTTTGTTTGGGTAAAAACCTCCTCCTGCATGTAGCCTAATGCAGAATAATGAACTGTAGTCACCCTGCCCTTACTGCTCCTTGGTCTGACATGTCTTTCGCCACAAAGGCTCGGTTAGACCGTCTCCACGTCTCTTTTTCCTCTTACTCTCTCTGCCACATACACGTGTTAGCCTGATCAAATTACCCAATACAGAGATAACAGGGACAGAGAAAGGAAGTAAGGAACTGTAAGATGATCTTAGTAGATCCTAGAAACACAAACGCACACCCAACATTAAATATGGAGTACTATTGAGCTGAGTTAAGCTGAATGACATATACAGGGAGTTATATGTGTTTTGACCTAAAAACACATGCAGAGGAAAGGAAGTCCCACATCAGTAGCATTTTACTCTGATTAAGCAAACATCACACAAAATCCATCACTCAAATCATCAGACATGGGAACAAGTCACTAAGTTGCAAGTAACAAGTAAGTCTCAAGTCTTAACAATCAAGTCACGAGTCAAGTCCCAAGTCAATACAAGCAAGTCTCGAGTCAAGTCCCAAGTCAATACAAGCAAGTCTCAAGTCAAGTCCCAAGTCAATACAAGCAAGTCTCAAGTCAAGTCCCAAGTCTTAAACTTCGAGTCCTAGTCAAGTCACCAGATGTCATTTCAATATTTCACATAACTGATGCAGCTGATTCATAGTATATTAAACTGACATAATCATAAATGTTTTTAAAGTTTGTATTTAGTATAACAAAAACAACTTGCATCATCTCAAACAGTTCAAACAACAAAGTGCTATTTTACTTAACAGGAACAAGTAGTGCAAATCGTTAATTAAATAATTTGAGGATTAAATAACCTGCAAAGTACTGTGCAGTAAACAAAGTACTTACTGTAATCTCTAATAGATATGTACTAAACGCAGTATGGAAAAATGAATGTGACATTATACCACAGTTTACAGCAACAAAAAGTCAAGGTTTATGGATTTAAAAAATTAGGAAAGGACAAGAATATCATATGATTCATGATATCATATGAGCTGTTTCAGTATGCTATAAATTTCTGTAAACAGGCTAACAAAGTACACTACATCATTGTTTCTCAACCCTGGCCCTGGAGGCCCACTGCCCTGCACTTTTTATTGTTTTCCCTTCTCCCAACACATCTGATCCAACTAATCACCTCATAGCCAGCCCACTACTGAGTTAGAAAAAAACAGTAAAATGTGCAGGGCAGTGGGCCTCGAAGGCCAAGGTGGAGGAACACCACACTATAATGAAGTAGTAGAACACATTCCACCTACAGGAATTTTTAATGACATCACATTCTAAACCCATAAGCGTTAATGTATGGACCTGTAATATATGCATAATTTGAAAACAGCGGCAGTCGTTTACACTGTGAGATCTACATGATGAATAGACTAACAGAAATGGCCCAAAATTGCTTAGAAAAACGTCTGGTTCCATTGACTTACATTAAAATTGTAAAGTTGCCATTTTGGAGTTTTTCCTTGGACAGCGACGATATATATATATATATATATATATATATATATATATATATATAATATATATATATACATATATATAATATAGATATATATATAGCTATATATATATACATATATATATATACATATATATATATATATATATTATGTATATATAATGCATATATATATATAATATGCAGTGTGAACTGCTGTGTTTGACACTTTTCTGCTCTATGCTAATACCACGTCGTGGCTGAGATGCTGTGGTTCCTAAACACTGTAATTTTCAGTAAAATCTCTCACAAAGAGCTCGGGACGAACAGAGGACAACAGCGTTGTTTACATTCGCTGTTGTTTATTATTATGTCGCTACGTTTGCTAGCTTGCTAACTGCTATACGCGAAATATACACAGCACAGACTTACTGTGTTTGTGCAGCCTCAAATGATCGAGTTTGAAAGTGGTTGCACCTCCATCTGTGATCTTGACTAACAGGGACTTGCATACCGCAGTTCGTCTTTTAAGTACATTATAATCTTTGTAGTTGAACAGGATTATTTTTGGGATCATGTTACTCGTCTTCTCCGCACAAATTCAACACTGGCGCCCCCCTCAAAGCTTCCCGTGATTGGCTGTACGGTTACGGCTTTACTTGTTGCTAGGTTACGGATCATTGAGCGGCTCAGCTGAGCGTTACAGCGCCATTTAATATAAAATGATCAGTTATGTGATTCAGTTTTACTTATTCATTATGTTAAAGTAGGGTTGTCAAGTCTTTTCGAGTCTTAAAAACAAGTCCGATTCCAAGTCCAAGTCAGTAAAGGTAAAGTCTAAGTCAAGTCGCAAGTCTTTAGTAATGTTGTCGAGTCAAGTCACAAGTCATCAGTTTAGTGACTCGAGTCGGACTCGAGTCCAAGTCATGTGACTCGAGTCCACACGTCTGCAAATCATGCACTCAGTAAGACAATATCAAAGTACATCCTCAAAGGAAACCTCAACGTCTCTGAACAAGCCACCAGTGAGATGTTCAGTTTGATAGGGTTCATGGACTAATCTAGCTGTTTCACCTACTTCGGTTTCCCTCCCTCTGCTGTCACCTTTATTCATGGTTCATTGTGCATTGCAAGCTATAGGGTAAAGTACTGCACGGCTCACATGCTTTGGAACTTCATTTGGATCTGAATGGTGTGGTTTATCACAGTGGTGCAGCAGTCAACCATCTTCTGTCTAAATTTGCATAATTGCCAACTTTGTTGATTAATTATTGAAGCCTTTGATGCATTTCTGCAGCCCTTCACTATTCATTAATTCATATCAAATGATGGAGCCAAAGGTCACATCTAAACTAATATATCAGATTAACAATGCAAGCTGGTAATTCACTCCGGATCACAGGTTGCTGCTGGGCAGCGTGAGAAAATCTTTCTGGATTAGACAGCTGGTCCGCAAAGCAGGGAGGTGTATTTGTGTGGGTGTAGGTATGTAAGCTCACTGAGCCTAATGTCGCAGCACTAATGTTCCTGACTCTGCAACTGTAAAACTTATTCTGCTGAAACACTCAAAACTCATTTTACTGGTTTATCTAAACCGGAAACCATAAGCTGACTGACCTTCACAGCAAGAGTTTGGCCCAACATCACCCCAAATGTAGTCAGTCAGCCAAGACACATTTGGTGTCTGACTTTTGTTTCTTTAGGTTTGATGCTTTAAAGCATTAAGCACTGGCCTCAAACTGTGCTAAGGTGTTAATCTTAAATAGGCTTGTTTAAGGGGTTTCAGGCTCTGTGTGATTTACTGTTATCTATAAACATGAACCCAAGTGCTCGCGGCATTCAGGCTTCAAGGCGGCTACTGTTGTTTTTTTGGCCATGTGACATACTGTTGGCTATTTCTGGCCAAACCATTGCTTTAAACCTGGAAGGCTGTAGTTTCCTAATGGGGAAAAGCGTCTTAGGCTGGTGGAATTAAGATGTTTTAGAGGTTTCATTTGTTTGAGCTTCTGGTTGGATTTTGTGTTGTATGTGTAGAGAGAAAAGGGAGTTGTATATTTTGGGATCCATACATAAGTGAAGCTTGTGTGTGTGTATGTGTGTGTGTGTGTGTGTGTGTGTGTGTGTGTGTGTTTAAGCCCCGCCCTGTTGTCCCTACAGCAGAAGGCCTTTGATGTTTTTAGCCGCCTGATGATATCAGCAGAGTGAGCAGGCGGACACAGATCCCTGCATAAATTAGCCTCTGAAAATACACCCACCCACACACACACGCACACACACACCCTTACACTCAGTACAGGTGCTGGATTGCTGGACACAGCTTTATGCACAGTGAAATTGCACCTGCTCAGCTTACTTGAAAACTTGCTTTTCCTTTTTGTTGTCATGAATAGAGCTTTTTACCTGAAACAAAAAGATACAAGTTGTGTAAATTCCATTATGTTTGGGTTTGGAGTATTATTATTATTATTATTATTATTATTATTATTATTATGGTTGAGACCATATGAGTAATTCATAGTAGAAACTCATAGTAGTTGCGGAATAATAAACCTTAAAGTTAATAATAGAACTATAGGGCTCAGTGGGTTAGTTTTAAGGGGTAGGTGGGCATTTATGTAAAGTTTAATACAATACAGTCAAGTAATGTATTATCAGGAATGTATTATATCAAAATGTAACTATGATATCGTATTATTAAATAAATACAATGCTATGGAAACGTTTGTAACTGGAAAAGCATGATAGCCGTCTCCTTCTTTTCCTCTTTTTTTCTCTCGCTGTCTGAAGCATTAGCATGTAGTGTCTTTAGTGCCTTTAGTGTTGAAGTTAGTACATAGTCTAGAGCATTTAAATATAGACTGCAGCCAAAAAAGGCAGGTAGGAAGTCCTCATTAGCACTGTCCTATGACGGCACCTCGTTTGAAGTACATAATGCAAAATGGGGCAGCCTACCAAAGCCAGTTTTTAGCCTTATATAAAATTCTGTTTGAGGACTTAGAAAAAAAATTTGAAAAATTACTTGCTCATGGCACTGTAGGCTGCTTTTCTTAACTGTATTTAAAGGATCCTTCTAAGATCTAATGTATATGAACCATATGGTGATTATATGGCTTCTGTTTGTGGGGATGTTCTAGAATTTCCATATGTTCCACATGTAGGCCTTTCACAAACGAGAAATCTTAGCGATAATAGTTAATGATCTGATTGTTTTTTCTTGTCAATTGTCTAAATATTGTCAAACTGACAAATGAGCCACCTTCCTTTCTAGTTATATTTACATTGGTTGTACAGCTGTACATGCACTGCACTGTATGTCTATAGATGCATAGTCAAAACTTAGACTAAAAATTGAACAAAGATTATGTAATTGTGAATGTAATTGTGATAGGCTTAAGGACACAGTCATACTTTGCAGCAAGTGTAGGAGGTGCTATGACCCCTGTTGTTTCATGTAGATAGGATCCTATTAGACTCATATTGTCTCTGTGCAAAGAAAAACATGTATTTCCATGTTTGTCAATTTTTACTGTTATGCATCGTTTGAGCACAGACATCGTTTGAGTGTTTTCGTGATGAATGGAACAACAAAAAATGGCCTAAAACTGTTTGGGAAAACGTCTGATTCCATTGACTTACATTAAAATTAAATGAGGTTTTTGCCCTCTCCTGTGAAGTTGCCATTTTGGACAGTGACATTATGACCTGCACAGTCATTCTGACCATAAAGTTGCTTGTTGCACGTTAAAATGATTGTGTCATGAAAGACAGAAAGGGCAGAATGTGTAGGTCAATCAATTAATGGAAAAGTTGACAGATTGATTACAGAACTAATGGTTAGCTGTAGCTACATAGTATTGTTTGTGCATTGTCTGTGCCGGTTGCACTGCAGTTTCCTACACTGATAAAACATGTCTTTTTCCAGCGTGCTTATTTTCCTCTCAGTGTGAGATTGCAGTGTTTTCGCAGTTCTGTTGGGTTTGTGTCTTTAGAGACCTGAGTCCTGTTTCCGTATTCAAAAACACTTTAGAGGAAATTAGGGCCGTGTTTTGTTTTGTTTTCCGCAGCGGGTGCTGCTGTACTCCTAACAGCTGATAACAGAGGTTAGAATGTCACTCTCTCTCTCTCTCTCTTGTATTAGCAGTATTAGCAGTACTTTATTTGTATGAACATTTCTGAAACTTACATCCTGGCCAAACCAATAAACAACACTGTACACAGTAGCATTTTTCTTTTCCAATACTAATATTGGAACCATTATCGATACAGATACCATGCTTTTCTTTAAAAGCCTACAAATCTTTGAGAAGCACTATATCTAACTGAAGAAATTCACTTCTAAACATAAGCTATGATGGTGAAACCACACTCTTACCATCCTACAGGAAGAAATACACAGCTAATGCCATCACATCACTGGACTGAAGTCATTCTTTTTCCCCACTGTCCCCGCCTGTCTTTACTGATATCTGGCCAATAGCAATTTTTAGTGTTCCTGGAACAGTTTCCTTTAACCTTTTCAGGTTATTTACAGGATACGTATTTAGCAGAACTGAAACACAGTTACATATTGTGAAAATAGGAGAGATTTATGCAGTACACAGTGTACAATGCCTGTCATGAAGTTTTATGAAACACACTGCCAAAATATGGTCTAAACCTTGTTGTCTATGCTGTCTCTCATGAGCCATTGCCTTAGAAGGCAGCGTTGGGTTAAATTGGTGTTTGAGACACACATCGAAGACAGTACATTACATTGTTTGCAAGGACAATGACAGTGCAGTGTTTACTGTCAGCATTAGTGAGCATTAGCAACCTCGGCCTATGAAGAATGTCTTTTAAGAAGGCCAGCATACTGACTTTTTATAGCAGAAATGTTTTTATGTAGTCTTTTACATGAAATAAACATTCAACAGCTCTAAAACTCAGCCAGGCTTCAGAGAGTTTATTGGCCAGGCTGCTTCGCTAGTGTACATTGTACATTGGCTTACATTAGCTCGATTAGCAAACAATCATAATATGAAGATACCACTGTGTAGACTAATCATACATCCCTATCCTGATCTTACTTCCACTGGCTTCCAGTCACGCTTTTCTCATCACTATTGCTATGGATCTCTGTGAGGCCTGGGTGGATATGGATGTGACTGTTTGTAAACTCTTTGTGAACTTTTCTAAATGAATCTTTTTGTACATAAATACAAAAACAAACTACACAACTGAATTACCATCAGTGGCAACTTGATTTGGATGATAATGAAAGTGTGCTAACTAGCTTACTCTGCCCGAATGGTCTTTGAATTGTGACATCAAGGATGTGAGGACTTTCCACTGCACTTGTTCTGACAAAAAAAAAAACCTGTTCTGTGGAAAACATATCACAGTTGCCAGTGTTAACTGAACCGCTGGGATAGCAGATGACTTCTTACCATATAACTGTACATGACAGTAGACACCAACATTTGCTTCAGCCACCCACAGCCCCGCGCTGAAAGCACCTGCACCATGTACACAACAGTAAGTTAATGTATAATATGGGATCATGATGGGATATGTAAGGTATTGAGTGATGCATCTGCACTGCCTTCAGAAAACAGCAAAGTGAAGATACCTTGGCAGGCAGCATTTTATTCAGTTCATTTCGGACATGGCGGTGTCCTTTCCTGCCTCGGAACACTGTCTGAGTAGGCAGTGTATGTTATGTTCCACTCACAGCCTTTGAAACAGACATAAATCATCTTTCAGGTGCCCACAGATTCGTTCCTGTGTAGCTACTGATGTGAGCTTGGACTAGCTTAACAGAGCCCTGATAAAAATTTCATTCAGCCTAGTGAATTTAAGTTACACAGAGATGCAACATTACATTTCCAGTTAAAATGCTCTGCTAATGAGCAGATTGTGGATGTTGTTGCTGACTGGTCAGTTTGAAAACAACAAGGACAAGTTTGCCACCTCACTATGTTGGACTGAATATACAAGATAGATTTTTTCTTTTATGTGTCCTTTGATCTCATGAGCTGCTGTTTACACTGCGTGGAAATCCATGAAAAATGGACCAACAGAAATGGCCCCAAAACTGCTTGGAAAGACGTCTGGTTCCGCTGACTTCCACAGCGGAACTGTTTACTTCCACTGTAAAGTTGCCATTTTGGAGATACCTGTTTTTCTTTGGACAGAGATGCTCAGTTCAGATTGAATGAATATCTCACTGTAAATGTAAGTATTTTGATATACGCTGAGTTGTGCGTTACTGTTTCTCGTTAGGTTGAATGAGTATTTCACTCTAAATATTGGTATTATGATGATTTGTGAACTGAGTTGTGAACTATGGTTTCTCATTATTTTGAATGGAATTTATAGCAGTGTTTTGTAAAGCACATTGCTGGGCAGAGCATCGATCTAAATATGCAGTTGGTCAGTGTTTTGGCTATGTTGACAGTATGTGTAATGTGATCATGTAATTTATCTCCATAAAGATAGCATTTCGTCATTTCGCCATATTGCCCACCCTGTGAGAATGATATTCCAAGTTTGAGTTTCTTGTTTGAGTGCTTGAGAGATTGGTAGATCCTTTCACATACATGCACACACATGGACAAAACACACCCAGACCCACACACACACACACACACACACATACATACATACACACACACCCACACACGCACATACACACCCACACACACCAAATGAAGTTGTTTCCAAGAATACAATGTTAGGCCTGGTATGTATAAGACTACAGGGATTTCTGACTCTACAAGCATTTCTGACACGTTTTTAATAACGTCCCTGCTTTCATTGCATAGCTTTTCATTTTTGTCTGCTGACCTTGTGATTAGAATCTCAAGAGTCCTCCACGCCTAGAGACATCCTGAGACCGGCTGCATAAAAATAGCATCCATCAATTGCCCTGTAGCGAACTTTACATCCAAACCTTTCACAGATTTAAAGTGACTTTCCAAAAAGTCAACAAAAGAAAATGCTAACCAGTCAGTGTTTCCATTAGCTACGGTTTTGTGGCAATTCCTGAAGACATGCAGTGGAAGGCCCGAGGCAAGAATTTCACTCACTGTGCATGAGAGGATGTAGCACCAAACACATGACCCTTGTTGCATCATCATTATTCTCATTCCAAAACGAGCCTCATTCAGGAATAAAAGCATATTTTTATGAATATAAAAAACATATGTTCACATTTTTTTCTAATTAAAGTGCTTTATGTACATTTTAAAAATTTGCAGAAAATAAAAAAATTATATATTAGGTTTTTTTTACATTCAACAAATATCATTATCATTCTGCATTCTCTCTAAGATTATTTATTTAATTTTAATACAGGTAAACAGGACCTTATAAAAATTGAAGGTAAGGAGAAACAACTCAGGTTCCTGTAGAGTAGGAGTGTAAATAAGAAAATAAACACAATTTGTTTTGATTTAAAAGGCCATTGGTTCAAAACCAGGCAGGAGCAGGACTTTCAGGGATGGGCCAGTTGCGCAATGGATAATGCATGTGACTGCAGAAGATTCTGGGTTTAGCTCCTTGCTGGCTTGTGTTTCTTAGGGGCAGTCGTGGGCAGAGGTTTAGGAACCCAGCCTTGTGACTGAAAGATCACCTGTTCAATCCCATGAACTTAGAAGACACAACTGAAGTGCCCTTGAGAAAGTCACCTAACCCCCAGCTGCTCCATAAGTGTGATCACTGTCCCCTAGTATGTGTGTATGTTGGTGTTCAAAGCACAGCTGGGTTAAAAGTGGATCGCAGATTCCTCTGTGTGCAACTGCTATGGGTTAGTGGATGTAGTTTCTAAATATTCGTTGCACATCTGGAATGTTTTGTATTGTAGCATATGAGAAAATGTGTGCTGTGTTACATGGCTGCCAACACTCCCCTCCTGCTAAATGTGTAAATGCAGTAAAACCAAGACTTATAGAGGCGTTTTGGACCAGGTGTTTGGATAGTGGATTGGCACGTGCCAAAAAATGACTGATTTTATGGTTACCACTATTTCCCACAGGTCCACAAGGTAAAACATCGGGGTGGGAAGCTGGGGCCAAATCTAATGTCAGTATTTTTGAATTAAATTGGGTACTCAGATAAAACAAAAGCAAACACAAGCTGCTGAAATTGTATCTCATGTCATGTGAAACGTGGCAAATGTTTTGTAAAATGTACATTTTGGAGACAGTAGTAACTGGAAACTGCAAAATGACATGTATACCTGGGAGGTGGGCGGCGGGCCACTCAAGTATAGCCTATATGTGGGCAGTGCTGCCGTCATGGATAAATTGAGTGGTGCCAGCAATAAATGCATGCACAAACAAATATGTACACAAAACAAAAACATTTTCTTTCTTTCTCTCTCTCTCTCAGGTGCCGGGGAGTCTGGGAAGAGTACAATAGTGAAGCAGATGAAGTTAGTTGCTCACCCTTTATCTCTCAGCCTGCTGTGTAATGTGCTTTTTAATGTGAGGTCGTTCTTATTTTCTCTCTCACTCTCTCTCTATTTATCTCATCTAGAATCATCCATGAGGCAGGTTACTCAGAGGAGGAGTGTAAGCAGTATAAGGCCGTAGTGTACAGCAACACCATCCAGTCCATCATCGCCATCATCCGTGCCATGGGACGCCTCAAGATTGATTTCGGAGATCCAGCCAGAGCGGTGAGACAGTGGGAGGGCTGGGAAGAGGATGAGGAAAGAGCACTTGAGCGAAAAAACTAAATATTAGCATTGTGTATATTAGGAGCATCCCCCTATTGCCATATAGGCGCACTTTGTAGTTCTGCAGTTACTGTAAAACTGCAGTCCATCTGTTTTTCTGTGTACTTTGTTAGCCCCCTTTCACCCTGTTCTTTAATTGTTAATCCCCCTAGTGACCACCTCAGAGCAGACAGGGTGCATCTTTCCCAGCACTGCAGTGACACTGAAATAGTGGTAGTGTGTTAGTGAGTGTTGAGCTGGTGTGAGTGGATCAGACACAGAAGTGCTGCTGGGCCTGTTTAAACACTGTGTCCACTCACTGTCCACTGTGTTAAAACTCTCTTACCTTGCTCATCCACCTTGTACATGTATAGTGGTGATAGTTCATCTGCTGCTGCACAGTTTGTGTCGGTCAAACTATGGTCCTTGGCCAGTGGTCATATGATGCTGCCCACAGGATGCTGTTGGCCGGATTTTTTTGGTTGCTTGTTCTGAGGTGTTAAGGGGGCTTACAAAGTACACAGAGAAACAGCTGGACTACACTCTTACAATAAACATAAAACTACAAAGTGCAGCTCTATGGTGAGTAAAGCTCATGAAATGGACGATGTTCAGGAACAAAGTATGTGTATTTAATTGCATGGTCAGTAAATGTATGTAAGAGATGGCAGCCCTGCTTGTAAAGATTTACACCTGTAATAATACACCATGGACACCTGTGCTGGGTATTAAATTAAATAGTTTGTCAGAAAACTAATTTACACAGCTTTCTTCCCTTTACAATGTAGTTAACCAGCCCAAACATCAGGCAAGTATAGTTAATCAGCCCAAACATCAAGCATCTGAAATTTGATCCATTAGTTTTGCACTGGAGCTATGAGGCTAATGTCTATAATAAGCGATCACTATACCGCACCAATTAGCATCATGCTAACTTTATTCCTATATCATAGCATGCCTGCAGTAAAGGCAAAATTCAGGTTTCCAAGTGACTGCTACTGCTGTTTTAAGCTATGTGATGTCCTTGTGCATGTTTATAGGTAACAATAGCTATGCCACACAGTGTCAGTGTTAGAAACCACAGTATCATGTAATCTGAAATAGACATGCTTATGTGGTTTCTTACAGTAATGGTTTAGATGTGCAGTTTACATGATGCTAATTAGTAGAGTACAAGCTTCCAATATCTATTAACTACAATCAGTAGACACAGTCATACAGTAAAATAAACAGCTGGTTGACCAGTTGTTGAATATTGTATTGACTATCGGAAGATATTCTAAGCTAGAAGTGTGCTAGAAAACCCAACGTAGACCCAACGTTACCATCAAAACCAGCACATGTTGTGTTTCGGATGCTGATATGCTGGTCATCAGCATAACAATGTGACATAACCAGTTACTTTATATTTACATGCATTGCTACATCACTATGTTGCTTTACATTATTACATTAGCCTCAAAGCCCCAGGGTAACATTTAAGCTAACCTCAGGAACGTCACGTGTCCTGGCTGGTTATCTGTGTTTTGGATAAGGGAAACTTTCAGTGACCTGCAAATGTCTAACATTTAAGCATGCAGTTATCACCATGCCAGTTGGTGCGCACAAGTTTCTGTTTCTTTATTTACTGCTTCATTTATTCATTCATTCTTTCATTCATGTGTTGAATGTTTTCCTTCCAGTGAAGTGACAACACAAACATGACATGCATTCATCCATCCTACCCAGCCTATTCCAAGGTATTCAGGATCACCTGAATGTTAGATTAGTGAGGAGTTAAAGGTGTAGTTAGAAGTAAAATGCACTGTGACATTTGTGCCTGTATTGTAAGAGGATGAGTGTGTGAGTTAACAGCAATGTATTGAGGGTAATAATCATGATATGTGTGTGCGGGTGTTGTTGTGCGCACTGAGGTAGTGACTATTACAGTGATGGTGTTTTTATTGGGCTGTGTTTACTGGGAATGATGATGCTGATTGAGAGTGTTATTACTGCAGAACGATGAGGAGCCAGCAGAAGCTTCATCACCCTGAAGGGGCTTATTTAGCAACAATGACTCGCTCCCTGGGGAATTAGCGTGCCGCTTGCCAAAAAATTAATTATTCCTTTACGGGCTTGTATTTGTTTATTTATTTACTTGCTGGCTTCATGGCTTTGCTCTAGAAAAAGATGGTCTGAGTCACTTCAAAGCAGCAACCCCACCTGAAATTAGTAATTTGGAAATGAAAACAGATGCTTCTTGTTTCATAATCGGACTTATTTCGCAATATCCCTTTCCGCTCTATTGCTTTAGTCATAGAGAGTGAGAATGTACACTCAGTACTGAAGCGTATTACTAATAATTGTTGTGGTCGATTTAGAAAAAAAGTGAATGAATAAATGAAGAGCAAGATGCAGGCATAGATATGGTGTGAATGAGTATACAGATAGATGGATACATAAATAAATTTGGATATGAGTGACTCTGTGTTTGTTAATGCTTGGTTATTGCTTACACAGATAAATGAATGAATGAATGAATCCATGAATGATTGTGGACGTAATAGGTGATACTCTTTGTGTTACTGACCCTTGTGGTTCTGAATGAGCATTTTCAGCTGGATTAGAAAAACTATGAATGAATGAATAAGCAAATTGATGAACCAATGAATTAACCAAAGGAACTGATGGAAGGAATTAATGAATGTATAGGTAATTGGATACGTGAATAAATAAAAAGATTTGGGATTGGATGAGTGATCCTGTTTGTGTAACCACCTCATTATTGGTTTAAGATAAATCCAACACATGGATGAAGGGGTGATGGATGATGTAATAGATTAACAGTTTTTTTGTCCATATAAATGATGGACAATCCTATTTGAGTTATTGCCTCATTGTTGCTCTCGATTAAATGTATCTGCTTAAAAGAATGAATGAATTGATGGAATGGGATAAATAGATAAATACATAGTTAGGTATATAGATATATAATAACTGGGCATGGTGGGTGATCCTGATTAAGTCTTTAGAATTTGAATAAAATTAATAATTTGATTTCAAAATGGTTAACAGATGAATGAATGAATGAATGAATGAACGATGAAAGGAACCGAAGGGATTGAATGGATGGACAGATCGTTGGATAGGTAAATAAACACATGACTTTGGACATGATGGGTGGTCCTGTTTGTTTCACCTTTACAGTGTTGTTCTTAATAAATGAATGAATAAATGAATAAACCTCATGAAGAAATGGCTGAGGGAGGTGAATGGATGGGTAGTTATGTAGTTAATTAGATGCACATAATTTAAGCACATGATGGAATAAATAGTGAGATGTGTGATGTTTTTATTTCTATTTATTGATTTATTTATGGCTGTTTGATATAAACAAATAATAATTATGAATGAAATTGGACATGGTGGGCGATGTGTGTGTTTTAGGATGATGCACGGCAGCTGTTCGTCTTGGCGGGCAGTGCGGAAGAGGGCTTTATGACCGCTGAACTGGCCGGAGTGATAAAGCGCCTGTGGAAAGATGGAGGAGTGCAGGCCTGCTTTAGCCGCTCCAGAGAGTACCAGCTAAATGACTCTGCTGCCTAGTAAGTGTGTGTGTGTGTGTGTCTGTCACTGTCTCTTTTTTTCGACAGATTACACTACAGGCAATGTTTTTGTTTGAAAAGTGCTCTGTAGAGGTCTATAATGATCCACACAGTCAATCTGATAGATTGTAATACACTGCAGGAAGTGTAGGGGGTGATATGGCTTCCAGCAAGGGCATCACTAATGGTTCATGGATAGGGGGGCCAAGCCTGTATTAGGAGGGGGTCTGTTCCCACAGGAGAATTTTTAATGGCCCTGAAATGTTGATCATGAACACTACATGACAGTAACAACAAATGTATCAGAAATGACAATTTGGTCTGACTGGGAGAGCTGTATCTCTTTGTAGTTAAGCCCAGAGTTTATATGTGTTAATCTATTTCTCATATCCATCCACGTACAACAGGCACAGATCAAGCATAGGGAGTGAAATCAGACCATTTCCTGTCTCCAGGTCTTTAACATATTACTCAAATACACAGATTATAGATGAGCTCACTTTGAATTCATGTCACCGGAAATGCTTTGCACTATGGGCCTGCTTAATAAGATAGGAGACAGGATTTAATGATCTTAGTGACAAATAGATTTTCTCAGTTAGGTTGAGTTTAATTCAGAATTCATTTTGATTAAAAGCTTAAACAGCTCTGCCTGACGTTCTTCTTGATCACTAATCAGATCTGCCCCTTCAGTCCTGTCAGTCTCCCTTAGCTTCTTTCTCTAGCTCTGTTCCTGTGTTCAATTATGCAGTATGTTATTAAACTCAGATTTATAAGGACTCGAGAAAATGAAGGGATTAATCTTTATAACTATCTTGTTTACATACATTGTTCTAACAATCATCTCACTGGCGTTTTGACGAGCTATCGGCTCTTAATTTTCATCGGCACATTGAGGAACTAAGGAGCTGTTTCATGAGCATACATGACCTTGTCATTGACGTTTACTTGCTGTAGACGACGATAATAACATGAGGTATACTGTCACTGTTTTCAAATACTGAAGAAACATATAAAAGCAACAAAAATAAAGAGCTGTAAATACTGTTACTTCTATCTCTGTCCCTTGTTCACTCTTTCACTATCACTATGCAGAGGAGTTAGCTAGATAGCCTTAACAAGTAAAAACCTGATAGCAGCTATATTTACCTGTGGTCTGATACAGCCATGATGTGGTGCTAAGAGTAGTGTGCGTTAAATAAGGGTTAAGTGTGTTTTTTGGTCTCTGGTTATTTGTGTCATTTGTGTAGTTTTAACAACGAGTCTGTATCAAATACTCCAGTGATTCTTAATCCTGCACCTAGCGCCCCACAGGACTATACATTTTCTTGTCCCAGCACACCTGACCCAGCTCCCGAAGGGCTCCATGATGAGTTATGGTGTTATGAAACAGTGCAGGGAAATACGAGATTTTGTGATGTCCAGAATTGTAATTGAATTGTTAATGGATGGAGATTTATGCCCTTGGTGAAGGAGGTGTGATGGGGTAAAGTGAAAAGAAACCGTAGACCCTATTGTCAATAAGTCATTTCATGGAATAGTACTGTATAGATTAACCGGGTTAGGGTTTGTTAGCTACAGCTATAGCCGTCTTTGGGTACATGATTGCAGTCAGCCAAGATCAGAATTGACAGCTTTGGTTTTCAAACAGATGATGAGTAATTGGCCAGTTTAATATTTATATTTTTGCTTATATTTTTAATCTGTGCTATTATTCTGTAGCTGTACCTGTGCTCTGGTTAAATAATGATAGGCAGGTAAGTTCACTCCCAATGTATTTCAATGCTGCATCTATACCAACACCAACATGGTATACGGTATGTGGCACAGTTACAGTGCGTAGGATTCATTGTGCTAAATGGCCAAGTGTGTGTGTGTGTGTGTGAATACGCAAGTACAAAAAATAAAACATCACTTGTGCAAAAGTTTAATGTTACAGTGTTGTATTTTATGTTTTTTTCAGTATGCTAAATAAAAAGTATGCACTACACTTTGCCAAAAAATACATACTAAGGTTTGACTCAAAAGGTTGGCCATCAGCCAATTTGGCTGTTACGAAAAGTGGAATGAGCCATAAAAATTAATTGTTGCTCCTTTAGTTACCCTGTGAAAATTGAAAATTGTGAAAACTCAAAAAATGACTCGACTAAAAGAGTCCGTTTTAGGATGAAAAAATTTAATTCATTTGCTGGTAACAAATTAGAGTTTTTTCTTGTTTTTTTTTTAGATTGCACCAAGGAAACACTTTTTACAGTGTATCACATAGAGAGATTCTGTCTGCTTTCTCTGTTCCTGTACTACGTCTGGTGTAGTCTGGAATGATTTTGTCAATAATTGCCCTGCAGGAGCTACTCAAATGCTTTGGTGAAATCTGCAGTGGCCTTGACTCCAATGACCTGCTACACACTGTTTATTTAACACTTAGAACAAAACACTGATAAAAAAATGAATATGTGGTGCTACCCTTGCTGTTTTGCAGTTTGTGTGTGTGTGGGTGGTTAGATGCATGTGTGAAACGCATTGTGCAAGACTGTTTTTGTCGGCGATGGCATCACCCGGCACAGTACAGGGAGTGTGAGTGTGTGTGCGTGCATATGACTCAGGTTTATGCCACATTGTGGGGACCTGTTGTGAGGGGCTTTCTTCGTTGTTGTGACCACAAGCTGGTTCCCAAAATGTTATCGTTAAATTTAGGGCTAGGGCAAGCTAAGGGTTAGGGGAGGTTAGAGTAAGAATTGAATAGGGTTAAGTTAAAGGATCAGGGTTAAGGTTAATATTAGGGTTAGTTTAAGGTTAAGGTTCGGTATAGGGTTAAGGATACGGTTCAGTGTAGGGCTAAGGTCAAGGCCAGGTTTAGAATTAAAGTTAAGTGTAAGGTTAAAGTTGAGGTTAAGGTTAATATTAGGGTTAGGCTAACGTTAGGCTTAGGGTTAAGATTAAGGTTTGGTGTAGGGTTAAGGTCAAGGTTAGGTTTAGAAATAAAGTTAAGATTAAGGTTCAAGTTGACGTTAAGGTTAGTTTTATGGTTTAGGTTAAGGGTTAAGGTAAATATAAGGGTTAGGTTAAGGTTAGGGTTAATCTTAGGGTTAAGGTTAAGGTTAGGTTTAGGGTTAAGGTCAAGTAAGGTTTATAATTAAAGTTAAGATTAAGATTAAAGTTAACGTTAAGGTTAGTTTTATGGTTTAGGTTAAGGGTTAAGGTAAATATTAGGGTTAGGTTAGGGTTAATCTTAGGGTTAAGGTTAAGGTTAGGTTTAGGGTTAAGTTCAAGTAAATCTAAGACCAAAATTGACCTGTTTTAAATTTTGTCATGTGCCGTGACCTTTTTATGTTTGTGCCAAAAAATACACTATATGGTCATACAGTATTTGGACACCCCTCCTCATTGTAGAGTTCAGGTGTTACAGGGACACCCATTGCGAATAGATCAAGCACACAGTCCAGTCTCCATACAGAAACAGTCACAGTAGAAAGTCCCATTTCTAAAAATCCAGTCAATACCGCCTTTGCTGCAAGTGACATTTCTGTCCTGCTAGATCTGGTTACTATTGTGAAATTGTACTATTTTATTGTATTTTGTTGTTATTGTGAAGTGTCTAGGAGTAACAGCAGCTCAGCCACAAAACAATAGACCACACAAATAAGCATGTTTACTACAAATGTAGGCTGCCTATCTAATTACCGAATATTTAAAATTTTCAGTATTCATATATCCCTGGATCATGGACAGCATTCTTATTTTCATAATGCTTGAGTCAATGTAGGAGTGTAGAACTATTCCCAATGAACATGAGGGAAAGTATGAACCTAGAATTTACAAGGCTATTTATAATTTTGCAAAGAAAGAACAGAGCGTGCTGGAAACATCTCCTAGAAATTTCAGGAAGGAATTAAAGGGCTGGGGCAACATAAAACACAGAGTACATAGTGCCTTGGGAACATAGGGGTGGTTATTATCAAATTGAGTTACCTATTCAAACCGTGGCAACCAGCCCTGACTTCTCTTGTCTGTCCTGACTGCACTTGAATGTTTATTTTATTTTATTATTTGTTTTTATGTTTTATGGCTCAGTCTCATTTTTGTGTGCTGCACTGGCCAAAGTGTAATGGGGAAGGCGATTTTAATCCAGTTTGCACAAGTCAACATGATACAAAACAAAAAACGATGCTGTTGATTTTAAGACAAAATTATGGATTAAAATACAGTCAAATCACATTTGCATCATTAACATGAGTTTTAACTCATCAGTGTCTTTTTCCCCCTCTACAGTTACCTGAATGATTTGGACAGGATATCCCAGGCTACTTATATCCCCACCCAGCAGGATGTGCTGAGGACACGTGTTAAAACCACCGGCATTGTGGAGACTCACTTCACCTTTAAAGACCTGCATTTCAAGTGAGCAATAACAGCTTAGAGGCATGACACAGAGATAGCGTGAAACATTTGCATTTCATTTCTACAGAGAGAGGGAGAGAGATTCCTCCAGCAGAAAGCATTCCTAGGCACTTTATTTAAAGGCTACCTACATAAGGAAATTATGGTATTTGAATAACCACAGAAAGATGTGTTTAATAAGCAGTACGTATGCATTTATGAATAGTTTATGTTAGTATTGACAAGATGACATAAGATGTTTTATTATGCAACTGATATTGCTTTGACCTGCAGAATCTTCAGTTATGTTTTTTAAAAGTTGTTTGTGTGGTTGGTGTGGCCCAACAGATAACACCACTGCCTGCCGGTGTGCTCTTGCCCCAAGTGGGAGACAGGGTCTCCATTCCCAGTTTGGGTGACTATGCTGTGCTACACCAATAAGAGTCCTTGGGCAAGACTCCTATCACTACATTGGCCCACCTGTAAAACAATTAACCTTGTAAGAATGTCAGTTAAATGCCATATATGTTAATAATAATAGCAGAATGCCAGACAAATAGAATGCAGAAGGCTGGTTAAGTATCTAACTGAGAACACTACATACTATAGGAGTTATCGGATCATTTCTATGCATATTTTTATATTAGGATTAATGGTGTCTTCTGTAGCACTGATACAGCATGTGGTATGTATAACAGTGTAGGTCACTTTAATTTAAGGACCCTTATATCAACATAATTTTATTTTCTGTGAATACTGGCATATGCTGTTCATAAACACGTCATGTAATGTTTTAAAAAGTATGTAATGTGATGCTTCGGCATGTGTTTGAAGTGGGTAGCTGTCAAAGTTCAGTGTATTTTTCTTTTATTTGAACACTGCTAAAGTAATTGCTTGCAACCCAAGTTTTTGGTAATACAATTATAGTGTCAAATCTGACATTGACAGTTTCAGATTTACAGTATCTAGAGTGGCTTTGTGGTTTCTCAGCATCTCAGCAGCTTCTTCCTGGTGATGTAGACAGGAAAAGGAAGTCGTTTTGGTGCCCATATTTGGTTGTTAGTTCAGAAACAAGCTGTTCTGTTGTTCTAAAACCTCATCACTGTGCCTGATACCAGCGTCACTCATGCTACTATGACCACCACCATGTCACTGTTGCTGCTGTATTGAGAATTATTCCCTACGCCTATAATATCTGGACAACAGTGCGCCTGTGGTCAGAAACTGACTAATGATGAATGGGTTGGAAGGGGCTTATAAATTGTGCAGCAGCAGGTGGGCTATAATCTGCACATCTATATAATGGCTGTTTAATTAGGTGTTTCTAATAAAGGTGGCCGGTAAGTGTAAGTACAAGATAGGTTTTTCTGATAAAGAACATGGTAAGTGTATATAGTATATAGTATATAGTTATCCTTTAAGACTGAACCATTGGCCTTTATGCATGTTTTGTGAATGACCTTTTTTCAAATGTCTTACAAACACATACAGATAAACAAAGGCATAAATAAGGTATATTAAAGGCCGCCACACACAGGTCTAGCCTTGTGACACATAACAGAGTGGTACTATAGAATGTTGGCAGGAAGAGCCCAAACATGTCAGGTTTCCACTCTACGTATATAAATGGAATGAAATAAAACGTTCAGTATCACCAGTCAAGCATGGCCTCAGTTTTCTATCTCTTCACACACTGGCTTCTTAGGCTGTTTTAGAGCTGAAAGAAATGAGGTGGAAAAGGCTAGACTAGTAACATGAGCTAAGGTAACAGGCCATAGAGATCTGCCGCCTTCTCTTTTGAATGCATTTTTAGCCATGTGTGATCTACTGTGGCTTTCTGTGCTTGCTATGTGGTTTTATTTTAAGGTAGTAATGGTATAGTACTATGCGGCATGCTTTGTTGCTCTGAAGAGTTGAATAGTCTTTGGAGTTGCTGAGCACCGGCGCATGTCGTCATGTCATTTTTTTGGATTTGGCGTGTCCTGTATGCAGAGGCCTTAATTCCTTAGGTCCTTTTACAGCTGGAAAAAGGTTGAGTCAGTTCAGCCTTAAAAACTAGAAGTTCTAGTAGTTGCTATAATAATAATTTCCCTCACTTTTTTTAAAATAAAGAAGTGTGAAATAAAAACTCAACATTTAGCATTCACTCTCCATCCCTATCTTGTAAAATACAGCCTGTTTTTAATTCAGTGTTTCTGTAAAGTCACTGTGACCAGCTTATTTATATACGTCCACCTATTCAGACTAGAGTTTAGCCCTACCTACACATTTGGAATGTCCACCATCTAAATTAATCAAAATGCAGGACCGCTAATCAGAACAGATCTTGAAGGCACAGTAATAAAAACAGCCAGCTTTACTGAATAAGATACAGGGTAGGATAAAATCGTTATGTAAAATGAACTACAGTCCAATTTTTCACAAGAGCACACAAATGTTGTAAGTTAATGGAGTTAAAGGGGTTATTGTTACACTGATCTTTCAACAGGATGTTTGATGTTGGTGGTCAGAGGTCAGAAAGGAAGAAGTGGATTCACTGTTTTGAGGGTGTGACGGCCATCATCTTCTGCGTGGCTCTAAGTGACTATGACCTGGTGCTGGCTGAAGATGAGGAGATGGTAAGATCCTGTGGTTCCCAAACTGCCCTTCATAGTTTTAGGTATTCTCTGATCTGTAACATATCAGATTCAGCCCTTTTAAAAAAGGGCATGGTAATCAGCTGATGAGTGGGAGCTGGAGTGCTGGGGCAGGTAATTCTTAAGTAGTTGAAGTAGTAGCATTGAAAACCATTCTGCTACTCTACTGGTAAGCAGTCATTACATTCTCAAACTAAATAAAGTAAACTATAAATAATAAAAAAGGTATTGGGACTTATGCTTATAACAATGACATTTTTAACTGGTGCAGCTGTCTCAATAATCTTCATTTTTGTTGATTTTCGCTTTTATACCTCATTTAAAGACAGCAGCTGTCGTTTTTGTTACGTGAAATAACAGAAGTGGCCCAAAATTTGCTTGGAAAAGGTTTATTTCCATTGACTTACGTTAAAATTCAGTTGACATTTTGGAGATACTTGTTTTTCATTGGACAGTGACGGTATGTAAAGATCCACTCCTGAATTTACAGTGTAGAACATCAGGAACTCTGATGTCTGAAAACATACAGAACATACTAAAAAATGGATGACTATGGAAATTGTAAAAATCACCCCACTGTTCAATTTAGGCCTCACTTAGTTCATGAACACATCATGTTACCTTGCTTTGATAAACAATTAAAATAATAATGAATAAATGAATAATCATTGTTACAAGAAGGACTGAAGAATTGTTGTCTACAGACCCATTTTAGTATATAATTGGAAGTGAATGCTGATATTTGATGAGTTGCTCAAAGGTTTGGACGACCATCATCAGATTACATGTAAATTCACATTACAGAGTCATTTTTGACACCATTCCAGTTGTATAATCTCAGAACTTAATTAACTTCTAGGAATAGTAAAGGCAGGTAAAGAGCTGTTATTAGTAACAGCTAGCAGTTGGGCTCTACTAAGCAGCTGGCCGATTACAAAGTAGAGAAAGGCTATAGAAGGATATCAAAGTGCTTTCAGGCACTTTGCGCTTTTCACTGCCTGACATGTTGATGAGAAATGGCAATTAAGGGTAACTGTCAAAACAAGATCTGCAAGACCAACAAAACTTTCAAACAGAATTGCTCATATGCTATCTAAAACAGGGAAAGCAAAATCCTCATATGACATTAAAGAACTGGGAAGGTTTATTCTGTGGTGCAGCATTCTTTCCACAAACATTATTATGTCTGAAGTATTTAAAATACCATCTAAATAAGCCAGAGGCATTTGAAGTACTCGCGATGTAGACAAATAAACATAGAATTGCATTTAGTGGCCAAAATCACCAAAAGTGTTTTTGCAGAAGTAGGAACAGATACATTTCAGTATATGGTGACACTAAAAATGATCAAACTCTGGAAGCAAATGTTGACAATCAAGAAAATGGAGCTAAAAAGAAACTTGACCTCTACAATAGGACAATGATCCAAAACATACCTCAGAAACCACTAACTACTTGAAGAATAGTTAACAGAAGCTGTTTGGGGTTGCCATCATTATTCTCTGACATGTGTGGGGATGTATATTAGTCATGTGTTTCAACCAACTCAGTTCTCTCTTTTTTCCTCCCTCTCCACAGAACCGGATGCATGAGAGTATGAAACTGTTTGACAGCATCTGCAACAATAAGTGGTTCACAGACACTTCCATCATTCTGTTCCTGAACAAGAAGGATCTATTTGAGGAGAAAATTAAGAAGAGTCCGCTCACCATCTGCTACCCAGAATACGCAGGTAACTCCTTCAACACTTCATTCGCTCAATCAGGCGCACTCAATGCGCCACAAAAAATATTGGCAAATGACGTCATGACGGATTTTCCACAAACATTTCAGCTTTAATGGAGGTCTGTGCCAACCACGTCATGTCATACCTCAATGAAAAGTCTAGAATATTTATATTTGCATGATTTAATTTAGACCAACAACAACTTTCAAGCAGACATTTCATATTTTCTGATATCTCTTTTTCCAAATCAACTTTTCTCCCCAAAATTCTACTTATTCATGAAATGTTGAAGGATATTATAGAAGGATTTCTGCTAGTAGCTAGATTTATGCTAAGAGATTAAAAAAGGTTTTATAGTAATAGTGCAGTGTTTTCTTGAACATTTAAACAGTAAATCAAAAGTTCCAATATCTGTTCTGTAAAATCCTTTGTCTATAGTGTATCATAAAGCCATTGAAGTAAAGTGCTGATTTATACAGTCTTATCATCTCTTACCTATTAGTGCTCTTATTTGATATGTAAAGAATGTGATTTAAAACAGAGTTTAGTTTAGTTTAGTTTAGTTTAGTTTAGTTTAGTTTAGTTTAGTTTAGTTTAGTTTAGTTTAGTTTATATGGTGACAGAACATGGTTTCTGTTAAACCTTTTGCCTGTACTTCTGTCCATTTCTGTACCCTAAAGTGCCATTTGTGTAAATTAGGGTTTAGTAGACCTTTGTTTTGCACTCAAGTCAGCATAAATATATACGTATTTATATTGCTTAAGTAGTAAAATGTAAGTTTGTGTCTGACAGGCTCCAACACGTATGAAGAGGCAGCTGCGTATATCCAGTGTCAGTTTGAGGACCTGAACAAACGGAAAGATACAAAAGAGATTTACACACACTTCACATGTGCCACCGACACCAAAAACGTCCAGTTCGTCTTCGATGCGGTCACTGACGTCATCATCAAAAACAACCTAAAAGACTGTGGACTCTTCTAGACACACTCTGGAGTTTGGTGAGACTTTGTGTGGCTGTGTGTGTGTGTGGGTGTGTGTAGGAGAGAGAGAGAGACAAATGGGGTGCCTGTGTCAATCACAGTAGATTCTTTAGGGAACAGTTCAGTGAATTCAGTGACTGTCCACATAAGCAATCCCAAACTAGTTATTTGAGCAGAAGCTGCCTTCTTGTTTACAGCCATGGACACGAGCATAACATAGAAAAGTGCAGACAAAACTTTAATTTATGGTCCATGACTGAGTTAATCTGCTGTTTCCTTTCAGTGCTTTGCTGTATGATGAGCAGACAAACCCTGTCGTGCAAACATGCAGTACCTGTATAGTTTAAAGCAAAACAACATTAAATGTTTCTGTATGTAAATCACATACTTTCACAACCAGGTCAATCATGACAGGTTTTTAATAGTAGGCTGCTGAACTAAATGACTCAGGCCTCACTTGCACGTAAAACTTGGAATCAACCTCGGAGGCTGGAGACTCGATTTGAACATGCACCTAAGAGACTTAAAACTTCACTGAGACTCGGGTCCCAGTGGCCTGATGCATCTCAGAAACCCACCACTTGGATACCGGAGACATGAGACTCCACTCAAATTTAGGTCGTGAAAACGCACATTCATTATATACAACCCGTTCTTTGTCTGTTTTGCTCTGAGAGCTGGACGTATAGATTGTTTTCAAGCAAACTAAAGCTTGAGACCAAATACACTTGCACATCAGAGACCCGAATCCCAGTGGCTTGAGAATCCACTTGGACTTGCTCCTCTGAGATCTGAGTCTCCACTGGGACCACAGAGATTCTAGCATCTTGTGACTCAGCTTGGGACCCTGGAGACTTAAAACTGCACTCAGACTTGGACCCTTGAAACTCAAGACTTCACTTGGACTTGTATTAATGGACTTGTGAACGAGTTGTTTGGGCTCTAAGAGGAAAACGGGCAAGATTAGTAATACTGCCGTAAATATAAAAACAGGGATCTCTTTTGGTCACCTTATATATCCTCATTTCTTAGTGAACGACAATGAATGATATTAGCTAATGTGAGTGCATGTGTGTGTGCAACCATCAGCTAAGACAAATAAAATGGGATAATAATATGTAGGTTATTTATTTGTTGTTATCATTTTAGATTTCCACCCACGTTAAACCAAAATTGCCCCTTATTGCATTTACCGTACCGTGTGTGTGTGTGTGTATGTGTGACAGAGAATCATGCTCTGAATTGTTAATGAAATCCAGACATGTTGTTCAGATGTAAGTGGGATTAGTGAGAGTAGATGCGTTTTCCCTCTAAGAACTACTTCCCTTCCCTTCCCTTCCCTTCCCTTCCCTTCCCTTCTCTTCTCTTCTCTTCTCTTCTCTTCTCTTCTCTTCTCTTCTCTTCTCTTCTCTTCTCTTCTCTTCTCTTCTCTTCTCTTCCCTTCCCTTCCCTTCCCTTCCCTTCCCTTCTCTTCTCTTCTCTTCTCTTCTCTTCTCCTCTTCATTTTGCCTACCTACTTCTTTGTTTTTTTTCTCTCATTTTATTTTCTCATTTTTTTCTTCTGTCAATGAATCTGGATCAAAAGTGAATGTAATGATGAATGGACCAATAGATACTACAAAAGTGTATGTATATCAGTTCTCTCTCTTTCTCTCTGTAGGTTCAGAAGTCATCTGTTTTGAAGTCTACTAATGTTGGACTGGGGTTGTGAGGTTGTGTTTGGAGACCGTTTCTCCTGGACCAGTGCTGTACATTGCGTCTCGTTCATCCACTTTATTTATGCTTCTGTCTCGGGACATATTAAACAGTAGCACCTAAAAAAATGAAAGAAAAAAATGAAAGGAAATCGTCTGTTCGTACTGCTGTTACTGTTGCAGCCATGTTATGTTTTTTGCCCACTTTTCTTTTTTTTTTTTTTTTGGACCAAAGGACCTGTATCTAATTCTACTCTCTCTTTTTGGAAAAGGTTTGCTTCTGCTGGAAACGTTTTTGTCGCAGATTATGATGGATATTAAGGAAGGAGAGGAGGGTGTTTTTAATCTGTCCAGTTTGTTGGGTTTTGTGCCTTGGCATGTGTTCCTGCAGTGTTTGTCTCATGCTTGAGTTTTTGCCTGCTTATAATAACTACTGTCTAAAATATAAAAAATAATGTTCTGCGTATTAGAACGCAAATCCCACTCCATTAAAGTGTGTATGAGCATATATGAGTGTATACGAGCATAGCATGTATGAGTTTGTATGAGTGCACACAACTACTTAAAAGTTTAAATACACCCGACTGTATTAATCTTTGACATTTTGAATATACATATTCAAATTGATCCCTATGTGTTATGATGATTTATTTGATTGTAATTAATTTATTTTATTTCGAATTTTTTAATGATGCAATATTTTTGTAGTCTCATTAATGACGGTAATAAAATAGCGGGCCCAGAATGATTATAGTATCCTAATGACTATGAGTTCCTAGATGGAAGTTAATTAGTGGAATGTCTGTTCTCATGTGGCGCCTGCTTCAGCCTATCAGCTAGGTCATAAAGATAGAGATTGTGGTCTGCATGTAAGGGAGATATTTCTGACTGAAATATTTCATGTTTTAGTGTCTTCATTATGATTTAAAAAACATGAGACATCATAACAAAGAAAATAAAGAGAATCCTGTTTTGAGTAGGTGTATCCAAACTTTTGACTGGTGGTGTGCTTGAGTGTGTCTAAGTATATAGAGTAGGGCTGGCCTAAATAATTTAACTACTCAAGCACTCATTGTTATTTTGGTATTCAGTTCTGTATTTAGTTTTATGAATCTTTTTCTTTTAATAGAACACATATTTTTATTATTTGGAAAATATTAAAAATAAATTCATTAAAGCCTGTTGCATTGCGTTAAGTTATGCCAGTTCTCTATATCATTTCACCTCAGCACAACACACTGTGCCACTTTCCATGTGACTGCTGGAGCTAGGGTAGCACTTTAAATGGCAAAGAATGGCAAACTAATAGTAACTTGATAAAATTATCATCAATAAAAAACAATGATGGTTATTATTAAATCAATCATTCTAATTTGTTACACTCCTAGCATTGAGATACATGACTCATAGACACTAAATAAATGACTGATTAAAGCTGTATTTAAAAGAGAGGGCTACTATTGCAGATTCTATATAAAGCAGCTTATTGTTCAAACATCGTTGACACCTATGGCATATTTTGAACAGTGGTAATAAGCATAGCTAATTGTTTTTAAGGGTGATTTTTAGTGTTGGAATACTCATTTAGACCTACCTAGGAGTATTCGAAGCCTGTAAAATGCTGTTTGGACCAGCCCTTATATACTAGCTTTACGAGAGTGTATTTTTGTGTGTTGAGTGGGTATGCCTGTGACTGTGTTGGACTGTGTGAGTATGTGTTCAACAGTATAAGCATCTGTTCCACTGTACGTGAATTTGTGTGACTGAATGTAAGTGTGTGACTGTGAGTGTGTTTGACTTCAAGTGTGTGTGTTTGACTGTATGACCATATGTTTGACTGTATATGAGAGTGTTTGTTTGTGTGAGGGTTTGACTGTATGAGCCTGTGTTTGACTGTATGAGCCAGTGTTTGACTGTATGAGCTGGTCTTTGACTGTATGTAAGTGTGTTTGACTGTATGAGCTTGTGTTTGACTGTATGTGAGAGGGTTTGACTGTATGAGCCGGTGTTTGACTGTATGTGAGAGGGTTTGACTGTATGTGAGAGGGTTTGACTGTATGAGCTGGTGTTTGACTGTATGTGAGAGGGTTTGACTGTATGAGCTGGTGTTTGAATGTATGTGAGAGGGTTTGACTGTATGTGAGAGGGTTTGACTGTATGTGAGAGGGTTTGACTGTATGAGCCGGTGTTTGAATGTATGTGAGAGGGTTTGACTGTATGTGAGAGGGTTTGACTGTATGAGCCGGTGTTTGAATGTATGTGAGAGGGTTTGACTGTATGTGAGAGGGTTTGACTGTATGTGAGAGGGTTTGACTGTATGTGAGAGGGTTTGACTGTATGAGCTGGTGTTTGAATGTATGTGAGAGGGTTTGACTGTATGAGCTGGTGTTTGACTGTATGTGAGAGGGTTTGACTGTATGAGCCGGTGTTTGAATGTATGTGAGAGGGTTTGACTGTATGTGAGAGGGTTTGACTGTATGTGAGAGGGTTTGACTGTATGAGCTTGTGTTTGACTGTATGTGAGAGGGTTTGACTGTATGTAAGTGTGTTTGACTGTATGTGAGAGGGTTTGACTGTATGTGAGAGGGTTTGACTGTATGTAAGTGTGTTTGACTGTATGTGAGAGGGTTTGACTGTATGTAAGTGTGTTTGAATGTATGTGAGAGGGTTTGAATGTATGTGAGAGGGTTTGACTGTATGTGAGAGGGTTTGACTGTATGTAAGTGTGTTTGACTGTATGTGAGAGGGTTTGACTGTATGTGAGAGGGTTTGACTGTATGTGAGAGGGTTTGACTGTATGTAAGTGTGTTTGACTGTATGTGAGGGTTTTGACTGTATGTAAGTGGTTTTGACTGTTATGTGAGAGGGTTTGACTGTATGTAGTTGGTTTGTTTGACTGTATGTGAGAGGGTTTGACTGTATTGTTTGACTGTATGTAAGTGTGTTTGACTGTATGAGCCGGTGTTTGAATGTAGGTGTGAGGGTTTGACTGTATGTGAGAGGGTTTGACTGTATGTGAGAGGGTTTGACTGTATGAGCTGGTGTTTGACTGTATGTGAGAGGGTTTGACTGTATGTGAGAGGGTTTGACTGTATGTAAGTGTGTTTGACTGTATGTGAGAGGGTTTGAATGTATGTGAGAGGGTTTGACTGTATGTAAGTGTGTTTGACTGTATGTGAGAGGGTTTGACTGTATGTGAGAGGGTTTGACTGTATGTTTGAGTATGTGAGTTTGACTGTATGTAAGAGGGTTTGACTGTATGTAAGTGTGTTTGACTGTATGTGAGAGGGTTTGACTGTATGTAAGTGTTTTTGACTGTATGTGAGAGGTTGACTGTATGTAAGTTTGACTGTATGTGAGGTTTTGAACTGTATGTGAGAGGGTTTGACTGTATGTGAGAGTGTTTGACTGTATGTGAGAGGTGTTTGACTGTATGAGCCGTTAATGCATGATTTTTACTTGGCTTACAGATGATCATGCACCCAACACAAGTATATCGCCAAAGTTATGCGTGAGCACCCCCCCCCCCCCCCCTTTTTTTTTGAACGCGTACGAGGATTTAACACATGTGTACCGCTATATCTAAGCATAGCTGTGTTTAGACTGTCACTGACTGAACAGCAGGTTGCAGTCGTACAACTCACTCGTCATAGTGCAGACGAGTCGCACGCTTCCTAACTCCCCCCAACTCGTCATCGCCAATACCGGCTGCATGAGACAAGAGCATTTCCCATGGCACGAACAGACTATTGCATGACTCGCCTGTGCCTGTTAGCCCACTTATGGGATCACACTGTACTGTCATAACAGCTCCTAAAGGGCGTCCACTGTCTGCGGTCGACTTTATGAACTGTATGCCCTCAAGTGTCGACTCAGTTGAACTTCATTTTTCCCCCTATGGGGTCGAATACAGTGAGGGTATTGGCAGCGGTCGACTCGATCACTAACGTCCTAAAGTATGCATTTTGCACATGCTATGCATAGCGACTAGATTGCCGCACGTTGCTTGACCGGATGACTTGATAGCATCTCGCAACATGTATAAGCCATGCTTTGCATTCCACCTGTATGTGGGCTAATGGCATTGTTTGTTATTGCAATTTACGAACACCTACATTTTTAGTGGAGCGACGGCCAAAGGCCATTTGTGACCTGGTAGCAATCAATGCTACGTTCATAAGTTCCGCAGTGCTTTTTTATATGACGATCGTATGATGTAACGAGTTGCGTATGCCTAGCCCATCTATAACCTACACACCGACTAGCCCTGAATAGTGAGATCCGTCATTTGATTTGGTGATTGACGTCGCATATGTAGACAAAGTCGTGCTGCTTAGCTTAACCTGCTTATGATGTGACTGTTACGATACTGCGCGTGCCATAATGACGTTCAGTCCCATTTTTTTTTTTTTTTTTTTTGAGCCCATAAATGCTAAGTCGTAGGATTATATGATACCTGTGATTCGAGACGGCTCCCCCCCCCTCTTTTTTTTTTTACTTTTTTTTTTTTGTGTGTTCCATGCTTCATGTAAGTTCTTGACTCATGTACGTCCCCTCAATACGATACTAACAGATGGAGCTGTATATAACGAGCTAGTAGTGTCACAGTATGCTCACGCTTTCAGCGGTGAATGCTCATGTATAGTTGTAGCTACAGCGGGCGGTCCTTTGACTATACCGAGCGCCGCCCATTATCGTAAGGCGCATTGACTATCAGACTCAGGATAACTAGTGCTATTTCGACTGGATATGTTACGGACTAGCTAGCAGTTAGTTGATAGAACAACGTTATCAAGTGTATTTGATTAATACTAAAAACTAAATTGAGTCCCGCTCGATAATATATTGTGATTACTCGCGAATAGGCCGTTGAAAAATTACATGTATAAGTTATAGATAGCACATTGCATCTTGAATTCCTAGTATGCTGTTTCTAGCAGTTGCTAAGCCTAGCGCAGCCACTTAAGCCAATGTAATGACTCATTGGTATAGTTGAATGTGTATGCATTGAGGTATTCTGCTATCGCTGCAGGACTTGTATAGGCCTAGCTCTATTAGTCATTACTGACTAAACTCCTGCCTCAATTTAGTATATGTAATCGGCAGTCTGTAATGATGATCTCGTGTGAGGATCAGTCACAGTAGTATGCTATAGCCTTTTAGACTCAATGACTACGCATGTAAGGACATTTCTGAGTTCCATGACCAACTGATGCATTTCGGGGCCTTTTGGTAGATATGCCATATAAATCGAAGGTGCATATTGATTCTGGTATGAATATCATTTATTGCCCATAGCTCAGTAATCTTAAGGGATAATTGTACCTAACCCATTAAATGACCCCCTGGCCCCGCCCTTTTCAGGTAATCGCTCCTCCAACACCCGTGCCACTTGCTACTAGCTGGTATGTGCTCATAACTAGCATGGACGTCATCGATCACTGACCTCTAGATATACCGATCCTGACCCCACATCGTGACGCACATGCGACCGATCTTATTTTTGTGATCTAAGGTATCGTTATGGTTTCTAGACGCATACTCAACCGATTTGAGACATTTGCTTGAATGCACTATAGCTGTGTCATGAAAGACCTATGTATGACTGCCTCATTCCGAAAATAAGGGCAGATAGGCTATCGGAACCACGCTGAGTAGGGGTCATATGTGATGTTTGGCTGAGCTATGCGTGTTCATCGATCCACTGTTCAATCGGATGCTCGCGTGAGCATTACAGTTGAACTGCTGTAAAACTTCGTAGAGCAGCTTACCTTTTGGTATTGACTCGGTATAGGTAACATCGTTGTGACAACCGATAGACTAGCTTCATGACTCACACATTTGCAGATGCGAGTTGTTGAACTTGACGTATAAAGTGGAATTTAAAAGTTGTACTGTTTTACGAATAGCAATATTGTAGATTTGAGGGAGTTTATGCACTGCTTTTAATGTACGTAAACGTGTAATCTCTGTGAACAATGTCAGCATATAGTTGAATCGATGTCCACCCTGCTAGATCATTAGTATGCTGATGAGACTCGTGCTTTGTGTATCGGATAGTGATAGTGTAAGTGAAGTGACATGATATGGTGTAGCACGGCTGTAACCGGGCTGGACCATCGAGCATTCACTGTCCTGACTCTACGCGCCTAACTCAGCCTGGTCGAGAATTGCATCTATTCGCTCACGTATAGAAACGTTCTTAGTGCCACTATCATGAGTACTGTATAAGTTTGCTTTACGTTTATCTTGGTAAACGAGAGGGTTATGAATGTATGTCGTAGAGAGGTTGAATGCACACTGTATGTATAGATGTGTTTGACCTGTATAAGTTTGATTGAGGAAGGCTCTGTGGCGCCCAGTGAGCATCACATAGTAATTTAAAAATGTGAGCAGGAGCCTAGACTGCAGACTCGCCTCTAAGATGCTCGTTTGCAGACCGTACAGAGTTTAGTCTGAGTAGGGCTGTTTTTGACAATAATGTATGGCGTGATGAGGGGCATATCACTTGATCTAAAGTCATCAGATGCCAGACCACAGTGCGTTTGACTGATGGTACAAGATCAACTCCCCAGAATTGATTCTGTTGGACTAAAGACTGATGTGCAGAGGTATGCTTGACGGAGTGCTGTATGTGAGTAGGGTCTTTGCTTTACTGTCATGGAAGCTGGATGTTTGTAAATTGATATGATCGAGTAGTGGCTATCTTGTATCGCTGTCTATGAGCTTCGCTTAACCAAGTGTGTCCGAACTAATGTATTAGTATAGATGTAAGTTGATCTAAGTGCCTAAGCATAAAGTTTGATCTAAGAGAAGCGTTTGACTGTCGCTGTATCGATAAGCTGTCAGCCCTTTAGATCGAGTCATCGTATAGAGCTGGTGTCTTCGAAATAGTATATAAGAGTCAATGTGTCCCTTATCTCGTCATTTATGAGCTGTTTACATGTAAGTGTTTGAACCTACGTACGTGCATGTCGATTGCAGTTTCGCGGCTTTGATGGCCATAGCTCATGAGCCATGGTTGTTAGGTTGTACTGTATAGGCAGAGGATCCTTCATGTAATGTGCTAGCATATGTAGGTTATGAACTTGTCCAACACTGCAAGTCTGGCACCTTTCAGTTGCTAGTATCTAGTGGATCGTAGCTCGCCTATGTCCTAGTGGGACTGTGCATCCATGTACAGTGTTGTTTTGTACATACTGTATGCGATGATGAGGATTTGACTGTATTGGTAACGTAGTGTTATTAGAATAGTACGTATTGCCTCAGCAGAACTGCGGTATTGACCTTGTAATGTGACCTAGAATTAGCGTTATGAGCTGTAGTGCTATAGTGAGTAGTGTTCGATTCAGTGATGTGAGATAGGGTTTGATGTATCGTAAGGGTGATCTAGACTTATGCAGGGTAAAGACTACTGTGAGCCAGAGGTGATATGATAAGATGAGTCATAGTAAAGAGAGTGGGATTGACTCGACGACAGGCTAGCTGTATGAAAGGCGTAGTTGACCTGGTATCAGGTCCCATGAGTTGACCCATTTTTTTTTTCGCCCCTCTCCTAAGTGACTTGTCATGTAAGTGTGTATTGCATAGGTACTTGTATGTGAGAGGGCGACTATGAGTACGCACGGTATGTAAAGCCAAGGGTGTGGTATTAAGACTGTATGGGAGTAGAGCCTGCGCTAACTACGAATCTGCTCATTTTGCCTTCGATACGTATGCTATGAATGTGTTATAGCATCACTGTATTCGTGAGCAGGCTTGGGATCCTGATATGTACTGAGACAAGGGAATTGACATGGCGTATGTAAGTCACTGTAAGCATCCTGTCTTTACTGGGTCAACATGACTAGTGTAGATGTACAGGGTTTCGCAACTGTATGTGAAGAGGGTGTTGACTGTATGTGAGAGGCCGCTTGTAAGCGGACTGAGTCACAGCTCAGAGTAAGTGTATAGATCGGCTGTATGTGACCTGTTAGTGGTAGCTCTAGATATCCGATAGTCATAGTGATTGAGAGTGCACACTGATTCCAGAGCGTGCTTATGTAAGTGTGTTTGTACTTGTATGTGCATTGAGAGGTTGCACTGTCTATGTTTAAGTGTATGTTTGACATGTATGGTGAAAGTAGTGGTTTGCTTACTGTCAAAACGTTTAGTGTGTTTTGCTCATCGTATTGTAGAATTAGGGTCCGCTTGACTGTATGTTAAAGTGTGTTTTGAATGTCATGCTGAGAGTCGAGCTTTTGACTGCTGGTGTTGAATGATTATAGTTAGGACTGTATGTGAGAGGGTTTGACTGTATGTGAAGAGGGTTGCTGGTCCCACAAAACACAAAAAAAGCCCTCATCTACTGACATGTAGTGCTTAAGTGGACTGTAATGGAGTATCTAGGGTATATCTTGCGACTGCTATGATATAGTGGAGACCTTGCTAGGTATCATGTATTGTGAGAGGGTTTGAACTGTATGCTGATTGAGGCGTTTGACCATGTACTGAGACTGCGCGTCAGTGATTGTGCCACCATGTATCGTGAGAGGGTTTGACTGTATGTAAATTGTGTTTGCGACTGTAGTGCGAGAGGTTTGACTTTATAGTAAGTGTGTGTTGTGACTGAGGCAGACTGTGAGAGATGTTGTATGATGTATGTTGAAGAGGGTTTGCACTGTATCCAGCTGAGAGGGTTTTGATCTGTATGTAAAGTGTGTTTGACTGTATGTTGAGAGGGCGATTTGCACTAGATGTGATTTGCGAGGCTGTGTAGTATTCTCCTACTTGTGAAGAGTTGTGAGCACATGGCTGTTTGAACTGTATCGTAAGACAGATGTGTTTGACTGTATCAGTGAGAGGGGTTTGACTGTATTGTGAGAGGGTTTGACTGGATGTGAAGTGTGTCTGACTGTATGTGAAGAAGGTTTGACTGTAGATGCTGCTGTTTGAGTCAATGTGAGCTTGACTGTATGCAAGTGTGTTTTGACGTGTGTGAGCTGGGTGTTTGACTGTATGTAAGTGTGTTTGACTGTAATGAGTATGGTGTTTGACTCCATGAGCTGGTGTTTTGACTGTTGTAAGTGTTTTGACTTTATGTGAGTGTTGTATGTGTGTTTTGACTGTATGTGGAGAGGGTTTGACTGTATGTAAAAGTGTGTTTGACTGTATGGTGAGATGGTTTGAGGTATGTAGTGTGTTTGACTGTATTGTGAGAGGGGTTTTGACTTATGTGAAGAGGGTGGTGTGGAGGGTTTTGACTGTATGTGATAGGGTTGACTGTATGAGCTGTGTTGACTGTATGTGAGAGGGTTTGACTGCATGTAATGTGGTTTGACTGTATGTGCAGGATTTTGACTGTATTGATGCTGTAATGTATGTAAGTGATGTTTGACTGTATTGAGAGGGTTTTGACTGTATGTTAAGTGTGTTTGACTGTAATGTGAAGAGGGTTTGACTGTATGTAAGTGTGTTTGACTGTTTGTGAGAGGGTTTGAATGTATGTGAGAGAGTGTTTGACTGTTATGAGAGAGTGTTTGACTGTATGTTAGTGTGTTTGACTGTATGTGAGAGGGTTTTGACTGTATGGTAAGTGTGTTGACTGTATGTGAGAGGCGTTTGTTTGGAGCTGTGTGTAAGTGGTGTTTGACTGTATGTGAGAGGGTTTGACTTGCTATGTAGAGAAGAGCGGGTTTGACTGTATGAGCTAATGTGTTTTGACTGTATGTGAGGAGGGTTTGACTGTATGATAAGTGGTTTGACTGTATGTGAGAGGGTTTGACTGTATGTGAGAGGGTTTGAATGTATATGTGCTTGGTCTTATGACTGTATGTGAGAGGGTTTGAATGTATGTGAGAGGGTTTGACTGTATGTAAGTGTGTTTGACTGTATGTGAGAGGGTTTGACTGTATGTGAGAGGGTTTGACTGTATGTGAGAGGGTTTGACTGTATGAGCTGGTGTTTGACTGTATGTGAGAGGGTTTGACTGTATGTAAGAGAGGTATGTGAGAGGGTTTGACTGTATGAGCTGTGTGTTTGAATGTATGTGAGAGGGTTTGACTGTATGTGAGAGGGTTTGACTGTATGTAAGTGTGTTTGACTGTATGTGAGAGGGTTTGACTGTATGAGCTGGTGTTTGACTGTAGGTAAGTGTGTTTGAATGTATGTAAGTGTGTTTGACTGTATGTGAGAGGGTTTGACTGTATGTGAGAGGGTTTGACTGTATGAGCCGGTGTTTGAATGTAGGTGTGAGGGTTTGACTGTATGTGAGAGGGTTTGACTGTATGTGAGAGGGTTTGACTGTATGAGCTGGTGTTTGACTGTATGTGAGCTGCGTGTGTGACTGTAGTGAGAGGGTTTTTGACTGTATGTGAGAGGGTTTGACTGTATGTAAGTTGTGTTTTGACTGTATGTGAGAGGTTTTGACTGTATGTGAGAGGGTTTGACTGTATGTGAGAGGGTTTGAATGTATGTCAGAGTGTTTGACTGTATGTGTGAGGGTTTGACGGTATGTGAGAGGGTTTAACTGTATGTAAGGGTGTTTGACTTTATGTGAGAGGGTTTGACTGTATGTGAGAGGGTTTGACTGTATGTAAGTGTGTTTGACTGTATGTGAGAGGGTTTGACTGTATGTAAGTGTGTTTGACTGTATGTGAGAGGGTTTGAATGTATGTGAGAGGGTTTGACTGTATGTAAGTGTGTTTGACTGTATGTGAGAGGGTTTGACTGTATGTAAGTGTGTTTGACTGTATGTGAGAGGGTTTGACTGTATGTGAGAGGGTTTGACTGTATGAGCTGGTGTTTGACTGTATGTGAGAGGGTTTGACTGTATGTGAGAGGGTTTGACTGTATGTGAGAGGGTTTGACTGTATGTGAGAGGGTTTGACTGTATGTGAGAGGGTTTGACTGTATGTGAGAGGGTTTGACTGTATGTGAGCCAGTGTTTGACTGTATGTGAGAGGGTTTGACTGTATGTGAGAGGGTTTGACTGTATGTAAGTGTGTTTGACTGTATGTGAGAGGGTTTGAATGTAGGTGTGAGGGTTTGACTGTATGTGAGAGGGTTTGACTGTATGTGAGAGGGTTTGACTGTATGAGCTGGTGTTTGACTGTATGTGAGAGGGTTTGACTGTATGTGAGAGGGTTTGACTGTATGTAAGTGTGTTTGACTGTATGTGAGAGGGTTTGACTGTATGTGAGAGGGTTTGACTGTATGTAAGTGTGTTTGAATGTATGTGAGAGGGTTTGACTGTATGAGCCGGTGTTTGAATGTATGTGAGGTTTTGACTGTATATGTGAGGGTTTCAATGTATGTGAGAGTTTTTGACTGTATGTAAGTGTGTTTGACTGTATGTGAGAGGGTTTGACTGTATGTGAGAGGGTTTGACTGTATGTAAGTGTGTTTGACTGTATGTGAGAGGGTTTGACTGTATGTGAGAGGGTTTGACTGTATGTAAGTGTGTTTGACTGTATGTGAGAGGGTTTGACTGTATGTAAGTGTGTTTGACTGTATGTGAGAGGGTTTGACTGTATGTAAGTGTGTTTGACTGTATGTGAGAGGGTTTGACTGTATGTGAGAGGGTTTGACTGTATGTAAGTGTGTTTGACTGTATGTGAGAGGGTTTGACTGTATGTGAGAGGGTTTGACTGTATGTAAGTGTGTTTGACTGTATGTGAGAGGGTTTGACTGTATGTAAGTGTGTTTGACTGTATGTGAGAGGGTTTGACTGTATGTGAGAGGGTTTGACTGTATGTGAGAGGGTTTGACTGTATGAGCTGGTGTTTGACTGTATGTAAGTGTGTTTGACTGTATGTGAGAGGGTTTGACTGTATGTAAGTGTGTTTGACTGTATGTGAGAGGGTTTGACTGTATGTGAGAGGGTTTGACTGTATGTGAGAGGGTTTGACTGTATGTGAGAGGGTTTGACTGTATGTAAGTGTGTTTGACTGTATGAGCTGGTGTTTGACTGTATGAGCTGGTGTTTGACTGTATGTGAGAGGGTTTGACTGTATGTAAGTGTGTTTGACTGTATGTGAGAGGGTTTGACTGTATGTGAGAGGGTTTGACTGTATGTGAGAGGGTTTGACTGTATGTGAGAGGGTTTGACTGTATGTAAGTGTGTTTGACTGTATGTGAGAGGGTTTGACTGTATGTAAGTGTGTTTGACTGTATGTGAGAGGGTTTGACTGTATGTAAGTGTGTTTGACTGTATGTGAGAGGGTTTGACTGTATGTAAGTGTGTTTGACTGTATGTGAGAGGGTTTGACTGTATGTAAGTGTGTTTGACTGTATGTGAGAGGGTTTGACTGTATGAGCTGGTGTTTGACTGTATGAGCTGGTGTTTGACTGTATGTGAGAGGGTTTGACTGTATGTAAGTGTGTTTGACTGTATGTGAGAGGGTTTGACTGTATGTGAGAGGGTTTGACTGTATGTGAGAGGGTTTGACTGTATGTAAGTGTGTTTGACTGTATGTGAGAGGGTTTGACTGTATGTGAGAGGGTTTGACTGTATGAGCTGGTGTTTGAATGTATGTGAGAGGGTTTGACTGTATGAGCCGGTGTTTGACTGTATGTAAGTGTGTTTGAATGTATGTGAGAGGGTTTGACTGTATGTAAGTGTGTTTGACTGTATGAGCTGGTGTTTGAATGTATGAGAGGGTTTGAGTAGTGGTGTTTGACTGTATGTGAACCTTGGAGTTTGACTGTAATGTGTTTTGACTGTATGCGAGAGGGTTTGACTGTATGTGAGCTGGTGTTTGACTGTTGTGATGAGGGTTTGACTGTATGAGAGAGTTGACTGTATGTGAGAGGTTTGACTGTATGTGAGAGGTTTTTGACTGTATGTGAGAGGTTTTGAATGTATGTGTTTGAGACTGTATGTGAGAGGGTTGACTGTATGTGTGAGGGTTTGACTGTATGTTAGTGTTTTTGACTGTATGTGTGAGGGTTTGACTGTATGTAAGTGAGGTTTGACTGTATGTGAGGGTTTGAGGTAATGACTGGTGTTTGACTGTATGTGTTGGTTTGACTGTATGTGAGAGGACTGTATGTGAGTGTGTTTGACTGTATGTAAGTGTGTTTGACTGTATGTGTGAGGGTTTGACTGTATGTGAGAGGGTTTGACTGTATGTGAGAGGGTTTGACTGTATGTGTGAGGGTTTGACTGTATGTGAGAGGGTTTGACTGTATGTGAAAGAGTTTGAATGTATGTGAGAGGGTTTGACTGTATGTGTGAGGGTTTGACTGTATGTGAGAGGGTTTGACTGTATGTGAGAGGGTTTGACTGTATGTGAGAGGGTTTGACTGTATGTGAGAGGTTTTGACTGTATGTGTGAGGGTTTGACTGTATGTGAGAGGGTTTGACTGTATATGTGAGGGTTTCAATGTATGTGAGAGGTTTTGACTGTATATGTGAGGGTTTGACTGTATGTGCGAGGGTTTGAATGTACGCGAGAGGGTTTGACTGTATGAGCCGGTGTTTGACTGTATGCGAGAGGGTTTGACTGTATGTGAGCCAGTGTTTGACTGTACGCGAGAGGGTTTGACTGTATATGTGAGGGTTTGACTGTATATGTGAGGGTTTGACTGTATGAGCCGGTGTTTGACTGTACGCGAGAGGGTTTGACTGTATATGTGAGGGTTTGACTGTATGTGAGCCGGTGTTTGACTGTACGCGAGAGGGTTTGACTGTATGTGAGCCGGTGTTTGACTGTACGCGAGAGGGTTTGACTGTATGTGAGCTGGTGTTTGACTGTATGAGCTTGTGTTTGACTGTATGTGAGAGGGTTTGACTGTATGTGAGAGGGTTTGACTGTATGTGAGAGGGTTTGAATGTATGTGAGAGGGTTTGACTGTATGTAAGTGTGTTTGACTGTATGTAGAGGGTTTGAAGGTTTGTGTTTGAATGTATGTGAGGAGGTTTTGACTGTATGTAAGCTGTGTTTGAGTGTATGTGAGAGGGTTTGACTGTATGTGAGCCGGGTTTGACTGTCATGAGAGGGTTTTTGACTGTATGTGAGCAGGGTTTTTGACTGTATGTAGTGTGTTTGAACTGTAATGTATGTGAGGGGTTTGACTGTATGTAGTAAGTTGACTGTTGTTGACTGTATGTGAATGTATGTGGGTTTGACTGTATGTGAGAGGGTTTGACTGTATGTGAGGTGGTGATGTTGTGACTGTATGACTGAGAGGTTTTGACTGTATGTAGTGAGTAGGTTTTTGACTGTATGTGAAGAGGTGTTTGACTGTATGTATGTGTGTTGCTGACTGTGTGAGGGTTTGACTGTATGACTGTGTTTGGACTGTATATGTGAGGGTTTGACTGTATGTGAGCCGGTGTTTGACTGTATGCGAGAGGGTTTGACTGTATATGTGAGGGTTTGACTGTATGTGAGCTGGTGTTTGACTGTACGCGAGAGGGTTTGACTGTATATGTGAGGGTTTGACTGTATGTGAGCTGGTGTTTGACTGTACGCGAGAGGGTTTGACTGTACGCGAGAGGGTTTGACTGTATGAGCCGGTGTTTGACTGTACGCGAGAGGGTTTGACTGATGATCCCGGTGTTTGGGTATGTGACTGTATGCGCAAGTTTGGTTTGACTGTTTGTGAGACAACAGTTGAAAGAAATGAATAGACTCGCTGTGCAGTTGTGTGATGTATGTGAGGGTGAATGTATGACATGAACGTGTTTGAGGGTTTGTGTGTGTGTGTGACTGTATGAGCCGGTGTTTGACTGTATGTTTGTGTGTAAATGAGCAAGAGCCGTTGCATGTTTGTGAACAACAGATGAAAGAAATGAATAGACTCTGTGTTTGTGTGTGTGTGTGTGTGTGAAAATACATGAAGTGTACATTCTTGTGTGTGTGTGTGTCTCATGTTGGAAATAGTGATCGTCCCAAGCTCCATGTCTCCATGGCAACAAAAAGGAGAAAAAGGACAGCCCACAGTGCTAGAGAGGAGTGTGTTACTGACAAACGCCAAGAGATTTGACAAGTGTGTGTGTGTTGGTGTGTGTGTACTTCTCCACCCCAGCGGCCACAGCTAGCCGCCATCTCACACACTCAGAGACACTGCATGCACAGAGACACTGCAAAGGACCTGCAAAGGCCTTCATGGGCTATGTTCAGAATGATGACGGTGATGATTACGATGATTAATATTATTACTGCCACCACTGTCTGTGTGTTCTCCCTGTGTGAAAACATTTGTACACTCATGTCTCTTATTTTGCTAATAAAAAAGCATTTGCAACCCACCTTGTGTTTCATTGCCTTTTACCCTGCCTTATTTACTGGAAGCTTGCATCATATATGTATGTGTATGTCATGTCAGTTTGACATATATGTTGTTTTTATATTTTGTATTAATGTTTAATATTTAAAATATTATTTAAACATTGGGAAATATATTCGTATTATTTATACGTCATAGATGCTTTAAGTTGCTAGTTGTTATATAAAAGAATAACCTCTTATTAGCTTATTACTGTAAGTGAATGGCAGAATTCATCTATGTCATGAAGGCAACAAACATATTATGTTTAATTATTATAAATCAGTTATTTTTTGGGGGGCTTTTAGTAACTGGTGTGACCCCCTAAACTTGCAACTAAACTCAGCTAGGAGGACTTTTAGCCCGTTCCTCTGAACAGAACAGCTTTAACAGAGGGATGTTGGTGGATCTCCACATATAAACTGGACACTTCGAGTCCTTACACAACATTTCTATTGGCTTAAGATCAGAAGTTGAACTTGACCATTCCAAAACATTAGCTTCGTTCTTTTTTAATCATATTTTAAATGACTTGTGTGCTTACGGCCCATGACCCGTGTTCTCTTGAGATTCAGCTCACTTACAGATGTCTTGACATTTTCCTTTGAAACAATAATGAATTGTTCATCAATGATGGCAATCCGTCCCGGGCCAGATTTAGTGAAATAGGCCCAAACCCTGATGCTAGCACCACCATCACAGATGAGATGAGTTTCTTCTTTATTCCATATATAATACGTTTATTCTTCGGCATTTAGGTCAAAAAGTTAAATTTAGCCAGCATAAAGACAGAACTGCTGACATTTCAGTTGACAGACTTTCTGAAAAGTCTGTATCGTTTTTAAACCACTATGTGTGCTTTTTGATTACAGATTTATCAGCTAATATATTAATATTTCAACACCAGGATTTTGTCTGTTGCCGCCTTGTGGACCTTTGTTTTCATATGTTTTATTTTTAAGGTACTTTGACCACCTTAGTAGTGGTCTATGAGTTGGTTCAGTTGAGGTCAAAGCAGGAAAACACTACAGTGATTAAGACAGGAGGTCTGTCAGAGCAGAACTGTGGCACAGACTGAAGGACTGTAACTGTCACTGTGTGAATAAGAAGTTCTTAATGCTGATCAGCTTATGCTCACATGGCTTTCTTACAGACAGAGGCATAGCACTCCTGCTAACAATATGAAGAGTTATGAATAGACCACAGAAATTGGCCAGAGCAGGACAGCTATATTTAGACACAAGGGCTTTTATTCATCAAAGCTGCACATGTTCAAATTTGGATTTTGAGGGTAATATTTTAACAACCTGTACAATGCTTTATTTGTGGTGAAATGTGGGTTATAATTGCACACACATTAGTTCTTGTACTATTCCTTTTTTATACATGATCTCTCATATGAACAGATACTGCAACAATCTGGTAAGAGCAGCTGTTGAAATGTGCAGAGCCAGTTTTGTGAATTAAGGCCCAGTCACACTAGAGTTTGCAGGCAGTGTATATATATGTGAAGTTTTACAAGTGACATTGCATTCATTACCACTAAACATAAAGATAACTTATTATGACTGGCCAGCTTGCTAACTTTGATGTCACTTCCTTATGCAACTGAAGCTGCACAGTGTCCACTCTCATGGACACCTGTAAAAGCAACGCAACTACCATAATTGACCAAGCGTGGGAGAGGGGTCGTTGTGTGGAGGTATGTGGGTTAGCTTGCCAGGGTCGCGATGATTTGATTTGATATAGAATTCATATGGAACTGCATTACATGCACTGCATTACAAATTAAACTCAAACTTCTTTTCTGTCATTTCTGCATGATGTGAGTTGTACCCATGAGATGGGGAAGTTATGTTACTTACAGGTAAAACACACCAACATCTTTACCGATTCGGCCTAGTTAGTACAATCAATGAGGAAACCTCGATATATAACATATTTACTACAGTGACTGCAGGTGTTACATTTAATGTTTCATAACAGGAGGATATAAGAATGTGTGTGTGTGTGTGTGTGTGTATGTGTGTGTGTGTGTGTGTGTGGGTGGGTGTGTGTAAATGCAGAAAAGCATCTGGCATGCCTAATATGTACTATAGAATAAACAGCCAAGGGTGTTAGACACAAATAACACATACAGCCGTGCCACAACACTGATGAAACCGCACAACACACATACATCACACTGTAATCACACTGTAAGAGAAGCAGAAAAGAAAGCGAGGGAGACCAAGGGAGCAAGCGAAACAAGAATAAATCAGACAAAAAGAGAGAGAGAGAGAGAGAAAGAGAGAGAGAGAACATTTCCTATTAATAATACACTAGATGTGACAAGCCTACTGTTTTAAAGGCCAAACCTGAGGTTAGGTTAAGTGACCTGAACATGGCTCGGATCACTGTATGAGGCTAATTCGCCTTGTGACATTTTACATATATCATATTTAACCTCTGCTTTTGTCTGCTGTGATGGAGTTTTCCACTTATAAATCTGGTGACTCTAATAAACAGAACTGGTAGGCTACTGGTGACATACAGGCCTGCAGTGAAATATCACTCTTCTGTTTCATGTGTTCATGCTGCTTTTAATGATTGGCAGCATGAAATGCAAATTAGTTGCATTCATTTGAAGTGATATGATATTTCTCCGTACCCTGTCAGTCAGTGTTTGATGTCTGATGTCTATTTTAGCGTTGGGGTAATGGGTGATGAAGCACTAAAATAGACATACTTCTACATTAACATGAGCAGTGTGTTGACTGTAAATCTGTAGTAGGCTGTTGTAGCTTCGCTAAATGCAGTGCAGAGAAGTTTATTGGGCTCTTAAAGCAGATGTAGAGGACAACACGCATTAGCCTTTCCATTTGTTCCCCACTGATTCAGTTAGCTGTAATCAGTATTGATCTGCTCAATCAATGGCACTTTGCACTATTGAGACAGTAATGCTTTCACTCTCACAGTCTAATGCACTGATGGAAATATAATGTTAGTGTTGCAGTATATGGATCTATACGCACATTTCTCCAATTACATACAGCCTTATGCACAAGTTAAGACCATTCTGGTCAAATGACATGTTTGGTTAATTTTCTAGCCTAAAATAAATATCACGTCCTCTAAAGAGAACACACTTCCGCGCTGTTTAATGCACAGTTAACCTAACAGAGGAAAATCCTTATTTAACTTCAACTGGATAAATAGAAATAGTGTATTTAAATGTGTATAAAATGCCATATAAAGTTATTCTTGTTCTTCTGGATCCACAACATACATGTACAAAATGTGTCATTTAAAAAAACTCCCTAAGGTCTTAATAAATATCTGCTGTATTTCTTCATATTTCTCTCTTATTTGGTGGTTTTAATTATGGGTAATGCTTCTGTAGCCATTTTCTAGCCAATCACAGGGCTGACTTTCCTTTCCCCGCCCACACAATACATAAAGAAGCTTAGCGAATAGCCCACCTGTCTGCAGATGCTTGTCACTCGATTATTTGTTTAGTCACGCAGTCATTGTCTGCTCTTTGATTCACATGTTAGGAATTTGTCTGACCATTCCCTGCATGTTGATTTGTCCTTCTGTTTGTTTGTTTGTCCATATGTCCATCTGAAACATTTGTCTGTCTGTGTTTTTTTTGTACAGCTATCATCACATATAAGCTGGATGATGATTTTAGTTCTGCATATGTGGCAGAGCAGGCTAGGAATGTTGAACAAAGAGCTGTCAATCAAGCTGCTCATTAGTCACGCCCACACAGATCTCGGGTATGTCTGATCAGTGGTTTTTAAAATGGGTTTCATCATAATTATAGCTCATATTAATATCACTGTTAAGTTTAGTTTTTTTAGGTTTTTTTATGTTTACTCTGTGACTCCCTCTCTCTCTCTGTCTCTCTCTCTCTCTCTCTTTCTCTCTCTCTCTCTCTCTTTCTCTCTCTCTTTCACTCTCAGAATCCCCTTGCTTTCATCTTCACACACTGCTTTCTGATGTCATCAGCTCTGGGCGCCATGGTAACGGAGAGAGAGGTATTCCTTTGCTCTGCAGTGGGCTGTTATTAATAGCTCCTAATGTTTCGGTGTGTTAGCATAGCCACGTTACACAGCTAATCTCTGCCTTCACACAGACACACAGAGAGAGAGAGAGAGAGAGAGAGTGGAGAGGAGAGAACTGATCTTCCCCCCGAGAGCCTCAAGTGAGAGGGATCCGACGAGAGAGAGAGAGAGAGAGAGAGAGAGAGAGAGAGAGAGAGAGAGAGAGAGAGAGAGAGAGAAAAGAGAGAGAGGGACCTGAGGCAGGTGTTCGCTGACACAAAGCGTTTTTGGACAGAATGATGATCTTTCATCTCTTCCAAGAAACACATGCTTTTTTCCTACAGCTGACACAGTGTCTCCCTCTCCCCACCCCTCTCTCTCTCTCTCTCTCTCTCTCTCTCTCTCTCTCTCCCCCTCTCTCTCATCATACTTCCTCTCTTTCTTTTTTTCTGCCCTTTTCCTTTCTTCTTTCTTCTCTCAGTTCTTTCTACAGCTGGAGGAAAAGTGAACCCTTTAGAATCGCAAGGATTCCTTACTAATATAATCAGTTCTGGTTGTTATCAAAGTCACCAGTTTAGACAAACACATTCTAATTAAACTAATATCACACAGTTGTACTTTTCATGTCTCTTATTCAGCACACTGAGTAACATCCACAGTGCAGGCTAGAAAAAGTAAGTGAACCTCTGTGTTAATGACATCTCCAAGAACTAACTGGCAAACAGTGTTTCAGTTAGGAGGTAAGACTGAAAGTATGGGATTCACATGTGCTTAAAAAGGTTGGGGTTTTGGAATGACCAAGTCAGACTCCTGATGATAACTCTATTGAGATGCTGTGATATGACTTGAAGAAGGCAATGCAAGCAAGGCATCCCAGGAATCCTACTGAATCCTAAGGAATGGTCCAAAGCACCTCCTCAGTGTTGTGCAAATGAAAAATGTTAGGTGGAGGTGATGCTGCTAACAGCGGATCTACAGGTTATTCAATTCAAGGGTTCTTACTCAGCTATACTTACTCTGTCTCTCTCTCTCTCTTTCTGTTTTCCTCCTCTCTCATTCTCTGTTTGCCTGTCATTATCTCTTTCTTCCTATATGCCTCTTTCTCTTTTGCATTTTCTATATTATTCTCTTTCATTCTTCTTTCTGCATCCCACTCTTCTTTGCTCCCCTTTTCTCTGTATCCTTTCTTCTGTCTGTTTTTCATCACACACTTTTTTTCAGTCTCTTTTAGTTTCTCTTATTCTCTGAAGATTAGTCTTAGCCCAAGGTCTTTCAGTCCTTTAAACAGCAGATTTATCTGTGTGTGTATGTTTTCATATGCATTCATCTACATAAATATGCATAATAATCTGTACATAAGAATGCTATGAATAATATGAATACTTAAAAGAACAGGCCAATCTTGAACTCACATTAGTTCACAACAGTTAAGTGATTATATCTAAAAATGTAACATCATTTGTGACTAATGGATTATAGACATTGGGAAACTCCTAGTCCTAGAGAAAGCTTTGTGATTTCTGAGAACTAAAACTCTGCATGTCTGCAGCTGTTGTACATCATTTGTTGTTCCTGGTAACCTTTAGCTTCATTCCCAATAGCATAACACACAACAACCACAGGCTCTACTTATCTTTGTCCAGGGGTAATTAATTGATGACCAAAATAAAGGAAAGGTAATAAAAAGATTCCTTTCCAACTCGTAATGTCCACTTTCTGACATATTCTTCAGAAATGGCAGTTAGGAGTATCTGTGGTGGTCAGAGCAACATCTATTTCAAAAAATTCTCCCAACTATCAGCTGCCTAGGGCTCCTCTCAGCAGCTGTCTACCACTGTAAGTATTATAAAAGAACTGAGGTAGCTGTTTGTAACGTAATTAGGGAACAGCAGTTAAAAGGAACAGTCAAGGTCAAGTTAAGGTCTAGAAGACTTCAGGAGAGGACTGTTGCTAATAAGGCAAATTTAAAATGGATTGTGTTTGAACCAGTGGCATGATGAACATTCCCTAGAACAATGATCAGATGAAATCAGATGAAGGTGAAGATGAAATGAGGATGGCGTCTACAACAGATTAATGATACTACACACACCTTAAATTCCACCATGCTTGAGAGGCGCAAGTCCCCAAACCTAAACATCATTGAAAATGAATGCAGTCTTTGCATAGACTTTAAAAGACACACATACAAGATGGCCTAGGGTCCTCACATCTCGATCTGAAGGCTTTGGCACAAAAGAATGATCGAAAATCCCTCAAACAAGAAATGAAAGAATAGCTGGCTGCAAAAATAGTTTGAAAGCTGTGACACCTGCCACAGGGGGCTATTACTAGTTACTGATCACACAGAAAGCCACCATTGTTATTTTTCTTTTTCAGTTATTTTCAAAGTATAAAAGACAGAAATACAAACATAATGTTGCTTTTCATATTAAAGGCGTGTTTCATCTTTAACTTCGTGCCTGTTGGAAATCAGGTCATGTCCAAACCACTGTGTCACCATCTGACCCAAGAGTGTTCTTCTAATAGCCTGGAGCCAGATTCTTATCAGAGTCACAGATCAGGCGAAGTTGTTTCTTCATCCATTACACTTTTGAGTGCATGTAAACCACAGTCCACCACCAGCTCTGCTTGTTTACACATGGAGGAACTGAAATAGCAGATCTGTCCTCTAGCGTATCCCAGTAACACCTTGGACTGTCCACAGAGATAAGAAGCTAATGAGTCCCGCAAGGAAACCTACACTCAGAATAGCGGCGGTGTTGGGCCAGGATTAGAGCTTTTTCGCCATTAGTGGTCTCAGTGAGTGGATTTCATTGAGGTGTGTGGTGTGTTTGTTGAATAGCCAGTATGTGTTTTTTTTAGTTGTTTGTTGGCTCTGGTGTGCTAGCGGCGCTCGTCTCTGTAGGCGGTGGCGAAAGAGCATTTGAATGAATCATTTGATTCCTGGCCTACATTTTCAAATCAACACCATATTGTGACAAAGACTCCATTTACAGGCTGCAGCAAGGACCCCACGGAACAATCACACCACCTTAAAAATCGCACGCTAGGATACTTAGGAACAACCTTGTGACTTAGGGGTTTGCTCTAATAGTGAACAAGAAAGTTGCTCAGAGGCTCATTGTTGTGCGTTTTGGCTGCGTTCGATGTAAATGCATAACACTTCCACAAAAATAATCCCACTTAATGGCCCACAAGTTGAAAAATCAGGTTTTTGGGTCCCAAAGCTTTGTATCTATATTAAACCCTTTTACTTTGTGAGTAGGTTCAACCTCATGTGACCTGCAAATGATTAAAGTTTCATGCTCGGCTGCGCATGTGGCAGAGGCAAGGACGGGCCTTATCAATGTTTCCGACTGTCCCAACAGCCATGATTGCAAATATTAAGCAAGCAGTGATGTTCTCCATGACTCATCCTGTTAGGGCCAGCACCATTGGCAGACAGCTACATGACACAGGACTACATGCACACAGACCGTTACAACCACTGCCCTTAACACCACGTCAAAAACGCAGAAGACTGCAATGGTGTTATGGCAGACTGTCATGGAGTGACTCACAATGAATCACAATGTACTATGTGGCAATCTGATGGACGGATCTTGTTTTGGCTTATTTGCGTTTGTGTTTATGACATTTAACAGTTGCTTTATTTTAGAGTGACATACAAGCTGATCATTTTACACAGGTAGGAAAAGATAGCTGCAATGGATTGGTGGCCTGTCCAGGGTATTTCCTGCTCAGCACCCACCGAACACTGGGATAGGCCCCAGCATCCTCCGTGATTTAGAAGGTTTAAGCAGTTTAGGAGATAAGTGAGGAGATTGTGTCAGGAGTTTGGGGCTCCTGTTAATGTGGCATAGGGCACTTTTACCCAGGTTGCTGCAGAGCCCCAGTTTAATGCTACATGTTAGTTCTGCATCTCAGCTAGGTAAATAGCACTATACGTTATTGCTCGCGTACAAATACTATTGCATTGGCTATTACATTGGTGGGGTTCAGACTCATGACCTCCTGTCAGGAAGACGGCTTAGTCTGTAGTCATGACTCTGTGGGTTGAACCCCACTAATGCAATAGCTAAGTGACCCACATGTCCTTAAATGGTTATAACTCTGTAAAGTACACCACGCCTGGGCATGCTCCTGATGAGGTGAAGGATGATCTCCTGAGGGATCTCCTCCCAGACCTGGGCTAAAACATCCATGATGTCCCAGATGTGCTCAATCGGATTCAGGTCTGGGGAACGGGTGGGCCAGTCCATAGCCTTCATCTTGCAGGAACTGCTGACACACTCCAGCCACATGAGGGGTAGCATTATCCTGCATTATGAGGAACCCAGGGCCAACCGCACCAGCATATGGTCTCACAAGGGGTCTGAAGATCTCATCTCGGTACCTAATGGCAGTCAGGCTACCTCTGGCGACCACATGGAGGGCTGTGCGGCCCTCCAAAGAAATGCCACCCCACACCATTACTGACCCACTGCCAAACTGGTCATGCTCAAGGATGTTGCAGGCAGCAGATCGCTCTCCACGGCGTCTCCAGACTCTGTCACGTCTGTCACATGTGCCCAGTGTGAACCTGCTTTCATCTGTGAGGAGCACAGGGCACCAGTGGCGAATTTGCCAATCCTAGAGTTCTCTGGCAAATGGCAAGCGCCTGCACGGTGTTGGGCTGTGAGCACAACCCCCATCTGTGGATGTCGGGCCCTCATACCATCCTCATGGAGTCGGTTTCTAACCGTTTGTGCAGACACATGCACATTTGTGGCCTGCTGGAGGTCATTTTGCAGGGCTCTGGCAGTGCTCCTCCTGTTCCTCCTTGCACAAAGGCGGAGGTAGCGGTCCTGCTGCTGGGTTGTTGCCCTCCTACGGCCTCCTCCACGTCTCCTGCCGTACTGGCCTGTCTCCTGGTAGCGCCTCCAGGCTCTGGACATTACGCTGACAGACACAGCAAACCTTCTTGCCGCAGCTCGCATTGATGTGCCATCCTGGATGAGCTGCACTACCTGAGCCACTTGTGTGGGTTGTAGAGTCCGTCTCATGCTACCACGAGTGTGAAAGCACCACCAACATTCAAAAGTGACCAAAACATCAGCCAAAACATCAGCCAGAGAGCATAGGTACTGAGAAGTGGTCTGTGGTCCCCACCTGCAGAACCACTCCTTAATGGAGTGTGTCTTGCTAATCGCCAATAATTTCCACCTGTTGTCTATTCCATTTGCACAACAGCATGTGAAATTGATTGTCAACCAGTGTTGCTTCCTAAGTGGACAATTTGATTTCACAGAGTTTGATTTACTTGGAGTTATACTGTGTTGTTTATTTTTTTGAGCAGTGTATATTTTACAAAATAATAAAATAATTCACCCCAGCATCACAAGACCAGGAGTTTGAAGCACAGCAATGCCACCACTGTGCATATTTGAAGAGCAGAAGAGGATAAAGCCTGATGGGATTGTGTGATGAAGCCACAGCTTGTGGGAAAACCGGGGAGAACATACAAACTCCATTTAGATTACCTAACTGAGATGCAGACCTAGAAAAGGGAGTTGGGAGGAACGTTTGACTGTTGGATGAACTCTAACAGTGACCTCTAACAATTTTAAGTCAGGCTGACTATCAGCTTTTTACAGCACTGCCTGAGACCAGAGTACCGTGGATGTGCTTTGGCTCTTGAGGAGACATCTGCAGTAGCATAGATATTATGCAGACTGTGTGTAAATATCATTTATTATAAAGTGACTCAAACCATGATAAGTTTGTTGACACGTTGTTGACACCATGTCGCAACAATCTGAAGCTGCTCTGAGTGCAGGAGACATTGCGGAGCAGTATTATGAAGGTGTCCTGAATGTTTTGTACCTCCAGTGTGTACTCAGATATCCTTCAGCGGGTAAACATGCAAAAGCAGGTCACACAGGATACGCAGCTCTGTTAGCCTGGCAGCATCTGTCTTCTGTCATTAAAATTCATAGTTTCCAGAAGCTAAAATGCTTAATGGATGATGGCGCGTGTATAGCGCACGGCCTGTGTCATTTCTGTTTCATTACTTAATTGCTGGTTAGACGCTTTGTTCTGTGAAACCTGATGCTTAATTTAGGTGACAGGACAAGGAAAAATCAATATGCAGGTGGAATGGACGTGGGGAACTTCAGTTTCATTTTTATCCCTTTCCATGGCTCCTCCAGCTTTGTTTACTGTAATTAATCAAATTCTCTGACAACAAAATTAGCTTTCGGCAGATGAGGCTGCTTTATGGATGCCTGAAACCAAGGTGGTTTTTTTTCAGTCTGAGGGAAAAAGGCTTTAGCTCACTCCCTTTTATTTATTTCCCTAATAAAGCAAGGCCTGGCTGCCTTTCTGAATGACTGATACAGTTACAGTGTTGTAAAAGTAATTCTACATTCACAATAATAAATGAACTTTAAATAAAAAATGTATTACACTTGAATTATTATAATCAATATGAGCCTCCCAGTTCTCAGTGTGTTTATGTTCTGCATGGAAGTGTTGTAAAATGGCACCACCTGGTGGTCTCAAAGAAGACCGAAATGAAAACTGTCCTGATTTACAATCATCACCCAAAGAATAGTTGCACCCAGATGGACGTGTCAGATTACAGTGCTATTGGGAAATATGATAAAGGTTACCAGAAACAATAAATGATGATAAATTTAGGCTGATATGATCAATATTTATTGCAGAAGCTTTTTACACACAGAAATGGTGTCTCTTAGTATGGCGTTGGGCCGCCATGTTTGTGAATGAAACATGCATTAGTCTCAACATGGAGGTGTAGAGGTTCCTAAAGGTGTCCTGTGATAATCCATCCCATACAGCTTTAATATTCTCACACAGTTCCTGCAGATTTTGCAGTAGGTGTGGAGGTGGAGCGACACTAGATCAGTGTGACACGCGATAACAAACCATTCCTCTTGGTTCTGACCACGGTGCCTCCACACACGGATTCATTAGTCTTCTCCACCAAGACAAAAGCAGGATTTATCACTGACTCACTGCTCTTCACTCCATGACAGTCTAGCATGACTCCATTGCAGTCTTTGGCGACACCGATGTGGTGTAAAGGGCAGTCATTGTAACGGTCTGTGTGCATGTAGCCCTGCCTCGTGCAGCCTTCTTTAAATGGTGCTGGCCCAAAAGGATGACTCATGAAGGGCAACCCTGCTCCATGCATGTCCACCATCGTGGCTGTCGGGTCAGTCAGGTACAGCGATGAGGCCCATCCTTGCCCATGTCACATATTCAACTGAGTGTGAAACTTGAATCATTTGCATATTTCATGATGTTTAAAAGAATTCCCACTGATTTTTCAAAATAACTCTGTTAGCCTGTTAAAATGTTAACACAGTCATTGTGAGTGGTTTGATGTAAAATGCTCTGAACTACAGTCAGAGTTGCTTACTGTGGTTTTGATAGGAACCAAGCAATGCTATTATATATTATGGTTATGGATATGCCTCAATATGCCTCAATATGCCTGGTGCCTCAAACATTGTTCAATCATAATAATTGGATACATGGAGCTATGAAAGAGCTGAGGAAGACTGTGCTTTAAAACTCTTTGTTCTTGCAGTGTAACGTTCTATAAATTTCTCAGCTCATCACCTCTGCATCTCCTTATCATTCTTCTGTCCTCTATCAGTCTTACCTCTGTTCAGCAAGCAGAGATCTAGCCTTCAGACATAAAGAAAAACCCTCCCAGGTTCTCAAGTTCCAAGTGATGTGCAGTCACTGAAGCATATACTTATGTTGAAGACATGGTCTGAACTAGTAAACTATTGTTTAAATAATTGTTGTGTTGTGACTGATCTCATTGTGTTTACAGTGAAAATAATGCTTTGAATAAACAAAGGAAAGAAGCTAATGCACATTAGTTAGAATGGTGCATAGCCAAATCATCCCACATTCACCTCAAGCTGTGTCAAGTTGTTAAGTAATCTCAAACAGACTTGCTTTTGTGGTTTGTGAGAGTGTATGATATCTATAAGCATGGACAGAAATATGTCAGCTGTTCAGAAGCTACTGTTCCTGCTGCCCTTAGGACTTGTAGCCACTTAACACATGCACACAGAGAAGAACAGACAGAAAATGATTTAGACAAGCAGAAGCCTCAGCACATACTCAGTCACAGTGGCTCATGAAGGAGCATGAGTGAGTGTGTTACTTTGTAGTCATGCTGGATGTTAGCATGATAGAGAATTCTCCAGGGTTACGGGTTTCTCCTGGGACAATGTGAACACTCTGTAGTCAGAGAAAGATGGTAATGAGCGAGAACATATATCGAAGAACATCGTAGATATCGTAGATACATGTACACCATTATTCTCCTAGAAGCACCATCACTCATACCCCCATTATTTACCATTAAACATCATAAATCTCCATCAAAAAGCCAGATTTTCCAACATAGACTATTAGAAATCTGGTCTCATTGGTTTGTTCTACATTAATATGTTTCATAATTCTTTAAATAGAATTACATATAATAACATTTGAAATAGAATATACACATAATTAATTACAAAGACATTTGTTTGATGTTCTGTATTCACAGGTTCCAGTCTGCACTTCTAACTTTTTCTGTGTGTTATGTCAAACTATTGAAATATGTTTTTTGTTTGCACACAACAATAATATTTAATTGTTTAATTAAAAGTCCATCCCCTATATTAAAATATAAAAATAAAAAAAATATATAAAAATAAAATGCTAGTGTGATATAGAGTGGAAGTTAAGAATTTGCCTTTCCCACACAATTTGTCTAGTTATTTCACTGAGCTGCAACTAGGAAATACATTTGTTACCATCTCCACTGACTGCACCATCTAAGGTTTAACAAAGTGGAATGAGTTTCAAACATTCTTAATCAAACATCGTCATTCTGCACCAAACACCAACATTTCCCACCAAACACCATCATTCTGCACCAAAAACAAACATTCTCCAACACTGTCATTCCACCAAACACCAATATTCCCCACCAAACACCGTCATTCTGCACCAAACACCAACATTCCCCACCAAACAATGTCATTATGCACAAAACACCAACATTCCCCATGAAACACTGACATTCTGCACCAAAAACAAACATTCTCCAACACTGTCATTTTCTACCAAACACCAACATTCCCCACCAAACACCGTCATTCTGCACCAAAAACAAACATTCTCCAACACCGTCATTTTCCACCAAACACCAACATTCTCAAACACCATCATTCTGCACCAAAAACAAACATTCTCCAACACCGTCATTTTCCACCAAACACCAACATTCCCCACCAAACACTGTCATGCACCAAACACCAACATTCCCCACCAAACACTGTCATTCTGCACCAAACACCAACATTCCCCACCAAACACGTCATTCTGCACCAAACACCAACATTCCCCACCAAACACGTCATTCTGCACCAAACACCAACATTTCCCACCAAACAACCTCATTCTGCACCAAAAACAAACATTCTCCAACACTGTCATTCCACCAAACACCAATATTCCCCACCAAACACCGTCATTATGCACCAAACACCAACATTCCCCACCAAACAATGTCACTATGCACCAAACACCAACATTCCCCATGAAACACCGACATTCTGCACCAAAAACAAGCATTCTCCAACACCGTCATTTTCCACCAAACACCAACATTCCCCACCAAACACCGTCATTCTGCACCAAAAACAAACATTCTCCAACACTGTCATTTTCCACCAAACACCAACATTCCCCACCAAACACCGTCATTCTGCACCAAAAACAAACATTCTCCAACACCGTCATTTTCCACCAAACACCAACATTCCCCACCAAACTGTCATGCACCAAACACCAACATTCCCCACCAAACACTGTCATTCTGCACCAAACACCCACATTCCCCACCAAACACGTCATTCTGCACCAAACACCAACATTATTTTTCAACAAACATTATAAAATATAACAATTTTTCTACATAAATCTCCAGTAAACACCAATACTCTCCGATAAGCTATTTCATTCTAAAACCAAACCAAACCAAAGATTCTCTATCAGTGTATAACGGCATTAGAACATCATATGCTCCCATCCAGACAACATCTCTATCAGGGAAGGCCAGACATTTCACCAGTAGAAAACATTTGGTCTTTTCCGGGCTATCATAAAAACGAAAAATCCAGCAAAGAAGACCCAGGATCCTATATCAGACAAGCTTGGGGCAACATTCCTCTCCCAAAACTCCACCAATTGGTCATCTCAGTTCGATGTTTACGGACTGTTGTCAAAAGAGTGGATGCTGCACAATGGTAGACACGCCCCTGTCCCACCTGTTATAAAGGAGTTCTAAAGGGGTTAATAATTTTCGTGAAATAGTAAAATGTGTGCTATGCTCTGTTGTGAATATGATAAGGGTCTACAAGATTTTCATGAGATCAAACCATTTCATTCTGTTCCTCTTTACATTCAATTACATTTTACACAGCGTCCCAACTATTTTGCAATTGGGGTTGCACATGTGATTGCACTTGGACATGCACTTGTAATTTATCTCACTCCTGGAGAAAGCACAGCATCACATAATGTCTCTTCTCCTGTATAAAAGTTTCTTTTGGTGTGCAAGTGTGTCTATAGTGTGTCTGTATGTCTATTGAGACTGTGCTGACTGGGTGCTCTGTAAGCACTCTTAACTTTCAGAAATAATAAAATGGTTTCGGATCTTAAGAGCTAGGGAAATGAGCGATTGTCACAAAAGACAAAAGAAATCACCAAGATTGCATCAATAACAAAAGCAAGCAAAGGTGACCCTCTCTCCTGCTTTCCTTTGTCTGTTTTTTTTTTTCCATTTTCTTTGTCCTCTCAAGGGGGAACTCATCTCAGTTTCTTTTGGTTAGGATGAGGAAAAAAAACTACAACACAAGAGTCAACAAGGCATTGTTAGTGAAATGAGGCGAGTCAGGCTGTGTGTGTGTCACGCATTTGAATATCCCCTCATCAGTCCTTCAGAGACTTGCTTCCCTCATAACAGGCTTCTGTTTCTCAGAGACAATCTTAATGTATGAGCATACACACTCCCGGCGTACCTACTTTGGGGATCTGTTGAACGTGAAGGCCAGAGTTTGTTCTCTTGTCTACTTTGGGTATATATTGTGCAATCTGATAAATACTCCTTTGTGAAAGTAAACACATCTTAGCATGACCTGGAATTGTAAAGACCCTTTAAGCCAGAAAAGAGTAGCTTGAGGAGATTTGACCTGTGGTTGCTATCGCTTTTCCCATCACCCATTCCCAGCAGCTACCTTTAGCCCCTTTAGCCTTTAGCACTACTTTTGCTTTCTATTGCCTTTCCTGTGTTTTTTTGTGTGAAAAAATAAGTACAACCCTGCAAAATTCAGTTTCCCAAACTTCTCACAACACAGTCATTGTTTGTTGCATTGAAAAGAAGGTAAAGGGGCTTGATTGAAGTATCCAGATTAAGACGAATCCGTAAAAACATGATTTGAATCCCATTTCAAACCACCTCCATGTAAAAAAATTTACCTCACACCTATTGCACACCATTTCACACTGTTTCAGTGACACACACTGCCCAACACGGAAACAGTTCTTAGACTGAGTGTGCCCCAGGTAAGATGGTGTCTCAAAACCGACTTTGGAAGAGAGAAGGATTATTGGCAGACAAAAGAACTATCTTTTTAGGGTTTCTGGATGCAGCCAGATACATTCTTTTGCTCAACTTCATCAAGGCTGAAGGACTTAGAGGCGAAAGCACACTCACAGGAATGGGCCATAAATTCAGCATCAGCTTGGCCTAGTTTAATCTCAGCTAACACATCTTAATCATGGCCGATGCTTTAATGAATACGCTCACCCCAAGGACAAGCAGCTTCAATAATTGGATTCTCTTCTGAAAACCACCCGAGTGAAAAATTCTCTTTCCCCGTTCTCGCTTATCTTGATTTTATGAGAGACAAAGACATGGTTTAACAAAAGGGGACATTTTTTTTCTCACCCAGCTTGAAAGATTTGGCCGATTGTGATCACATCTTGTAGCACTGATGTTCCAATACTAAAGATACTTTATCCGGTGTGCAGAGGAACATAATGACGGTTTAATGCCTGACTGAGCACATAATGCATCTCTGCCTATTTTCTAACATTTTGGGGGTTATGGAGGGGTGTGTGTGGAGCAGTCAAAGAAGTTAAGTAAAACTATTGTCTCCAAGCAGCAGACCAGAAAGGCCCTCAAAGCAACATGTGTACAGGCCCAGTTGGAACAAGTTAGCTGGTGACCGTTTGGTGCAGTGCTCTTTTGAAAAACTCAAGCCAAGTTTCATGAACTGAAAGCTCTCTTTCATGCCTTCTAGGCAAGGTCTCATCATTCCTGGAAACTAAAAATGTGTGTTTAATTTTTGGTTCATTTTTATTTATTAGAATGACGCTTGAACTTAAAGGAGCAATTCTTTCATTAATGCTTCAAACAATAGGGGACAACATGTCACCAGAAAGTTGTGGTGTCCACTGCTATAGTAACAAAAGACTCCCTCTCTGTGTTGTTTACTTGCAAAGTCTAGAAGATGCCAAGAGCATCTCCAGTGGTGAAAAGCAGCACCGGTGTATCCATCTTTTGTCTGCTGCTGATCATGGATTTTTGCCAGGAATGGACAACAGCGGTGCCACATGGCAATCACTTCACCCTTTGTGGCCTACCTGATTTTAAATTACCTACAGTAAGGAAAATAAGTATTTGAACACCCTGCGACTTTGCAAGTTCTCCCACTTAGAAATCATAGAGGGGTCTGAAATTTTCATCTTAGGTGCATGTCCACTGTGAGAGACATAATCAAAAAAAAAATCCAGAAATCACAATGTATGATTTTTTAATAAATTATTTGTGTGTTACTGCTGCAAATAAGTATTTGAACACCTGTGAAAATCAATGTTAATATTAATATTAAACTTTATGTTAATAAAGTCGCAGGGTGTTCATATACTTATTTTCCTCACTGTAAATAAGAGCAGAAGCTTTAACATGATTGACAATCTCATGAAAACTGTTAGTCCTTCAAATTCTGTTAATAATTATGAAATATTTTAAACTGTAAATCTTACAAACTGCTCCTTTAAACACTGAATGGATTACAGTGCTATTGTTTCTTTGCTGGAAACAAACGGGTTCAATTCTTGAAATGCCAGGCTGAGGATAAACAGTAGTTTTAGGGCAAGTGCGTAATGATCTAGACCAGTGTTTCTTAGCCCTGGTGCCGGCGGCACCCTGCCCTACACATTTAGGATTGACTGCTTTAACACACCCTCTGAAAGGGCTTGTAACTGAGCTGAGGAGTTGAATCTGATATGTTAGGAGCAGTGGAAAGCACTGAACAGGACAGGGTCCTACCAGGACCAGGGTTGACATTTACATGTAAGTAAATTTTTTTTTGTCGTGTTTTGTCTTACCTTGTCTCACCTACGTTTGGGCTAGACACACATATACAGTCACATTATCACACTAGTGTCTCACGGGTAATGATTGTATCGGCTTGTGTGTGTGTGTGTATGTGTGTGTCACTCGTGGTTTATTTCCAGAGCACTGCTGGAGACGACTCTACCACACTGATAAGAGTCTCACAGACTCTGTTGCCGTTGGAAACAGCACATCAACAAGCTCTCTCACTCGACTGGCTTTGAGAGTGCGTCTGACACGGCCAACCCCCAACTCAGCCGTCACACATTTCAGCATCTATACAGTACATAGTGACAGATGTGTGTGTGTGTGTGTGTGTGTGTGTGTGTGAGCTGTTCATGGCTCTTATCTTTGACAACAATATTACAGCAGTTGTCAGTCTCTAGTGCTTCCATTCACTGCCTCTGTACCACCTGCTCCTTCAGCTCGTAAATCTTTCTCTGCTGATTGATGCTCTTAAAGGAGCAGTGTGTGGATTAAGGCCAGATTATAGTTCTGGTGACTCAACAAGTGTTCAATGACGCTTCACAAAAAATTATGTGAAAGAGAAGTATTTGCCAGGGTGATGCAAACCTCATCATATACACTGAATAGTTTCAAAGCGTGCAGACATCGGTGTGCACTCGGATTACATAGATTACATGTGTCAAACATAAGGCCCATGGGCCCAGCAACATTCTATAAGGCCCACAAAATTACTATGGTTTTCTGCCCCTAGCTAGCTAAATAATGACCTAAACAAAAGACAGTTGAACACAGGGGTCGTCAAGACGGTAGCTAGAATACCTTTTCACCTCAAATAAGTCTGTCTGCCTTATTTTATTATTATTATTATTATTTTTTTTAAATATGGCTCATTAAGTGGTTGAGCATAACACTCCTGTTCTAGAGTTGTCATGGTGTGCAGCTGTGTTTACTTTATAGCCTACAGAAGGTGGACATAGGAGAGATTCACTGAGTTGAACATGGTAATCTGCTCATAATGTCGAATTACAATATTATAATACTATATATATGTAGTTCAAATTATAAGTTTAAAAGTTGAGATCATGTCACATCCTGTCTTGTCTAGCCCCTGTTTGTTTTCTGTTTCTTGTCACTTCCATGTGCCTTTTGTTGATCTGTTCCATGTGCTTCTTTTTGTTTCGGTTTTCTGCTCCTCCTGTGTCCACCCTCTTGTCAGGCCCCTCACCTGTCCCTAGTTTGTAGCTCCGCCCCTTCCCAAGTTTTCCTTGTTAGTCCTTGTTCATTAATACTTCCTGCTGTTCCCTTTGTTTTTGCTTGGTGTTTTGTCTCCATGTGTGATGTTTTTGTAACCCTGTTCAGTGTTTCTTGGTTTACTAGTGTTTTTTGGTTTTAATTTATCTTATTTGTTCTTTATTAAGTACTTGCGCTTAGATCCTGCCTCCTCGTCTTGACCCCACGTGAAAGATCCACACGGCAAAATGTAGCATTTTATTAGCAAAATACAGTAAATAAGTCACATGAATCAAAGAACATTTTCAAAGATGTTAGTTGTCCAATATTCTCTGGCTCAGACAGATTTCCTGGTTGGTTCATCAGGCTTGAACCAGGGTTTAACAAATGTACCTGCTCCTAAGGTTCAAACACCATGCGAGAAACTTCAGATGATGTTCTACCCCAATGTTTTGTCATTGGCACAGCACCATGAAAGCCTACACAGCCGTGACATCAGTCAGACATATTTTTGTCCAGTGCTTCTTTTAGTTTTTCAGGGCCGTTAAGGGGGATCTATCCGCAGAAATGAAACACAGTATATAAAACCATGTTTTGATTAATGTACAATAACCGTTTGCTACATTTCTTTAGCTTAGATCTCATAACTGATGAGATTAGAGGCTGTA